>VDFB02026320.1:12351422-12638707 GCA_007258455.2 Sequoia sempervirens | reverse complement strand
TGGGTACCCATGAATTCGAGGCGTTCTAAAAAAAAATTTGCTTCTGGGTACTGAACATTTGCGATGATGAATGAATTTCTAAATCTTTCAAGCTTCGCCAACACTTTTTCAGTGAGGAATTTAATCAGTGCTAGAATGATGAATTTTCCTAAGGAGAATTTTAAATTTTCGCAAATTTGAATAAAATGTGCTTTCAAGATGAATTTTCTTCGAACGATGAATCTGAAGTCAGTTGCCTAGATAATTTTGATTAAATTCTTTGAGGATGAATTTTCCAGAGCAGGTGATGAAGTTAAAAATTCGAATTCAAGTGACAGAGCTTCGGCTAGTGAGTTAAAAGAAGATGAATTAAATTAAATTTTTGAAAGCAAAATCTAAAACGCCAGTCAAAGTCGAGTTTCTAGAAGAATAATATTCCCGACGACTGGAGACAAGTGTCAGAAACACCAGGGAGGGAAAATTTGAATTCTTGAAGTGGAGTAGTGGAGTTTAATGGCACTGGCTAAAATTAACTCCTAGAATTCGAATTCTAGCTATAAAATGAGCAAGTTTTTCACTTGTTTTCACAACTGAGGAAGGCGTAGTTGCTGAGGCTTGAAGGAATTCAAAATTTGCTGAGTCTGAGTGAGTTGCTGAGGCTTGAAGGAATTCGATTGTTACTGAGAAGAAGGCGCACTTGAGAGTTGATTAAATTTGTTGTTTGAGGAAGGGCGCCTTAAGTTGCTGAAGCTTGAGAGTTGATTAAATTTGAAGTTACTGAGAAATATTTACTAAAGTCAAGAGGTACGCCATTGCTGAAGTATAGAAGTATTTACTGAGAAATTGCTGAAAGCTTGAAAGAGGTACGGCCTTGCTAGTCTTGAGGCTGAAATCTGATTTGTTGAAGTTGCCATTTGAGGAACGCCTTGTAGTGAGTGGAATAGTTGAGAACTTAGAAGTAAAAACTTGCTAAAGTGTGAGATTGCTGATTGCTGGTTTGAAGTGCAAAGTTAAGAAGTTTAAATTGCTGATTGCTGATAGTGAAGTAAAGTCATCAAGGTTCACTTAGAAATCCGTTCTAAGTGTCGGAATTCGAATTTATTCAAGAGAAGAAGCTGAGGTTTGCAAACACGAGAGTTATTGCAGCTTCTAGAATTCGACTGCAGCCCCTACATTGCCTTATTTTTATAAATTTAATTGCTGATGAATGTTTGTTATGTTGCAGATGGCTGAAGCGAGGACAACCGGAAAGGACAATGGTGCCTCAAGACAGGCTACGATCAAGAAGCTCAGCAAAACATTCATGCCAGAAATAAGTTCATTTCAAAGCTGGGCAAGTTGACGTGACACTAACCTCGGCTCATTAACCGAGACCTCAAGAACGCTGTTTGGAATTGAAGTCATCGGGCCGTCACCTCGCATAACATCGTCCGGCGGATTATATATGCAGCTGCTGGTTTTCCGCCTATTCGCCAGTTGTTCGAGTTGATTATGGAGTGCCTAACTCCAGCATTTAGAAAGAACACCTACCGACATGTCACCAGATGGCCAAGTGTTGCCAATCTCAATTCGCACCATTGGTGAAGCTTTCGGGATCCCGGTGCACAGGAATATGATTTACAAGTCCAGGGAGCGAGCAGAGCGGATGTATGCTTCAGCTTTTGAACGATGCATGGATACAATTAACACTCACTGGATGAGCACTCCAAAGCCTTCTCGTGCGAAGTTGCCGAAGCAGATCATAGCGGAGGACCTGAAACAGGAATATTGTGATCTTATTATGTTGCTGAGCAGGGTTGGTGGTTGCCCACAGTCCTACATTTTCGAGCCTTGGATGTTTTATTACATCAACCTGGTGTTAGAGGGCAAGGACTATGTCAATTGGGCTGAGATGATCAGCGATAACATACATGAGCAGCTCCTGAGCCTGAGGAGGACTAAAACGTTTTACATGAGCTCCTACCTTATTTACATGTTGGCACGGATGACGAGGTACAGGGGGATTTCTTACAAGGAACCCATCGGTTGTGGCTCTCACCAATTCAAAATCCATGAGGTGTGTACACAGTTGCACCTGTCGAGCACAACCTACTACAAGCGTGTCAACGATTCATTCACCATGTACATCACGAGGCTGCTTCAGGAGAGGTTACATCACAGAATCTCTAGAGATGCCCAAGAGCTGATCGAAAGGTATGGGTGCTGGTTTATACAGTTTCCAAGATTTTCATACATTAGGCTACAAGGATTTTCTTCATACCCATATAGGCTGCCTAAGTACCCAACAGATAGAATAATAATGCTAGAGGTATCCAGACAACTGCTTGCCTTTGACAAAATCCAGAAGAAGAAGAAGAAAGGGGGGATAGAGTTTCCGATTGTGATGGGCAACTCGGATGAGGTGTGTCCTTCGATACAGGCAGCTAGGGAAGCTGAGAGTGAGCTTTAGTTTTATCACTTCTCATATCATACAAGCCGACAACACTATGACCCGCACCATAACATCAATTGGGTTCTCGCCGAGGAGTTTAAAACATAAGGCCACCACATTGAGGATTATTGGCCGATGCGCTTGATGAGATTGAAGGAGGAAGAGAATGTTCTCTAGGTTGCCGACACTGGACAGGAGGTAGTGCAACTCAGCCCGAATGTGTCGCGAGGATATGGATGTAGTCCATCCGATTATGCAGCAGTTCGGTATACTCCACTTCGCCTATAGATTGGTCGAGCCCGAGGTTGCTGATCTTGATACTCTTTCCATCCCATGACATTCACCGGCATGGGTTTACGGTGAGTTTACCGTGATTGAAAAGTAGGTCAATTGTTTCACTTACAATATGATGGGAGATCACAGATTTCACCACGTGAAGAAAGAAACAGATTACACGGGTCCGTGGTATCCGTGAAAGAAAGAAAATAATTCAGCCGCAGCCTCCACGAAGTCACAAGTATAGCATCTTTGGAGACACGCTCTCCGGGCATACGTAGAGGTGTCTTTATTTGCTGATCAGAGGATTGCAGTGAATCAGGTACCGGAGATACAGGATGATATTCAGCCTCCACGGAGGGAGTCAATTGGCCAGAGTGCCAACGTACCTGTTAGGATCGATCAGCATGATGATGAGGGGACAATTACTGACCCTCAGTTTCAGCAGGAATTAGAGGCGACCATGAATGATGGCGATGATGATGATATAGTGTCAGGAGACACTCAGCCACTCGAGGACAATGAGCCTCGCCAGAATGAAGAAGAAGTTGAACAGGTTAGAGAGGTCGAGGCACAAGAGCAGCAGCCCTTCGACATACTATATGAGGTGCCCGATTGGCTTAGAGATAGAATGCAAAGAAGCCCGAGTGAGGAGATTGATCCAGCAGTTGAGATGGAAGAATTTTTGAACCGGATCAATGCTCCTCCACCGAAGAAGAAGGCGAGAAAATTTTCGAAGATCTCCACGGATGAGGATGGCTCTCGTACTCTTCACGTAGCTGTCCCACGAGTCGAGTGTGACCGGAATGAGGCAGCTCCCGAAAACTATGTGGTCACCACTCTTGACTTGGGACGCCCTACTGGTGCTCAAATTGTTGAGGAGTGTGATAACTCCTTCCTTGCCCTCAAGGATAGATTGTTCAAGAAAGAAGGAAAATATAAGAAGCTGAAACGAGAACACAAGGCATTAGATCAGATTAGATTAGAAGATTAGAAAGTTAGAATCAGAGTAGACATTGAGAGAGCTTTAGAGCTAGATAGTGTAGTATTGTAGAGCATTTTGCATAATTTGGAGAAGAGAGAAAGTTTTCCCTTTGAAAACTTTTGAAGAGATTGTTGTGTAACACATTTTATGATAATAGATCTTTTCATTGATGATGGAATTCGTCTTGTCATGAATTGCTAGCAAGGTCTCTTCTTCCTTTCGTATCCAAGTAGCTTAATCTCATGCAAGTAACTTATTTTGGTGTGTGGTGTTTTATTGAGATAGCTTCGCTTTATTCCATACCACTAGCGGCTTGTTGATGATAAGTCCGCCTTGTGTGGTCAACTGGATATTATCTTGTGTTTAACTTCGGTTGTGGTTTACATACTTATATGCGTTGTTCTGATGGTGTATGTATGTTAAACTATAACTCGAATACCTTTTGCTATCCCCTTTGAAGATTGCACCGATTTTGCTGAGGTTGTCCGACGGAGGCTAGGTGAAATCCGGTTGAAGTCTATTGAAACGAAGCCCCACATACCTTGCATTTAGAATAGAATATAAATCTCTTAGGCCCTTTCCTCTTTTACTTTCCGTATATTTCTGATTAGTTTTAGGAAAAGAACCACATTGCCAGATCATACAAGTGAAAATCCCCTTTAAAATCATACGTTAGCTGCTGACTGCAAGAAGTCTGGACAATTACGTAAGTCCCCTCGTAAGAACACAGCAATACACATCAACCAAACTGGGTCTATTCGCACTTAAGGAACCTTGGAGTTGAACGTGTGATCTATCTCGCAATCTTAGCACACGGAATACTTTGATCAAGAGAGAATGGAGTAGCCCTAAACTATTTTGTTCTGCTGTTTGGTGCGGTCATAAAAAACACATCAACAGATTCATATGGAGATTGATAATGAAGAGTCTCCTCAGGACATGGAAGTTGACCATACTCCTGAGATTCAGAGGGAGACAATGGAACCAAAGGAAGATCTTGATCCAGTTGAACCCTTGGAACCTACTGATGGGCCTACTGACATTGTTATTGGGAGAAAGAGACCTCTATGGGCTAGTCGCACTATGCAAGAGGCTGAAAGCTTTGCAGCTCCTAGAGGCACATTCAGAGAAAGCAAAAGGCCACATAAGTTCTCTCAGTTATGTTGCCTTGATGAGTCAGATTATAGAATCTGAGCCTTCCTGCGGCTGAGGGAAGCATCCGTACTCTCAAGTTTGAGAGATGCTATGACAGAGGGAGCATCACTGACTCTAAAATGATGTTTGGGATATTCTGCTCCTGTGACCAGGGCAAGTCTCCAGGGTATCTTCTAAATGGCTATTCAAGATTAAGCATGTCACAGATGGAAGCATTGAGAAGTACAAGGCAAGATTTGTGGCTCGTGGGTTTTCTTCGTAAAGAGGAGTTGATTATGATGAGATTCTTGTTCTCGCTGCTCAACACTCGGCCGAATCCATCATTGCTATTGCTGCATCTAGAGGATGGAAGATTCACCGAGTGATGTACACGTTCTCAAATGAGTAATTGAGAAGAGGTTTATACAGAGAACCGGCCGGATTTGAGATTCATGGGAAGGAGTCCCATGTTTGGTAAGCTGAAGAAGGCCTTGTATGGTCTTAAGCAAGCTCCTCGTGCATGGTACGAAAGGATTGATCAGTATCTATCAAGCCTGGGTTTCTTGAAGAATGATGCTGATTCAAATCTCTACTTCAAGGTAATCAATGGTGATGCATTAATTTTGGTTTTATATGTTGATGATCTAATCCTCACTGGAGAAGATCACCTGATTCTTGAATGTAAGAAGGATTTAACTTCTGAATTTGAGATGAAGGACCTTGGGCTCATGCATTACTTCCTTGGTTTAGAAGTCTGGCAGAGGCCAGATGGTATGATTTTAAATCAAGGGAAGTACACCATTGACATACTTAAGAGATTTGGCATGATGGATTGCAAATCCATGTCTACTCCCATGGAGACCAATCTTCATAAACTGAAGGAGGCTGCAGCTAGTTCAGATTTGGTGGATCCTACGTTGTACAGACAGCTGATTGGATCCTTGATGTATCTAGTTAACACTAGACCTGATATTTGCTATGCAGTGAGTGCACTTAGCCAGTTTATGTGTGATCCGAGACAGATACATCTTGTTGCAGCCAAACATATCCCCGAGATACTTAAGGCAATGCTTGGATATGGATTGAAGCATACTCAGATGCGATTTGGAGTTACTTGGTTTCACTGATTCTGATTAGGCAGGTTGTGTCACGGAAGAGCATCTCTAGCTGTTGCTTCAGTTTGCTTTCTGCTATGATTTCCTATGTGCAGCAGGAAGCAGTCTTCTGTAGCATTGAGTACAGCAAAGGCTAAGTACATTGCAGCTTGCATGGCAACTCGAGAAGCAGTGTGGCTTCGTAAGCTTCTTGCAGGATTGTTTGGACAATCAATGGAGCCTACTATCATTCATTGTGATAATCAGAGTTGTGTGAAGCTTTCTGTCAATCGTGTGTTTCATGACAGATCCAAGCATGTTGAGATCAAGTACATCTATATCAGAGATATGGTACTGCGAAAGGCTGTACAGTTGAGGTACATTAGCACTGATGAGCAGACGGCAGATATTCTCACCAAGCCTTTCGCCAGGATAAAGTTTGTATACTTCTGAGACAAGCTTGGTATGGTGGAGAATCCAGCCTTGACTGAGTATGAGTCTCAGTATCAGTGAGCCTTGTTTAATGAGTTCTTCTCTGTGAGAGAAGTTCGAGGTGAAATCCCTTGTTAATGCATTTTCTTCTGTGACGAAAGAATTTGAGGTGAAAGCCCTCGTTTCCACCCTCTAAGCTGAGTCATGGTGGATGTCATGTGTGCGACTCCATGACATATGTTGTACTTGTGTTTCACCCTCTGGGAGAGCCATGGTGAAAGTCACGTTGAGGTGACAACATCACACAAGTGATGAACACTTGTACCTACTATTGCACTTTCTTCTGTGACGGAAGAATTTGAGGTGAAAGCCCTCGTTTCCACCCTTTGAGCTGAGTCATGGTGGATGTCATGTGTGAGACTCCATGACAACATTACGTGAGAGAGTCCGTGATAATCTTCTTGTACTTGTGTTTCACCCTCTGGGAGAGCCATGGTGAAAGTCACGTTGAGGTGACAACATCACGCAGGTGATGAACACTAGTACTTACCATTTGATGGTTGATATCGAGACGATATCAAATATCACGTTGAGGTGATATTTCTCTCTTTATATCTGATTGCAGGCAATGGTGGCAGATGAACCTCATATGGAGATGAATTGTATTATGCAGATGGAAGTTCTCTCCCTAGCTGAGAGGGAGTGTTAATGTTATAGCAGCTTCGGTAGTTCCTTCCAGCTCACCTCTTTCGTGGAAGACATAAATTGAATAATAGCCGTCGGCTATTCAATTTATATTTATTGTTTTGTATTTCATACTATGGCCGACATAAAAGAATTCGCAATTCTTAGAAGTCATTTAATGTTCACTTGAGGCCGACATTGATTAAAAAAGAGTTGAGCCGACATCATATCTTGGAGCCATGAGGCCGACATGAAGGATTTGTCTCCTATATATATACACAGATTGTTCGTCCATGATCATCATTGAAGATCCATTCCAGTTCGGTCATCTTACAAGTGCGAATATACTATCTAGAGAAGCTCGATTACTTCATTATCAAATGCGAATATTGCATCAAGTGCGAACAGGTTATCATGTGCGAATAAGAGACTGCGAATTATTGTGAACTCTGCCATTCGGATCTGTGTTAGATGCGAACTCTCTATATCTGTGTTAGCTGCGAACTCTCCATATCTGTGTTAGTTGCGAACTCTCCATTTCGGATCTGTGCGAACTCAGCCATATGATGCGGATTCATATCTAACAGATTGAGAATCATTATTGTTTGTGAGTACTGTCAAATGCTATTTCTGTATACAGTCATCTCATTTATAACAGGTACGAATTGGCAGACTGTTATATGTTTGTCATCTTGCCAGTGCTGAATATCGGTCTTGTGTTAGACCTCATTGTAATATGTAAAGTTGCCATTGTTACATCAAATATAAGAGAGATCTTTGTTGCTGGGTTTTTCTCCCTCAAGAGGAGGGTTTTCCCAGGATATCTACTGTGTTATTTTGTCTGATTTCGAATTATTTTTCTGTGCATTTAATCTGTTCACCTAAACTTAACACACAAGACCAGAATGGTAGACTTGAGGCACTAAAGAAGACCAATCAGACCTTGAAGCAACATAGATGATTGTCACACTTGACAAAGAAAACAGACTACAAGAAATGTTTGTACAAAGATATACAACTGACACTAAAACCTTACTAAGTAGAGCTATCCATATATTCCAGTGCTTGAGGATAAAGAATACTCTAGCTACCTGTAAAACTTTACGCACCAAATATATCCACAGGCTATAGTACTGTACATGCTTAATCACAAAATGTTATAGGCCTTAGTCAAAACAGGGACAATGAGGAGCCCAATGTAATGAGTCATATCCTCTTTATTTGGAAACAACACTCTAAACCTAATATACATGAGTAGCTTTTTGACAACTAGAACAACTTTGCAAAAGATCTCCCAACTATCACTTCTCACAGATAGAAATGGAATTGGGAAATTTTGATTTTAGGGATTGCTTGGGTTGGAGAAACATAAAAACTTGATAAGTATAAAAAAATTGGGATTACTCATATCAGAAAGAAATGTGGAACAACTTCTAGAAAAAAATAATCAATTGCGAAGAAACGTCTAACCAATCTGCATCCCAAACAAACTTAGAAATGATAAATACCCAGCACTTACGTTGTAGCAAATAATTTAAAATCTGCTTGAACATTAACCTAGAACTTGGGATCTTTCTGGCTGAGAATTGTACACAAATAGACATTCAATTATACATAAAACAAAAAAGAGATCAAATTGCTATAAACTCACAAAATTAATATCACCTCTCTATATCAACAGGGTAATCAATTTGCATGGTATAGTGGAAAATATATATCTTCAGCCTCTTAGGAATTCTAACATTTTAAGAATGTACCCATGTTTTTTTAACAGGTTTAAAGCTCTAAAAATTTCCACTCAAAGGATTTCCATTCTCAAACTAAACTACATTTATGGTGAACATTTTACTGTTGATAAAGTTTTGAAGGACCCTACCATACCTTGTTAGTTCTTGTTTGGCAAACAAGAATGTCTGATACTTGGGTATGAGATGATAAAAGATTCATACCTTGCATGACATAATAAAATGTACACTTTTAAGATTTAACATTCTACAAACCTAGTGGAGATGAGCCTGTACTACACTATGTTTTCAAGAACAAAACAGTAGCATTAACCCATTGTTAAAACTTAACATTACAAAGCTAGTTTTCAAAATAGATCCCCTAAAAGCATATTTTTCATTGCTTTCAGAAACTGAAAACAACCTAAGCTAAAGAAGAGTGCACGTGTTGCTCCTCTTGTGTTGACTGTAAGTCACACAAAGAAATACTCAACAATCATGAATAAAAGTAAACAAGTAATGCAGAACTTTGAAAACTAACCCAGCCACGATAAAGGAAAATTCATATTTGTGATATCCATTTGATCAATTCATTCAAAAATGAAAAGCAAATGAGTAATGTTTGGTAAAGAAAAGTTCATGATACAAAACTGACAAGCATCAAAACAGTACGCAGATGAGAAAATTTGCACCTCAGTTTCAGATGCTATTGCAACATGTGTGGTATCAAAATGAAAAAGCTCATCTCTCTAAGCATCAGGCCTAGAAGCATCAACCACTGCCCATAATATGATTCCTTGACCATTATCCAAATTCCAAAAGAACTCTGATGCACAGAAATCCCTCAAAAACTATCATCACTTCAAAATTGAATAGATGTGCACAGTGTGAGCCAATGCTGCATAAACAGTCCACTGAATTATTAACATTGAAAACCTTAGACGAGATAAACATTCTCACCTGCCACAAATACTGCCTTTCAAAATGCCTTGGGAAATTGCGAAGCAGAGTGTCATAGAGGCCTAGATAAAACATATTGGCTACCATGGATTGTATTGAGTCTTGACACCCTATCCCTATACAAAAATTTGAGCCACTTGGTAAGGATCCTCTGGTTGCTGGTTTCCCTGGACAATACATCATTTATGAGTAACAACTTTAAGACATTGATCTCTCTAGTATAAACAACTAAACCACAGTTGCACACTAGCCTTCGACCCATTCCAAGTATGTCAAACAAGTAAAATGAAACTCAATCTGCAACCGTTGATATGGGTGGATCCTTCCCAAGAGGCCCATTTTTATATCATTCTCTAACTCTCTTAATGTAAGAGCTGCCCAAAATCCCTTGATAAACTCTTTGCAAGATTCTTTGCCTTTACAGATCAATTTTCCTTGAACATTATTGCTCTCTACAATCTCAATTTGACCTGTATTTCCAATTTTAGTGCTTCCGTGTTGCAGCTTATTCCCATTAGATTTTGAAATTTCTATTGATGCAGATTGACTTGTGGTACTACTCTTTTCTTCTCCCGTCTGATATACAATTGTGTTCTCATCAAACTTCAAAATATAGGCTTGGTTGCATCCTTCAAACAATCTTTCTCCCAATGTATCAATTATATAGCATGCTTCTTTTTCGACCTTTAGAAGAAAAAAATGGTCATTCCAGGTAACAATATAAATCTGTGGTCCATCACTCCCACCTTCCCTAGCATAAGCTCCATTGATAATTTCCTCCCAAATTTTGTCAAAAGACATAGACTCTCGCAGAAATTCAAAGGAATCTCCCATTTTTTCAGGCTGAAAGAAAGTCACAAAAGATTTGTCTGGTGCAAGTGAAAGGGAACATACCTTTGCCTCTAACACAGTCTCAAGATCAAAATGTCCGTCCGGAAACCTTTGTTTGTAAGCTTGAATATCACAAAGTTTCCTCCACTCTAAGGATCCTTTTTGTATCAAAGCGTCAAACAGGGGTTTAGTTAGCATTAAATTTGTGTTCTTGTGCAACCAGTCAGCAATGACAGCCACCAAAGCAGAACAGGCACTCTCCCCTGCAGCCCTTTCGCTTCTCTGATCAAATGAAGCAAAAAGGACTTGGGTAGACAGCTTCATCTGCCCATCTCTACTCACCAGATCTATCTGCTCCCACCTGCCTCTGCCTGGTGTCAAACGGTCATTACCCAACACTGAACATGTTCCCTTTTTGAAATTGTCATGCCCTGCATTCAATGCCACAGACCCGATGGGTGAAGACTCCAATTTTTCATATCTTTGCTTCCTCCTCATGGTAGGGCTGTAATCGGGATCCTCCTCTTCCTCATCCTTGAGCCTTGAATTCCTCTTCTTCTTGGGAGGCTCCTCCTCCTCCGAATCAGAAATATCTTCTTCATCATCGGACCTGCATTTTTCTTTATTCCCCTGCTGCTGTCTGGTAACAATGGTCAATGACCGTTTACGCTCAGTGATAGTAGAAATGTCCTTCTTAGGCTTCTTAGCATTGCCCCACTCGCACTCTACCTTTCTGTTCTTGCATGATTTTTGTTGGGCTTGGTTAAAGTGCTTTTGGCATAGAGTGCGCCCTGGCAATGCAGAGGAGCTGCACCTCCATTGTTTCCCATCCGACCGCTTGCACCTCACCTGAACCTCCATCTCCTCGTGCACATCATGTAATTCTGCATCTTCTTCGCCCTTACCCTCCTCCTTGGTACTCACGGCTTCCAATATGTTATCAGATGGCCGAATCATATCTATTTTACAACATTTGGCCTGGGGATTCGCCTCCCTTGCTTCTCTCTCTTTATCCGCACCCATCCATTTATCAAAATCCTCAAATCCTCGTTTAAGCGTCCTTTCTCCTGCTCTATTATCCAATGGAGTTGCAATGGTGCAGTGTGGTCTTCTCTGGGTATCTTCCAAGATGTTATCACCACCTGTGATCTTATCTTTTTCGCCGACACCAGTAAGCATTATTTCTGACTGAGCCTTCATCTCCCCAAAATTTTCCTTGACTTCCATGCGCACGTCGATCAATCCATCTTTCTTTCCGAGATTCGAGAGACCAATTGGGCATGGAGAAATATTATCTTTCTTATTGCAATTCACAATATCAAATTCACATTGCCAGTTCTTATCTTTCTTACTGAGACCAACTTGGCAGTGGGAAATCTTATCATTCTTACCAAAACCCATGGGACCAACTTCACATCGCAAAATTTTATCTTTCATACTGAGACCAGCTTGACATTGGGAAATATTAACATTCTTGCTGAGACCCATAAGACCAACGTCCGAGAAGGGTTTCATCTCCCCCAATTTCCCCTTAATAGCCATGCCGACATCTACCAATCTGCCAGCGTCCTTACTGTCGGAAACACTGCAGCCTTGGGAATATCTGTTGACTTTATTAACGGAGAGCGTATGCTTGTGTCTGTCCAATTCATCCACCAAGCCAGTCAGGCCGAGCTTCTCTAACTCTTCAATCAGCTTATCCATACTATTATACTTACCAGCCAACCTTTTCCTTTCCAATTGGGTCTTCTCCAAATCCTCGGCCATCTTACCCAGCTTAGCCTCCATTTTAATCAATTCAGCCTGCTTGAGCATCAACACCCTTTTCCACTTGTCCCTCTCCTTCTTGAACTCCTCTTCCATCTTGACACACTTGTTCTTCCACCCCTGCAACTCATCCCTCAGACTCTTCATCTCTCTCGGACATGTCATCTCCTTCCTATGTGCCAACGCATATTCCGCATTCTGACTATTGCTCATTCCAGTTTCAGATTCAGACTGCTCCTCCAAATCTTTACTGCACTTCATCCACCTGCTATTACTCAGCCATGGATTACTCGACATCTTCCCAACAGCTTCAGTTAACTACAAGAAACAAAAATAAAGTCTACTATCGCTGCATGTAGTATTACATAGGTGTTTGTTATGTTCTTTTCATAGATTTTGTTGTTCTTTTTCTGCATGGATTCTCAGCTGTCAGAAACACACATTAACCTGCAAAAATTTGGGAGGTGTGGCAATGGATGCGTGGCATTGAGATTAATGAAAGCACAATGCAAATTACTATTTTATTTTTAGAAAATGTTTGCTAAAACTTCTTCAGACGGACGGTGGAAATTAGAATAATCATTAGATATGCATGATGCTTTTTATGCCAAATCAAGCAGTTGAAAAGTGTTGCCTTGGGCAAGTAAATTTAGTAAAATGGCCGGCATTGAATCTTGAAACCTCACCTCTCTATGTTATCAGTTTAAGGACGTTTAAGCCTCCCTAGAAAAGCACATAATGATTAATAATTGTGTAGGGGCATGGTGTTTCCTAGCTTTTCTTTTCACATAGAAGTTCACTTGTTCTACGTTTAGGAAAGGGGAAAACTTAATACTCACACAAGATGTTGAAGGAAAATGGCCTATATTGGAGTTGTACAACCCTGGCCAATCTTGGAGTTTCGACATCTCTTTCAAATCAATTTGGTCTAAAGGATGTTTAAAGGTTGTCTTAATGATCATATAAGATAGATGGGTGAAGGAAAAGGAGGTACGGGTTATGGGTCATAGGGGAAAATAAGGTATTGGTCAAGGGTTAGTAAGGTATGCAGTTATAATATTATTCGATATTTTTGGATAGTTTTGAATTTAATGAGCAATAGTATTCATAATTTGTTTATTTTTAGATGATAAGATTATTATAATATATGACGTCTTAATAAAAAAATTTGGTTGGTTTTTTACAATTCAAATAATTGTTAAAATGAATTGAAATCATTACAAAGATATGCGGAGTGTTAAGTGTTAGATCGCTTTTGATCATTTAGGAAAGTAATATTCATTGCATCAAAGACAAAAAAAAATTACTTCAAACTATATGAGATTGTAACATCAGAAAAAGGGAACCCTAAGTTTAGTGCATAAACCTAGGATTGATTTTTGCTCCTTTTTCAAAGGTACATTAGAAGGTGTTTAGATTGACTTTCAACCATGAAGGTGAGTCAATCAAACTTGGATTTGATCATTTTGAACCTTAGAAATGGACTGAAATTGATTTGCTATGATTAACCTAATTCAACTATGTACCCTAATATAAGAATAACAATATTTTGATGATTAACAGATTGAAACAACAACTTACAAGCAGATCTAGGAAGTGTTGAATGATGTGTACCTATCACAGAAAGTTGGATTTGGCTTGAAATGGAGGACAAAGTCGCCCAAGGGTGTATGGGTCCTTATAGGCCTTTTCTGAAACTTCAAATTTGATCATGCAACTCTATGTCTACCCTCTAATGTCTACCCTATAAACCTTCGTCTTTAGATCCAGACCTACAATAAATTTGCAAAAGAGATGGGGGGTAGCTATATAGGAGTTTTCCTTAGTCAAACCCTTGTTTTTGGTATTTCTACTTCCATAATAGCTAATAAAATTGATTGATAATAGTGTGTGTTCCCTAACCTTGAGTGCATCTAAGGTTTTTATGAGCTAAAACTACATAAAACCCTACTCAAGTGTGTTAGAGAAGGATTCATATATGTGATGTAGGAGCATCCTGGGCGAATAGCCAATCCTCATCACCCAAAAAGATTTTTCAATTGGTTGTGTCATTTTTGGTTTGCTTTGGCTCTATTTTGGCCTCTCAGCATAAATGTCGGCCAAAATGGAAAGGATGAACCTTTGTTAGCAATGGTGACAATTGATTTTCATCTTGGGTCAAAAGGTGACTTACCACACCCCTGCAGGGGCTTGGTTTGTCCTTAGCAGGCTAGCGGGTTGTATTGTGTTCATTCAACCCTTGACTACTACCCTATGGTCAGAATATCAATTACCTATGGTATTGTGAGTTAAACTTGGATGCTTATTCAGGCACCGCTACCCCGCAGTACACAGTTGGGAGGCCCATGATAGTGCAAGGCCCCGCGATCCCACGGTGGGGAGTTTGAAGGTTGCGGTCATGTGAGGGTTGCTACCTCACAGTCAAGATCTGAACTGTCTGTGGTATTGTGTTCAGTGTTTGGCATGGCAGTTAAAGGCAACCACTACCCTATCGTATAAGTTTGAGAACAATGAGAGAGGAGGAAGAGGGATTGACGAGGGAGATTCGAGAATGAGTTGAGAGTTTGAGGGAACAAAGAGAGGGAGAGCTCGGTGGAACATCAATGATGAATTAACAAGCCGAGTAGAAGATTTTTTCATGTGAACGACAAGATGTCAGGAGATTGTTGTCATAGAACAAAGAAGGGGTAGGAAAATCTGTGAAGAATGCGGCCATGAAGGCCATCAATTGTAATGTAATGTTTTTTATTGAATTAATAAAATCAATATTTTTCTGTTAAGTTGAGTCATGGGGTTGTGTCATGAGTTCCATTAGTGTTTTGTGTTTGAGTGGCTGCAGAGGGGAGTACCCTCTTGCATCAATTAGTATTAGAGCCGGTAATACTAAGCATGGAGAGTATCCACCAGGAACATGGGTGAAGAATTTGTGAAGAGTGAAGAAGCCTTGCAAAGCCATTGGTTCCATGAGAACCATGTTGATTATCCTCTAACAGAGATGAGGCTAGGTAGAAGGTTTGCAAATCTCTTCCACTGAGAGGAAGTGGGTAGAAGAGATCTTGAGGGTGCATCTTCCAGAATCCTATTGGGTAGAGGATAGTGGTGAGAGTTTGTTGCACCTGGGGAACCTGCAAAGGTAGTGAGTGTTGATTCTAATTTATTGGTGGCTGCAGATAGAGAGTGTGTCATACTTGTTTGGAAAAATGTCCTGGAGATATGGAAAGATTTTGTGGATGAAGAAGGAATATTTGAAGCCACATGAAGTGAAACAAGAACCCGTTTGAAGGAGCAATGTGTTCCAAATTATATGCAAGTCTAGTGGAAAATGTTACAAAGTAATGATGGACAGCAATAGGAGAGATAATCTAGTTGCATTGGAAGTGGTTGAGAAACTAAACTTGAAGTGGATGAGGCACCTGAATCCATACTATGTATCTTGGTTGCAAGAAGGTCATCGAATTTGTGAAAGTGAACAAAGCATTGTGAGTTTTCATATTGGCAGATATGAGGATGAAATTGTGTGTGATATAGTACCCATGGATGTTTTCCATGTTTTGTTAGGTCAACCTTGGCTTTGGGATAGGGAGGCTATATATAATAGCAGCAAAAACACTTATGCCATAGCAAAGGATGGGAAGAAATATGTGTTGAATCCATTGCAAGATAAACCAGAGGAAGTGGTTAAGGAAATTGCATCAGTATTCTCTAATGAGTGTATGAAAGAAGAAGCAACATCAAAGTTGTAGTAGGTGAGAAAGAAGTGGCTAAGGATCCTTTGAAAGATGCAAAGAAGAAGGAAATGGTTGCAACAGGTATGCAAAATGAAGCAAAAGAAGAGGAGGTCCTTGTGCAAAAGGATCAAGAGGAAAGAGAAGAGATTGCAACTGAGGTTGCAAAGGTTGAAGAAAATTTGTTGTTGAAGATGGTGGTGATAGAGGATGAGTGGAAGGAAAAGCTTGCAGCTACTGAGAATGAAGATACAGTTGAGATTGTAGATGTTGCAGCAGATGATGAAATTGCAACAGTGGGAGAAGAGGTATGTGAAGAAAGAAAAAAGGTGCAATAAAATGAAGAAGTAATTGTAGCAGTAGAGGATGTAGTTGCAGTTGGTGAAGATGAGAAGATGTGTGTTGTAGCAAAAGATGAGGAAATATGAGTTACAATTATGAACAAAGATAAGGTAAAAAAATTTATTGATAATATTTTGTTTTCAGATAAGATGGTAGAAGAAGAGATGGTTAAGAAACAAAATCATGTAGAGAAAATGGAGAGTGTTGTAGGTGCAGATTGGTGTCTAGATGTTGCAAGTTTGTGCATAGAAATTTTAAAGGATGGTGTAGGGTTTTAGTGGACGTGGTCAGTCTGTAGTGGGTTGGATCCCATGAATGAGAAGAAAAGAATAGAGGGTGTTTGGTGGACATGATTCCATGAGGGAGAAAAGGAGGGAGATGAGGTTTTATTGGAAGGAGATGGTCTATGTTCCAGAGAAGTGTTGGAAGAAGTGAAAGAAATATTTTTGGGGCACTTGTTACAACAATGGAGTTCACTACAGATTGTTTACAATCTCAAAGAGTGGTTTTGTCACTCAAATCCACCATTGTGATCCTATGCTCACATTTTTCTACCTGATGTGTTCGATGCAAGAGCATCCTAGGCAAACAGGAAATCCTCATCACCCAAAAATATTTTTAGTTGTTTTCTTTGGCTCTTTTTTAGCCTCTCGCAGCACAGATGTTGACCAAAATGGAAAGGATCAACCTTCGTCAGCAATGGTGACAATTGATTTTCATCTCAGGTCAAAAGGTGACATACTACACCCCCATAAGGGCCTGATTTTTCCTTAGCGGGCTAGCAGGGTGTATTGTGTTCATTTAGCCCTTCATCGCTACCTCACAGTCAGAATATCAATTACCTGCGGTATTGCGGGTTAAACTTGGATGGTTATTCAAGCACCGCTACCTCGTGGTATGCAATTGGGAGGCCCGTAGTAGTGTGGGGCCCTGCGATCCTATGGTGGGGAGTCTGAAGGTCCATGATCAAGCAGGGACCATTACCCCACGGTCAAGATTTGAACCGTCTACAATATTGCGGTTAGTGTTTGGCGTGGAAGTTAAAGGCAACTACTACCCCATAGTCATTACCAGGAGGTGTGGTGGGACTATGGTATGATATGTTAGCCATAGATCTTCTCCAAGATCAAGGATGAGAATTCAAATGGAATAACAGAATGCCAACGGTCATATAAGTTTGAGAACAGTGAGAGAGGAGGAAGAGGGAGATCTGACAACAAGCCAAGATTTTGAGGTAACAAAGAGAGGGAGAGCTCGATGGAACAACAATGGTGAATTAACAAACTGAGTAGAAGATTGCTCATGTGAACAGTAGGATGTCAAGAGATTGGTGTCGTAGAACAAAGGAGTAGGAAAATCTATGAAGGATGCGGCCATGAAGGCCATCAGTTGTAATGTAATGTTTGTTATTGAATTAATACAATCAATATTTTTTTGTTAAGTTGAGTCATGGGGCTGTGTCGTGAGTTCCATTTGTGTTTTGTGTTTGAGTAGCTGCAGAGGGGAGTACCCTCTTGCATCAATATGAAAATGACAAGATCTACCTAAGAGGAAGTCAAAACACCCTTAGGAAATCTGAAATATAACATCCTTACTTTAGGCTGCAAGTAGGATGAAGCTTGAAGATGAGAACACTAGGTTCAACAAGTCATTAGGTTGAAAGAAATGACCAAATGCATCTCCCAAACCTAGAAGCCATCATCCTCTTTTATTGGCATCAACCTTCAATCATGGAATATGACTTGATCAAATTTGGAAATGAGCTTGAAAACCTACAACTTGGAATGTATTTGGTAGAATGTAATGATCTCTTGCTTCCCTTTTCTTCTCCTATTACTTTTTTGTGTTCTTCTAGTTTCAAATGGTGAAAATACTAGTTATTTATACGTAATTCTCTAATTTCTCGAAGATTAGATTCTAATAGCCGACATTTACATTTTGAATTTTGAATGTTAAAATACTAATACTGACATATCCATAATTAGTCCCCAACAGAATAGGGGGACCCATCCACCCAAGGGTGAATGGGTCTTGGCCCTATTTTCCAGGACATTAAGTGTCAAGGGAAAAATAATAACTGGATGCATTTGTTCAATGCTTGCAATTTATTAAAAAATGATAAAATAGGCCTCAAAATGTATAATTTAGGAGATTAGGGTCTAGTTAGCAGGCATTGAAAATACATAAATGCAAGGGTCACTACAATAGGTCCAACCTAAGCGTGAAATTGTACTATAACCTACAATGGAGTACAATGTTTGATGCTACAGAGATTATAAGTAATTTATTCAATGTGAATATGAGTCATATTAATGGTGGCATTAGTGTGCCTACATATATAATCAATCAAAAAAATGATAGTGTATTATCTAAATAAAGCTACAAAATTGATCTTCAATTATTCTCACATTAATGAATCTCTTTGCATAATAAAAGGATAATCATGGTGATCCAATGATATTCTATTTATTTTAATTACCCTATCATTACTAATAATGACGACACATTATCTATATGTATATCTCCCCCCTAATCTATTTTATCTATAAATCTTATAAGTTTCTCTTGTTCTCATTACTTTAGTCCATGTCAAGATTCTACATAGGTTTTGAATCAAGAGATTGGACTTTAGTTCATGTATTGCTTTCATTTTTTTGGTTTGCTCCATTTTTTTATGTCACTTAGTTGTCCCATTATGTTCAACTCAAAAACCTTCATTTTCTTGCATAAAAGCTAACCTCCCTTCCCAAATAAATAACTAGCACCCTTGTTCTTAACATTATTCTTGTCATGCCCACAACCACTCCCACTTAAATGCTCATCATCATTGTTATGATCAAGGTACTATGACTCTTATATGCCTTTCCCAACTAAACAATTGTTGTAATCATTAGAATTATTAGAATGGGCCTAGACAACATGTACTCTCTTCGAATTAATTGAATCCTACCATGGTTATTGTAAATGGTTTTGTTGGTCAATGAACAAGAGCGATCCTAAGATCAATCTCTCCTACACTTTTGGCTCTACAAGACCATATGGTTAAACCTTTATGATATAATGGTTAAGATATTTTCAACAATTATATCATAATGTGAAGCAGATATAGACACTTATATATTATAACAAGGAATTATGAAATTACAAACACAAATGATTTATTCCTTGTAAGAAATGGAATAATTTGAAATAAATTACAATCCATTAAGATTTATCATTTTAGTAATATGTATGGTTTGGGAAGGATACTAAAAAATGGACCAATGCCTATTTTAGTCACTACACGATATCACCTTTATATTTTAACAACAAATATTTCAAGTGGTATTGAGTCCTTGACTTAGTATTATTGCCTTACAATAATATGACTGAAAAATGGCTCATACAAATTGCATCCTACTTAATAATTCACATACACTACTAACATTCCCATTACTTTCCATGAAAGAATTATATTGCTACTAAAATAAATATTAATGCAAATAAATAATTCAAACACATCAAATGTGTGCGAAGAAATTTATTATCCTTGATTATTCATTTTACAGAAATAGTACATTAAAAGAATGGTGACAAAAAAAATTGTATGGCTTGCATTCATATAATTTTGTCAAGAAATATCATATTACAACAAAATTTGATGCAGACATTGTTGCACATATGTTACTTAAGTTTGTCATTGATGTCAACATTCAGTTTGGGTTGCCATTGATGCTTACATTTGTATGTTGATGGTACACTACGATGATGTTCTAACAATGATGTTGTTGATGTTCATGGTTGGATGTCATGCCTTGTTTGATGTCAATTAAAGTAGTCTTGAGTATGTTTGTTGTGATCAAAGATGATATCATGATGATATATTAAGATGAGGGTTAGAAGTATTAAGATGAGGATTAGAAGTAATGTTGATGGTTTTTAGTATGTTGTATGCTCTCTCCTGTTGGTCCTCAAGAAGTATGTGTTGTTGCAAGGAAGTTCTGGTCTTTGGATGTTGGTGAAGGTTTTTGCTACAGGAAGATTCTTTGAAGACTAATTGGGAGAATTCTTTGCATTCCTCTGCTTTTGAAGATATGATCTTACAGTTTTGGATTTAGTTTTTATGTTATGTGGAAGTTGTACTCTTATCTTTTCAAGTCACCAATGTTGTTGAGGAGTTCTTTGGTAATTGTAGTGGGTTGGTAGTTTGGTTTCTTGTCAGGTCTAGTTCAAAAAATGTTTTGCATTTCTTTGCATTGTTGTTTCTATTCCTGTGACTTGGTGGATGTGTTTTAGCATTTGTGTAATTCCTCATTTTAACTTTCATGTGATGAATTTTATTGCAAGTTGGTTTGTAAATGTCCTATCTCATGACTATGTCTTTTGGTCTTCCAAGATGATTTTTTTTGGTTTTGTTTGGTTTGCACTAGCTATTTTTGGCATGACATTGAGAAAGAAGTATATGGAAGTATTGTTGGGTGTTCATGGAATGTATCTTTGTGGTTCGCACATCAATGGTTGATCTCTTTGGTGTTGCATATTGTTTGACTTTGTTTTTTGGGTGATTTGTGGATGTTTGGCCGACGAGGCTTGTTCTTTGCTTGCGCGATGTGCTTAGGGGTCCTCACCAACAATTGGAGTTGTGTTAAGATGAGTTTGGGTCCTTCTCTATTCTGTTGAGAACTGCATTGAGTAAATTTAGTTGGAAGATGTGTTTTTGGGCCAACTGGTAATGTGCTATGCATTTCCTTGTTGCCGACTTGGGATGTTGTGTGCAATTGTGTTTTATGTTTTGGATCATATTGGAAGATGTAATAAGTTGGTTTTGGTTCTCTCTATCTCCTAGATAGGATCACTTTCACTAAAATTATTTTTTGTGGTCAACTTTTTGGGGTCATTGCTTGTCTCTTGTTATAGCCAACCTAATTTAATGTTTTCCTTACTTGCAGAGGATATAAATGGAAGGATAGATTAATTGCGAGTGGCAAGAGAATGGAATAATGTAGTAATTAATGTGAGTTGTGGAAAATATAAATTAGATGCACTTCAACGTCTCAGTCAATAGAGTGTATTGTTGACATATGTTGTAAATCCAAAAGCTTCATGTATTATGCTCAGAGATAGTGAGTCCCCCCAGCAGGTCCTTGTATCTTGCCCCGAGGTTGTGTGCCTCAACCTACAAGTCCTTGTATCTTTCCCTAAGGTTGTGTTCCTTAGCCTACAAGTTCTTCGGGATCAATGTGCCTCCTTAGGCAGTGAGCCTTAAAAAAAATTGTAATCTTATTCATATATTGTGAGATTTCTCACCATGCTTTCTCCCTTCTTAGGTTTTCCACATATATCTGGTGTTATCTTGTGCATGTGTTTTCATTTTTTTTATCTTTCATTGTTGCTAATTTATTTAAGAGTTGCTTATTTATTTAAGGGTTGTTGATCTTGTTAGCAAATTGAATTTGCATTGTGTTGAAGGGTTTAAGTTTTGAAGATACTAATTCACCCCCATCTTAGGATCTATGTGTGTTCAACAAACATGGGGTAAGTGCATGGAAATAGGGGACCAAAATGGAGTCTAAAGTGGCCACTTTTTTCTAAAATTAGGAAAATTTGATCTTGGATGAGAAATTAAAGATAATTATGCTCAAAGTTTGAAGACGTGACAAGAACAAGAGTCATAGTGCTCCGAATCTACTTTATAAACCATTGGTTTGTTTTGAAAATAATGGAGATTAAGGAGTTCAAATAGGAGGAGCACACAAAGTGCTTTTATTTTTGTCAGAAAGATATAACATAGTGTCTACTGTGTTCCCCCTAAAATGTTAACATTTTTTAATATTTCAAAAAATCCTTTTGGTGAAAAATTAGCTAACACCATTTAATTTATGCCTAACTTTTTTGCTAATTTTTTAATGAATATATACATTTTTAATAAGTTTCAAAGTGAACACATCCTGAAAAATTAAAAATTGAGTGTGAAACCCCCCTAATTTTTTGGAAACTAATTAATTTTTTTAATGTGTATAAAATAGAGTCTAGATGTAAAAATGTTTTTTTTTTTCAAATTTTGATGAATGAATAAAAAATGAAACTAGAAATACTATACATAGGTTTTCGAAAAAGAAAGGAAGACACTAGCAAAATAAATTAAAGATCAAAACCTTAATATATTTGAAATGTAGAAAAAATACATGGTTAGAAAGGTAAGAGAGCTTGATGTTATTGTGGTATTTTTTTAGCTCAACATTGAAAGATATGCAAACTTGATAGGGAGCATGCTTAAGATTTGATCATTTTTTTACAATTTACAAAAAACATACCTTTGAGCATTGATATGTAATTCCAACCCTTTGGGTTGGATTCCTAAGGCAAAGCCAACCCTAAGGGTTGGCAATACCCAAAACAGATAAAAAAAAATGAGTGTGTTATAATGCACTATCATTATAATATACTAGTGTTATAATGCACTAGCATTATAATATACTAGTGTTATAATGCACTAGCATTATAATATACTAGTGTTATAATGCACTAGCCTTATAACACACTCACATTTATGTCAAGAAAGAGTGAAACCGAGAGAGAGGAAGAGATAAGAAGATTTATAAAGGAGTGAGATGTAGAGATATTTTAAGGGATGTATCTCTCCCTCCATCCCTATCTCTACCTATTTTTATCTCTCCCTCTACTCTCTATCTCTCTCCCTCTCTCTCTATTACTTGTCTCTAACACCTCTTTTCTCTCTAACTCTTGCCTCCTCTATCTCTATCTCCTTATCTCTCCCTCTCCTTCTCTCTATGTACCATTATCCATCTATCTACCTCTATCACCCTATCTCTCTATATCTCTTTATATCTCCCTCTATATATATCTCTCCATCTTTATCTATTGGTCTCTCTATCTTTATATCTCTATCTCTATATCACTTTATCTCTTTATCTCTTCATCTCCCTCTACATCTCTTTATCTATTCCTCTCTATCACTCCTCTCTCTATTCCTACCTCCTTGTCTCTATATATTTTTATCTCTCCCTTTACCTCTCTATATCTAGATACCTCTCCCTCTCTCTCCCCCTCTCCCTCTAAACATATACCTTTATATAAAACATATCCCTCTCCCTTCTCTATCATTATCCATATCTTTCTCTACCTCTATCTTTCTATCTATCTCCCTGTCCCTCTCTATCTCTTTATATCTCCCTCTATCTATATATCTCTCTCTACCTCTCCATATCTCCCTCTCTACATCCTCTACTTCTCTCTATCTCACCTCTCTCTCTATCCCTCTAGATATATTTCTATATGTTTCCCTCTCTCTCTCCCTCTCTATATATTTAGTTATCTCTCTCTCCCTCTCTATATCCACCTCTCTCTCTTTCTCTTCCCATATTTACCTATGTCTCCCTCTTTCTATCTCTCCCTACATCTCTATTTGTCTATCTCTACTTTTCTTTTCCTCTCCCTCACTCCATCTCTATTTTATATCTCTACTTATCTCTATTTCACCCTTTCTCTCTCACTCTACCCCCCCTCTCTCTCTCCCTCTCCCCTCTCTATCTCTATGTATTAATTTTTCTCTCCCTCTCTCTACCCTCTCCTCTATATCCCTATCTACCTATCTCTCTCCCTTTCTCTACCTTTATTTCTCTATATCCTCTCTCTATCTCCCACTCTCTCTCTTCCTTTATATTTATTCATCTCTCTATATCTCTCTATATCTCTCTCCATCTCCCACTCGCTCACTCTTCCTTTTATATTTATTTATGTCTCTCTATATATCTCTCTCCATCTCCCTCTCTACCTATCTATCTCCATTTATCTACTTCTATCTATCTATCTCCCCCTCTCTTTTTCTCTCCCCCTCCTTCCCTCTCAATATCACCTCTCTTTATTTCTCTTCTCATCTCTCTCTATCACTCTATCTTTCCCTTTATATCTCTTTATCTCTCACTCTCCCTCTTTATATATATATCTATCTATCTTTCTCTTTATATATCCCTCTCTATCTATCTATCTCTCCCTCTATGTCTCTAGATATCTCTCTATAGCATCATAAATTGTCAACCCCGACAATTTCACACTATGTTTGGATCCCCCTTTAATTCTTGGACATAATTATGCTTACAATTTGTTTGTTTTAATGTCATTTTCAGAAAGTCAAAATAAAATTAGTTATTTATTTAACAACATTTAAAATCTCAAAATAGGTCTAGTCTATGGCACCCAAGCACTTGACCAACCTATTTTGGCCCAAATTTAAATATTTTATTGTTAGCAATTTTATGTTCGCTAATTTAAATTTATTTGTCAGCTTTTCAAATTAATTATTTTGAAAAATAAATAAAAGCATACACATACAAGTCTTTTTTTCCATTTAACCACCTAGTGAAATTTTGAGCAAGTACACGTACTAAAAAGTAGTCAAGAGTAGAATAAGCAATATTTTTATAACACTTTTTATCAGTCAAGATTCGTGGCAGTAATACATCAAGTTTATGAGTAATATTGTCCATGTTTTGTGAGCACTAACACTTGTAGGACCTTTAATAAAGGAAATTTTCCTTGCATGAGATGTGTAAATGACTTTAGTCCATCAAGGATCTCAAATATGAAGTGGTATGTTGCAACACTTGTCAATTTATCACTTGTTTCATCTATTTTTCCTTTTCCCAATTGAGGGTAAGCACTCTTTATGTTAACTCTCAAAAACGCAGGTGACATACCTCAAGAGGTTGCCAAACTCTTGGTACATTTTAGGGTAACAAACAAGGCCAAATGGTTTAGACCTTCTTCTCTTCAGGTGCTGCTAGACCTAGGCGGGTATACCTATATGAATGAGGCAGCCTTGACTTATGTTTATTCCTTAAATTAATTTACCCACGATGGCAAATGGGAGTGGATAAATAAATTTTATTTTGGTATAGATTGTATAGCAATATCAAGGCTAAAACCTAATATGTTCAATTTAACAGATGAAACTAAAATGATGAAAATGTAGAGACTAATGCCTTATTGGGTATGTGAAGTAAAATAAGAAATCTAAAATGAGCAACCTTTTTCTAGCAGATATTCTAATTGTTTGGCATATAAATTTGAGTCTACAACATGTATAAACATGCAAGGATATGATTACAAAATTCTTCTTAATGATCCAAATGAGATTCCCTAATTACTATGATTAACTAAAAGGATTTAGTCTTTTCTCCAAAGAACCAATTAATCAACCATATAGATACAACAAGTGTGCACTGATAAACTGAATATAAGCTTGTTATATCAATTTAAATAACTAGAATACATCAACCTTGGAGACAACTTCAGTAATACTTTCAATTAACACAACAAACAACTGATACCAAAAATATGCCACCACATCAAATGATTTTCATTGATATCTCCATAGTTTCAAACATGCATCATAGTCTCATAATTGTAAAACATTGTAATCTACTGTATCTTTCTTCTATTCACTATTCGCTATATCCCTTTCGCTACCAAAAATGGATATTTATACATCAATTGCTCGAAAGGACACGTCCTTTCAAAATGACTTATGTTAAAACAACAATAAATTTAAAAAGGGTAATTAAGCTCTATTAAGCCATAAATGAATCTTTGACAAGTAATCTAAGTAGTCCCGACGCTCATGCATATCTGCATCTCCCAATGCATTTCGGATTGTGATCTGCATTTTCACCATCTTTTCATTATGTTCGCATGGTTCATCCAGTGTTGTATCTTTCGTAGTAGCTGTCTTCAAAATTTCTTGCAATATTAATTCACTTTCACCTTTCCACTTAGTCATTTCTTTTAATCTTCCTTTATCATCAAAGAACGTAATCAACCCCTTTTTGGTGACATTAATTAATCCCTGCACATCCCCTCGCAATTCTTCAAACAATTCTTGGTGATTATTCATAAGATGATTCGCAACTTCAATCGCCACATTATCAGAAACATCCCTCTAGTTTATTTCTTGAAGCTTCTCCAAAATCCTACCATCCATTCTTTCGTCTTCTTGCAATGTAGCAAAGCTATGTGAGTGTGTTCTCCAAAGCTTATTCAACCAAGTTGTTAGACTGGCTTTCCTTTTCTTAATTATTGCTACAAGTGCATCATATTTCCCTTGAGAGTATGCACTTGATCCTTCCCAATGATATTTTGCTTGTGAACTTTCACCATGAGTGAGAAACTTGGTTGATTTCATTGTAACTCCTAAAAAATCTTTCAAGCAGTCATTTTCTCTCAACATCCTCTCAATATTCATCTTGTACATTTCTCTTTCCTTGATTAACATCTATATTTGAGCTTTGTTCAGTTTTGCTACATTGATTCCAATCTCTGTAGTTGCCACAAGATCAACCTCTCCAACCTTTAAATTCATAACATGCCTGAATGCCTTCTCAATATGAATGACAACTTATTTCCTGTGAGGTGGATACAAGGCCCAAATCATTAATGACCCTTCATCTGGATTGTATTTCGACCCTGCATATACTTTTGTCACCTTTTCTGAGCTGAGCTTGTGTGTAGCATTACTATCTTTCAGAAAACTATCAAAGATTAATGCGGAATTGAGATCCAACCCTAGAAAAATTATAACACCAACACTTTCTAACATTTTCCTTCCCTTTTTAGGGGTCATACCCACCATCTCTCTATCCACACTCATCTTTAGATCATTCAGTAATGGTTCTTCATTACTTGGTGCAACATTATCAACCATTTCTCTTATCTCTTTTCCCTTTTGTTTATATAAGAATGCTTTAAATTCTGGAGAATTTATAAATTCATTATCTGCTACAAATGACTTATACTCCATCTGCCTTGCATCTGTATCTATGTTCTCTTCAACATTTAATTCCCTGGCAGGGTAGGTGTAATCTTGAGTTCTCAATCTTCATATCTTATTGGGCTGACCCTATGGCACATTACCCTCAGATGCCTCTTCCCCAGAAGATAACAACTTTGTATCTTGCAACCCTTGATTATATTTTTCAACCACCATTTCTGCTTCCTCGGCTTCTAGGTTTCTGATCATATCATCAAACTGATAGGGTACATGTTGATATCCTCCAAAGTTTATCTTTTGTCTAGAAGAATTGATATACCCTTCTAGATCAAAATTCTTTCTAGGTGGTCCTATTTTCATGTTGTATTGCAGTAACTTATCAAGAATCAAGTTGTACCCTTCCTTCGCCAATACACTAAAATCACCGAAGCACAATGTACTAGGCATAAAAGCATGTTTTCCAAAGTAGCTCAAATTCATAACACTGGAAAAAATTCCATTTGCCTAATGTAATTTCCAAGTATGCAATCCTATCCGGGACTGTTTTAGGCAAAATGAATGGGGCATTTTCAAATCCGTAAACCCTAATCATGGTGGCATCATCCAAACAATACCAATCCCCCCAATTGTGACTAATTGGCCCATTGAAGTCTTTAGGCCTGAGAAACCTCCTTATCTCATTGGATAGAGAATAAGCACATGGATGATTACAGAATTTGTACAATGGTTTTACAAAATACTCTCAAAGTGTATGAAACAAGAATTAGCAAACCTGATGTCCCAAACAACAGTCCATAATTGAACGGGTAACAACATACCTTCCTTATCAAATTAAGAAATTCTCATCTCCTAAGGCCACAACCCTAACTCTTGTCCAAAATACAACACCATATGCATCAACAACGAATAATTCCTAAGATGTAAGATAGAGGCTCCACTTTTCACTGTCATCAATCCATAATCGATCCCCTTAAAAATGTATGAGGCATAATCAAAAGGTCTAGAGTTGTGATACTGAATATCTGCTAAAATTATCATAGGCACAATTGACATATATTTAGGGACTTCCATTCCCAAGACTTGGCCTACCGAGAAATATGTATACTTCATATAGATGGGTTCAAAAAGATCAACATGGAAGGGGGGGCCATCACTATCCTCTAGTGGAACTGGTTTGCCACCCTCTTTAATTCTGTGCAGTGGCAACCTCCAACCTTTATAAATTGTGTCCATCCTCCTGAATTCCCTTTCTAATTCTTCACATATTATTTTCTCATTGCAAATCCCTTCTAATTTGAAAACCTCGCCTATTGCATCTTCTGATATATGTATCAATGGTTTCTCTGATGGGTCACAGATGGCTTTGAGTTTTGAATTATAATGAGCGGCCAACAATCTCACCAATTCAACATTGACAAATACAATAGGGCAGACCAACTTTCCCAAATTAAACTTCCATGGATTACATACTAGTTCAAAGTGATTCCTTCGATAGTAATGAAAACTAAAAAGTTCATAGCCTCTTATTGGTGTCCAAATATCTCCCACGAGCTTACATTTGTCATATATTTTATCCACTTCTGCCCTAAGTTGTGCAGATCGCTTGGCTTTAGGTCCAGAGCCAGGTAATTGGTCGATAAGATCTTGGCTTAGCTTTTGCTCAGTGCCCTCTGGCTCAATTTCAGTTTTCTATTTTTTTCCTTTAGACTGACTACTTTCCCCATGTTTTCTCCCCTTCAATTTTCCTGAACTAGTGGCTTCTATTCTTCAAAAATTGCAGAAATCAAATATTACATAAGTCAAGGCACAAAGAGCTTACTGTATTTTTCTTGAAACTTTTGAGTTGAAAAAATGCTTTGGTTCTTCGTTCGTCCTTCTTCTTTCTCCGCTATCAATTCTGCAATAGTTTTTTAATTGAATTTTCCTTAATTCATGAAGTTACTTATGCTCTGTGGTGCCATTAATTTTTTAGCTGAAACACGAGTGTAGCAGGTCTTTTTTCGAAACTCTCATTGTCACATCATGTAATTTTTTCGGCAAGACATTTTTAAATCTTGGGCGATCCTTCTATTAGGGCTTTTACCAACGTTCATTAAAACAGCCGCTAAGACATCTTGTAGTTTCCCTGACACTTTGAGTCTCCCTGAGTGTTATTTTTATTCACTTGTATCTTCACTATCGATAGATCATATATCGCTAAGATGTCTCATAGTTTCACAGGCGTTATGAGTCTCCCCGAGAATTATCCCTTCAATCTCAAGTATATCGCTATAACACCCACCGATGCAAACTTGTCGTTGTGACTTTATAAGTTGGGAAAATGTTCCTCTGCTTACTTCATGTCTCGCCGAGATATTTCCTTTGGTCTATTTTCTGATTGCCGAGACATAATTATTTTCTTTCCAATGGAACAACACTCGACATGACTCTCATATCTCTCTTCGATGAAACTAGTCTTGCCGATGATTAAAACGTATCGCCAATGCCTTACAAATGTAATCTTGTCGGTGTGACATAGGGGGTTGGCAGGATTCAATGAACTCATATCGACAAAATCCTCCTTTGCTTTATCGACAAGACCAGATGGATGCTACGGGACTTCACTCCAACAACCCAAGTCTGGCTGATATAGTTCTTTGTGCTTCGATCGGTAAGACACATATGTGCTCAATATGACTCACCCTGATGACTGTTGTCTTGTCGATAGGATCCTTTTGTTGTTGAGACTATGAACTGCATCATGCCGATATGAATCCTCGGATAAAATCATATCAGTAAGACATTCACGACCTCTTGCCGATGCACTAAAAAATATGTGTTAGTATAAAATAACTTATGGGTCAGGAAGACCTGTATCATCTCATGTCGATATGACTTTATATATTTAAATGCTTGGGGTCAGGTGAACTTTATGGGACCAAATGATAAATACTGACTAGAACACGGGCGACAAAGCAAATTACATCAATTTTATATTCATGATATGGGCTTCTTTGGAAAACTTTTATAAGTATAGAAAACTATAAAATTTTCAAATTTTATAGTTCTAACAATGGCTCCATCTGGGGATGAATGATTGTGAGATCATTGCAAGGATTCAAATCTCTAGATGAGCAAACCAAACTTTCAGGGTTATGGATTAATGAGAGCGAAGAAATGAAAAGAAGGGGAGATGAAAATGATCCTATACTACTGTACATGGAAAGAATTTATTTTAAATGAAGGAATTTAAGGATTGTCCATGTACTGGAAATTCTTGTTCCTTTTATTTCTTAAACTACTGTGCATGGAGAAAATTCTGAGAGGATTGTTAAGAGTTTTCCATGCACTGGCAACCCTTAATCCTTTGTATTCTTCAAGAGAAAAAATGCTTTAAAAATTTCCCATGTACAGGTAACTCCTGTTCTTCACCAGTCATGTTTTGTAAATAATATGAGTCTTCTCCTCCTTTACCAACAACAACAAAGGGTCCCAGCCACAAGGCTTCAAACTTCTTGTGCTTTCCCTTCTCCTGACACCTTGCATTCCACATCAACACCAGATCATTTTCTTCAAATTTTCTATCTTTCAATTTTCTATCAAATAAATACTTCATTTGTGCCTGCAACTTCACATTCTGGTTTTCAGCTACTCTTCTTATCTCATCAAGTTCAGCCAGCTGCTCCATTCTCTCCTTCATTGGTTCAGGAATGTCTATATCTTCCTGAAGGATAAATTTGTAAACTAGTAACAAATTTTGTAAAGGCATCCTAGCTTGTGTTCCATATACAAATTCTCTTTTTATTCCCACCTAGCATTCTCCTTATGATTTTCAGAAGACTTTTGTTGTTGGACTCTGCCTGACCATTAGCTTGTAGATTGTAAGGAGTTGCATAAGAAATAGTAATGCCATATGTACTGCAAAAATATTTGAACTCATCAGATCTGAAACACATCCCATTATCTGTAATCAATCTTAATGGTGTACCAAATTTGGTAATAATGTTATCCATTAAAAAATTGATCACAACTTTACTTGTAGCTTGCTTGGTTGGGACTGCCTCTACCCATTTGGTGAAGTAATCAGTAGCTACCAGTATCCACTTATGTCCTCCACTTGATTTCTCTTGTATCTCTCTGATAAAATCAATCCCCCATTGATGAAAAGGGGCTTCGGCCTGCAAAGGTCTAAGTGGTAAATTTCCCTAATACTTCATTTTCCTAGAGAACTTCTAGCACGCTTCACATATTCTTATGCATGAAAAGGAATCATTAAAGACTTTTGGCTAGTAATAACCTACCCTGGGAATCTTATGTGCAGTTGTCTTTGCAGAATAATGGCCTCCACAGACTCCTTCATGCATCTCTCTTAAGACATGCTTAGCTTTTGACTCATCTAGACATAATAACAACATCACATCCCTGTTTTTCCAAAACAAATCTCCTTCCATGAACACATATTTAGATGCTTGCAACTTTAATGTTCTTCTCTGATTATCACTTAATCCTTCAGGGCACTTCATGTATCTGAGGTAATACACAATGTATGTATACCAAGAAGTGTGCTCAATCCTCGCAATTGCATTTTCTTCCTCTTCTATATTACAAATTTGATTTGCTTCGATATTTGCTTCTGCCATTAACCTAGCCAAACCCTGACCTCTCACTAATTTAGTGATTTGTATTTCCATATCAAATTCTTGAATTTTATTAATCCACCTGCATCTCTTCCCTGTTACTTCTGACTATGTCAAGATATCTTTAACAGGTGCATGAGGGACATAAGCAATCACCTTAGCTCCAACAAGATACAGTCTAAAAGCTTTTGTGGTTTTCACCAATGCAAATGCTTGTTTTTCCATTATATCATATTTCAATTCTGACCCCCGCAATGACTTGCTGAAAAAAGACACAAGCTAGTCATGACCTTCCTCATTCTTCTATAACATAACAACAGCTATAGTGTGCAATGAAGCAAATGAAAATATTTGAAATGGTTTTGAAAAATCTGGAGATTTAAGGACAGGGGCTTCCTTGATGGCCCTTTTGATTGATATAAAAGCTTCTAATGCTTCTGCAGTCCAAACTATTTTTTGTCCCTTCCTTAACATTTTTGATATGGGCTTAACAATTTTAGCAAAATTAGACACAAATCTCCTAACAAAGTTGATCTGTCCAAAAAATGACTGGATGGCCTTGACAGTTTTAGGAATAGGAACTTTACCTATGGCCTCAACCCTCTCATGATCTATTTTGATTCCCTCCTTTGACACAATATGTCCTAAGAGTTTTCCCTTTCTGACTATAAAATGACATTTTTTAGGGTTAAGACTAATACCATATTCTAAAGCTTTAATAAATATTTTTTCCAGATGTTCTACATGATCTTCAGCCCTTTTTGAATAAGCAGTAAGGTCATCTTGATATACCACCATTATAGCATTAATCAGGTTTGCAAATGCTACGTCCATAGCTCTTTGAAAGGTTGCTCCTGCATTTGTGAGGCCAAATGGCATTCTCACATAAACATATGTTCCCCATGGGGTTGTAATGACTTTGACCTGATTATAACTAGAGAACCCATCCATCATAGATAGCAGCTCATACCCTATCACTTTATGTAATATAGCTTCCATATTAGGTAAATGGTAATTATCCTTGAGGGATACCACATTTAGATTTATGAAATCCACACATAATCTGATATCCCTGTTCTTCTTCCTCGCAAGAACCAGGTTTGAAACCCATGTTGAATGCCTAATTGGTTTGATGATACCCCCATCTCTAAGCTTTGCCAATTCCTCCTACATTTTTGGTTCCAATCTTGGGTTGATGGGTCTTTGCTTCTACCTAAATGCATTTGTATCTAGTTTCAACAGGATTTCATGTTGAAACAAATCCTCCCTATATGCTTTAAGATCTTCATAGGACCATGCAAACACATGTTTATATTTTCTCAATAATGCAATCAACATTCTTCGAACTGTCGGGCTTATTTTCTTCCCTATGTACACTTTTCTTGGTGCTACCTCAGTCCCTAATTGACCTCTTCAATATCCTCCCTCTTGACTAGTGTCTGCTTCATGAGGGACCAATCACTTCCATCATATACCCTCTCCAATGCTACTAGCCCTTTGGGCAGCTTATTAGTTTTAAGCTGTAATATTTCCTTCCCGAATACCATCTTCTTTCCATCTATTTCTTCTACAAAGGCATTGAAGTCAATTTTTTGAGCTTCATATTGATCTATATAGTGAAAAAATTTCAGGAGGTCAGTATCATCATTAAAAACTTGCCAACTGTATATATTGTCAGGCACAGCGGGTCTTGTTTTGAACTCAATTTGGGACACTTCAGCTAGTGTAATGTCATCTCTTCTTAGTGCTACATTGGCTAAAAAATTTGTCATTATGTTTTTTGACCTATCTATCCACTCAATGGAGAAAGCATCCAACAGCTCAATTGTGTCCCATACAACATTCCTATATTGCTTCAGTCTCTTCTATTTTTCTGCATATTTTGATTTAACTTGAGAAACAACTAACTCAGAATCCCCTAGAATGTCTAGCAGCTTGATCTTATGTTTTACAGCTATAGTCAAACCTGTTAATAAAGCTTCATACTCTGCTACGTTGTTTGTACATTCAAATGCCAGCAAAAAATGAATATTTAAATGTCACTCCTTCGGGTGAAACAAATACTATTCCTACTCCATTACCTTCTTGGCTACACACTCCATCAAAGTACATTTTCCACACACCATCATAGTTTTTTGCAACATGCTTATCAATTGGATCAACATTGACTAATTTTGGTTGGACTGGTTCTATCTTAAAATTCCCAAGATCCACATCACAAAAACAATTGACTTGATCTTCAAGTACACAATCTACAATTTGGCTCATCCTTGGCTCCCTGTACAACTTAACTTCCTGACCATTCACTGGAATTTTTGCATAAGACAAATCAAATTGGACATTTCCCCCAACCGTTGTTGTCCACTGCCTTGATAGAAGCATCCCAAACTGAGGAGGGGTATCAATTATTGTTATATCTATATTATAGGCTACCTGAGGATAAGCAGCTAGTTTGACTTCAACATCTTTCATAACACCCACTACTCGAATAGGCCTGCTATCCATTGCATAGCACTTCCCTCCATTAGTATCCACCCACATGCCAAGTTGTTTCATAACTCCAATTGGCATAATATTGATAGCGGCACCAAAGTCTATCATGCAATTTCTTAACAGTTTGTTGGTTATAAGTAATGTGGTGAAAAATGGATCAACTTGTGGGGGATTTATCAATACATCATTTAGGAAAACTTCTTGCTTATTAACCATTTTAGTGGTGTCTTATTTTCAAAACTTGTATTTTTCTCATTTCCACTTGATATCAATTGAATAGCATTATCCCTATATTCCTTAATTTTCATCATCTTGAGCAATGGGACAGACATTTTTACCTGAGATAAAGCCTAGTCAAAAGAGGAACCCTCCGCCTTAACCATTTTATTTTGCTCTAATGTTTCTCCTTTGTTTTCTTCCTTTTCCCTTTTATTCAATTGATCAGTTTTCTGCTTTTCTTTGTATAACTCTTTATCTTCCTCCTTTTGAACAAGCTTCTGTTCATTCTTATCATGTTGCTTATTTTCTGTTTTCTTCAAAACTCCTTGTGTTTCCTCTCTATCTTTCATAAATATTCCCCTGGGGACACCTTTTTCATTCACTGTCCTATTTCTTAACCAATACTTTCTCTTTTCCTTTTCAACTACAGCAATGGTTAACCTCTTTATTTCCTCTTCAGTGGGTTTCCTCATATTGCATTGATCAGGCACCTCAACAGGGTGTTGTTCTACATGATTTTCTTCATAATCGAAAAAGACTTGTTGTTCAGCCATGTGAACATTGCACCTTTGGTTTGAAACATCATACTCATAGCCTTCATCTTCTGAAGATTAGTATTTCTCCTCAATAGGGTGAAAAGTATTTGAAGTCAAATACACTGTGTGATCCTCTCCACTGTTACCCACTAACATTCCTTCTTCCTGCATTTTTTGGGCTACAACACAGTGATCTGGGGAATGTGGCCCATCACATCCTTCACACCAACAACTATTATTGACCATATACGCTCCCTTCTTCCTTAATGGATCAGGTATTTCTTTGTTCCTAGGTCTATGTATTATAGGTTTTCCATCCTTCCAATTTGTACTGTAAGGCATGTCATGTAACCTAGGCCTCTCATTTTTGTATGTGTTCTTCTGTTTATATTGATAATTATTGACTTGCTGAGGAACCCTAGGATTGTCTCTCTTACTGATTATCCCAACAACTTTCTTATTGTTTTCAATGGTTAGTGCTATCTTTTGGGCTTCAACTAAATCTCTTGAAAACCTATTTCTTAGTTCATACCCTATCTTTGGATCAAATGCATTCAAATAAATACTCAATGTTGCAAAGTTTGGAAACTTTGACCCAGGTGGTATCTTATTCTGCAATTTGTTGAATCTCTAGTTAAAATCATAAATTGACTCATTCTGATTTTTCTGAATCCGTACTAATTCATGAAAAGTAGCATCTAGTGCACATAGATTTCCATACTATTTGAGAAATCGATCCTAAAATTCTTAGAGAGAATCAACAGAAGTTGTTGGCAGGCTATTGAACCAATCCCTAGCTTCTTCAGTGAGTGACATCATGAACAACCTCATATGTAAATATTCATATGGTATATCCAAATCTTGGACAAAAGCATTAAAATTCCTCAAATGATCTTCAGTGGTAATTGCACTACTCCCTGTAAACTTAGGAACAATACTTCTCCAACTGCTATCCATAGGGTAAGGGTATAATTGAAACCTTATCAAATCAAACTGTCTAATCATTTTCGTGTATTGTTGAGGGGGAGGGTTATGCAAGTGTTGATACTGGTACACTAGATTATTGTATTGTGTATGAGGATATGGCACATATTGTTGACTATGAGGTGGTTGTGCATTTGTATGTTGTGATGCGGTATACGGTGGATGGTTTGGTTGAATGTATTGATTTCCTATCTGACTCTGAGGAGCCTTTGGTTGATTTGAAGGCCCTGCATAATTGTTTCCTTGATTATGAGGCGGTACATATTTTGAAAGACTAGTTGTCTGAGCCTTAATTTGGGCTTCCTGCAATTTCATGTCTTGGAGTTCCTTTATCTTTTGGCGCCTCTGTTGTCCTAGTTCTACTTTTGCTCTTTCTACTTCTTGTTTATAAAACTCCAACTATACGTCTAATTCTTTGTTATTCAAGAATTCAAAATTTTCTTGAGGGGTTACATGAGAAATAGGCTCATTTTGGTTACCCTCCATTCTTTGATCATTTTCCTGTTGATACCTGACTCCTACAGCTTCGAGTTTAGCATAAAATTCCTCCCGTTTCTAAGGATTATAAAAAGGATTTATTTTTTCTTCAGGGGTACAAGGTTCTCCACCTGAACTATCTCTCCATGTATCATAACGGTCATATGTCTCACAATGTGGTCTTGATGCTTTTTCTTTATTTGTTATGTACATTTCATCGGCTATCTTCTTACCCTTATCATCCTTATGTGTCCACTTATTGTTGCTAGTAGGACCTCCTTTATATTGGGATTTTCTACCATTCATATTGAATTGATGCAATGTTCTTGTCAGAGTCGCCACTCACTCTCTTAAAAGTGAGAAAGAGCTTGTTGTTTCTTATTCCCAGCGGAGTCTAAATAAGATTTCTGACTCTATGACTAAGGCCTTGACTCTGAGTTGACTCCCCAGTGGAGTCGCCAATTTGTTAGCTCTCAAAAACTCAGGTGAAATACCTCAAGAGGTTGCCAAACTCATGGTACATTTTAGGGTAACAGACAAGGCAATATGGTTTAGACCTTCTTCACTTCAGGTGTTGCTAGACCTAGGTGGGTATACCTATATGAATGAGGCAGGCTTGACTTATGCTTATTCCTTAAAGTAATTTACCCACGATGGAAAATGGGAGTGGATAAATAAATTTTATTTTGGTATAGATTGTATAGCAATATCAAGGCTAAAACCTAGTATGTTCAATTTAACAGATGAAACTAAAATGATGAAAATGAAGAGACTAGTGCCTTATTGCGTATGCAGAGTCAAATGGGAAATCTAAAATGAGTAACCTTTTTCTAGCAGATACTCTAATTATTTGGCATATAAATTTGACTCTATAACTTGTATAAACATGCAAGAATATGATTACCAAATTCTTCTTAATGATCCAAATGAGATTCCCTAATTACTATGATCAACTAAAAGGATTTATTATTTTCTTGAAAGAACCAATTAATCAACCTTATAAATACCGGAAGTGTGCACCGATAAACTGAATATAAGCTTGTTATATCAATTTAAATAACTAGAAAACATCAACCTTGGAGACAACTTCAGTAATACTTTCAATTAACACAACAAACAACTAATACCAGAAATATGCCACCACATCAAATGATTTTCATTGATATTTCCATAGTTTCAAACATGCATCATAGTCTCATAATTGTAAAACATTGTAATCTAATGTATCTTTCTTCTATTCACTATTTTCTATATCCCTTTCGCTACCAAAAATGGATATTTATACATCAATTGCTCGAAAGGACACGTCCTTTCAAAATGTCTTGTGTTAAAACAACAATAAATTTAAAAAGGGTAATTAAGCTATGTTAAGCCATAAATGAATCTTTGACAAGTGGTCCAAGTACTCCTGGCGCTCATGCATATCTGCATCTCCCAATGCATTTTGGATCGTGATCTCCATTTTCACCATCTTTTCATTCTACTTGCATGCTTCATCCAATGTTGTATCCTTCGCAGTAGTTGTCTTCAGAATTTCTTGCAATATTAATTCACTTTCACCTTTCCACTTAGTCATTTCTTTTAATCTTCTTTTATGATCAAAGAATGCAGTCAACCCCTTTTTGGTGGCATTAATTAATCCCTGCGCATCCCCTCACAATTCTTAAAGAAGTCTCAGTGCTTATTCATAAGATGATTCACATCCTCAATTGCCACATTATCAAAAATATCCCTCTAGTTTATTTCTTGAAGCTTCTCCAGAATCCTACCATCCATTCTTTCATGTTATTGCAATGCAGCAAAGTTATGTGAGTGTGTTCCCCAAAGCTTATTCAACCAAGTTGTTAGACTGGCTTGTCTTTTCTTAATTATTGCTACAAGTGCATCATATTACCCTTGAGAGTATGCACTTGATCCTTCCCAATGATCTTTTGCTTGTGAACTTTCACCATGAGTAAGCAACTTGGTTTATTTCATTGTAACTCCTAACAAATCTTTCAGGCGGTCATTTTCTCTCGACATCCTCTCATTATTCATCTTGTACATTTCTCTTTCCTTGATTAACATTTGTATTAGAGCTTTGTTTAGTTTTGCTACATTGATTCCAATCTCTGTAGTTGCCACAAGATTAGCCTCTCCAACCTTTAAATTCATAACATGCCCGAATGCCTTCTCACTATCAATGACAACTGATTTCTTGTGAGGTGGATACAAGGCCCAAATCATTAATGACCCTTCATCTGGATTGTATTTTGACCATGCATATACTTCTGTCACCTTTTCTGGGTTGAGCTTGTGTGTAGCATTACTATCTTTCAGAAAACTATCAAAGATTAATACGGAATTGAGATCCAACCCTGGAAAAATCATAACACCAACACTTTCTAACATTTTCCTTCCCTTTTCAGGGGTCATACCCGCCATCTGTTTGTCCACACTCATCTTTAGATCATTCAGTAACTATTCTTCATTACTTGGTGTAACATTATCAACCATTTTTCTTATCTCTTTTCCCTTTTGTTTATATAAGAATGCTTTAAATTCTGGAGAATTTATAAATTCATTATCTACTACAAATGACTTTTACTCCACATTCCTTGCATCTGTATCTATGTTCTCTTCAACATTTAATTCCCTGGTAGGGCAAGTGTAATCCTGAGTTCTTAATCTTCACATCTTATTGGGTTGACCCTGTGGCACATTACCCTCATATGCCTCTTCCCCATAAGATAATAGCTTTGTATCTTGCAACCCTTGATTATATTTTTCAACCACCATTTTTGCTTCCTTGGCTTATAGGTTCCTGATCATATCATCAAACTGATAGGGTACATTTTGATATCCTCCAAAGTTTATCTTTTGTCTAGAAGAATTGATATACCCTTCTAGATCAAATTTTTTTCTAGGTGGTCCTATTTTCATGTTGTATTGCAGTAACTTATCAAAAATCAAGTTGTACCCTTCCTTCACCAATATAGTAAAATCACCGAAGCACAATGTACTAGGCATAAAAGAATGTTTTCCAAAGGAGCTCAAATTCATAACACTGCAAAATTTCATTTGCCTAACAATTTCCAAGTATGCAATCCTGTCCGGGGCTAGTTTAGGAAAAATGAATGGGGCATCTTCAAATCCGTAAACCCTTATCATGGTGGCATCATCCAAACAATACCAATCCCCCCAATTGTGACTAATCAGTCCATTGAAGTCTTTAGGCCTGAGAAACCTCTTTATCTCATCAGATAGAGAATAAGCACATGGATGATTATAGAATTTGTACAATGGTTTTACAAAATACTCCTCAAAGTGTATGAAACAAGAATTAGCAAACCTGATGTCCCAAACAGCAGTCCATAATTGAATAGGTAACGACATACCTTCCTTATCAAATTAAGAAATTCTCATCTTCTGAGGCCACAACCCTGACTCCTATCCAAAATACAACACCATATGCATCAACAGCAAATAATGCCTAAGATGTAAGATAGAGGAACCACTTTTCATTATCATCAACCCATAATCGAGCCCCTTGAAAATGTATGAGGCGTAATCAAAGGGTCTACAATTGTGATACTGAATATCTGCTGAAATTATCATAGGCATGATTGACATATATTTAGTGACTTCCATTCCCAATACTTGGCCTACCGAGAAATAAGTATACTTCATATAGCATTCAAAAAGATCAACATGGAAGGGGGGGCCATCACTATCCTCTAGTGGAACCGGTTTTCCATCCTATTTAATTTTGTGCAGTGGCAATCTCCAACCTTTATAAATTGTGTCCATCCTTCTGAATTCCCTTTCTAATTCTTCACATATGATTTTCTCATTGCAAACCCCTTCCAATTTGAAAACCTCGCCTATTGTATCTTCTAATATATGTATCAATGGTTTCCCAGATGGGTCACATATAGCTTTGAGTTTTGAATTATAATGAGTGGCCAACAATCTCACCAATTCAACATTGACAAATACATTAGGGTAGATCAGATTTCCCAGATTAAACTTCCATGGATTTCATACTGGTTCAAAGCGATTCCTTTGATAGTAATGAAAACTAAAAATTTCATAGCCTCTTATTGGTGTCCAAATATCTCCCACGAGCTTACATTTGTCATCTATTTTATCCACTTCTGCCCTAAATTTTGCAGATCGTCTTACTTTATGTCCAGAGCCAGGTAATTGGTCGATAAGATCTTGGTTTAGCTTTCACTCAGTGCCCTCTGGCTCAATTTCAATTTTCTAGTTTTTTTTCCTTTAGATTGACTAGTTTCCCTATGTTTTCTCCCCTTCAATTTTCCTGAACTAGTGGCTTCCATTCTTCAAAAATTGCAAAAATCAAAAATTACAGAAGTCAAGGCGCATAGAGCTTACTGAATTTCACTTGAAACTTTTGAGTTGAAAAAATGCTCTGGTTCTTTGTTCGTCCTTCTGCTTTATCTGCTATCAATTCCGCAATAGTGTTTTCAATTGAATTTTCCTTAATTCATGAAGTTACTTATGCTTCGTGGCACCATTAATGTTTTAGTTGAAACATGTGTCTAGTAGGTCTTTTTTCAAAACTCTCACTGTCACATCATGTAATGTTGTCGACGAGAAATTTTTAAATATTGGGCGATCTTTCTATTAGGGCTTTTACCAACGTTCATTAAAACATCCGCTAAGACATCTTGTAGTTTCCTTGACACTTTGAGTCTCCCTGAGTGTTATTTTGATTGACTTGTATCTTCGCTATCGATAGATCATATATCGCTAAGATGTCTCATAGTTTCACTGGCGTTATGAGTCTCCCTGAGAATTATCCCTTCAATCTCAAGTATATCGCTATAACACCCATCAATGCAAACCTGTCGCTATGACTTTATAAGTTGGGAAAACATTCCTCTGCTTACTTCATGTCTCATCGAGATATTTCCTTTGGTCTATTTTCTAATCACTGAGACATAATTATTTTCTTTTTGATGGAACAACACTCCGCATGACTCTCATATCTCTCTCCGATGAAACCAGTCTTTTCGATGATCAAAACATATCGCCAAGGCCTTACAAATGCAGTCTTGTCGGTGTGACATAGGGGGTCAGCAAGATTCAATGAACTCATATCAACAAAATCTTCCTTCGCTTTATCGGTAAGACCAGATTGATGCTACGAGACTTCAATCTAACAGCCCAAGTCTGGCTGATATAGTTCTTTGTGCTTCGATCAGTAAGACACATATGTGCTCGATATGACTCACCTTGATGATGGTTGTCTTTCCGATAGGATCCTTTTGTCATTGAGACTACGAACTACATCATGTTGATATGAATCCTCAGATAAAATCATATTGGTAAGACATTCACGACCTCTTGCCGATGCATTGAAAAATATGTGTTAGTATAAAATAACTTATGGGTTGGGAAGACCTGTATCATCTCATGCCGATATGACTTTATATATTCAAATGCTTGGGATCAGGTGAACTTTATGGGACCAAGTGATAAATACTGACTAGAACACAGGCGACAAAGAAAATTACATTAATTTTATATTCATGATATGGGCTTCTTTGGGAAACTTTTATGAGTATAGACACCTATAAAAATTTCAAATTTTACAGTTCTAACACTTTACATCATCATAGTTGTTGTGGAGGTTGGGACACCAAAACAAGGTTTTCCTTGAAACAAAGAAAAATAGGAACCCTAGGTCTAATGTATAAACCTAGGATCCAAACTTTGTTTGTTTGTGAGTTATTTCCATATGTTTCATTAAGATGGAGATCAACAAGGTGAGTAGATTGACTTTCAACCATGAAGGTGAGCCAATAAAACCTTAATCTCCATCCTATTGAGCCTTGTAATGGATTGGAATTGATTTGCTATGATTAACCTAATTAGACTATATGGCCTAATATGTAAAATACAATAATCAAATAATTAACAAATTGAAACAGTAACTTGTAGCCATATATGGGAAGTGTAAAGGATTGTGTACCTATCTTAAAAAGTTGTTTCAGATTGTTGTATGAGCATAGAATTTCCTTAGGGCATATCGGTCGTTCTATGCCTCTGCTAGTCTATTTTTGAAGTCCTCTTATGAACAATCTAAGCTTCTGATTTCCAGTTGCAAAGTTGTCAGAACATTGTTAGATAATCATGTAGGTGATTTTTTATGGGTAGACAAGATGTAGGACTTCAATTGCAACAATGCACAATTTGTCTTCAAGCTTCCTTCAATAATATTCAAACCTAATCTACACATTCACAAAGAGAGGAAATGTTGTACCATTTAGGGGCTTGCCTTAGTCAAACCCCGTGTTAGTGTTTCCACTTCCACAATGGCAATGCCAATGATAAAATGATAATGGATAGGGAGGAATGATGAAATCACAAAGTGCTAAAACTCACCACCCTTCAATGGCTTCCTTGAAGGACTGAATTCATACACATCACCTCAAGGTCTTGGATCTTGCTTGCTTTATTTGTTTGAACTCTTTGGAGACCTACAAAAGTGATAGCCTTCACAAAACAATGATAACATGAACACACATAAACTCACATAGGATTTGAAATGATGCTAGGATCTTGAATTGTTACTATGTGCATTGTTTTTATCCCATCTAAAATGCAAGAAACAAACTCAAGAAAAAGGATAAAAACAAAACAAAACACTCGAATTAGGGCTTAAAGTTGAAACCCAAACTTACAAATAAAATACCAAAATCATACCTTGCTCGAGCTTGATGAGTTTGTTTTCCTCTTTTAATGGTTTGATATGTGTGCTCTAGGATGATTTCAACAACATAATGGAGCTCGAATGGAAAATGGGTGAGAGCAATGAAAATGGCTAAGTGTTTGGATATATAGATAGGAGGATTTTGGATGGAGGGTCAGGATTGGAAGTTGAGATCAAGGGTTGAGATGCCTTGAGACATCTCAACCCACATGGTGATGACAACTGTCATCACATGGGGAGAGGAGAGGATGAGGTGAAGGGTACTTGAAAGTACCCCTGGGAAGGATGTCACAAGAGGGAATTAAATATTCTCTTTTCATCATTATGGGGGTGAGAAAAGGAATTTAATATTCCTTGGGGGGTGGGAGAGGAATTAAAAATTCCTCAAAAGGTCTAGGGATAATAAAATGGAATTTAGAATTTCATTGGGGGATGTTGGGTGAATAAAAAGGAATTAAAAATTCCTTGGGACAATGAGAAGCATTGATTGAAGGGTTGACCAAGGGGTAGATTAGGATCATTAATGAAGGATTAGAGGAGGTTTAGGTGGCTAATGAGGATTAAGAGCCCACTTGCAAAAGTTGGAGGATGTGACACCTCCTAATCATGGATTAGGAATGTGCACATCTCTAATGATGGGATTAGCAAGTGGATTAGGATTAGGTGTAGATTATGGGGGATGAGACATGTGAGGAATTAAATAAATAGGTTATTTATTTAATTCTTTGAGGAAAAAGATAAAGGATAAAGTATTTAATTATTTAATTAAATACCTTAGGGATTTAGAGGAATTTAGGGATATATTTTTTGATCAGTAACAATAGGAATTTAGGGATATTAATTAAATAATAGCAATATTATTTAATTAATGTGTATAAGAGGATATTTAGACAAAAAAGGGGTAAATTTGATCAAATGTAAGTGGTCAAATTTAGGTGTCTACAATTGAAATAAAGCTCTGAAATGTTAGTCTTAACTTGCTTGATAGTGCTTTTGATCACAAGTTCGCTAATATAATTCCACTTAATGCTAGATGGATTTCAAATGATGCAATAACTAGGTATTTATATTCATTTCACTAATTTCTCAAGAATTAAATCCTACTAGATGACATTTACAATTTGAATTTTGAATGTCAAAATGTCGACACTGACATATCCAAAATTGGTCCCAAAAAAATAAGGGGACCCATATGCCCTAGGGTGAATGGGTCATGGCCTTATTTTCCAAGACATTAAGTGTTGAGGGAAAAATAATAACTGGATGCATTTGTTCAATGCTTTCAATTTCTCAAAAAGTGGTACAAATGGGCTATAAAGTGCATAATTTAGAAAATTAAGGACCCAACTAGGCTAAATAATTTAGGGGGAGAAAAATATAGTGTGAAATTTTCAAGGGTGACAATTTATGATGCTACATTGAGCCCCCACTTTAGTGAGAGTATGAACTTACGCTCAGTGTCACACTAAAGTAGATAACCTATGTCAAGAGGGGTTTGATTGTCCAAATTTTGAAAAGATAGGATGGAAAAGGATCTAGGAGGAGTAGACAAGCCCCTAGGATCCAACATCCCATAGAAAACCAACATAAGCACAAAGGAACACACACATGTATGATATGTAGCAAGACAACATACACAAACATATAATTTCAAAATAAATTGCAAAAAGAGGGTATGGATAATCACAGGCTTAGCAAGCCATATTATGCTAGGATCCAGACCAAAGGTATTCATGACTCACACAATAGTAAAGTATGATATTTTCTAGGTTAATCATAAACAAGAAGGAAACACAGGCTAGTGAAGTCTGATATTCACTAGGTGAGTCCCTAGGACAATGTAAAATGAGAATCACACTAGGTCTAGTGAAGTCTACTATTCACTAGGTGTGTACCCATTAACAAGGTAGAAAAAATGAGAAACACATTGGTTCTAGTGAAGTCCACTATTCACCAAGTGTGTACCCATGTCAACCATACCAATATTTATACTCCCTAATAACTCTAATAAGGTACTACAAAAATCATCAAGATGCTATGCTAACGTAACACTAAGTTCAACACCTATGAACAAAGTGAAGAAAAAATGCTAATGTCAATACACCACTAAGTCCAACATGTGTGAACAAAGTGAAGCAAATAATACCAACGTATGCCCCCACCTTAAAGAAATTGCAAAACACCATGTTGTGAGAAATTGCTTTAAGGTAGAAAATGATAAATGTCATTTGATAAAAGGTCACAAGAGCTTATTTGGAAAGCCCATGCCAATGATATGTTTCCAAATAAAGCTACATCATGATAAGAGATTTTCCCCAAATGCAATCCAACAAAAATCTTAGAATATGAACACATAAGGGATCAACAGATCTGGGGTCAGTATATGTCTTTGCTACAGTGATATAATAGAGCTCAGAAGTAACATCATTCCACAAATACTCATGAAACAATGAACACAATGGAGGAATGACACATAGAGAGAGAGAAGACAAAGACACTTTTGGGTCAACATGGAAGAGACCTAAATGTCTCAGTGCCTTATGTTATCCCCAAAAGGAAAGCACAAGACAAAAAAAAATAATAGATAAAGTTTACGATAAATAAAGGAATGAAGATACAAATAGAAGAATATCATGATAGATTTGTTTCCTTTGTATCCTTGCGCCAATGGAGCAACAAGGGTCATCCAAAGAGAACTCAAAAACATAAAGACACACGAAGCAACACAACATGAGAGATCATATAACATGTAAGCAAATGCAAAGAACATGTGGAACAAAAATAAAGGAGTACCACACATGTGAGCCGACCTAATGCAGGTTTCTTGTTAGAAACCAAGATCAGATTTGCAAACCATAATATCCTTCCACATAAGAGAAAAACAAAAAAGCAGAGATATTGCAAAAAGATGTGCAACATAACATTATTCAGGAATTCAATAATTACAAGATAATGATTTTCTTTATAAAAGAAAAGATGCATAACCCTAATCTTATCTTGAGCAACAAGATAGCTCAACAAGATAAGGATGACAATAAATAAACCTAGGAATTAAATATTACCTAAGTAAAGTTATGCAAGTGCAATTAAATATTAATTACACTAACACCCCCATAAGTGCAACTTAGGGAGACTAACAAAGCATGCACCTAAAAACTAAGATGAATGCAAGAAAGCATGAATGGGTCCCGACAACAAGGCCTGATCAGGTACCCAAGTACAAATGCAATAATGAGGTAGAGAAGGAAAACCCAGTGGGACAAAACCCCCTACAATAAGATGACTATTGCAGAGAAGCACTGGAAGAACACTGTGGAGTAACATTGGAACCGCAATCTGACAAGCAAGGAAAGATACTTCTATCTACAATTGAAACCAAAACCGAAATCATAATAATGTGATAGCAGACCCGATACCACGGAACACTTGAAAACTCACAAACTGGAACAACCCTAGAATCTATGAAGCAACAGTAGATGAGATGATGACAGAATCTAGAAACTGTGTATCTCGATGCCAATGCCAAACTGTGACTAAAACTCTTCCATGGGAAGGAGTACCATGAAGACTCTGGAACATTAACCATAAAAACATGGCCCTCAAACTGAGAAGAATCTGAACCAATGCGGATCAAGAAACATAATATTTCAACTAAAGTGTGAACCGATGAATCCAATATGTGTCAATCTATAGCAAAAATGTAGCCAAAGGAAACTAGGAAACCAAATGACCCATGTGAGCTATCATCAAATCAAAATGGATATGGAGATCAAAGTGCATGCACACTCTAATCAGATTATTATGCAAGAAACCCCCCTGATGGAACTTTATCTCAGTTCATTTATTACAATAACCCAATGATTGTAAAAGGAGAGAATGCTAATGCATGCATAAACAGAAAATAACATGAAGTGGTACTAAAATGAAGTACAAATATTCAAGTTTCACCTTTCCAACTGCCAAAACATCCAAGTAATCTCCAAAACACCCATCGGGACAAATTTCCAATAATGATAACTTGGGATAGATACATAAAAAAGTGCATGTACAATAAGATAGATCTCCTCAATACCTTTCCAACGCCACAAAGATGGCGAAAATCAGAGATTGTGCCAAAAAGTTATGAGCTTGGAAGCCCAAAATGAACATCTGACTTCAAATAGAAATAAATGTTGATAAATAGAAAAATAATGAAAAATAATCAGCACCACTAGAAAGTTCTCGGAACCAGCTTTTCGGCGATATCTTGTTTGGCCGTTTTCGATACCGTATGCCCAAGTTATGACCAAAAGAAAAAAACTACTCCTTTAGGAAAAATCAGGGCTAGGAGGGGCAAAGAGGTCATACGGCCGATGACGTCATGCTGATGTCAGCACTTCATGGGGTTAAAATTCACAGCCATCTGGCCGTCGAGGCAAAAAGACGCCACCCTCCCCACCGAAAAAAAATTTCGGTCACTAGAAAAAATCGTCGACATTGGAATATTCTTTGTGGCTGCCGGAATATTCCATGTATGCCCTGGAATATTCTTTCACCGGCAAGGTGTTGGTTGTAGGCCTCCAGTCACCCATAGGACCGGCGCTGGTGGTGGCTGAGTGCTCAGGGGCTGGCGGAGGAATGGCGGGGGTGGCAGAGGCTGGAGGGGGCCGTTGGTGGTGGGCGGAGTGGCGGCAGCGGCGAATGGCTGCCCGGTGGCCGCCGGGTGGCAGATCTGCTCTCAACTAGAAGCACTAGCATACACCCCGAAAAAAGCATGTTTTTTGAATTTTTTTCAATTTTCATGCATCGAAAGACGTGTTGGGGAGGCCGTACGGCTCCCAGACAAAAATATTTTTCCTTCTGGACCAACTGCTCAGAAATCGATGAAACAAAGGGCATTTTTAGGGTTTTTGGCCCCTGCAAATGTGATGGTGACCTTTGTTTCTGTCCAAAATGCTCCAATAATTCATCTACCCCCAGAACTTCCAAAAAATCTCCCAGCTTGAAACCCTCACAGATTTGGCAAACAATGGCCAAAATCTACAAAACAAAAGTCAATCCTGACTTTTTCCAGCACTCTGAATCCAATGGTGAAGCCTGATCTGATCCAAAATGCCGCATAGATGTACTCAAGGCATGATACCCTCGAGGAATCTCAAATGAACCTTGCAATGATTTTCTCAAAAATCTAAGAAGGGGCTACAAATCAAGGCTCTGATACCATGTTAGAAACCAAGATCAGATTTGCAAACCAGAATATCCTTCCACAGAAGAGAAAAACAAAAAAGCAGAGATATTGCAAAAAGATGTGCAACATAACATTATTTAGGAATTCAATAATTACAAGATAATGATTTGCTTTATAAAAGAAAAGATGCATAACCCTAATCTTATTTTGAGCAACAAGATAGCTCAACAAGATAAGGATGACAATAAATAAACCTAGGAATTAAATATTACCTAAGTAAAGTTATGCAAGTGCAATTAAATATTAATTACACTAACATTTCTTGCATCCCAAAATTGCTCATCATATAGCCCGGAGGACAGACAACTAGCTAAAGGGACTACAACAATTGTTGTACTAGCAATATCTCTAGGTTCACCTTGTAGTGGGTCACTCTCATCAGGAGGATCATCATGGTTGCCCCCATCTAAATTCATTTTCTTTGAAAACACAATATTAATCTCATTATGGACTTGTCCATCAATTTTAGTGATTTCATCCTCATCATCCAAGTTAATCACAATAGAAGGCTTTATGACAATGATAGTTGTATTTTCTTATTTCACTTCTTATTTTAGTTTCATGTCATTTTTTGGAAAAAGTTGTAGTTCTTCTTGAGTTTTTTGCATAGGTGTTGGATTATCATGCATTTTTTTATTATTTTCTTACAATTGATGATCAATAGCATGATGCCTACGCCTATGCTCTTTAGCATTTCATTTTCTTCTTGCACAATTTTCAATTTGTGATGGGGTAGGAATGGGTTTTCCAACATTGATGAAACTAGGAATTGAACACCATAGAAGAAGATATATATTTTTTAATTGAAGATGAACAAGAAGCATCCAATCAAGGCATGAAAGAGAAGAGTTTGGAGAAATAAAGACAAAAAATGCAAAATTTTGTAAAATGAGGAAATTGAATCCTAGAGTTGAAGGTATGCCATCTTTCCCATCTCAAGATGATATTAAAAGAAATCCTCAATCACCAATTGGTAACACAATAAACATTCCAAATATTCATAAAACAATAAACATTTTGTTACTAGATGCAAGTTTACCATTGAGAACACCTCCTAGAATTTTGCATAGGAAACCTAAGTTTTTAATTGAAATTGATGAGAATGTTTTAAAAGTGATAGTAGATAAGATTTCTAGAGGTCAAATAAATATGAATAAAATATAGAAATTAATTTTTGATAACTTAAATAAAATATGAAGATGTCAAATTGTTTATTGAAATGATGAGAAATCTTAAGTTTAGACCAATAATGAAGATACTTGGCTTAAGAAAATTAGATACTAATATTAAAATATATTGTAAAAAATATAATGAATGCATATGAAAGTTTGGGTTTTACCAAATGCACCAAAGTTAGTAATGTTGCAAAGTGTGAAACTACATCAACAATTGTAAGTAGTCAAGTAAAGAAAGCTTGTATAATAAATAAAACAAGTCAATTAGTAACAATGAGTAGAAAAATACTAATGAAAGTTGTTGGGAGGTGTGAAAGAGTTGAGAACCCAAATAGCAATGAACCATAGGCATTCTCTTGTATACTCCCACATAAATATATAGTTATAAATGAAGCCTTAAAATCTCTAATTGAATAGTTTTGGAAAATTAACACAAGCATATCACCTAATCAAAGAGATTTTGGAAAAAGGAGAATTAGTTATCAAAACCATGAGCCACATCCAAATATTTTTTTGAATATGACTCAAGAACATTTTTTTTCCAAATATGTATAGATGTATCCTCAAATAAAAATTATTCAAAGGAAATTTTGAAATGGAAAAATATTTTTATATCAAATAAATCACACATGCATAACATGTTGTAGATTACATATTTAATTTTCTAATTATTATGATGTTTATTGCTATATATATTTAGGTTTGCATACTAATGAGATTTTGTAGGAGTGTATGATAAAGGCTCCACCTAGTTCTTCAAGAGATTTAATTTTGAGAATTTTATGTGAAAGATTGGATGGCCAATTATTTTACAATAAATCATGTTTAGATGAAACATGTGATAGTTGCGGTGGCTTCAAATATTTGAAAATTATGTACATATGGAGAAATGCATGTAATTGGAAACATACAAGTTCTAGAAAATACAATTCAGTAGCATATAGTCTAAAATATGGTAAAGAGGAAAAAAGTGTGAATTGGTGAGTGAAAATATACCAATGTATCAATTTATGTTTATTTTTCAAGAGAATATAATGAATTTATATGCAATGAATACCCATAAATCTTGATGGTTGGACTTGCAATTCAAGTTATGCAAAGATACATTTCCACTTGGTACCATCATTTCAATTGTAGACTTCAAAATAATTATGCACTACAACCATAGAATAATGTTAATCACAATACTAAAACTCCATGTAGGTTGTTATATTTGTGCATATAGTGTTCTTTCATGCACTTGATATTACAAATGAAGATAGGTAAATCTTGAGGGAGTATTATTTTTATATCAATGATGATCACACACATTATATAGACTTTGTGCAAGGTTTTTTATACGTTCTACAATAATTTGGATAGTAGGAACATCACATTTGGTCATAATATCATATGGTCAGATAATTGTGCATCACTATTCAAGAAATCATAGATATTTTTTTGGTTGAGTAGGATGAATAAGATGAGTGGTGTTTAGCATATATGGAATCTCTCAGAGGTCAAACATGGAAATGGGGATCATGATGGTGTATGAGCATGTATTAAAAGAGCCTTGGCACGAGAAGAGTTGAAGTACAAAAAGATACAAATTTGATAGATACATGTATCGTCAAATGGTGTAATGTTACAGTGGGTCTAGGTAACAAAGGAAATTCTATATTTTGTAGATTTTTTGGTTGGTAGATGTTAGCTAACATTATAAAATATGATGATTGTTTTACATTGATAGGATTGAGTGAGCTCAACTCTTTTAGAAGCTCAAATGGAGGCTCAAATATTATTCATATGAGGTAGATGGTGTAATTTTGTTCTCTATATACATGTCTTACTTGCAATGAATGTGATTCAAAAGAGTAGGTTAAAAAAAGGTTTTCTAATGTATTGAATTGTGGACACAGAAAAAGTAACCCTTCTATTTTTTCTCATGTTCAGGCCCTTCTAGTGGACTTTGGCTTGATTTTTCCTAGATTTAATGTTGTAATGTGGTCAACACATTCACATTAGGTCTTGGACACTTGAGAATCATTATGAATTCTAGGTTTTCTTGTAAAAGTGTTGTGAAGTGTTGTAACCCACTTTCACACTTTTCTAGGGCCCTTTCATTATAATTTACCTAAATAACCCATTTTTATCACTTACCAAGTCTTATTTCAAAGTGTTGTAAAGAGTTGTAACAAACTCTCACACTTTTCTAGGGTTGTCATCACTAAATTGACCCTTTTTTATGTTTAAATGACCCCTTAATACACTTTCTGACCTTACTCAAGTGTATTTTTGAGAATATTCCCTTTAGAAAACATTAAATACACTTTAATTTTTGACACTCAGAAAAATTTCCCTAGTGGGACCAAGTCACCACCTAGGGCGACTTAGTCCCACTGGGCACAAAAATCAAAATAATTTCAATTTTCTAGCGGGATTTTATTCTCTTACCCTTGAGGTTGTCCTGTCATGTGTTATTTTTGGAAAATATTAGAAAATCAAGTATAAATAAAGGGTTTTTCCTCTCATTTTAACCCCCATTCATTCAAGCAACTATCAAGCATTCAAGCACTCTAAGCATAATCAAGTCATCCATTCATTTTAACCCCCATTCACTTAATCAATCAAGCAACTATCAAGCATTCAAGCACTCTAAGAATAATCAAGTCATCCATTGGAGAACTTCATTGCATATCTTTAGATTTAAACATCAAGGATTTGGTGAGTTTATGACATTGCATGTTGTTTATTCATCATTCTATCTTCATTTCATTTCATTATGTAGGGTTTTATTATCATTTGTATTGGGATTTGACCAAGGAAAACCACTATACTCTAACCCTTAACACTTTTTCCCCTCTTTACATGTGTGTTTGTAGGTCTTGTATGCAAATTTTTCAAAGAATTTAGTGTTAAAAAGGTTTTTTCAATCTATCAAAGTCAACAAAGCCCTAATTAAATCTTGGAGACCGATTTCAGCCTATTTTCTACAGAATATGGACCAAACACCTGTCAGGAAAGGAAGTGTAGACTAAAAGCTATAGAATCTTGTCTCAAATTTCCAAAAATTCCCAAGTGGACTAAGTCTCCATCTGTGCTGAATTAGTCCCACTACCAAGCCTGAAAATTGTTTTTTGCATTTTTGGACACCCTTTGGCAGATTCCTGTTTCGGCAGATTATCCCTAAAACCAGACTAAGTCGCCCAGCTTGGCGTAAGTGTCCCAATACACATTTCCAGTCAACTCTGCAAGATTCTAGAGCCTCTCTACATCAAACTTCAGATTCTAGGTGCACCTCTCCAATCTTGTTTAATTATGTCATCATTTACTTGCATTCTTAGGTTTTTTAGCATACATCATTGTGTTTTCCAGCACTTTGCATTTCTTAGGTTTAGCATCCATAATCACCTTTCTTTTTCAATTTATTGAATTTAGACATATTATTTAGGCATATTGCATCCATCCATACATTAATCTTGAATGTGTGCATTGCATTTTGGCCCATATTTCCCCTTTTAGGTGAAAAACCCTAGAAGGGCTAGAAAGCATTTAGGTGCCAAAATATTTGTTCACATTTTGGTGAACCCAACTTTTGAACATTTTTTCTTTTTATTTTATTGGAAAACAACAAAATTCTACATTTTCACACTGTTCCTGCATTTGTGCATTTGAAAAAACATAAAAGTGCATTTAATTTTTTTGAAAAATATCAAAAAAATCATCATCGGGACTAATTTGCCACACTGGGTGACTTAGTCCTACACATTTTGCACAGTAATTTCTAGCATTTTTTGCACATTTATGCATTTCTATTTTCTACTATTGCATTTTTTCGCATCATGGTTTTCTATTTTAATAAGTTTTGGATGTCATTAAAATCTTTAGTGGACATGTCAAATTGTGCCTTTGGAACTAATTCTAATGACCTCGAGCTTCCTCAAGCTCCTTCAACTCCACATGAATGTCCTCCTCGTGCTATTTACATCATTGGAGAAGAGGATGATAGCATGAATAAGTTCCTAAACAAATGCCTTGACAACCTTGAAGCTAATGCATCCTTTTATCCATCCATGAAACAACAAGACCTTCCTATTGTATCACCTCCTGATATGTTCGATTACCTACATCCTGAAACAAATGAAGAACCTAAATTCCCTCCAATAGGTGGACCCAGTTCCTCTACTCAAGAAACTCCTCAACCATTCTATGATAACAAAGTTACTAGTACTCCAATCAACCTTGAAGAAACCTATGGCAAAGGTTTTATCATATTAAGCAAACAAGGTTGTGACACAACAACTGAGCATGACATTCATCAACTTTTAGAGAAAACTCCAAAAGAAGAAAACACAAAAGGGTTAGGATATCACAATCCTCCTCATGAAAACAAGCCTCATTTATAATATTGGATACTTTGTGTTGATGGCACAATGATCTTTGATTCCCCTCCCAATCTGAATGTCCTCCTTCCTTGTGAACAACCCTTACATGGTAACAATGACAAGGATGATAGGATCACTTTAGGTCCTCCTCCTCCTATTCAAGAAAAGGGTGAATCTAGCAAATGCAAGAGGCCTTACAAGTTGCAAAAAATCAAGCTTCCTCTCCATCCACCACCTAAATATGAAAGGAAATTACAAATCCTTCTAAACAAAGGACTCATATTATTACCACCTATGAATAGGTTGGTAATCTATCCTAAAGATGCTAACATTCTACATTGTGCATATCATTGTGTTCTTGGACATCGTAGCGATGAGTGTTGCCAATTGAAATAAATATTGAGCAAGTATCATTTTGATGGCGATAATTGCTATCCAATAAATCCATAAACCTCTACCAAACACCTCATCATGCAATAGTTGTAGAATCTTCCATTCTCACCATTGCATGACCATTCCCATCATCTATCTCGACTCATTCTTATCTTGCACTCAGTGGGGGGAAGAAGTTGTTAGCCTTGTCCTAGTAAAGAATTTTTCATTGTCCCTTCACTACATTATTCACCTTCCGCTTATACCAATTGAGATTGAGAGGCGGATGATTTGATCGACAGTTGACTTGCATTTTCCTTACTAGTCTTTTGCATTTTATTTTCTTTTGTGTGTTTGCAATTGCATAATGCGTTCCCCCGTGATGTGTCATTTGATGTTCTCCTCTCTTTGCGAAATTATTCTATTTGTACCATCATTATTCTCTATGTCGTACATCTCTTTGTTTTGTGTTTCCCTTTGGGGATGAGGCAAAATGTTGAGATGCCCTATGTCTCTTCCATGTTGACCCAAAAGGTCTTTCTATTTTCTTTTTCACTCTTGTTTTTCCTTCTACTTGTGGGGATGACGCAAAGCATTGAAATGCCCTATGTCTCTTCCATGTTGACCCAAAAGGACCCTATTTCTTTTCTTTTCCTTTCCTTTTATCATTTTCTTATGTTTTCCTTTTGGGGATGAGACAAGGAATTGAGACCGAAATGTCTCTTTCATGTTGCCCCAAAAGCTTTTCCTTTTTCTTTTTCCTTTTAATTTTCATTTTTCTTGAGTTTTATTTTGGGGATGATGCAAAGCGTCGAGACATCCTATGTCTCTTCCATGTTGACCCAAAATGAATCTTTCTTTTTCCTTTGGTTTCGCTCTCTTTGTGTCATTCTTCCAGTTCTATGTATTTGGGGAATGATGACAGTTCTGAGATCTCTTCACAAAACATTGTAGCAAAGAACATACCGACTACAAATCCATAGATCCCTTATGTGTTTGGTGTTTTCATTTTGGGGGAAACCCCTTCCTTTTCTCTTTCTCCTTTCTCTCACATGACACAACCTTACTCGAAAGCATAGGGACTTTCCAAGTTGGCTCTCGTGTCTTATTTCTTTTTGCATTTTTCATTTGCTACTTTAAAGTAATTGATCATAGAACAATGTGTAGAAATTCCTTTAGAGTGGGGGCATACATTGACATTATTCATTTTGCATTTTTCTCTTTTTCTTGGTTCTTAGTGCAGCCCTGTTACTTCATACGATGTGTTTTTTCACTTTTTGGATGACATTGGGTGTGATTTCTTTCATAAGCATGATCTATCTTATCATATTACATTCCTCTTGGTGGCCTGATGCGACACACTCCACCCCCTAAGCTACGAATTTTCTATTCTTTGATAGTTCCTCTCTTGGATACATTAGACACAACGTTCCCTAAACTAAGACCTCGCATGAACTAAACAAGACTCCTTTGAACATATTTTGAATGTTGCATTTTACATTTGTTATATGGCCACCTTGCATAACACATCTTGCATGTAGTAGCACCATCAAATTTGTTCATGAGTTTTAAGCATACAAAGCTTTGCTTGTCTCATGAAGCACAAAATGACATTTTCCTTTGCGGCACCTTATTAAAGTTATCAATAGGTATAACTTTGGTATGGTTGAGTGAGAAGCCCATTCCAAGGCATGAATTTTCCCCATAGCCACCTACATGTTTGTGAGTGCATATTAGTTGTGATTGTATGTTTCTCACCTTTTGTGCCTTCTCACCCAGTAGACAGCCATGAGTTCCATCACCCCAAAGTGATTATACATTTCTTTTTCTGGACAAGCAGCCTAGATCTGATCCACAATGGGCTAGACAAACGATTGAAGCTTGATCCGACATTCCTTCAACTTCCCTCTTTCATTCTTTTTCATTTGTGTTCATTTGTATTTATGTTTGTTTTTCCATGGGATATTCATCCTGGGGGCTTGATCATCCCTCTCAATTTTTTTTGTCTCATCTTGTTAGCATCAGTGCATTTGGATTCCTCTTGATTGCATGTTCGACTACTTTAGTGTGATTTTGAAGCAGGTTCATCCTCTCACTAAAGTGGGGGCTAACTGTGGACATGAAAAAAGTAACCCTTCTACTTTTTCTCATGTTCAGGCCCTTCTAGTGGACTTTGGCTTGATTTTTCCTAGATTTAATGTTGTAATGTGGTCAACACATTCACATTAGGTATTGGACCCTTGACAATCATTAAGAATTCTAGGTTGTCTTGTAAAAGTGTTGTGAAGTGTTGTAACCCACTTTCACACTTTTCTAGGGCCCTTTCATTATAATTTACCTAAATAACCCCTTTTCATCACTTACCAAGTCTTATTTCAAAGTGTTGTAAAGATTTGTAACAAACTCTCACACTTTTCTAAGGTTGTCATCACTAAATTGACCCTTTCTTATGTTTAAATGACCCCTTAATACACTTTTCGACCTTACCCAAGTGTATTTTTAGAATATTCCAGTTTGAAAACATTAAATACACTTTAATTTCTAACACCTAGTAAAATTGCCCTGGTGGGATCAAGTCACCACTTGGGGCGACTTAGTCCCACTAGGCACAAAAATCAAAATAATTTCAATTTTCTGGCCGGATTTTATTCTCTTACCCTTGAGGTCGGCTTGTGATGTTTTATTTTCAAAAAAAATTAGAAAATCAAGTATAAATAAAGGGTTTTTCCTCTCATTTTAACCCCCATTCATTCAAGCATTCATTCACTTAATCAATCAAGCAACTATCAAGCATTCAAGCACTCTAAGCATAATCAAGTCATCCATTGGAGCACTTCATTGCATATCTTTACATTTCAACATCAAGGATTTGGTGAGTTTATGAAATTGCATGTTGTTTATTCATCATTCTATCTTCATTTCATTTCATTATCTATGGTTTGATTACCAAATTGGGGTTTGACCAAGGCAAACCCCTATACTCTAACCCTTAACCCTTTTTCCCCTCTTTGCATGTGTGTTTGCATGTCTTGTATGCATATTTTTCAAAGAATTTGGTGTTAAAAAGGTGTTTTCAATCTATCAAATTCATAAAAGTCAACAAAGCCCTAATTGAAGCTTGGAGACCAATTTCATCCCATTTTCTGCAAAATCTGGATCGAACACCTATCAAGAAAGGAAGTGCAAACCGAAAGCTACAAAATCCTATCCTGAATTTTTAGAAATTCCCAGGTGGACTAAGTTGCCATTTGTGGTGAATTAGTCCTACTGCCAGGCCTGAAAATTGGTTTCTACATTTTGGACACCCATTTGGCAGATTCCTATTATGGAAGATTTTCCCTGAAACTGGACTAAGTCACCCAACTTGGAGTAAGTGTCCCAGTCAACATTTCTAGTCAACTCTATAGGATTCCAGAGCCTCTCTACATCAAACTTCAAATTCCAAGTGCACCTCTCCAGTCTTGTTTAATTATGTCATCATTTACGTGCATTCTTAGGTGTTTTTGCATACATCACTATGTTTTCCAGCACTTTGCATTTCTTAGGTTTAGCATCAATAATCACCTTTCATTTTTAGTTTATTGCATTTATACACCATATTTAGGCATATTGCATTCATCCATACATTAATCTTGAATGTGTACATTGCATTTTGGCCCATCTTTCCCCTTTTAGGTGAAAAACCCTAGAAGGGATAGAAAGCATTTAGATGCCAAAATATTTGGTCACATGAATTTTTGGAGTACTGCATCTCACAAAAATGGAATCATTATTTTAATTTTACAACATTTCAAATCTAGTTCAATCAAGTATTATAGTTACATAATTTAATAAAATTCAATATTTTATCGTATTTTGTTATATTTTTTATCATTTACTAAATTCATCTTATTAAATAAAAAAATCAATGCAAGACATGTTTATGTAATTATTATGGATGAAGATAATAAGGACAAATTATTCTTTGTGATTTTGTATTGAGGAAAAAAATAAATTGGCTTCCCCCATCAAAGATGGAGAAGACATTATCATAAAAGATCAATGGTTGCTGTTAGAACATGGTTTAGAAGATACCAAATGAAGAAGTCTAATGTATGGTTATTCAAGGACTTTGACATGTATAGGAATATTATTCATTATTCTAACCTTTTTGTGGCATCCAATGTTCATTTGATCAAATATGGGGGTAGACCATTATTGAATAAGAACTTGTGGAAAGTTTACAAGTATGACTACAAAACAATACTCATCAAAACAAAGAGTAGAGCATATTTACATGGTTAATTGGATTGATTTGGTTGAATGAATATTAGGTTGTACATGATCAAAGATAGAAATGGTTAAATTGATTATAAAAATAAAAACTTTATATTGTGAAAAAGCATTAATTGAGAACAGTGTAAACATGCCAACAAACACATTTTGTGTTTCGTGCATCATGAGGAAAAAATGATTGTGCTAACATGTCTAGCTGGGTGGGTGAATGATATGAGAGGCCTCATTTCATTCTTTGGATCTCCTGATCCTTCTAGACTATGTTACTCTAGCCCAATCTCTTAAGATTCTTGCAAGCAAAAAATTATCGAACTATGACCAAGTAGTTCTTGGAGTTCATGACACCTATGAATATAATATTTGGATGTACAAGTGGATGTGGAGTCTCTCCACATTAAAATATCTTACTTTGGTCAACTTGACACCATTTTACCATGCCAAGAATTAATTTATTCTTGTAAAAGTGTCAATTGAGAGCAGTGTAAATGTGCCAACAAACATACTTTGTTTCATGTGTCATGGGGCCAAACTGACTATGCCAAAACATTTGGGTGAGTGGGTGAATGCTAGGGGAGGCCTCAGTTTATTCCCTAGGTCTCTCAATCCTTCCAAGCTATATTATTCTAGTGCAATCTCTTAATATCAGTAAGAGAAAAAAAAACTATGATGGAGTTTTTCTCAAAGTTTGTGGCACATATGAATGTTTTGTCTAGACTCAAGGTGGACATGGAGTTAACCTCACTCTATTTTGGTCAAATTGACACTATTTTACCATGCCAAGAATGAATGCATTCTTGCAAAATCATCATTTGGAAATAGAGTAAGGTCATGGAAAAAAGAATATTTTATGTTATGTGTATTGTGGGGCCAAATTGATTACACCAAAACATTTGCATGGATGGATGAATGCTATTAGAGGCCTCATTTTTTTCCCCAAGTTTCACAATCCTTCTAAGCTACATGATTCTACCATATTCTCTTAACATCCTTAAGAGTATAAAGTTGGAAAACTATGATAAAGTAGTTCTAAAAAAATTTGGCACCTATGAATGTTCTATTTAGACCTGCATGTGGATGGGAGTCCCTTCACAATAACCTCTCTCAGTTCTAGTCAACTCAACACCATCTTACCATGCCAAGAACAAATGAATTCTTACAAAAGTGTCATTTGAGAGTAGTGTAACCAAAGCAACAATCATACTTAATGTTTCATGCATTGTGGGGCCAAATCAACTATTCTAACATGTCGAATTAGGTGGGTGAATGATACCAAATTACTCAGTTCATTCCCCAAGTCTCTTAATCCTTTCAACTTATGTTATTCCAAAGTAGTCTCTTAAGATCCCTAAGAGAAAAAAATTTATCAAACTATGATGGAGTAGTTCTCAGAGTTTTTGGCACCTACGAATGTTCAATCTAGACCTACAAGTGGTTGTGGGTTCCATCTAGAATAAATTCTCTTGATTTTATTCAAATCAACACCATTTGACCATGCCAAGAACAAATGCATTCTTACAAAAAGAGTCATTTGAGAGTAGTGTAGTCATGACAACAAGCATATTTTGTATTTTGTGTGTCATGGGTTCAAATTGAATACACCAAAACATCAGGGTAGGTGGGTAAATACTACCATGGGCCTCAATTTTTTCCCCATTTCTCCTAATCCTTTCAGTCTATGTTATTCTAATATAGTATCTTAGTTGCCCTACAAGAGAAAACTACCAAATTATGACTAAGTAGTTCTTGGAGTTCATGACATTGAAAAATGTTATGTTTGGACCTAAATGTTGATATGGTCCCTTCACATTAAAATATCTCATTTTTTTCAACTCAACACTATTTGACCATGTCAAGAATGAACTATTTCTTACAAAAAGTGTCATTTGAGAGCAATGTAACCATGAAAATAAACATATTATGTGTTCCATGTGTCATGGGGCTAAATAAACTATACCAACACATTGGGTTGGGTGTGTGAATGATATTAGGGGCCTCAATTAATTCCCTAAGCCTCTCAATCCTTCTAGGTTATGTTATTTTATTATAGTCTCTTAAGAACCTAGCTTGAGAGAAAAAAGTTGTCAAACTATGATAAATTAGTTATTGCAGTTCATAGCACCTACAAATGTTTCATCTAACCTACAGATGGATATAGGGTCCCTCCACATTAAATTATCTTATTTTTCATCAAATTGACACCATTTTACCATGCCAAGAATGAATGTGTAACGTAGAAAATTTTATACACTTACAATTTCACATTATGTTTTGCCCCCCCCTAATTTATTGGACTTAATTAAGCTTCTAATTTTCCAAATTATGCATTACAAAGCCTAATTTTTACCGTTTTCTAAAGGAGGAAAAGAATTGAACAAATGCATCTAGTCATTAAATTGTCCCTGAATTTGAGTGTCCTAAAAATTTGGGCCAGGACCCATTCGCCCATGGGAGATTGGGTCCCCCTTCTTAGCCAAGACCCAAATTTAAATATGTTGTTGGTGGTATTTTAATATCCAAAATTCAAATATCAAGTGTCAGATTTTGGAATCTAATTTTTGGGAAATTGGATAAACACCTATAAATACCTTTTTTTTTATCATTTGAAACTAGAACACAATTTGGAGAACTTATGATCAAGCATTATTGTCAAGAGAATTCAAGAGCAACATTATTATTCATTTATAGCAGCAATCCAAGATCCAACATCATTTCAAAGTTTATGTGTGTTCATTTTGTCTTGTGAAGGCTTACATTGTTGTAGGTCTCCAATTATTCAAGCATTCAATCATTCAAGAAAAATATATCAAGAAAGAACCAAATCCTTGATGAGATGTGTATGACTTCAATCCTCCAAGGAAGTCACTAAAGGGTGGTGAGTTGCAACATTTTGTTCATTATTCATTTCCTTCCTTTCCATTAAGGTTTTATCATTGACATTTTTCCATTTTGGAAGTGGGAACACTTACCTGTGGTTTAACTGAGGCAAGCCCCTATATGGCACAACATTTTTCCCTCTTCATGAATGTGCAAGTTTGAGAAGGACTAAAGAGATCTTGAAGATCAATTTTTCCCTATATGGAACAACACTTTTCCCTCTTTGTGAATGTTACAGGTTTGAGAAGGACTAAAGAGAGCCTGAAGATCAATTTCACATTATTGTATTTATTGTCATCAACCTTGTCAAGACATGAAAACTCACCTACAAAATTTATTTACAACATTGTGATAGTGGGATAGGCAGAAAATAAAAGCCAAATCCAACACCAGAGGACCCCCAAAATTTATTTGGACCCCCTTACAAAGACTCGGTCACCATTGAGCGACTTACTCCTTGTAGGCACAACTAGACCAATTTTTATGGGTAGGTACACAGTCATCTGCACCTTCCAGATCTGTCGAAACTTGATTGTTTTTGTTTATCAGCTATCTAGATTTTATAGTTTATGTATTAGGGCATATAAGATCATTAGGCTAATCATTCCAAAATATTTCCAATTCATTCCTAACTTAAAAGGATGCAAATCTAGGTTTGATTGACTCACCTTTGGGGTTGAAAATTAATCTATGCACCTTGTTGATTTATATCCTAATGAAATCCTACAAATGATGGAATATACCCTCAGTCATGAGTATTAAACTTAGGGTGTACCACATTTTTATATTTTAGAATGCATACTTGAAAAAAGCATCATTTGAGAGTAGTGTAACTGTGGAAATAAAAATAATATTTTATGTTTCATGTTGTGTTGCCAAACTAACCATGGAAAAAAAATATGTGCAAGAGAGGGGTAGGTGAAGGTTACTTGAGGAATCATTTTATTCCCCAAGTCTCCTGATCCTTCTAGGCTATGTTATTTTAGTGTAATCTCTTAAGAGCCCTGAGAGGAAAAAATTATCAAACTATGATGAAGTACTTCTTGGAGTTTGTGGCACCTACAAATATTCCATCTAGACTATTGGTAGATTTCAAGTCCCTCTATAGTAACCTTTATCAATTTTGGTCAACTCAACACCATTTGACCATGCCAACAATGAATGCATTCTTTAAAAATGACTTGTTTGAGAGTAATGTAAGCATGCCAATAGGCACATTTTGTGTTATTTGCATTATGGGGTTGAATTGACTATGCCAACACATTGAGGTGGGTAGGTGAATGCTACCAAAGGCCTAATTTTTTCCCCATGTCTCGATCCTTCCAAGCTATGTTATTTTGATGCAATCTCTTAAGATCCCTTAGAGAAAAAAACTTACAAACTATGAGATAGTAATTAGTAGAGTTCATGGCACCTAAAAATGCTTCATCTAGACCTATAGGTGGATTTTTTGTCCCTCTATAGTACCCTATCTTACTTTTGGTCAACTTGACACCATTTGACCATGCTACACAATAAATAAATTCTTTCAAAACACATCATTTGAGAGTAGTGTAAACATGCCAATAGGCATATTTTCTATTATGTGTGTTGTGGGGCTAAACCAACTATGCCAACATGTTGGGGTGGGTAGGTAAATGTCATTGGATGCCTCAATTTATTCCCTATGTCTCCTAATCCTTCTAGTCTATGCTTTTTTTTGTAGTCTCATAAGATCCCTAAGAGAAAAAAGCTTCCAAACTATGACAAAGTAGTTCTTAGAGTTTGTGGGACCTACAATGTTTCATCTAGATCTACAGGTGGACATCAAGTCCCACAATTTAGTCCTAATCTCAATTTTGATCAACTTGCTACCATTTAACTATGTAAACAATGAATGTATTCTTGCAAAATGTGTCATTTAAGAGTAGTATAAATGTGCCAATAGGAATATTTTATGTTATGTTCTTCATGCGACTAAACCAACCATGTCAACACTTTGGGTGGGTATGTAAATACTATTAGAGGCCTCGCTTATTTCCCCATGTCTCTCAATCCTTGTAGTCCACATTAGTCTAAGGTAATCTCTTAAGATACTTGAGAGAGAGAAAATTAATAGATGATAGAGTTATTAGAGTTTGTGGCACCTACAAATGTTTCTTTTATACCTACATGTGGACATAAAGTCCTCAAGTATAATACCCTCTCTAAGGTCCCAATTTCAAACTCATGAATTTCAATGTTCTTCATTTTAACAATCCTTTTAACTATAGAATATGAGTATCTTCTTTCAATGTTCATGAGCTACTAATGCAAGTTTATGACATGTTTTCCTTTTTGAATTCATGACCAACTTATGGTGTTTTAGGATAATAGTAGGTTTATATTTTTTATTGCATGGAAACTCTTAAAATGGTGATTGAATATCTTCATGTAAACAAATATTATTTTGACTCTGGAGTGGTCATTTATGATCTTCAAGGCACTAGAAAACAAAATATAGTCTTAAGATAGTAATATTTTTTATTTAGGACATAAAAATCTTTTTTGTTCTTAGCCAAAGCTATTCAAGGCTATGAAAATATTCTTAGGATGTTGATATAGTCTCTGTTACATGACAATCTTCCTTTTGGGAATGTTGTTAAGATGGTAATGAGAGAATTTGGAATACACACACTACCTAATCACAATGACTACCCCCCTTGTCCTCTATAACTATCCTTTTATCTTCCATAAAATTCATACTAACCATATGATGTATAGTTTTATTCATGCTAAGAACACTTGCCTCTCTTAATGCCTTCTTGATGAAATATTATCCACTTGAAATTAATTAGATAGATTTTAATGACACTATTTGATTGAACTATCTCCTTGTTTGCAAGACACTACTACTCACCTCTTAGTTATGACTATCCTATTATGCTTATAACTATCTCTAGGTTTTGACATCACTATAATAATGTTCCCCATTATTATACATTTGATGTTTAATCTATCAATTTTTTTTACATAACATGTTATAACTACTAACATGATTCTATGGATAATATGTTTTCTCCTGATAATAGCCCTATGGTGTTTGACAATTATCCTTCACTATCCTAGCAACACTCAAGAGTTAATAACTATCCCTTGAAGCTTAGTATCCATTATTTCCTTAATGGGAACCTCCTCTTATCCATGAAATCAACCTCTATCATTCGCAAAGAACCAATTTATAATAAACTAAGAACCTAATTTGTAAGTACATAATTTGTCTTCATAATCAATTGTTCATGCTTCTTCAATTTAGTTATACTAATTTAATCTACATGTACAACACTCCTTTTATTTGGTATTAACCAACCTACAATCATAACAAAGAAAATAGAATTTATATATTTCATAATTATATTTTAACAACTTCAATTATTAATCTTGTACAAATAAAAATAAAAAACTAAGCATCATAAATCCTTATAGATGTCATTTTAATCCTAATTTTAAAAAATAATAGCTAAAATATATCATAAATTATATATAAACATTAAAAATAGACCTAAGTGTAGGGATACCATGGCATCCAATCCCAAAATAATGCAAATAAATAAATAAATAATCCAAATATAAGGGTGAAAACTAATAAAACAAATGTTTCCCTCAATTATTATTATCTCTATGATAGAAAAATTACACTTTATATGCTTCTTCTGATTGTTAAGGGACTCTTGGTCATACACCAAATGTGTGGGCCCAACAATTATGAGGATTGACATTAAAAATTATGACTACAACTATATTAAGGGTCCTAACTCATGTAAATATAGTTAGCAATAAATGAAATGAAAATTAGGGTTTTATACAAAGCATGGGACATCAAATTTAAGGCTAAGGGTAATGGCCAATTAGATCATAAAGTGAATATAATTAAATACACATCCCATGTTGGAGATTAAAGGATGTACAACCTAATGTTTTAAATTTAAACTTATCATTATTTAACTCCTTCCCTCTAACAAAATTTAAAATTTTATATGCCTAAATAATCTTTTGAACTATTTTAAGACATCAAGAGGGGGTTATATAAGATTAATTAAGTTTAATAAGGATCCCTAATCAATGTTTAACTTGAAATATATCGTATTTGATCCCATTTAATCAACTCTAACACCACTACAAATGAGTTTTGAAGTAAAAAGAAGAGTGCAAATATCGAATCAAACCTTTATTAATGTAGCCTAGACCCTCTACACCATAAAATAATGAAGAAAAAAGGAAACCAAACCTAGGACAAATCATCTAAGATAGATATAATTTAGGAAAAAGATCAAACTATAGTAAGGTACCATGATCATGAAAATACCAAACACATAGTATACACACAACTTTTGTAAGCATAAGATGTACTTATAAAACATGAATGGGTATGGAAATGTATGGAACTAGAACTAATCCAAGGGATTACAAAAAAAATAAAGATTCAAAATCATTTAAATATCTAAGAAGATAAATCACAGATAAAAAACACATCACACATGAATGCCTTAGAGAAACCAAAAGATCAATTGAACCAAGGGGTGAATCATGAATTCTTGAAACAAGGTATGGTTAGAATTTTTAACATTCATATTATAAATCTCAAATTAGACACTACCTGATGACATATTTATAGAAAATAAATATTAAAAGAAATCAAATGTGTATCATATAATGATCATTTATAGAAAATTTATAGGTAACATTAGTAAAACAAATTTGTATTAACTTGTATAGGAGTGAATTTACACCCCCTTGCAAGTTCCCCTTTTATATCCTTCACTTAAAAAAAATCAAACCCAACCATGTAATTCAACATCACTCATCTGAACTCCATCCACTTGGCACTTGTTTTTTGTGTCATTGGGGGAATTTCTATCGGGGACGTGCGCATAGCGCATAGATGTCTACGTGGTGCATTGTCATCTTGACAAGATTCCTTCATATGGAATCTATGAAGAGGAATTACGTTCCCCATTTTTGATGAAACATAACGCCCCTATACCCTTCAACCAACCTTTGAACGAATCTTACCCTCTCAAACTGACCTTCAAATGCCTATCTTTTGCATTCATCTCATCTTCTTCACACTCTACACACTTTGAACATTCTTGAAGGAAATTCTCACATCCTCTCATACTTTCTAGCTACTTGCTACACTATTGGCTTCACTATTCCAACATCACAACATTCTTCACATCTGCCACAAAATTTTCAATTTGGTGTCTTGCAAGAATCCCCTCGGCATCATTGTGGTCACATCAATTTTTCCACGGTTGTAGACTTGCATTCCTCTCTCATTGGCCTTGAGTACCTTTGGTCAAGGGTGGTATTGTTTACTCACTATTGTATTTTTGTTGGATTTGAGTAGCATAGTGCCTTTTTTAGTGTTTGGTTTCAATTCTATTCCAGCATCGTTTCTTTATCACATTTCTATTTCTCTATCTATCTAGTTTGTGGAGGTGGGAACACCAAAACGGGGTTTGACTATGACAAGCCCCAAAACAGCCCCAAATTTTTTCTCCTCTGTTGCTTGTAGGTATTTTTTCATGTGGAGCTTGTTGGTGAACTAGACTTCTTGTGAGTTAAATCTTTTCCACCTTTGTTTGTATCATTCCTATATGATCTTTCTCATTATTTCAATTATTTTTTAATTTGTCATTTTAGTCATCACTTTAAACCTCAACCGCTAGACTATCAATAGGCTTCTAGCAATCCCTATTTGTACTTTTTCATTGTCTATCCGTATGAATGATAGTGCATTTTTGAGATTCCAACGCGTTTCACTGGCATCCCTATTGCACATTGTTATCCTCTAGCAAAGAGTTGAAAGAGTTGCGACTAGGACTCCAAAAACCTATTCTTTTAGCCCCATTAAAACTCTCAGGTTAGCAAAGTGGTAGAAGCACTGAGAATGCTCTTCATTCTCTATCCCTAGCATAAAAATGTGTCCAACTTGAGGTAGATTAGGGAAACCTTCAACTCTTGGCTCTCTATGACCTAGAGTCATTGAGTTGTCAACCCCCCTCCTCTACATTTTGGTGAATCTGGAATGAACCATTTTGGTTTCATTTGCTAGTGTTGAAAGACCCTTCCCTCGTGTTCTAGGAGTGTTGTAGGTGTGAGCATTGCAGGGAACATAGCCTCATGACCCAACCTACAACCCCTAGTTGCATAGTTGGGAGGTTTCCTAGGCCTTACGAAACAAAACCTGGAGTGGGTCACCATCTAATTGTGAAACCCTTAGGGGCTCCTACAAAAATTTTGTTTAGTATATGTACAGATGTCTTCCTTTTTACATCTACCCATCCCGTTTTTGCAACCTACGAGTGGATCTCCTACTATAACATTTACCTCGCAAGATTTACCAATGAACCATAATAGAGAACCATCCCCTTTGTACATCCCCACATGCATCAATGGGAATACTGTAACTAGTGTTCTCGTTGACCCTGCATACCGGGTGAATATCATTACAGAGGATATCATGCTGATTAAATTTTTAAATAAGGATGGGTATGATGAATCCAAAAGCACTATATGTACACATGATGGGCTTTTCATTCCTCCCATCGGTTGTATCACCTTGTCAATCTTAGTTGGGCCTAGATCTATAAATGCAGTCTTTCACATCATCCTATGGTCTAAACTATTTAGGGTGAAACTAGGCATCCCCTGGTTGGTGGCCATGAATAAAGTTCCCTTGGTATTCCATAAGTTCTTGAAGTTTTCCCATAAGGGTTTGGTGCATGTAGTCCATGACACCAATTATAAACTGATGATTGCATGTGGTGGCTACTCACTTGATCACTTCCTCCTAAGATGGGCCTCTTGTACCAAACTTATGTGAAGTACAAGAGTGGGGGAATAGCGCCAAAGGTGAGATACCCTCCTTCTTCCTATGCCATCTTGCATAAAGCTTACATGAAGGTGGAACGTGAGGCTTCCTTGGCTCGAAAAAGGGAAGAGGAGAAGTCCGCTCAAGGCTATTCTTCTTCCTCTTACATTGTCCCATATGTCGCTTCCTCTTGCCCTATTGTGATGCCATCGACTTCTACTCCTAGGTGTTTGTTGGAGAGACTGATGGTGCCTGCTTGGTGAAAGCTTGAGCGTCTAGCATTTGAACTTCCCGTCTTACCCACATTGCCTTGGTTCATCTTGTATGGTAAGGGGAAGGGTCCCCATGGAGCATCCTCTATGTCTTAGCCTTTGCAGCCTCCTACTGCTCATTCCTCTAAGGCAGTGAATGGGAAGAGGTCCACCGCTAAGGTAGTTGAGCCTTCTCTCCTTACTATTGTTCCATCATCCTCTCAATCTCTTCCTCCTGTTCTCATCCAGGAGTCCCTCCCTTTGCCAAAAATGGCTATGATGGATACTCTGATGCTTGATCAAGATTATTTTGTCCCTTCTCAAGTTGCAACCTCTAGCTCCTGAAGTCATAGAAACTACATTGTACATGAGCACAAGCGTCGAAGGAAGGCTCTGCCTACTGAGCAATTCACCTTGAAAAATAAGGAAGAGGAGCTAGCAACTCTTTCTCTAGCACCTTTTGTGGTGTCCTCCTCTTTTGTTCCTTCTATTCTAGCTCCCTCAACCTCAGTCTTGCTTCCAACTCCCTCTGCAAGCATGAACGATCCTCACCCAAAAAGGGTGTAGGTATTCATTGCTCCCTCGATTGAGCCTCCCCTTCTGATGTCCTTTCTGGACATCCCACCATTTTTAATACCCGTGGACATGTTGAATACCTTGGTGGTGTTTGTCACACTTTTCTCCTCTTCCTTTGTGCCCTCTACTTCATCTATGGTTATTTCTCATCCCCCAATGAAGCAGAAAATGAAGGACAACCCCGCTTGTAATGGGGGTTGGAAGAAGGTGTCACCTTCTTCGAAGGGTGCTTCTACATTGGCTTATGTTATCTTAGAGATGGAGGAAGTCACAGAATCCCCAAAGTTTGTCACTTATCTTGAATCATTCGGTGAGTCTAGCATTAGATCTCAAGCGTCGCCTCCCTCACCCATTAAATTGGTGCATGGAACTACTGTGAAGTGTATGTTTAACTTTGTGGATGAGGTCCCATCCCTATCAGTGATCTTTGCAAGATCGTTGACATTCACTCTGTAGGAACTGAGTGGAGAAAACCTTGAAGGGCCTTCTTCCTTGGCTCTTATTTCAGGAGGGTCAGAGGGTATTGTTACCAATTTTTCACCTACAACTCAAATTGGTGGAGCTGAAGTAGTTTATTTACATTTTAGAGATGAAAGGATTCTAACATATTTATGCTATGCTTAACCATTGCATATCAAAGTTTAAAAGAAATAGTTTTTTTTGTTGTGCAATGTGTTACAACATAAAAGAAAAAATTCAGTTTGTCATTCAATTCCTTGTAGCATAGAGGAGAATACATGAAGTACAAGATGATTGCTTTCATTCATTTTGTAATGTTTCATTCTTTTTGTAAATGAAATATACACAAGTTTGCACAAGTGTTGCATTTATATTCATTGGAAAGAAAGGAGTAATCAAAATTTCCCACACAAGTCGTGGGAGTAATTGAACCAATGCAACATGGAGGTATGTTATATATCTAAAGATTAAAAAATAGAAAGACATATGAAAGAAAACATATCCACCATTTCCTGTGGGGGTGTGATGTTGGTCTTCATTGCTTCCTACCCTTCCTTGCTCCTAGTCTTCAAGTGAACCTACAGATGATTGAGAAAGATTTGTTAGAGCTCTAGATATGAGTCTCATCATATGCCCCATCAATAGAAATATAGCACATGTTCACAATGCATTAGATCAAAAAATATCAGATGTATGCAAGAGAACCTAAAAAATAAAACATCATAGGAGCATTGAGCTTCACTATTTTTTATCTAACATGTTTGTTCACTATGTAGGTGTGGACAATGATTTTGGATTGCCCACACTGCTTTAGTTCCTCCTAGGGTTTTTCACCTAAAAGGAGAAAGAAATGGTGTCCAAAATGCAAATTTCAACACTAAAAGTTAATGTAAATGAGATTGGATATGTCTAATTATGATGTACTATTGCACTGGTCTAAAAATAAAATAATTTAATGATGTTAAACCTAAGAAATGCAACTTGTTTGAAAACATAATGTGATATGCAAAAACACCTAAAAATGCAAGTAAATGATGAAATAACTAAACAGAATTGGAGAGGTGCACCTGGAATCTAAAATCTAATGTGGAGAGATTCTGGAATCCTAAAAATTTGATTGAAAATGTTAATTGGGACACTTATGCTAGGCTGGGTGACTTAGTCCCAATTTTGGGAAAACTTGTCAAAACAGGAATCTGCCAAATGGGTATCCAAAAATACAAAAACCACTTTTCAAACCCGGAAGCGAGACTAATCCACTAGTAGTGGCGACTTAGTCCACCTGCAGATTTTGGGAATCTCGGGATAGAATCTTGTAGCTTCAAGTCTACACATGCTTTTCTAACAGGTGTCTGCTCTTGATTCTACAGAAAACGGGATAAAAAGTGTCTCCAAACTTGAATTAGGTTATGTTGACTTGATTGAATTTGATGAATTCTTGACCACTTTTCAACACCTATTTCTTTGACAAATCTTCCTACAAAATCTGCAAACACACATGCAAAGAGGGAAAAATGGTTAAGGGTTAAAGAATAGGGATTTTCCTTGGTCAAATCCCACTTTGGTAATCAAACCCTATGAAATAAAATGAAATGGAAAGGGAATGATCAATAGATAACATACAATGTCATAAACTTACCAAACCCTTGATGTGTTAATCTAAAGATATGCAATGAATTGTTCCAATGAATGAATTGAGAATAATTAAGTGAATGAATGCTTCAATGCTTGATGAATTAGGAGATGAAAAATGAGGATAAAATCCCTTATTTATACATGATTTTACTAAATTTTCTCAAAAATAACACATCACAAGCCAACCTCAAGGGTTAGAGGACAAAATCCTGCCAGAAATTTGAAATAATTTTAAGTTTTGTGCCAAAAAGGACTAAGTTGCCCCTATTGGCAACTTAGTCCCACTTAAGAAAATTAAGTGGGCGTCAAGAATTACAAGGAATTAAATGTTGTCCAACAAGAATATCCTCAAAAACATGCTTAAAAATAGTTGAAAAGTGCATTAAGGGGTCATTTAAACATGGGAAAGGGTCAAATGAGTGATGACAAGTCTACAAAAGTGTGAAAGTGGGTTACAACACTTTGAAATAAGACTTGGTAAGTGATAAAAAGGAGTTATTTAGGTGAATTATATGAAAGGGTCCTAGAAAAGTGTGAAAGTCGGTTACAACACTTCACAACACCTTTACAAGACATCCTAGAATTAATAATGATTCACAAGGGTCCAAGACCTAATGTGAACGTGTTGGCCACATTACAACATTAAATCTAGGCAGAATCAAGTCAAATTCCACTAGGAGGGCCTAAACATGAAAAAGTAGAAGGGTTACTTTTCCATGTCCATAGCAGGTATAGGTGAAATCATGTTGCTGATACATTTATGGAGACATCATAGCATGTGGTGAAAACATTGGCTCCCACAAGGGTTGATCCCAGCGTGTTGCCCCTAAGTTTCAAAAGGGGAATGAGATAGGAAAAACATGTTCATATTGCTCAAATCAAGGCATTACGGCTAAAGGAGTATTTCATAAAGTAACTGCAAGAGCCTCAAAATTATTTCTCATTCGTGACAATCAACTCGAGTGCAATGAACTGAAAATCACAAATGAGCAATGAGCTCATTTGAATGCCTAAACAAAATGCAAAATAGAATTTAAATGCATCATTTTTTCATTGAAGGAGTTTTGTTTGCACACAAACATGTTATGTTGTCATTGTTTGTTTACATAGTGTTGTTATTGTATCATATTGCGACTATACATCAATGCTTGTTGGTGTTTTCTTCTTTGGATTATACACTTTGAAGGTACAACCATCAAAAGGTGGGAAATAATGACAAACAGTGCTTGCATATAAGGGACAAGGGGATTGCATTGTTGACAATAGTGCTCACAGCAAGCATTCAACATTTGCAGCTACAAGAGAATGAATTGATAGCAATAAAGTGGAATTGATAAATCCATGATACAATGGGAAAAAGAGTCATTTTCAACAACCTGGGTAATGTATGAAGAGAATCATAAATCTATGTGCAAACTTGAAGGAGAAACAATGTTTTTTCCTAGGAACAACATCATTTTTAAGCAAAATAAAGGCACAAGATTCAAATTTGTGTTTCAAAATTATGACATGATTCAACACTTTGAAAAATATTCATAAAAGAGGGTCTACAGTTATGTGTTTGATTCTCCTAAAGAGAGGAGGTGTTGCATACACATTTTCAAAGTATATAATGAACTACAACCTATAGTGATGGATACCTCATGTGATACTTGTTGACAAGTGCTTGGTTAATGACAATAAGTTGAAAAGAAAGGACTCTATTTGCAAACAAATAAAAGTGGATTGTGTGTGCATTAGAAAGCTATGGTAAAAGAAAACAAATTCCATATTGGGAGGTGTGCATGTGCTTTGTGAGAAGGTTTTGGAAGGTGGAGAGATAAACCCAGAATGGAGTAAAAATTCTTTCCATTTATGTTGGAAAAGTAAACAATGTTATCATGTATCTACCTTATTCTAAAGCAAAGAATGCATTTCTCAAGAGCATCAAACTGAACATAATAGATATAGGGTTTTTATTATAGTGGGTCTGTAGTTTTATGGTGAGTTCGAGCTAAGTTTTCATTATTTCTTTCCAAAAAAAGAGAAGCCATTACTAAGGATTTCAAACCCTTCTCTCTAGAGATTTAAGGAACCACAAAATAATGCAAATACCCAGAAGCTCAAGTGGTCATGGCTATAAAATGCAGGACTTCACAGTACATGAAAGGTAAAAAGTTAAATACATAAAATAATGCCACCCATAAACTTTATGTTTAGAATGAACAAGGAAATACAAATATCTTCATTATTTCGAGCTCGAATCGAGCATATATTTTGCAAAAGTAAAGGAAATAAACTCTCAAGATTTTGCAACCAAGAAAGGAACAAACCCAGAAAATATAGAGGCCACGGCCATGATATACAAGAGGGCCTCATAATCTCAAAAAAATAATGAGCTAAGAATGCAAGAATTTCATTTTTTTTTGCAAAAAATGATGGAACCAAGATACATTGAAAGGAAAATCCTCATTATTTTGTTCTTATTAAGCTTGCATAGAGCATTTTATTCACATAAATAAGAGGGAAGTTCAAGATTCAAATCTTACCAGGGTTGTATTGATGAAAAATGCACTCAAAGTTTGCGGGTTTCCCACTGAAGATTTCCCAAAGCTCGAGCCAAATTAGTCATGGCGGCCCCAAGGTGAAAGAAAGGCCTCAACAGGATGAAAAGAAAAAGAAAATACATCAGATAAATAATCATGGCCGTGGCTAAGAGCCTTAGAAATGCCTGCAAATGAAGGAAATGCAAAGGTTGCTTCACATATTCGACAGAGAGAGACGCCATCGAATTCTTGTGAGAAATTACTCCAAGAAAGCTTCAGAAAGCTCAAGTTTGAAACCCTCATGGCGGCACCCAGCAGAGCCTTCACCAAAAAATTGAAAGTGCAAAATGAATGAGGAAAATTAGGGGATTGATGGTTTTGCTTTAGGGTTTTCTTTTTCCCTAATTTGACTTAGGAATCACATCGATTTTAATTTTCCATGCCTCCACTAATACTTTCATAATATTATGTTTGCCTCACACCCATGTTTTACCTAGGCTTTTTGCCTTAGGCTCATTTTATGACTTTGGAGGAAAAAATCAAGTGTTTTATGCCTTAGAATATTTTATCATTTTTGTAGAAAATCAAAAATCCTAAGTGGAGATATATTGTATGCTTGGCAAGATTGTAATCAAAAAATCTATATGTCATTTCTACCTTGTATTTTTGCAGAAAATCAAATTCGAGCCTTCTATTTTGTGAAACTGAAATTGCAAAATTGTAAAACATTACTAAGGAAATGTTGCTATAAATTGCCTTACTTAGTAACTATTATTTAAAATCTAGTTAAATGAAAGCAAGTGTTGATAGAGCTTTCCTATTTGAGTTTAAGTCTTTTGGGTGAAATGGGAAAAAACTAGGCAAACTGAAGTTTCTATTTCAGTTTTTAGTTAGTTTGAGCCTAAAAGTTTTAGTCTTTTGGGTCAACCCACTTGAGATAGAAACTTTCCATCTTTTCCATCCAATTTGGAGGCAGTTTGTGCACTGATTTTGAGGCTTTTCTTTGGAGCTTGAAAATGGCTTTGAGGTTACTATTTTGAGGTGCAGTTTAATCAGATTTTTCCATTCTCACTGTTGGAGACACTTTGGAGATATAAGTTGGAGAAAAACTTAGTTTTTCTCGGTTCAAATTTGCTTCTTACTTTCTTGCTCACTTGCAGAAAGCTTGTAAGCTTGATAGTTGTACTCAAATTTTCATTTTACATACTCCTTCATTTTTAAGAAAACAACAAAGCATTCCTATCTCATATTTTTTCTCATATTTGTAGTATTGATTTGATGTTTCATCGTGATCATAGGAATTAGATCCTTTGTTATGTCTCATTATTGTGAATTTGTGTGCAAGAATTTCATATGATTCAAGTTGTGTGATTGTGTTCATTTTTAGAGAATTCATGCAAATTAATGTTGAGTTGTATGTTTTAGATGAGATTGTGAGAGCTAATGTTTTGAGAAACTGTTTGTGAGTTAAATTATTGAAATAAGTTAAATTTCTGGTGCATCACCATTAGGTTTAGGATTTCATTTCAAGTTATCTTTCTAAACCCTTTTTCATCAGAAAATTTTGTAGTTTAGGTGATATGCCAAGGGAACCGTCCCTATCTAGAGATTCATTCTTTCCATAGGTCACCCACAAACTAAGATCGTTTCCATGTTTCAATAGGATAGTTGAGTCAATCTTAGCTAGGGTGCAATCCTGATTGACAATGGGGTATGCAATCCTAATTGACAATGGGTACCCCCCTTAATATTTTTCCTATGCAAGATTGTCCACCCTCCCCTTATAGTGGTCTAGATTGGGAGAATGATGACCTCTTGTTTAATGAGAACTAAGGGGTGCCTCTTTTTTATTTGTAGATTAGATTGTGTGTGTGTGTTGTGCTCCCCCATGCTTGTGTTATATGTTCCTAGATGACCCTTGTCACCCTTGTAGGTGCTTGGATATAGGAGTGTTTTTGTATCATAAAAATTATATTTGTCACTTAATTTTTCTCTTTGTCATGTATTGATTTTTGATAATTGGGGATGATGCAAAGTGTTGGGAGCATTTAGGCCTCCCTTCCATGTTGACCCAAATTTTTATTTTTATTTTTTCTTCATGTGCCTTCTTCACATGGTCTAATATAGTAGGGGGTTGATGATAGTTCATTTATAATATATTATTATACTTGTCTATCTATTTATATTTATGAGCAGCTCTGACCCCAAAATATTAGATCCCCCTGTCTCTTGTTTGTTATGTATTGTTTGTCCTTTCTTTGCATATTTCTCTCTTCTTAACTTGATTCATGATGTTGTGGTGCTTATGTTTTGTCCATTGTGTGTACAATAACATTACCATAGTTACATCTCGCCATGATTCCATGGGTCACAACATGACTTTTTAATTCTTGTTTTTCTCTCCTTAGGATGTCATGTACCTTTGTGTTCAGAACACACCATCCCAAGGGGGTATATCATATCACTTTGATTTTCAAAAAATGTATTCGATGGCCAATGAATCTTTTCTTGGAAATCTTTTTGTTGGAAAAACAAGGACAGAAAACTAAGAGGGGGTGAATTAGTTGTCACAGAATATTTAAAATTTTCTTAACTTAATCTCAAATATGATGAATGAATAATAAACCATAAACAATCAACACATCATAAACACAGAGAACACCAAGATTTTTTACGTGGAAACCCTATTAGGGGAAAAACCATGGTAGTTGTTAGTCCACAATATTATACCCTATTAAAAGTATAAGAAAAACAATGGGAATGCACATGCATTCAGGCACACTGCGTAGAGCTCACTGCTCAAATACAAGAGGGCTCACTTCCCAACAATACAAAACAATACAGATTAGATCCATAGGGTATGAACTGAGAAAATAGCTTCTTCACAAGCCTAATTATAATTCCAGTTAAGCATAGAAAACCGTCTTCACACTTTGCTCAAACTTCTTCTCACTTTGCTTTGCAATCGAATGATTAGATCAATATTCGCACATCTGCACTTTCTTTGGCATACATTCACTCTTATGCACACTAAATTCACTCAAAAAATCACTCTTACATATCCACAACATGGAATTACATCAACTTAGTCGGTCAAAAATATAAAACATATTTACAATGTTGGCCCAAATTTACAAATAAATTTTCAATGTGGATCAAACACCGTTGGCTAATATCATGACGCAACCAAAAAAAATATTCTCGAGTGCACCAAACATTCAAATTTAAATCTTCAAGGATCCACAAGATGTTACAACCATCATGTTGGCCAAGAACATGAAAACTCAAACATACCGAGAAAAATCTTTGACCACAAGCACATCGATCAACATGGACGTACAACAAGAATAGAGAATGAACTAGATGCACCCACAAACAATAAGAACTAACAGAGAAATATCCGCAACAACAGAAATTACCAGAATCACATAAACTTCAATTAGGAACACTGACAAAACCCACAAAAATACTGTCAGAACACAACTATTCATAGCATGATCAAATCTTCACGCAAACCTCTAAAACTTCTGGTAGATGAACTAGATACTCTTAGCACTAAATCCTTTAGTCCACAACAACTGATCTTCAATGTATAGAGCAAGACACCTTCATGACCTTCACTATTACACTGGTAACCTGTAACTCTTCCTTTAACAATTTTCTCAATATCCTAGACATATACAACCTTCAAAACAATAATGCTAATAGTGTTGACATCCATGACAACCACATATTAGCAACACAACCACAGCATCCAACAATCTCCCCCTTTGGCATTGATGGCAACACATGATGTGAAAAACACCATCAACCCAACTCACAATCAACACTTACTCCCCCTTAGATTTTGACTCTTCTTCCTTCACCTCTTCTATATGATCTCCTCCCCACAAGACTCTTCACTTCAGATAAGCAACATTTTTTCACATGACTCTTCTCCCCCTTTGACATCAATGGTAAAGATAAGCATTATCTTCCCACATACAAGCTCTGAACCACATATCTGCACATCTGACTACTCCCCCTGAGTAGCAGCCACAAAAACATCAATCTGGATCAGGAAATATCTATGAAGAACACGGATTGATACAAATAAATGCATCTTTAGTTCATATTAGGAGGGGTAATCACCCCTAGCATCCCTCTGAGATACTTAAAAGTATCCTTCAGAATCAACTTGGTGAAAATGTATGCAAATTTATTCTTTGGTAGGCACATACTCCAGTCTGACTTCTTTCTCATTCACTTTTTCCCTCAAGAAGTGAAACTTGATTGATATATGCTTGGTCTTAGAGTGTAGCATCAGATTATTTGATATGTTAATTGCACTTGAGTTGTCACAGTATATGGCAATAGGTTCATCATATACTACTCTAATATCTTTCAACAACTGTTTTATCCACATCACTTGTGTACATTTATTTGCAGCAGCAATATACTCTGCCTCAGTAGTAGATAGAGAAATGGAATTTGGATTTTTGCTCAACCAATACACCAGCTTCTTCCCTAGGAAGAAGGCACCACCACTAGTACTCTTTTTTTCATCTACATCTCTTGCCCAATTTGCATCAGTGTATGCATTCAAAGTAAGATCATCATCCTTAGGATACCAAAGCCCAAAGTTGATTGTTCCTTTTAGATACCTAAAGATTCTCTTTACAACAATCACATGAGACTCTTTTGGATCAGCCTGAAATCTAGCAACCATACATACAACATTCATAATGTCTAGTCTAGTCTGAGTTAAGTAGAGCAATCCACCAATCATTGACCTATATCTTTTTTTATTTGCCTTAGGAGAATTATCATTCTATGTTAACTTAAATCTAGTTACCATGGGTGTACCAATAGGTTTTGAGTCATCCATGCCAAACTTCTTCAGTAGCTCTCTCACATATTTGGATTGAGATATGAAGATCCCCTTGTCTAACTGAGTAACCTAAAATCCCAAAAATAACTTCATCTCTCCAATCATACTCATCTCAAATTCCTTCTTCATTTCATCAACAAACTTCATACATAGATTATCATCTCCAAAAATAACGTCATCAACAAAGACCTCAATAATTAACTCTTTGTCATGATCCAATTTGAAATACAAGTTGTTGTTAGTAGTACCTTTATTGAATCCAAGATTTAATAAGTATTTTTCTAGTCTAGCATACCAGGCTCGGGGGCCTTGCTTGAGTCCATATAGAGCTTTCTTCAATCAGAAAACCATTTCTTCCTTATCAGTCAGTTGAAATCCATGTGGCTGTTCAATATATACTTCTTCTAGGTTACCATTCAGAAAAGCTAACTTGACATCCATTTGATAGACTTTATAATTCTTATATGCAGCATAAGCAAGAAATAACCTTACAACTTCAATTTTGGCAATAGGGGCAAAGGTTTCTTCAAAATCAATACCTTCCATTTTTTAATACCCTTTACATACTAATCTTGCTTTATTTCGGACCACTTCACCTTGTTCATTCAACTTATTCCAAAAGACCCATTTAGTACCAATCACATTTCTATCTTTAGGTCTGGGAACAAGTATCCATGTATCATTTTTTTAAATCTGCATTAGTTCTTCCTGCATAGCTCCCATCTAGTGTTCATCATTACAAGCTTCATTGACATCTTTAGGCTCAATTTTGGAAATCAGGCAATACTCTTCTGCAATCTTTCTTCTAGTTTGCACACATTTATTCTTGTCTCTTATAATTTGATTTTCAAAATTATTTAGCTTCACATACCTCAAATTTTTAGGATTCTCTCAAACTTCTGGTTCTTTTGTTCTTTCCTCTGCACTTGCACTTGTCTCTCCTTCCTAACTACCTTGACTTACCAGAACAAATGGAAGTTGTTTTATCAGAACATATGGCACAATTTGAAGTTGATTATGTTTTTGAGCATTCTTCCCTCTGTTTTTGTTTTCTTCCTAGTCATCTGAATCATATCCACAATATCTGGATGATTTAGTAGAATCCTCATCAACTCTGAAATTTGCACTCTCAACCATTTTTCTCAATCTTCTGTTATAGCACCGGCAGGCCTTGCATTTAGTAGAGTAACATAGAAAGATTCCTTCATCGCTTCTTGCATCAAACTTTCCTATATCCTCATCTCTTTTGATATAACACTTGCTTCCAAATATCTTGAAATATTTAATAGTAGGCTTGTAACCAAACCATAGTTCAAAAGGAGTCTTACCAGAATTACCATTTACATTTACCCAGTTCAAAGTGTACACAACAGTGCTTGTAGCTTCACTCCAATAGATGTGAGGCACATTTCCTTCAATCATCATTGTTCTGGCAGCATCTATAATTTTTATGCTCTTCCTCTTTGTAACTCCATTCTGTTGAGAGGTTTGGGGAGCAAATAATTGTCTTATGATTCCATGCTCTTCACAGAAAGAATTAAACTCCCTAGGGGTGAACTCACCACCTCTATCTGACCTTAAGCATTTTATTTTCAGACCTTTCTCATTCTTTTCCATAGCTTTGAAACTTTTGAACTTCTCTAATGCTTCACATTTTTCTCTTAAGAAAGCAACCCATATCATCCTAGAATAATCATCAAAAGCAGCATAAAGTACCTTTCTCCATGGATACTTTTGACTCTGGAGGGACCACATAGATCAGTATGTACCATCTCCAGTAACCCATTTGAATGATGTTGTTTTCTTTGAAAACAAACTCTAGTCCATTTTCCCATTTGACATTCCTTGCAAATTGTGTTAGCAGGGTTCACTAGCTTAGATAGATCTCTTACTGCTTGAGTGGAACTTACTTTGACAGTGTTATCAAAATTCACATGACAAAACCTTCTATGCCATAACCAGCTTTCATCTACTTGAGCAATTAAACAACTTTCACTGGCAGCATTCAGGTGAAAAATATTACCTTTTGTCTATTTACCTAAAGCAATTACATTTCCAGAACTTCCAAATATCCTACATCTTCCACTTTTGAACTGAAGATCATAACCCTTGTCCACCATCTATCCAACACTCAACAAGTTGTGCTTCAATCCTTCAACATAAAGAACATCATCAGTGTTATGCTTACCACCAAGACAAATAGATCCTCGCCACGAATCACACAAGCATTGTTATCTCCAAATCTTACAACTCCACCATCATACTTCTCTATACTATTTTGCTTTTGTCACCAGTCATATGATGTGAGCATCCGTTGTTAATAACCCACTCATCTTTTTCTTCAATTGGTTGTTTTCTCAACTTTAGCAAATTTTCGGACTATTTTCCTTGATAGCAATGAAAACCCAATCATCTTCATTTCCATTTTCTTTATCAGCTTTTGCTAAAAGAGGTTTTGACACCTTCATGACCTATTTTACTAGCATTTGATAGGTTTCAGTACCCATCCAAGCATTAGAAGGGTTAGTCTAAACATACAAATCTGCAAATACCTCCATGAAATAAAATATCTATGCTAAAGAAATGCCACAAGTAACAAAAACAACATCAAGAAGACATTTCAAAAGCTAATCACCTATTCATGTTGGATTGGTGTCACATGTGCTAGTGACCCTTTCTTGATCAATAGCTTGCAATGGAGATCAAGATTATTAACCTTCATAAAATTGTGGATCCAGAATCATCCTTCCAGATGAGAAGATCATTTCTTTGTGCAAGATTTAATCTAGGCTTTGTAAGGTTTGAATTCTTAGGGATGCCTCTCTGTGCAACTAGATCCACCTGATGATGAAAAAGTTGACCAGAAAAGGATGAAATATGGATTTAATTAAATAAATGTTTGATCTATTTAATTAAAGTGATGATGTTTGATTTATTAAAACAATTTGATTTTAAATAAATGATCCTAGGAGATGAAATTACCTAATGAATGGATGGCATTGATGAATTCCTAATTTATACTTATCCTTGTCCTTTTTTCCTTCTTTCTTCACAATCAATGCTTCCAACTCTTCTACTTCTCTTTCTTCATCTTCAAGCTATTTCATTTCTTCCTCATACTTGAATGTCTTTCTAGAACTTTCTCCTGGATCATATCTTTGCTTGTTTCTTTTGGATATAGTAGCCTTAAATGCAGTTTCAGTCTTGGGAATAGATTCACCAAATTTTCTCAACTCAAAGGCAACAAGTTTACCAATCAGTGTATCCCTTGTCACATTTGTCAATGATCTAGTTTCTTCAATAGCATGAGTCTTTGCTTTGTAGGAGGGATTCAATGATATTTGAGCACTTTAGCCACAATTTATTCCTCATCCAAGGTACCACTGGCACATCTAATACCCATCACTATTTCATTTACTCTTTGCATAAAAGAAGAAATATTTTCATCTTCACCCATCTTCAAATTTTCATACTTTCCTTTCAAACTCTATAGCTTAGCCATCTTCACATGTACATATCCTTCATACAAAGTTTCAAGCTTCATCCACATCTCATGAGTTGTCTTCAGAACTATCACATTTGTCATTTTTTAATCTGTTAGAGCACTCAACAAATCTTCCATAGCCTTGACATTATTCTCGGCCTCTTTAGTCTCATCAGTAGTGGAAGGACCATTCTAAGGAATAACATATATGTTCTTTGTAATCTTCCAGAAGGATTCACCAATACACCTCAAATGACACTCCATCCTAGTTTTCCACAATAAGTAGTTTGTTCCATCAAATCTAGGACTGTCCTTCTTGTATGATGTCATCTCAAATCACCTGAAGCTTTTAAAATTCTTTAGAGGAACCTGCTCTGATACCAATTGTTGGAAAAATAAGGACAGACAACTGAGAGGGGGGGTGAATCAATTTCCACAAAATATTTAAACTTTACTTAACTTAATCTCAGATCTGATGAATGAATAGTAAACCATAAACAATCAACACATCAAAAACATAGAGAACACCAATATTTTTTACGTGGAAACTCTGTTAGGGGAAAAACCACGGTGGATGTTAGTCCACAATATTATACCATGTTAAAAGTATAAGAAAAATAATGGGAATGTACATGCATTCAGGCACACTTCCTAGAGCTCACTGCTCAAATACAAGAGGGCTCACCGCCCAACAATACACAACAATACGGATTAGATCCATAGAGTGTGAACTAAGAAAGTAGCTTCTTCACAAGCCTGATTACAGTTCCAATTAAGCACAGAAAAATTTCTTCACACTTCACTCAAACTTCTCACTCTATCTACAATCGAATGATTAGATCAATATTCACACATTTACACTTTCTCTAGCATACATTCATTCTTATGCACACTAACTTCACTCAAACAATCACTCTTATATATCCACAACATGGAGTTACATCAACAACTTAGTTGGCTAAAAACATAAAACATATTTACAATGTTGGCCCAAATTTACAAATAAATTTTCAATGTGGATCAAACACTATCGGCTAATATCATGATGCGGCCCAAAACAATATCCTCAAGTGCACCAAACATTCAAATTTAAATCTTCAAGGATCCACAAGATGTTACAACCATCATTTCGGCCAAGAACATGAAAACTCAAACATACTGAGAAAAATCTTCGACCACGAGCACATCAATCAATGCAGACATACAACAAGAATAGAGAATGATCTAGAAGCACCCACAAACAACAAGAACTAACAGAGAAATATCCACAGCAACATAAATTACCAAAATCACATAAACTGCAATCAGGAACATTGACAGAACCCACAGAAATATTGTCAAAACACAATTGTTCATAGCACGATCAAATCTCTGAAACTTTTGGTAGATGAAATAGATACTCTCAACACTAAACCCTTTATTCCACAACAATTGATCTTCAATGTACAGAGCAGGACACCTTTATGACCTTCACTATTCCACTGGCAACCTGCAACTCTTCCTTTAACAATTTTCTCAATATCCTCGACATATACATCCTTCAAAACAATAATGCTAATAGTGTTGACATCAATGACAACCACATATCAGCAACACAACCACAACATCCAACACTTTTCAAAATATTTTTCAAGAATTGCATTCCTAAACAAGGACCCCTAGTGGAATACATTTCCTTCATCATGGGTTTGTAAAGAAAGAATTTGAAAAAAATTCCTTCGAGGAGGGAGCACCTTCTCCTACGAGCAAAGTTCTAACCTTCCCCTTGCGAGGGGGATTTCTTCCTTTCAAATTCCTTGATGAAGTGAAATCTTTCAAAAGGATTCCTTGATGTTGAATTGATTTGCGAAAAATACTGTTGCACTTTCAAACTGAGCATCCCTTGAGTGGACCGCTTTTCTTTTGAAGGGTTCCCAAGGGAGCCCTTTGAAACCTCTTTCTTCAAATATTGATTGTCTACTTGTCTTCCTACGTGGCTTCTTTTTGAAATCCAACATTTTTTGTCTATGGATTAACATGTTGCTTTGCAGGTATGCCTATGAAACTGGTTTCCAATTCAACTACGTTGAGTCCCTCACATTAGGCTTCCTTCAAGAGACAGTACCTAGGGGTGCCTTCTTTGCAAGTCTGAGAACTTGTGAAGTGCTTACATCCTACAAGATTTGTTCACCATTGGTCTACAGGCCTTCGATGCACTTTTTCCAATCCTCCTCAAGAGAGAGTACCTATGGATTCATTTGCCTACCCTACATTTTCGAGCATGCTAGATTGTGGTTTGCTTCCTCAACGATTCAGGTATATTTTCTTAGAACTCTTTTGACCTACTTTACCAAACACTCATTGGCATTCATGTTCACTAAAGTGGGGGGGAAATGTATAGGAGCAAATTTTCACCCCCTTGCAAGTTCCCCTTTTACATCTTTCACTTTAGAAAAATTAAACCCAACCATGTAATTCCACATCACCCATTCGAACTCCATCCACTTGACACTTTTTTTTGTGTAGGTGGGGGAATTTTTGTTGAGGATGCACATGCAGCACATGGACTTCTGTGTGGCACACTACCATCTTGATAGGGTTCTTTCCTCTAGAATTTTCAAAGGCATTACATTCTCCATTGGTGACGAAACGTAATGCCCCTGTGCCCTTTAGCCAACCTTTAAACAGCTCTTTCCCTCTCAAACTAACCTTCAAATTCCTATCTATCACATTCATCTCATCTTCTTCACACTCTACACACTTTAAACATTATTGAAAGCAATTCTCACATCCTCTCATATGTTCTAGTTACTTGTTGCACTATTGGCTTCACTATTTCAGCATCACAACATTCTTCACATTTGCCAAAAAGTTGCAACTCGATGTCTTGTGAGACTCCCCTTAGTGTCGTTGTGGTCATGTTAATTTTGTCATAGTTGTAGACTTGCATTCCTCTCTCATTGGCCTTGAGTGCCTATGGTCGAGGGTGGTAATGTTTACTCACTATTGTATTGTTGTTGGATTTGAGTAGCATAATGCCTCTTGTAGTGTTTAGTTTCATTTTTGTTCCAACATCATTTCTTTATGGTATTTCTATTTCTCTATCTAGTAGGTTATTCGTGGAGGTGGGAACACCAAAACGGGGGTTTGACTGCGACAAGCCCCGAAATAACCCCAACATTTTTCTCTTCTTTGTTGTGTGTAGGTATTTGTTCATGTGGATATTGTTGGAAAATTGGACTTCTCATGAGTTAAATCTTCACCACCTTTGTTCTCATCATTCCTATATCATCTTTCTCATCATTTCAATTATTCTATCATTTGTCATTTTAGTCATCACTTTAAACCTCAATCGTTAGACTGATAATAGGCTTCTAGTAGTCCCTATTTGTAATTTTTCACTTTTTGTACATAGGGACGACAGCACGTCTGTGAGATGCCAGCACGCTACACTGTCGTCATTGTTGTTCACTGTTATCATCTAGCAGAGAGTTGACAAAGTTGCGACTAGGACTCTAGAAACCTATTTGTTTAGCCCCATTAAAACTCTTGGGTTATTGGAGTGGTAGAAGCACTGAGAGTGCTCTTCATTCTCTATTCCTAGCATAAAACACGTGTCCAACTTGAGGTAGATTAGGACAGCCTTCAACTCTCAACTCTCTGTGACCTGGAGTCATTGAGTGGTCAATCCCCCTCCTCTACATAACTAAAAATCCATATAGGAATAAAATATTATATGCCAATAAGAGTATAATGTATGTACAATAAAACCATATAAGATTACAAAATAGATACATAGAATTACAAGAAATCCATATAGGCATACAATATCACATGTCAATAATACAAAAATATATGCACAAAATTGTTACATAGGCATAGAACAAAGTCATAATATATTCAGTCCTCTCCATTATGATGGAAGAGTTGATGATCCTATCAAGTATAGGGAGAAGAAAATGATGATGGTTTCTTTCAAACCCACTAACTTGACCTCCTCTCTAATTTTTTTGGATCTTCACCTAACACAATAAAAAAATACACATTAGTATATAAAAAATAAATTATAGAATGACATATAAGGGAATAATCACTTACCGCCATTTGATAATCAAACTCAATCAATTGTTGGCTCTCTTCATCCATCTAAGGGGTAGGTGCATGATCTAGTGTTGTGACCCCTTGTGACAAGAATCAAGAAACATATTAGACACATTTGAATATCATTCAAATTTGCACTAATAGGTGTGGGATAAAACAAGAAGTAGAGTATGAAATTTACTAATTTGGCTCATACCGTCAAATGAATCAAAGATAAAGATATTGTAGTAACATACACCTCCATTGTGCCATGAATATTAGGAGTTTGAACTAAATTTATCAACTGAAAATTAAAATTAAAATTATTTCACCAAAATATACCTACATTATTTGCAAACATAATGATAAAAATAAGTAAATCTTACCTCAGTGAAAGTTGCACGACCACTCCCACTAATACGTATTGATTTCAAAGGTCCAACATCTACCTGTTCACCATCTAATATGAATTTTAAGATTACCATTCATATAAGGTAAAAATATTTGCATGTAATATATTTACTGTTTCTTTACTAATTATATATATGGACTCAACATGGTCATGTAATCAAGAGATGAATGGCCAATATATGTAGGGTGAAAACTCTAATCCTAAATTTTATTATAATAAATTTACATTAATTTTCAATTATCATATACGAATATAGTTTATCTTACATTTCAAAAGGAAATATAATAATTGTATTTAACCTTATTGAAAATTACATGTCTGTTGAAATGCAAAAAGTCATATCTAGTAGGCAATCTCTGAACAGCATATCATCTAATATGGATGTGTCCTATTATTATCCATGTGCATTCAAAGCATCCTCAAACCCACAATCATAAATAGAATTATATTTTTGGCTAAGGTGAGGTGAGCTTTGAGACTAGAAGCCTCACCATCATCACTGTATTTTAAAGGCTTGGTGTGTTATAAAAATATTTGTGTGAGGGAGCTAATGGAATCTAGAATCTCCATCTCAACACTCTCCTTCATAATGGAAGAGAGTGTTACATGCTAAATTTATTTTCCTAGAAATGTGACCCCATGCCTATTCCTAGGCATGTCATTCCCCCTCTCTTGTTGGGAAAATGTGTCTCAACCTTGCAATTACATAAAGGTTATTATTTTGATTATAAGGGAAAATAGGTTTTGAAGGGACCTAAAACCCTTTACAAAAAAAGATACAAAAGACTACTAAAAAACTACTTCAGAGCGAAACTAGCAACATACTATTAGCCAAAAAACAAGACAAAAAAGGGTGTTGAATGAGAGATGAAATAGTAAGCTAACAGCAGCACCCAACAGCATCAAAACAACAAAACAATAGGAAGAAAGCTGAGACCCAATAGGAAACAGACAGAAACTAAGAAGAAAACAAAACACTAATTCATACTATTCAAGGTGTTGGCCACCACAAGCTCCTAGCTTTTGTGCAATTTGATCATGTCCAGCAGCTCCTTCTCAACCTCAAAGGACTTTTTCCATTCAACCAACCCTCTAGCAGCAGGGCCCTTGTCATCATCTTTTGCACCATTTTTTCCTTTGCCTTTGACTGAATGCTCTCTCTCCATTAACTCAAAAAAATAAACTTGGTCCTCCCTAAGCTCAATTATCTTTTAGAAAAGGACTTCCAAAGATTTTGCACTATTCTTCATAGAGATGTGACACGTATGAAGAAGCTTTTTAATATCCACATTTTTTCCCAATACCTTGGCTTCCAAACCAGCCAATCGATCTTCACACTGAGATTTTAAGTCAAGGAAAGAACCCTCAAGGTCCACAATTTTTTCAATTAGAATGTCTGACACTGAACCTTTCAGAACATTCTTTAGATTCTCCTTCAAACCTCTAATTTTAATGTTAATCTTATTAAACTCCTGAAGAGTCCACTTAGCTACCTTAAAAGTTCCAATGGTCCCAGCCCTAGCCATATCCAGTAACTCAAACATAGAGGTAGAATCATCATCGAGGTAAGAGAAGTCCTCGAACAGGGTATTTACCTTTAGAGGCTTTAGTTTAGCTCTCTTCTTCTCAGTATCCTCCTCATCTTGACTCTTATTCTCTTCTTTGAGCTCCACATTGGGTGAGTCCTGATTCAAGGAGTCATCAATAGTCACTGCCTTTTCACCAAAATCATTCCCCTCACATAGCACTTTGGGGTCCTTTGCTGACACTTTCGAGGCCTTGTTCTTCAGGTTGGAAATACGCTTGGATGACCTCCTTGACTTATCAGTGTCCTCCATACCCAAAGCATTATCCTGTAAACCATCCTCATTACCACTACCTTCGGTTTCACCCTGGCCAACAACCACCTCCTCATTCCTTGGAGGGGAATCATCTGAGCCCACCTTCGTGTCCTCATTGTTAGATAGAACAAGGTGTTTGGTTGCCCCGTTGCTTTTATAAATACTCATCTTCCTCTTCTTCAAAGAATTAGTCACAGGGGTCAAGGACACATCATCTTCCTCTTTGTTCCATTCCTCTTCATCTACCATACTAGTATCTGAGCCCGAAGAACCAAAAACATCACTCACAATCTTCTCCTTACCCTTAATGGTAGGGGCGAGGAGAAGAGCCTTAACATGCTCCATGATTAAGAGAATGATACCTTCATGGAGGATGGGAGCCCTCCTATTCTTTAAATAAGCATAAACAAAAACCTCCATGGATGATAACAAAAAAAATGGAAAAGACATGAACAACCCATGCCTGAAATGATTTAGAAGCGTGAAGTGGTGATCGAGGATAGCAGTAAATCCACCCTCTAGATTCACATAGTGCATAATCATCTCAGCAACATTCTCCCAAATCTTCTTAAGGGATTTGCACTTGTAACCCCAACTTTCAATTTTGATCAATTTCTTTCACTTGTCATCTTTGAAGAATTAGGTCATCACTTCCTCCTTACTCTTCTTGTCCTTGTAGAACTTACGACCAACTGTCAACATCCCAGTTATAGTAGCAACCAACTTCTCATTCACCTCCAATTCCAGGCCCTTTATCTTAAGCTTGCAATTACGCTAGCATGACACAAAATCCACAAAGGAACTAGGCTCATGCCCATGCAGCCTTTCTAAAAAAGGCATGACATTACCATGATGAAGTATATTCCATAGCTTCTTTTCCTTCCTGAGACCTACACAAAAATACGGCTTGATTCTGCTTCTATCACCACCCATTTCTTCCAACACCAAAATAAGAAAGCCATTGGGAATATTGTTCAAGTGAGAGCCAAAGAACAAAAGGAAACCCACAAAGCATGTGAGATGGAAGAAAGTACTAGAAATTAAATGCAGCATCATCTCAACCCACGCCATCATTCCTCACTAAGCTCCTAACTTTCTTAGGAGGGATCGATCCCTCCTCCCATGCACGAAACTCATTTAAACTAATAGCCTTGTTAGAAAAAAAAATTTGCCAACGAGTTTCCTTCTTGATAAATGTGAGAGATGTGAATCTCTTCACAAGATCGCAGCATGATTATGGTATCTTTGATAAGCTATTCCACATTCCAACTAGGATGATGAGTTCCACGCAGATAATTAATGATGTTTAGGGAATCACCTTCGACCCATATTTTGGAGTAGCCTTTTCTAACAACATATTTAACACTTATAAATGTAGCCTCCACCTCCGCACAGTGATTTATCCAATTTCCCAATAGGAGTGCCACCACGCCTAGGAAATATATATACATAAAGGTTATTATTGATAGTATATATATATATATATATATATATATATATATATATATATATATTCCTAGTTACATCGATAGGTGTAATATACAATGGCATCAATGGGGAGAAGTGGGATGCGTGTAAACATTTTTTTATTAATTGTTTTAGGAAACTACTAAAATGGTTGACATACATTAGATAAATGATACATTGTAAATATAGACTGTTAATTATTAGGTTTTAGATCTAATAGTGGATATCTTGTTGGCCTGTCTTTCCCTAGAATGTAACCCTATTTTATGAGGGTGTTGTATTACAGTTGCAGTAGAGAGAGACGATGATGTATTCTAAGAGTCTGATAGCGGTTGTGTTGTCTCTTCATCTCTGAGTGGTGATACTCCTGCGAGAAGCTTGCTCTGCAAGTATATTATAATCTTTGTGATTTACTAAATAATATATTGGGTGAATTTTGGAGTGTGGGGTTTTTCTCCCAAAAGGGTTTTCCCCATGAAAATCATTGTGTGGTGGTATGCATGATATTTGTGTTTATTTATGTTTAAGTTTCTATAACTGTGAAAGATTTGTAAAAGTTTTGCATTATACTCCTCTTAAGATTAGTGTAGGAAGTTGTTCCACTACCTTAGCTTCCTTACAAGTGGTATCATAGCTTGATCACCTTTGGTTTCAGTTGTGAGTTGTTGGGTTTTTTGTAGTATAGATTTGAGTGGGAGCTTGTGCAAAAGATACTTTGTGATCTTGTTACAGGAATTTTCAGATGGAAATTTCATCAGGGAGAATAGAGGTGGATAAATTTTATGGAAATAATTTTGAAATGTGGAAGCTAAAGATGGAGGATTTATTGATAGATCGAGATATGTGGGATGTTGTTGATGAGAATGTTTCAAGGCTTGTAGATCCTACACAAGATGCTCAATATGATGTTATGGACCATAAAGCCAAGGGTCTAATCAAATTATGTTTGGCAGACTTTGTTTTAATTAATGTCCATGAGGAGACCTCTACACAGAAACTATGGAAGAAGCTTGGTGAGATGTATCAGGTTAAATCCTTAGTGAAAAATATTTTCTTGAGGAAGAAGTTGTATTCCTTGAGAATGGAAGAGGGTGGATGAATCACAGACCACCTAGAAGAATTCAATATGTCAGTGGCTCAATTGGCATCCATTGGTGTCAAAATGGATGAGGAGGAAAAATGTCAGATCTTGCTTTGTTCTTTGCCTGGTTCGTGTGATTCTCTTGTTTTGGCTATTGGGATGTGGTGGGTTCTTTTCCTTTGGAAGAGATGAGGAGGAAGGTATCAATCACTCCCAAGGAGGCCCTAAATGTTTCTGGAAGACCTAAGGAAAAAGGCAAGAAGAATGAGAAGTGTGACAAATCCAAGTCCAAGGGGAGATCAAAATCTCCTGGAAAGTCCAAAGTTATTTGTTTGGAACTGTGATAAGCCTGGACATGTTCATAAGGAATACAAAGAAGAAAAAAATAAGAAAAGAATTTGATTCTAATTTTGAGTCTGAGAAGGAAGATGGCAATGCGTTGATTGCAGCTTTGGAAACTTGTGCAGGTAATGATGCATGGTTAATTGACTCAGGTGTATCTTTTCATATGACCTTTAATAGAGATTGGTTTTCTGAATATGAAGAATTTGATGGAGGTAAGGTGTAATTGGGTGATGATTCTTAGTTAGAAATTTTTGGTTGTGGTAAAGTTAAAATCAGATTTCCTGATGGTAGAATAAAAAGGATTAATGGTGTGTTGATTATCCCTGGATTAGCACAAAATATATTATCTATAAGCAAACTAATAGATGCAGGTATGTAGGTAGTATTTTTAGATGCAGGATGCAAGATGGTTAGAGGTGCTATGGTGATTGCTAGAGGCATCAGATATGGCACATTGTATAAGCTTGATGCATGCACTGTTGAGTGCAATAGTACTTCTGTGAAAAGAAAGTCTGTGGAAGAAGTGAGGGTTTCACCTTCAGTAGATGGTCATGACTTTTGGGTGCCCAAGGGTTCTATTTCTTCTAAAATATAAATTTACCTGCAGAGAAAACTATGTTATGGCACTAAAGACTTGGGCACATTGGAGAAAAGGGTCTAAGGACCTTGAAAAATAAAAACCTTGTTGAAGGTTTTTTTTATTGTAATATTGAATTTGATTTATGTGAGCATTGTATTTATAGAAAACAAAATTGCGTTCAATTTTACTCGAGTTCTCATAAATCTTGTGGTGTATTGGATCTTATTCATTCTGATGTGCTTGGTCTTGTAGATGTTCCTTCGATTAGTAAATCCACATATTATGTTTCATTTATTGATGATTATAGTAAAAGGACATGGGTATACTTTCTAAAGAGTAAATTTGAATATTTTGGTTGATTTAAATATTTTAAAGCAATGGTTGAGTTGCAGACTAGAAAGAAAATAAAATGTTTGAGGACTTCTAATGGTGGTGAATTTTTCTCTAATGATTTTGATAGATTCTATAAAGATTGTGGTATTCATAGACAAAAGACAACTCTGTATTCTCCACAATAGAATGGAGTTGCAGAAAGAATGAACAGAACACTGATGGAGAAGGCTAGGAGTATGTTGAGTGGTGTTGGCCTAGAACAAAGGTTTTTGGGTGAAGATGTTGCCACTGCTTGTTACTTGATTAACAGGTCTCCTACATCAGCTCTTATTGATAAGACACCTATAGAGGCATGTTCGGGTTGCAAGCCTTCATTAAGACATCTTAGAGGTTTTTGTTGTGAGGCATATGCAAATGTGGCAAAGGAGAAGTGAACAAAGTTGGAGAACAAGGATTCGAAATGTATCTTCATCAACTATAGTTATGGTGTGAAAGGATACAAGCTTTGGGAACCTGTTGCACAAAAGGTAATATATAGTAGAAGTGTTATTTTTAGAGAAACTAAACCTTATTTTGTTACATTGCAGCTAGAACAAAGTAAACAGGAAGATGTGATTCAATTTCCTTCTACACCTGAGAAAGTTGAATCGAGGCCCAAGGATAGACAAGAAGTTGAGGAGAGCTCATCTTGCTCTAGATGTTCAAAAGAGGAGGAAGAACCTCCAACTCAACTTATTCATAGGTCTACAAGGAATAGACAACCACTTGAAAGGTATACACTTGATAATTGGAGATGTAATTTTTCTTTGAATACTAACATGGATGAACCCAAATTTGTAGAAGAGACATTAGGTATGAATGATGCAGAATCCTAGAAGATTGCTATAGATGAAGAAATGGAATCTTTGAAAAAGAATGATACATGGGATCTTGTACCATTGCCTAAAGGATGGAAACCTATTGGTTGCAAATGGATGTTCAAGAAAAAGATTGGTTTAGATGGAGGTATTGAGAAGTACAAAGAAAGGTTGGTTGCAAAAGGTTACTCTCAAGTTGAGAGTGTTAATTATGGTGAGATATTCTCTCCTGTTGTAAAAATGAAATCCATTATATTTTTGCTTGATATTGATGCTACTTATGATTTAGAGGTTGAGAAAATGGATGTGAAAACTGCTTTCCTTAATGGTGACTTGGAGGAGGATATTTATATGGCATAGCCAAAGCACTATGTGGTGAAAGGTAAAAGTAAGTTGGTTTGCAAATTGAATAAATCTTTGTATGGCTTAAAACAAAGTCCTAGGATGTGGTACCAAAAATTTGATACATATGTATTGATTTTGGTATTTGAGCATTCTAAATCAGATCATTGTGTTTACTATAAAACTGATGATGATCATTTCTTGTTTATTGCATTATATGTTGATGATATGTTATTTATTGGCAAAGGGAAAGGTATGATTTCAGAACTAAAATCTCAACTTGCTGCTAAATTTAAAATGAAAGATCTTGGTGCAACTAGGTACATTATTGGGATAGAAATTAAAAGAGATAGAGTGAACAGAAAGCTATGGCTTGTCCAAAGTAAGTATGCCAATTCAATTTTACAGAGATTTAACATGCAAGATTGTAGACCATTGTGTGTTCTTGTTTCAGTTGGAACAAAGTTATCTATTTCAAATTGTCCAATATCTCCATCTGAGATGGAAGACATGAGCGGAGTGCCTTACCAGAGTGTTGTTGGAAGTTTGATGTATGCTAAGGTTTGCACTAGACCAAACATTTCCCAAGCAGTGGGAGTTCTTTCCAGATATATGTCCAATCCTAGTAGAGTTCGTCAGGATGCAATTAAAAGGGTCTTCAGATATTTGTGCAGTACCTCAGATTATTCCTTATGTTATCATATTAATGTGGCTGAAGTTGATATTTCCCTTTATATTCATGGTTATGTAGGGTTTTTGGAGTGTGGGGTTTTTCTCCTGAAAGGGTTTTCCCCACTTAAATCATTGTGTCATGGTATGCATGATATTTGTGTTTATTTTTGTTTAAGTTTTTTGTAACTATTAAATATCTGTAAAATTTGGCATTATTCTCCTCTTAAGATTAGTGTAGGAAGTTGGTCTGCTACCTTAGCTTCCTTACATCTCTATCATGTGTAGATTCCCCACCTCTATATTGGAACTCATGCATGTCAAAGTAGTTTAGGATATCATTGAGGAAAAACTTGCAATAGATTTTCCTCAAAAACTATTGTGGTTTATCCATAAATCTTGAGCACTAATTATAATGGATTGTGGAAACAAAATCTTATTAATCATTGTTGTTGTGCAAAGGATGGTAGAAAAACTAGCTACCACCTCTCCCAAAATTTATCCCTTATTCCTTGGTGTTGGGATCAATGGATAGGGAACCTATTGCAACTACCATGTAGGGGTGTGTTAGTTATTGGATCAATTAACAATGCACACAAATCATATTTTAATATTTGATCACATCTTTATTTGGCCACTCACAAAATATATATGAGATAATTGATTCCAATGAAGTGGCAAGGATTGATTGATGGAAACTAGTTCTACATGGATTTCTCAAGCTATTGATCAATGTTTGGAGTTATTTTTATTGTTTTCAATTTGACTTATTAGTTTTTATTGCATCTTGAGAGGATTTCAATAAATTATTGGAAAAAAAATTTAAGGGTTTGGTTGTCCATGTTCTTTGCCAAGGTTTTCATGAATTGGTGAACTAGGTTTTTCATGAGTTGGTGAGTCAAACCAATATCTAGATTTCTATTTAATTTAATATTTATACTAAAATACCATAAAACCTACCTCCTTGACATCATGGTGGATTTTTTTATGGTGGCTTGATCAATCCAAGAACACTTGCACACTTTCTATCACTCATTGTTTGTTATTGTAGAGGTAAGAAGCCAAGTCAAAATGAGCTCAACCTCTGGTGCACAAACAGTTTCCATTTCACCAAAAGAATGACCTGTTAATGCCCGATACAACCACCAGATTTAATGAATCCATAGGAGGTAGTTAAACCGTGTCATGAACCCAAGCATTGTGTTGCACAAAACAAGGAGACCAAGGGTGCACACCTTGCAACAATCCCCCGAGCACAAGTGAGGGGTTTGAACTCATGACCCAAGCTTAAATACCAATTTTTTCACATATGGTTATCATTGCACCAAAAGTTTGACCTATTAATGCCCGATACAACCACCAGAGTAAATGAGTCCATGGGAGGAAATTAAACCATGTAACGAACCTAAGCGTTGTGCTACACAACACAAGGAGACCAAGGTCGTACACCTTGCAACAACCTCTTTGTAAGTCTAATTTTATGTCAAAAAATTATGAGTGCATTATGGACCAGCGGTAACTATCCTATAATTGGTCACTACCAAGCCATAATTCAAGTACATTATAATATGCTTGTCTTATGTCCTAAATGAACCAAAAAATAATTGTGGCCACCTTTCCCCCCATATTTATGAACACACCCCATAACAATATTATGTTTCCTATTATAAACATGGTACAACTCCCATATCCTAATTTTTACCAACCTCTCTTACAATAGAAACACATTCCATTTATAGAAGAAGCATTCATGAAAACCCACTTATGGGTGACACATGTCACTTTGAAACTACTTGATGAACTATCATGCAACTAAATGGATGCAAGAACTCATGAACTATCTAAAAGTAGTTCATAAAATCTTGAGTCATTTTAAAATTAAGGAAAGGGGTGATCCAACAATAGTGGTTTACAATTTATGGCCAAACTGGACACTGAAATAATTTTTTTTAACTAAATCTTCACTTTCAGGAACCTATAGTAGCTAAACCGTGAGGAATTTGAAGATGAAGAAAACTAGAGTTTCATGAAATTTTGTCTTTAGATTATAAATATATTTTTTTCAAAAAATTTGGAATCATATTGCACTTCTTTTTCCATCTCCCTCAAAAAATAGGTTTTTTCATAAAACAACATTTTTAAAAAGTGACGCTCACCGTATAACGCATAATTTTTTTTCCATGAAGGATATTTAATTCTAAGTCTTTCAAATTTAGATTCTTAACTCTGATATCTAGTGCTTCCACTTGGTTAGATATTTTTTTATTGAATATTTTTTATTTAATCAAGTTTCTAATTCAAACCAATTATAATTAAGACATAGCGCAACCGTATAACGCGTAACTTTTTTTGTATGTATCTAAATTCAAATTTTTTTCTCTGTTGGATTAAGGACTTCAATATCTAGTGCACTAATATTTTTTTTTTTTTTTTGATAATCTGCTATTTTTTCACATGTGCAGAACAGAGAGCTTGATTTTCGGTGAAAAACCTACATTCACGAGAAATAAAAAAAAATATAATAATATAATTAAATTTATTTAAAATTATACATTTTGGGAAGCTTATAATAAGGAATACGTACTTACAAAAAATAAATTTTAAATGAATTCATTTGATCCCCCAAAAGGTAAATCAAAAGTGGTTTTTTAGCAGAATTTTGATAGGTGTAAAGGAGACTCCATTATAGGTATGGTTTAAAACTAGCGGGGTTCTATCCAAGGGGGTTTGATTTAAGGTAGTTTGATCAAACCCTCTTCAATTGGAATTCTTTAAATGAAACCTTTTAAGGCTTCAATCATTATATTTTCTAAAAATATGTGATTTCAGCAAAAATCAGATCCTCCCAGAAATTGTAAACCAGCTTTGTGAGATCACCCAAAGATCAATTAAGATTAATCTACCCAAGGTGAAATGTGACTTGTTTCCTACTGACGTGGCATAATGGAATAAAGTGTAAAAGGCCCCTTATTGATTGCATAGACTATGGTTATAATTGTTGAAGATATGAATAGCATGGGAAAAGAAAAATATAACAATATGGAAGAAAAAGTAGATATGGGTTAGGCTAATGCTACCATAAAAAATCTAGAGAAAAAAATAGTCAATATGGAGCTTATGTTTAGAGGACCAAAGCATTCTAGTTCTAACTTAATAGAAAAACCTAAAAATGTGAGTGCAATGAAGCTAGAAAGTTGTATTTTTCATCTAATCTAGTCAACCTATCCAAATGATCATATTATTCCAAATGAATGGTGGCACACTAAAAACCATCACACTATTCCCATAGGTCATGCCATATGACAAAACACCACTAGTTTTAAGAAGTAAGATGACTAGAGTCTCCTTCAATACTAGAATAGTTGTATAAACTCAACTCTCTACAATGAATTATGCCAAACTAAGGTGTTACCAATCATGTAAACTTCCTCTCCATCCAAATCAATTATGAGGGAAGAGAAAGAGAGATAAATAGGTACATATTGCACCTAGTTGTATTCTTCCTAGATCCATCCATTCTCATCATGGACACTAAATTCCAGTAAATCTTCCTTTTTACCTTACAAGGCCCAAGAAATTCAAAACTCAAACATATTTATAATCTACCATCCATCCCATCTGCTTTTGAGAAAACAAACTAACAATTTACATAGCTTACAATTACCATTTTACCAAAATTATCAAGTTTAAACACCTTTTGTAGATGTGTTGTGTTGATGATTATCTCCCTAACCATATCCTAATCCAGCATTAGTTATAATCTATGTAATTCAATCTCTGGGGATTTTGGAGATACAACTCCATATTTCAAAAATATTTTGAATATGCCATGTGACACTAAATGTCACATCAACCAAGTCTTACAATTAATTTATCACTCAGGTGGTGAATTCCTCCTTAGTTGAGAAAATCAAACTATAAAACTATTACTATCTTTTTGTGATGAGAATGTTATCTAGCATCCAACAATATCTTTACTTCTTTTATGAAGCATTATATCCCTAATTGTAATATCAACAGGTTATTAATTTTGGTGTTGCATAAAATTGGGTTGACCTTTCCACCTTGGACAACTAACATAATCAAATCTAGTACCTAGTATGAATGACAACTGGCAGTCCTCAAAGATATTAAAATTATCCAACTTCTCTTTTAGTGTCATGTTGAACCTACTTTGAAATATTGAAACATCAATTAAAATTCCTATCACCTCATGTGTGCTAGCTATCTATTTTAGAGCTTCAGATTTATGCTTTCCATGTCCCTGGATTATATTTATTGTGACCTACCATGGAATCCACATACTCAACAACTATCTTAAAAGTGGCTCTTGTCTAACCTAAGATTCTTTGGGTTTCTTTAACTTTTCAAAATAATTCTAGGCATCATCAAACTTATTTAAAATACAATAAATACTGTGAAAATTTTATACATCAAGTATTAGACTTCATTCATCATTCACACTTCGACTATTGCTTCCACATCTTGACTTCTTTTCAATTTTTCCATCAAACCCTTTATCTAGAGAATAAGAATATCTCTATCCAATTTAGAAATAGTATTTATGGAAGTTAATAGCATTACAAACTAAATCAAGGAAAAAATTGGTTTCTTGACTATAGATTTAACTTATTATAATATTGTAGTAACCGTGTATGCTTTACTTGTAACTTATCAAAATATGTTTGCAATTTCTTAGAAGCAATTTCATAAAAAGAGTTGTACTTACTATAAGAGAAGAGACTTGTGATGTTTTTGTATCAACTAGGCATTGCATGATCAAATTTCATTTTAATTCATTCACATCATGCCTTAAAAATAACTATTCAAGGGCCTAGAAAATGGAATAAGTTTTTTGTTTGCAAAATAGAAATACATCCAAGTTGTATTGTGCCTTTATGAGAATGTAATAACAAGATTTAATGTTTACCCTAATTTTATTCATAAAATGAATATATTTTATTTAGTATTATTATAATTTTTTTGAACTCAAGTCTTCACTTACTATACAGAAGCAACATGTCTTTATACCCACACATCACAATATTTCATATTTTATATGCCTTTATGAGAATGTAATAACAAGATTTAATGTTTACCCTCATTTTATTCATAAAATGAATATATTTTATTTAGTACTATTATAATTTTTTGAACTCAAGTCTTCACTTACTATACAAAAGCAACATGTATTTATGCCCACACATCACAATATTTCATATGTTTAGATTATCATTTTAAATGATATAGATTATAATAATGGGTATAATTTTTATGGTGTTGTAATCTATGGATGATATTAAAATCATAATTTAGTTATTATAAATATTCATATAATAGTATTGTATCAAATAGATCACCATTCTATTAAAGAATTAAGATGGTAACATTATCACATTTCATCTATTCATTTTAGTAGGAGGATTAGAAATTAGTTGTTTAATATAAAGACAACAACAAGGGTTATTAAGGGTTGTTGAAATAATAGAATAATTTAAAAATTATTTATATGATATTTAATATATAAGTATATTTAAGTAAAAAATGGTTTATAGGTGGAAACACATTATTTTTAAATTAGAGAAGAATATCCATAATATATACTCCAAGAAGAGTATTTCATACTTTTTAAGAAAATATTTACTAAGTCAAATGAAATATTTTTTGTATATATATTTTTCTTTTATGCACCAATTAAATTTTAAATAACTCATTATTGTGTTTATACTCACTATTAATTCCTCTGGAATTCTAATACCTCTACTTTTTGTCTAACCAGTTTATTGTATAAAACTAAAGTTTATTATAACTTTGAATGATGTTAACAAAAAAAATACCAAATAAAAATAATAACTGATATAATCCTTAAATATGAATTACTATATTTACACATGTAGTCGATATGCCTTTGCTAGGAAAATAGGACTAAGAGTAAAATCCTTATGGAAGCTAATCTCAAAATTTTAAGACTATGTCCAATATAATCTTATATTCTTTATGTTAAAATATGATAGACTCATAACCCCAACACAATTAGGTGTTTATACTCTTAATAATATTAAAAACCATAAGGCCCATATGATAGTTTAATACATGAGTTAATGATCTATACTTCATGGATAACAGTTTAATACATGAGTTAAGGATCTATACTTCATGGATAACCATATTTAACATCACTATAATGGTGTGAACAATTACATAAGGATATTCATTCATTTTTCTTATCAATAATATTTAGCCATGTTAACTGATTTTAATATTACTTATGCTTCTTTTTTTTTTTAAATAATGGTCAAAGATCAATTGCACATGCATTAGACATTTGCATACAGTAAACAATTAATTATCTCACCTCATAACCCATCCTATTCCCCCACCCAGATCTTCCCCTATTCCTTGAGTTGCATTCCAACCCTTTGCCTTCTTCATTATATTTTAGTTTATTTCCCTTTATCCATTCCTTCCCTTTTTATTTTTTCTTGTAATTGTTATTTTTGTTTTCTCCTTTTTTTATTTTTTAGCTTTCGTTATATTAATTATTTTATACAATATTGTAGCATTGTAAATTGTCAACCTTGACAATTTCACACTAGGTTTTGCTCCCTCCTAAGTGCATAGACCTAATTGTACATCTAATGTCCTAAATTATGCATTCCATGGCCTAGATTTTTATCAAGAAAACCCATTTGCAAAACCAAAGAAAATATTTAATATTTTTTCCCGACACTTTACACCCCACAAAATAGGGCTAAGACAAAGTTTCCCTAGACAACTTGGTCCCCCTATTTTTCCTCCAAATTTTAATATGTCAGAGTTGGCATTTTTTAATTTGAATTTTAAATGTTAAATATCAACTATCAGGATTTAATTTTAAGAAATTAGTTCATCATTTTGTATAAATACCTATTCATTTCATCATTTGAAAACTAAGTGGAAATATTTGAAGCAAGAATATTATCTAGTGATTATTATCAATTCAAGAGCAATCAAGAGCAAATTAATTGCAGCATTTAAATACTGAATCGTCATGCCAAGTTTTATGTGAGTTTGTCCATGTTTATGTTGTCATTTTATTTTTTGAGGCCTAACCCTTGTAGTTCTTCCAAGAAATTCAAGCCAATTTGCAATCAAACCTTGAGGAGATTTGTATGAATTCAGTCCTTCAATTAATTAGATCTAAGTGGTGAGTGACATCCATTGTTGATTCATTATTTTTTTGTCATTTAGCCTCTATCCCTCAAAAGAATAAGCTTTATTTTATTGGCATTGTCATTGTGGAGGTGGAAACACCAACACAAGGTTTGAATGAGGCAAGCCCCTATATGGCACAACCCTTCCTCTCTCTTTGAACGTGAAGGTTATAGGTATGAAGAAGTTTAGAGGAAGATTGAAAATCATTTATTCATTGTTACATTCAAACCCTACAACTTGATAACATACAAAATATCAATTGTCTCAATACCCGACGAAGATCTGACGGTGAGACTTGAGAGAAAGAAGGCTTTGATCAAACTCCAAAGGACTTTGAAATTAGATTTTAGTTTTAGTTACTATTGATGACCTTTTTTAGCACTGCAACAACTAAGATAGAATACAAGTACTCTATCTCTCTTGAAAGGTAAATTTCTATCAGCAAGCCTCAAGAAATAACCCCAAGGTCTCTAATGTCAGGTCTTGACAATGCAACAAACAACTCAATGATAAATGTGAAAATGATAGTAATCACAAGGGGCCTTACAAACTAACAATGTTGGAAGTGCACTTATCATCAGATATAACAATGTAGTGATGCTTTCAAACCCTAAACTAACCCAAATTCAAAGAAATATCAAAAGAGATAAGGGTTCAAAGAGATATCTTAAATTAATTCCTAAGATCAATCACAATAATGGCAAAAGATTCAAACTAATAGATCCCCAATAAACTAGTCTCTACTTGATCAAGGACAAACCTACAACTACACAGAAATGGTGCAATCTTCTAAAGAAACTAAAAGATTTTCAAACCATGAACACCCATGAATATGAACAAGCATTCATAGTTGAACTTAGCTCAAGATATGGCTCAGATTAACTTTACACAACCTACAATCAGCAAATTGCTAAAAGTATGGACCGGAGATCAATCAAACATCATTCACATTTCACCATTATCATGAAAGAACTGAAAACTAACATCTAACATTTAACACTAAGAATCAAGAATAAGAAACCATAAGGTTGTCAAAGCTAAAAGCAAAGTTTGACAAATCAACAACTCAATTGCACTGGCTTCTCCAGAATTTACATAATAGTCTTCCTACTCTCTCCTCTCCTACAGCTAACTTATGAAATCTACTTTCCAATCTTGCCTTTCTAACTGTCTCTAATCAGCCATTCTAACCTAGCGTTTTTTAACAAATGAGAAGGAAAAGTCCTTATATAGATTTTTTACATTTTGAATCAATGGCCAAGGTTAGATTAATCCAAGGTCTCAGATTGCACTTCTAGAAGCATCGTATGATTAAATTAAAAGATGGCACAAATGATACATGATCAACCAATGAGAAAAATCTGTTGCATATTGGAGCAATGAGAAAACAACATCATGCCACCCTAGAATTGACAATAGTCTTCATTCTTAAAACAAAACAACTTCACATGTCTTCCAAAAAATTCACCCAACTATAAATAGCCTTTGGCACGAATCCATAGGTAGAAGCATATTGAATATTTGAATTACAATTTTGAAATATAACTGGCAGCTTATCTCTGGCACATATCCATATGTACGTATTTTCGAATAATTTGAAAACTCCTCTCTGTTGGACACGCTTCCATATGTAGGGTATTATGGAATTCAATTTGTATCTCCAGATTATCCTCATTGATAAGAGGAACACCTTGGCCTCCATTTTGCATATATTATAAGCTTCAGCTTCCTGTAAGCACAAATATACAAGGGATAAGCCAATGATTTGAAGAGCCTAAAATATTAACCAAATCACAAAAACCAAATACTTTAATCATGGATAGACCACCAGTAAATAAGAAAGTCCCTATTCAAAATAATAAAGCTTCTCAGTAATCAGGACACGTAAATAAAATATTTGAGTTACTTCAGAATACATATAGCATGCATATAAGGAATACTTCCCTCTTTAGTGTTTAAACATAAGGTGGTTGAGTTTTCTCTTCTGTAGTCATATCTCCATGGCTCATGATTCAGCCCACAACTCATCCAATTAAAACCTTTGATTGCCTTGCAACACACCGTGACCTCATATCTTGTATCCTTTGTTATGCCTATGTATAATTACCCGAACATCCACTTCCTTCGTGAAATCCGCCACTACCCGGATTTTCTGAAATCTGCCCATCGTTCTTTGCCATCACCACATTCCTCATTATCGTGCCTCAAAGACCTTCCTACAAATTTCACCGAAAACAATCGTCAGCCTCATGCGAATTTGGCTATGCATTTACGTCCTCGTGATTTTCTTTCAGCCATCCTCTTCTTAGCTTTTGTGGCATCTATCAAAGCCATTTGCAGGATACTAGCAGAATCATATGTGTCATCCTCAAGACCTCTGAAGTCGAATTTATGCAGCATTTACTTATGGGCGCCTTGCCTTTCTTCGTGAATTTCGGGTATTGGTAGATTCCACAAGCCTCTCATTGCCTTTAATTTCTCATATTAAGGTTAAGTATTATTCAAAGATCCACTGGTCGTATACAGAAGTGACTTCGCCTTCCGGGACCGTACTCGCAGCCACTTCAATATTTGCTTATCTCATTTTGTAGTCATCATATCCATTAGTCAGGCTATCCTTTTCATACAAATTTATGTATGCCGACATCATTCTATGTCTTTGAGTTTTTTTCTCGATATCAATCCTCTCATATTACAATTCAAACTCCTCCCCACTCATTTATCCATGATACAAATTTAGGTTCATGTTTTCTGCAGCTACCCCCCAACCAATGTTCATCACTATCAACTTTACTCCACCTGCCTTTCAATGATGGCATTCATTCCGCTATTCTTGCGGCATATTCTAAAGTGTTCCATCATTTCTAGATTAAAATTCCCTTTGTGAACTATCTCGAGCCATTGTTGGAATTTCCCTAGACCATGTATGTTCCCACTTTGGTTATTTCAGCGTTCACAACCGATCATTAATATCAATCTTCACCCCTGTGCTGACGAGATCCTTAACGTTTTGTAGCCTGCAAAAACCAAGCATATCCATTGAGCGAATGCTAGAAACATCATGTATACAACGAGTTATGCGTAAACAATATTTGAAATATAGATCATCTAAGAACGTATGGATATCATGTGAATAATCATGAAAGCACATATGTAATGCCTAATTGATCTCAAATCGCTATAACGGGCATTAAAATCGACTTGCAAGCCCTTAAAATTTAATACTAGGTTCACTTCGGATTTTTCACCCCTTTGCGTATTTTGGCTATGGAGGGATTTCGGAGAATCCACCATGAGGTGGATTTTTCAAACGTCTGGACACTCAGAGATTCCATGGCACAATGGATTTTCCAAACAAGAGACTTTGAGTAATCTGGCACTAGACGGATTTCCCGAAACTCTCCCAAACTTGCTCAATTTCATGCCAAAGTGAAATATGCAAGAAATAAATAACTTCAAGGCATCACTCAAGATCCCAAATACTATAAAATGAGAACATCTAAAGTGAAAATGTATATAAACCAGCTTTCTCATACAACTTCGTAGTATCAGAACAATCATAGTGACTGAAAATTCCATTTGCCAAGATAGCATCAACACAATTGGAGAAATAAATTAATCTCAAGAACCTTAAACTTTAAATGATGAATCAAATCAAGCACTTAGATTCCCCTAGGCGGGACAAAACTAGAGATGGTTAGATGCAAGCCAAAAAAAGGAGGGTCCCCGCCTACGGTGGGGCATGTGTGCAAAACTTGCACAATAGTTACTAGGACATAGTCTCCCTAGGTGACTCGGTCCCTCAAATTTAGCTCCAGATTTATATGCCAGGTGTATAGAACTCTACTTAGTCTGTTTTTGAACTCTGAATTTATCTGTGACTTTCCAGATTTGTAGTTTTTACATCAAATTAGGTTATTTGCATCATTTGTTAGTCATATCATTTCATTTCATATATTAACCTATTTCCAAGTCCTTAAATTCAGATCCTAAGATTGGTTGGCTCACCTTTTAGGTTGCAAGTCAATCTCATATCCTAGTCAATATTGAATTTAATGGCAAGAGGCTCTAGCGCAACCATTATGGAAAAGTAAGCCCTTGTGAATCACAAGGTGGAGTCCTAGGGTTTCACTTTTCCACCTTATCATTTTTGTGAATCCAACGCACTAACATTATAGACCTTTTGAAATCAGAAGCATACCATCTTGGATCTAGGGTTAGTGTTGCATTATTTTGCATTATTCATTTAGGCATTCATTTTTGCATCATAAAAAGCATAAAAATTCAAAAAAAAATTGCATATCATATTGCATCATAGGTTGAAATAGGGTTAATTTTACTCATTATAGGTTTGTGTTGCAGTTTGATTGTCATTGATGTCAAATTTCTATGGAGAATGTTGTTGTCTAGTTGTTTGGTTGTCAGAGTCTCTCAAAAATGCTCCACATTTCTTCGCTAATGATGTCTTGCTCCTATAGTTTGGGGGATAGCTTTGTGTTATGTCAAGGCATGTGTGATCCAACTTTCAAATCATTTAAATAATCAAAAAGATGTTTTTGAGAGTGGTAGATCAAATACTATGTTGATTCTATGATGTTCTCAAAGGTGTAAAGGTTGGCTCTACATATCTCTACATTTGAAGATATAGTTGTGCAGATTAGAAGTTAAGTTCATTGGGATGTGAAGGTGTTATATCCAAATTTTCATGTCAATAATCCTTCCACAGAGAAAGTTAGAAGTGATAGAGTACCATACTCCATTGTTTGGAGACTAGTTTCAATATATGTTGGCTTGCGGGAAGTTGTTGCATGAAGTTGTGAAAGGCATGTATGAGAGTGTTCTTGAATATCACGTGATGCTTGTTAATGTTATGTAGAGTGGCTTTTGGATTCTCTGATACAGGTTATGGTCCTGAATGAATTTTTTGTTGGTTTATGCCTTTGTTGAGGTCAACTAAGATATGTTGATGGTGTGCACCACACGTTCAAGATTGTGTAGAACTTAAGGAGTCTTTGGAGGTGTTGTATGGGTCATTCTAACTCATCTAGGAGAAACAAAAATAATGTTTTATCATTCTTGTGTACTTCCAATGGATGTGAAGGCTGACATGCTACATATTACATGTTTTCTTGTCTATGTCCAACCTAATTTGTATTTGCAAAGCATTTCAATGATGTTTATAGAAGATAAAAGATGTGGAGACTATTTTGGGACCAAGTTAAGCGTGTATTGGGATCTACAAGACATTTTCCTCTTCCTAGTGTTACATGTAGTCTTTTGGGGTCTTGCCCTCTACACATTTCATGTTGTTTGTTTATCCTTGGCCGACTTATAGATGTAATATGTTTTGTTGTAAGCTGACATGTGAAATGCAATCAATATAATATCATGTATAAAATGCAAACCCAATTGATCTAGGGGGAGTAGTGTTGGAAATTGTCACCTTTAAAAATTTCACTTTATGTTTTGTCCCCCTAATTTATTGGACTTAACTAAACTCCTAATTTTCCAAATTATGCATTACAAGGCCAAATTTTTACTATTTTTTTAAGGATTACAAGCATTGAATAAATGCATGATGCAACAGCATCCTAGGGTGTAAGAGCAATATTTCATCACCAAAAAGATTTAAATTTTGATGTGAAATATTTTGAATAATTTTTTGAGTATTTAGTTGATTTTATTGTCCAAAAATCATATTTAATAAATTGGACAATTTTGGGTTTGTAATTTGCATTGGAAAATATGCTAGAAAATGAATTTTAATTATTTAAATACCAAAAATGAGATTAGGGGTATGGGATTATTGGGAGTTATGAATTTTATATTTTATATGTCATGATGTTACAGGCAAGAATGGAATGCCCCATAGGTCTTTGATTGGCAATTTAAATTTGAAATTCAAAATTTGGTAAAATGGGTGAGTAATGGTGTTGGTTGGTGGAGGCATTCCTTCATGGAGGTGGAGAAAACATGCATTGGGATTCAAAAACATGGAAATGATGTAAATTAGTGAATTTTCCAAAAGGGGGGTGGAGTTGGAGCATATGTTGGAGTTTGTGGTTGGAGGCAGATTTTATTTCTTGGTTTTGTTTGTTTAATTTTTGGTTCCATAGTTTAGGGCCTTTAAGGATTGGGTATGGATCTTCATGGGAAGAGGTTTCATACTTTTTTGTTGCAGGTTTGAGGTGTCAATTAGCAGCAAATAACTTTGGGAGAGGTCTAGTTCAATGTGGAATTGATTTTCTAGAAGCAGGTTACAGGTGAAGCAGAATGAATGTGCAAGAAGGGGGATGGATGGGAGCTAATTGTGACTGATTTAATTGGTTGTAGCAGACCTATGAGTCTAATTTTTAATTTTCTTCATCATCCTATAGGACTACATATGTTATCTTTTTAATTTGGTTGCAATTTCATGTGTTGTAGGAAACTTTGAGTATTAAAATTTTCATATGTGTGTTGATTTTGATAGTTAAAATCAGAATTACCTCCAATAGTTGAATTTATGTTTAATGGTTTTCTTCATGAAAGAGGGGTTTTTAAGTTGATGTTAAAAATACTTTGAGATAAATTTTTCAATGGGATTTGATTGTGGTTGCTTGTCTTAGCCTTCATCTTCAAGATTGATCCATTTTTTAGATTTCTTCATGTATTGTGCAACAAGAAATAAAGGGTTGCATTTTCATGCTTTTTGTTAGAATTATGTGTTTTAAAAGTTTGAAGTTTTGAGAGATACTTTTTTGTGATTGCTACTTCATCAATGGTATCAAATCTAGTGTTCCTAATTGTGTAGGCAGAAGCGTTGATTGGAGGCAGTTTGCACCAAGACCTTAAGCGTGGAGTGTGCATAGTGTATAGGCAGATCATCAAATGTGAGGCAGTCTATACCTAAGAGGTTCAATATTGAGAGTGTGTGGCAAGTGTTTGACGAAATTTCAAAGAAGAAAGGAAAAAAGTTTGTATAATTGTGTATACAGTTGACAAGATGGCGAAAATATTGCAGAAGTATGCTTTGAGGATAGCGTAAAGGAAGATGGTGAGATTGTAGTAGAGGATGAGAAGCAAAATGAAAGTGTAGAAAACAAAGAGGAAAATAGCATTGAAGTAGTGGATGAGTGTCCTTTGGAGGACTTGAAAGTATTATAAAATGAAGGTGCAACTGAGAGTGAAGGTGACAAAGATATGAAGGCAAACAATGGTGAGAAAAAGGTTGTAGAGAAAGAGGTAATACACAATATTTTTCATTTTTATGATGAAAATGAGAATGTGTTTTGTGTAGATGAGAGAGTTACATTAGAGGATAAACTTGATTCATGTTTTTTTTAATTTGAGAAAATTGATGATTTATATATTTTGGATAAGTTGGTTCAAATAGAGTTTGCTAGTAGTGTTTGGTATGCAGAAGATTTGTTTAGTGTCGCAAATTTTAGTGTAGGTGCATTTTGGTGGAGGTGGTCAGACTATGGTGGGTTGAATCCCACAAGATTGATAGAAAGTGTGAGTTTTATTTGGTGGAGGTGGTTAGTTTATGGTGGAGCTAGTTCCACATTGAAGACGTTGAGTGAAGAGAAGAATCATAAGAGGAGAAGGATACTTGTTCCAGCTAGGTGTTGGAAGAGGAGAAAGAAGAACAAATTAGAGGTACCAGTTTCAATGATGGGGTATTTGGAAGATTTCTTGCAATATTAAAGGGTGGTACTACCACTCAACTCCATTTTCCTACCTCGAGTGTCTAATGCAAGAGTATCCTAGGGTGTAAGAGCAATCTTGCATCTCCAAAAAGATTTAAATTTTGATGTGAAATATTTTGAATAATGTTTTGAGTATTTAGTTTATTTTATTGTCCGAAAATCATATTTAATAAATTGGACAATTTTGGGTTTGTAATTTGCATTGGGAAATGTGTTGGTAAATGAAAATTTTAATTATTTAAATACCAAAAATGAGATTAGGGGCATGGAATTATTGGGAGTTATGAATTGTATATTTATATGTCATGATGTTATAGGCAAGAATGGGATGCCCCAAAGGTGTTTGATTGTAAATTTGAATTTGAAATTCAAAATTTGGTAAAATGGGTGAGTAATGGTGCTAGCTAGTGGAGGCCTACCTTCATGGAGATGGAGAAAACATGCTTTAGAAGTCAAAAATGTGGAACTGATGTAAATTAGTGAATTTTCCAAAACGGGGGTGGAGTTGGAGGTTTCCCAAATGCTAGAGTTTATGGTTGGAGGTGGGTTTTATTTCTTCATTTTTTTTGTCTGATTTTTGGTTCCATATTTTAGGGCCTTGAAGGTTTGGGCATGGCTCTTCATGGGAAGAGGTTTGAGACTTTTCTGTTGCAGGTTGGATGTGTCAATTAGTAGCAAATAACTTTAGGAGAGGTCTGGTTCAATGTGGAATTGATTTTCCAGCATAAGGTTGCAAGTGAAGTAGAATGTATGTGCAAGAAGGGGGATGGATGAGAGTTGATTGTGAATGATCTAATTGGTTGTAGCAAACATATGAGTCTAATTTTTAATGTTATTCATCAACCTATAGGGATGCATGTGTTATCTTTTTAATTTGGTTGCAATTTCATGTGTTGCAAGAAACTTTGAGTATTGAAATTTTCATATGTGTGTTGATTTTGATAGTTAAAATCAAAATTACCTCCAATAGTTGGATTTATGTGTAATGGTTTTTTTCATGAAAGAGGGGTTTTGATGTTGATATTAAAAATGCTTTGAGGTAGAGTTTTCATTGAGATTTTATTTTGGTTGCTTGTCTTAGCCTTCATCTTCAAGATCAATCCATTTTCAGATCTATTCATGTATTGTGCAACAAGAAATAAAGGGTTGTTTTTTCATGCTTTTTGTTAGAATTATGTGTTTTAAAGTTTTAAGTTTTGAGAGAGAGTTGTTTGTGAATGCTACTTCATCAATGCATCCAATTTTTTATTTTTCTCCTAACTAAGTGTGTCCTAGAAATTTGGGTCAGGAACCATTTACCCATGGGCGAATGGGTCCCCCTTCTTATCCGCCCAAATTCAAATATGTTGTTGGTGGAATTTTAACATCCAAAATTCAAATATCAAGTTCCAACTTTTGAAACACTTACACGGGGTTTGACTAAGGCAAGCCCCTAAATGGACTAACATTTCCTCTCTTTGTGAGTGTGTAGATATTAGGTTGAAGAGGATCAAAAAAATATTGAAGGAAAATTCTTCATTCTTACATTCAAATCCCTAAAATTCGTCAATCTATAGAAACTCAATTACAAAATTCGCTGACGATATTCTAACAATTCTACATTCAGGAATCAAAAGCGTAAATCTAGCATCAAAGGACTGCAAAGTTAGTCTCATGACCCCTCATCAAAGATCCATTCACCCAAGGGTGACTACATCCCTTTGTACATGCTAGATCCTACTTTTAGTGACAAGTACATATCAAATGACACAAGTCCTGGATCCACCTACAATTTACAGTTTTAGTCTGTGAATATTACATTTTTCATATTAGGTCATATAGTTCAATTAGGTCAATCATTCCAAATCATTTCCATTTCATTCCTAAGATTCAAAAGGTGATCCAATTCTAATTGGCTCACCTTCATGGTTGATAGTCAATCTATTCACCTTAATTGATCTTCCTCTTTAATGAAACCCTTAGAAAAGTGGAATTGATCCTAGGTTCTTTTCATTTAGAACTTATATCCCCCATTTCATTTGCATTCCCCTTTTCTATATTTCATTTCCATTTCATTCAAAAAAGTGTCATTTTGTTTCAAAATTTTCATACATTTGCATGTGCATTACATTAGAAAATTTTAGAAAAACAGTCACTATCAAACCTGTTTGCAAATAAAAACAACCTTAAACAAAAACTTAGACATTTTGTTTTTCAATTTTTAAAACCTTGAACAAGGACCCATTCACCCTTGGGTGACCCTGTCCTTGTACAGGTGCATCAATAGTCTTTTCCAAACTTGTCTATTTCTATCTGCTTAGTTTGTTTGTACTTGCAGATCTCAGCTTGAAATTCATAATTGTATAGCTTAAGGAATTTTGCATTTAATTCATTTGGTGAAAGAGAGTGCATTTTTCGTGTTCATAATCTACATTTGAAATCATCATTTCCAGGTCTTTGCATCTTACAATCAGTCAATTATTACAATTTAGATCTGAATTTTGCATTCAAAATTTGTTCAAAAATATTTAACATAATTGCATACTTGTATTTTTCATCAAATTGGGATACATAAAGAAAATTCTAGAAAATTGTTTATTGTTTCAACTGTTTGCAAGTAGAATCAAAATACTTAAACAGTGTAGTTCATAGTCAAAATTTAAACTTCCAGAATCCCTAACTAGAACCGAAATGCCCTTGGGCAACTCTATCCTCTTATCTGGGCATCAATCATCTTTCTGTGACAGAATACTCTTAGATTCCTTGTCCAAAGTTGTTATTCTTCACTTATGTTTTAACAATCTGAACCTCATTGCAAAATGGATGTGTTTTAGTAAGATTTGGATGTCCTTGAAATCTTTGGTTGATGTTTCAAGTTGTGTGTTTGGTGATTACCTTAATTCTGATAATGACAATCATGATAATACATCTACTATTTCAATTATTTTTTATGTCATAAGTCAAGATGAAGAGAGCATGCATGAATTGATACAAAATTTTGTACGCAACCTTGAGAATAATGCAACCTTTTAATATCCTTCAATGCAATACACTACTACTCCATACCAACAACATCCTATCATACCACCACTTAAAATGTTCACACTTTTACACTCTAAAAGTAAATCATAAAGGATACCTCAATCAATTCAAATGGAAGCACTTTTCAAAAACAATTACAAGGAAAACACATCAACCAATCCTTCATCATATGAGCATAAGGTTACAAATACACCCATTGACTTGGAACAAACTTATGGACAAGACTTTAGGATCTTGAATAAGCAAGGATGTGACATTAAGAATGAACATGAAGTCCTCTCTCTTTTGGAACAAACACCATCTGATGATACTAAAGGGCTAGGTTACCAAGATCCTCCACCTTCACATCAAACAGTCAATCAATCAAGTAAGAAAAAAAACCTTATAAACTTAAGAAGTTACCTTTTCTACATACTATAACCAAGATTGAATGGGCCTTACAAACACTTCTCAACCTAGGACTTATCACATTACCACTTATTCATGAACGAGAAGATAAGAAAGGAAAGAGTACAAACATGTCTTATTGTGCATATCATAGAACACTTGGAAATTTTATTGATGAATGTCTTGCTTTAAAGAATATATTGAAAGAATTTAATCCCTAGAGGATCAATTTGAACATGTCATAGATTAACATTCATTTCTTGTACTCCTTAACATGTGGTAGTTTTAGTATCATAACATGTTCACTACCATTCATGAGGGTAAAAACTAGGCTTTACACAATCATCTTTTATGTTGCAAGGAGCACCATATTAAGCTCACCTTTGTCCCAATGCTTGGGGGGGAAAGGGGTTAGGTAGCCATTTCTCCTAGGAGTATTCCTCCTAGCAAGGGAACCCTTTATCTCCTTAAAATGTTAGTGTAGCAAGTACACTAACCTCTTAAAGGGGGGGCATATAGTCCCCCACTCATTGTTTTCATAAGAAATGGTCCCTTCTTAGTGATGATAATGTACATCTCCTAGGAAGTGTGACCTTTTCAACCAAAACCAAAGTGTGCCCTTCTTAATCCATGTGGTGTGTCTCCTTTTTGGTGATATTGGACTTGATGTCCCATAAGAGTGTGACCTTTCTCTGTGTATGATGCTCCTCTTGGTGGTTATACTATGGTTGATATCATATGTGATATTCCCTTGACTATTCCTCTCTTGGTGGTGATATCATGTGTGACATTCCCTAAGGTGTAACTTTAATGTATTAAGTAAAGCCCCTTTGATTGTTACCTTTTGTGGTGATGTTATTACAACATCCCTTGAGGCTTTAAAACCTTATCATATATGTCCCCTGTGATGTTAAACCTTGGCATATCCATCCCCCATGATGTTAAACCTTGGATTTTTTTCTCTACTATGTTCATGGGAATTAAACTTAGTGTAGCATTGGTCAACATAGCATCTTTTGACACCTTATCAAGGTTATTAGGGAGTACAACTCTTGATATGGTTGTTATGGGCACACCTTGTATACCTAGAGTGTCTTTTCCCTTTTTTTCCACCTTGTTACGGGCACACCTTGTAGACCTAGTGTGTGTATCTCATTTTACCTTGTCTTGGGGGCTCACCTAGTGAATATCAGACTTCACTAGTCCATGTGTCTCTCCATTTGTGATTCACCTAGCAAATATCAAACTTTTCTATTGTGTGATTCATGGATTCCTTTTAACATGGCTACCTAGTATAATACAACTTGCTTGTTAGTGGAGTCATGTGTTACATGAGTGATGTGTATGACTTCAGTCATTATGGAGCATTTTTCTTTATTCAATGGATGGCGTTGGTATTTGATACAATTTAAGACTAAGGTATGTTTCCTTATCGACTTGAATATTTTAGTAATAACCTTTTATTTTGTTGTATTTCTTTTCACGTGTCTTCTTCATGTTTACATTGTGTTTGTTTTCATTTCATCATCATATTTATTTTCTATGGTGTGATGTGTGTTTTCATCCTATATGCTTCGTGTTTTTTGACATGTATGTTTGTGTACATGTTGTTTTGTTGTATATCATACATGTGTTCCTTTGTACTTATGTTGGTTTTCCATGGGATCTTAGGTTTTGGGGGCTTGATCACCTCCCTTGATCCTTAGTCATCCTATATATTCATTTTGTACATTTGAACCCCTCGTGACACATATTTCTCTACTTTAGTGTGAGTCTAAGCATAAGTTCATACTCTCACCAAAGTGGGGGCTAAATGTAGTGTTAGAAATTGTCACCCTTAACAATTTTAAATTATATTTTTTCACCTAATTAAGCCCCTAATTTTCCAAATTATGCATTCCAAGGCCTAATTTTTATTGGACTTAATTAAGGTCCTAATTTTCCAAATTATGCATTCCAAGGCCTAATTTTTATTGTTTTTCGAAGGATTACAAGCATTGAATAAATGCATCCAATTGTTATTTTGCTCTCGACTAAGTGTGTACTAGAAATTTGAGCTAGGATCTATTCGCCCATGGGTGAATGGGTCCCCCTTCTTAGCCAGGACACAAATTCAAATATATTTTTTGTAGCATTTTAACATCCAAAATTCAAATATCAAGTGTCGACTTTTAGAATCTATTTTTTGGGAAATTAGTACAATTGCATATAAATACCTATTTATTTTATCATTTGAAATCATCTAGAAAATTATTAGCAAACTTATGATCAAGAGCACTATTGAGCAAGTCAAGAGCAATATTTCAAAGCTTTATTGCAGCAACCAAGATCCTACCATCATGTCAAATTCTATGTGAGTTTATGTGTGTTCATATTCATGTTTTTTGAAGGCTAACCTTTGTTGTAGGTCTCCAAAGCATTCAAGCATTCAAGCATTTAATAAAATAAAGATCCAAATCCTCGAGGGGATGTATATGAATTTAGTCCTTCAAGAAATCCATTGAAGGTTGGTGAGTTGCAACATTTTCTTCATTTATCATTTCTTCCTTTCAATTATCATTCCTATCATTGGCATTGCCATTGTGGAAGTGGAAACACTTACATGGGGTTTGACTGAGGGATGACCTTAAATGGACCAACATTTCTTCTCTTTGTGAATATGTAGATCTTAGGTTGAAGAGGATCAAAGAAATATTGAAGGCGAATTTTCCATTATTACATTTAAAGCCCTAAAAGTTTTCAAGCTACAAAAACTCAATTACAGAATTTACAATGACATTCTGATAATTCTACAACTAGGAATCAAAAGCTTAGATCCAACACCAAAGGACTGCAAAGTTAGTTTCAAGACCCCTCATCAAAGACCCATTCGCCCAAGGGTGATTGAGTCTCTTTGCACATGCCCAATCATGATTTTGGTGACAATCACATATCATCTGACACTTCCCAAATCCACCTGCAATTTACAGTTTCAATCTGTGCATCTTCAGAATATTCCATTTTTTCATATTAGGTCATATAGTTTAATTAGGTCAATCATTCCAAATCATTTCCAATTCATTCATGAGACTCAAAAGAAGGAGATCCAAGTCTGATTGGCTCACCTTCATGGTTGATAGTCAATCTATTCACCTTGATTGATCCCCCTCTTTAATGAAACCCTAAAAAAAGTGGAATTGATCTTAGGTTATTTTCATTTAGGACTTAGATCCCCCATTTCATTTCCATTCCCCTTTCTCTATGTTTTAGGGGGAATTATGATGGTGATTGTGTAAGTGACTAAAAGAGAAAGAGAAATTATGGTAGATCAATGTTTGGTTTCATTTTGATCATATCCCTGTGATAGAAGGCATGTGAAGAAGTGTGCTTAATTGTTTGTTGGAGGCAGTGAGCCGAAGGAAATAACTTCTTAATTGTTGAAAGCAGTGAACTAGTGAGCGATTGAGAAGACATTTGGAGATTCATCAAAGCAAAATTATAATCATCAAAAGAGATTGAGCTTAATTTTCAGTTTAGATAGTGGGAAGACTGTCATTCTATAATCATTCCTAAGTGTGTGCTCAGATCAGGGAGTTGTAGATTCCTTACGTGTAATCCTAAAACTATAATTAGGGAGTTGTAGCTTCCTTGGGTTGTAGCCCTAAAACAAAGTTGTAAATATTGTTCATCTTGTGAGGCTCGACTAGGATAGTAGCTCCTAGAAGCTTTTCTCACCATGGTTTTTCCCTTTTGGGGTTTTCCACATATATCTGGTGTTGTGCTTTGTCTTCATCATTCATGTTCTTGTATATGTGGTAGAGTTAAAGTAATTGTTTGTTCAGGAAGTTTTGAGATTTGATAGAATATTGATTCACCCCCCTTAGTATTCTAGTGTGTTCAATAGTTAGATCTACATTCAAATTGCATTTATAAGTTGCATTAGTTCTTAAAAAAATCTAAAAGTGTCCATTGCATCCATTTAGGTACCTTGCATATAGTTCAAAAGGTGAAAATTTGCATTGATTTGTGTCAAAAAGATATAAAAGTCATCATTTTCATATTTTGCATATTAGGATCAATCAATTGTTGCATTTTAGATCTAGAAATTGCATCTGGAATTGCTTTTTATTGCTTAAAAATTTTCAAAATTGTTGTACACTTGCATTTTGCATTACAAATCATAAATCAGATAATTTATGGAAAAAAAATCACTGTCACGCCCACACACACAAAGAGAAAAAAACCTTAAACAATACCACAAATACTCAAATTTTGAAATTTCTAGAAAATAGTGCAAGACAGTCACCCTAAGCAACTTAGTATAGCTAATTTTGGTTAATTTTTTTGTCAAACCTCTATCTTTTTGTTCTCTATTCAGATTTGCTTTCAAATTTTAAGCACACTATTGTAAAGCATAAATGGATCCTCCACTATATTCAAGGTACTCACAATCATGGGATTCAATATGTCACAGGTGTGGATATTGACTTAGTGGGACACATAAATTTAGATTGGGCAGATGATTCTCAAGATCACCAGTCTAATTCAAGGTATTTCTTTTCACTTGGTTTTGGTCCAATTTGTTAGTCGAGCAAGAAGCAGTCTACAATTTCTCTTTTATCTACAAAGGTTGAGTATCGAGGGGCAGTTACTGCCACCACTAAGGCCATTTGGCTTCAAAATATTCTCACTAAGTTTGACATTCCATTCAAAAATCCTACAACTGTCTTTTGTGAAAATCAAAGTGTGATACAAATCTCAAGGAATCTGGTTGATCATCGGAGGACTAAACACATTAAGATTCATATGCACTACATTTAGGAGCTTATTCAAAAAAACATCATTGGTCTTAAGTATTGTCCAACATTGAAGTAGATTGTAGACATCTTCACCAAAACCTTCACTAAGAGCAAGTTCCTTAATCTATGAGCTTTGTTGGTGTGTGTCAAATGTCTACTTCATTGGGGATTATTAGTCCTTCACTCTTTCTCTCTCTACTGTGGAGGGTATTTTCTCTCTACCTTTTTAGGGGGGATTCCTCTTATGGGGGGCTTCTTCTTATTGGAAGGATCTCTTTATACATGGGTACCTCATCAAGGTTCATTTGTTAGGACCCATATTTTCACCCACTTAGGCTACGATTAAAGGGGTTGTTAGTGTAGGTTTTTTATTTTCCTTACATTAGGGTATATTTCTTTTTTCCTACACGTATTATTAAGCTTGCTTAGGTTAATTAGCTTGGTTAATATGAGACCATGTGGCATAATCCATTAGTTACATGTGTCACTCTCTCCCACACATGGGTAGTTGAGTCTCACACCCTCTTTTGGATTTACACGCCACCTCTCACAACCATTTATTTGTCTTTATCTAAGTAGGCATTGCCACATGTTTTGGCATCTACCAAGTAGGTAAAAACTCCCACTTATTATGCATAGTTAGAGTTAATGCACCTCTTTGATGTATTTTCCCAATTTTTGCTATATAAATAGCACTCTACTCTCACCTCAACTATTTCAGTGAGAGTAATATGATTGTTCTCAAAATTCTCTTACAATTGTCTCTTATTTTCTCTTCTAAGATAATCTCTTATTTCTGCTATTTTGATCTTCCATCATTTGTCAATTGGAGTTGTGCATTGATCTAGGTTGACAATAGATCATGGCTTGGTTCTCACTTCTCATAGAATCTAGCAACACCCATCCTTGATCAAGACTACCCACCCACCCACATCATTCATTTTACTAACTAACAAGTGCCTTGCCAAACTAGGGATGTGCAAAACTTTAGAAAAGTACTTAATCCTCCCATCACCAAACATGAACTTGACTCTACAATGTCCAACAATGTTGAGACGTGTGTTGTCTTTGTTGGAAATATTGTCATTGATGTTAAAGGCGTATGGACACGATTGTCAAAATTATTATCATTGATGTCAAAGGAAGACTTTTGTGATGAAAAGTTTGTTGATTGAAGACAAGGAATAATAAGAGTTTGATTTAATTTATTTATGGCTTACCTCCATCTAATTATGACAACCCTAGATTTAAAAGGTAGAAATTAAAATAGAATATTAATTAAAGGGGATGACCCCTTAAGGAAGTGTTATCTCGCATGGATGGCCGACCTCATATTAAATTGATATTTATCAAAAATGGTCAACCTACTTTGAAAGGTGAATTTAAATATTTAAAATAAATTTTATGTCAAATCTTGGTCGACCTAATTTTGATAAAGTCCATGATTTGGATATAAATACAAGTTATTTTGGAGGTTAGAAAGCATGTTCTTCAATGCAAAATCATTCCCTAAGAGTAGAAAATAGGAGAAGAAGAGCACATTTAAGAAGAAGAGCAAACCTTCAAGGAGATTTATTGCAGATTTATAGCAAAATTTCAAGGAGATTTATGGAAAAATTTTAAGGAGATTTATAGAAGACTTTTGGAGGTGATTTACAATAGAATTGGAGCAGACCTAAGAGTATATTCATAGCAAACATTGTGCCTAATTTGGAGTAGACCTTTATGAGAGATTTATAGTAGATCATGAACGTGATTGAAGGAAGATTTATAGTAGATCCTGAAAGTGATTTAAGGCAGATTTATATCAAATATTTCAAGTGATTTAAGGCAGATTTGTAGTAGATCCCAAAAGTGATTCTAAGGTAGATTTATAGAAAACTCTTCAAGGTGATTTATATCAAATTTCAAGGATGATTTGAGCAGTTTTGTTAGAGAAATTTTTGAGGAAAATAAAGACTGTTGTGATTGACATTGGTGTCTTCAATGGGTTGGTGCCTACAAAAGAAATTTTTAAGAGAAGTAGGTTGGAGCCTACGAAGAAGATCTATATGTAAGAAATATTTTTCCATGGTTTTCTCCCACAAGGGTTTCCATGTAAATCGTGTGTTCTTCCTGTGTTCTTAATTGCTATATCTTGTATGTGTGTTATTAATGTGGATGATTAAGTTTTAAAGTATTACTATTGTGATTGATTAAGTTGTGAAAAGTAAAAGATCGTTGTTATACTAATTCACCCCCCCCCCCCTCAATATAAGTGTGTTTCATCAATTAGTATCAATTCATTTGGAGCTAGCCTAACCACTTGAAGGTAGATCTTGGAAACACACATGGTGGAAGGATTTGGATTTTCCTTCAAATAGGGCGCCAATATTTGATGGATCGAATTATGCTTTTTGGAGCATAGGGATGGAGACTTACTTAAATACACTTGGATATGACATTTGGAGATCAGTTGAAGTTGGTTATACTCCTACAACCCAATTATCGAAACAAGTTGAAAAGAAAGCAAACAAGAATGATATGAAAGCCAAAAATGCAATTTTGTGTGGATTAGCCAAATCAAAGTTTGTGAAGGTTATGCATTGAAAATCGACTAACGAAATTGTGGGACAAGTTGAAAAATATATATGAAGGAGATGACAAAGTCAAGAAGGCCAAGATTCAAACCTATAGGAAACTGTATGAGAGTTTGAAGATGAAGGATGAAGAGGACATCGTCGCCTACCTACTTCATGTGGATGAAGTCATCAACACTATCAGTGGGCTTGAAGAAAAGGTTGAAGAGGCAACAATTGTGCAAAAGGTTTTACGATCTCTTCCAATGAGATTTGATGCAAAAGTTTCAACCATCGAGGAAATGAAGGATCTAGACACTTTGAGGATAGATGAGCTGCATGGGATCCTCGCAATGTACAAAATGAGGGCAAAGAAGGAGAAGTCGTCAAAATGAGAATATGCTTTCAAAGCATCCAAGAAGATAAAGAATAAAGGATACATGTCAAGTGAAAGCTCAAGTGATGAAGAAGAAGCAACCTTTGTAAGGAAGAAAAAGAAAGGACTCGGAAAACATAAAGGTAAGTCTACTCTTAAATGTTTCAATTGTGGTAAAATAGGTCATTTTTCCTCTAAATTTCCACAAGCCAAAAGTGAAAGTAGTGAAGAGGAAGAATACTACAAAAGGAAAGGAAGGAAATATCATCATAACAAGAAAAAGAGCCCATGAGGAAAGCATGAAAAGAAAAACTTATGAAGGCATAAAAGGAGTCTACATCCAAGAAGAAAGTAGCTCATCCAAAGAAAGCAATGGAAGCTTCTTTGATTGGGATAGAGAAGAGATACTCTTTATGGTGATAGAGGTAAAGGAGGATGAAGACAAGAAAAGAAGAAAGAGATTGGAAAGTAGAACATACCAAAGGTAATGAAGAAGACGATCTCGGAAAGGAAATCAAATTTGCCTATAATAAGATCAAGAAGCTCAAGAAAAGGAATTCAAGAATAAGTTCATGGCTTCAAGAAGATAGCAAAACTAAAGTAAAATCATCCCAAAGCTTTGAAGAATTGGAAAAGATGATCATAGATCTAAATGTTCAAATTGAAGAAGCAAAACGAATTGAAGAAGCGATAAGAGATCATTGAAGGCAAAGGAATTGGAGTGTGAGAAGTTGGAGCTTGAAGTTGTTTCCCTAAGCAAGGGGTTGGAAAAATTGAGTCGAAGCGTGAAGCTTGAAAAGAGATCCTAAATTTTGGAGGATATTATCAACTCCCAAAGATCACCCTTCAAGATCGGCCTTGGATATGAGGAAAATCAAAACGCTGCCAAGAAAGAGTTAGGTTCTAAGGCTACAGAGTTATCAAAGAAAACAAATGAAGAAAATCCTAAAGGATATGTTGATATGCTCAAGGACTCCCTCAATAGTACATCAAGGAGAAGGGAAGTAATATCCCACAGAAGAACAGCATTCCTCACAAGGACAACCATGAAAGATTCAAAGGATCATTTCATTCACAAGCATCAATAACTAGGTTCAATCACTCTTTCTATGGGTATTGCTATTCATGCAATCATTTTGGTCATAAAGTAGTCAATTATAGAGTACATGCAAGGAATGATTTTGGGTTTTTAAGTAGGGACTACAAGTCATGTGTTCCTTTAGTGGATTATAATATTATATGTTACAAGTGCAACAATTATGGTCACATTGCATGCTTTTGTAGAAGTGATTTTGTGAAACCACCTAGACTGAAGAAAAAGGACACCATAGCTAAACAAAAGGGCTACAAAAGTTTGGAAGAGGAAACAAGAGCAAGAGAAAGAAAATCCATGTTTGTGCTCCATGCACAAGAAGCATCACTAAGTTTGTAAGGAGAAGCATGATTTCAAAGGGAGCTCACCATTGCATCTTCTTTCAGCCCCATAAAGAAGAAAGGAGGAAAGTTGCACAAAGGGGGAGAGTTACAACAAGGAAGGGTTATAGGAAAGGAAAAATGATGTCATTAATATCAAAAGGAAATGATACAATAAGAGAGAGTCATACTTAGGGAGCTTTACAGTTAGAGGGAGCATCACAAAAAAGGAGTATTTCAATGTGAAAGAGAAAAGTTACATTCCTCTGCCATTGATGTCAAAGGGGGGAAGGTAGAGTAAAGGGGAGCAATGTGAAAGGAGATAATTATGTTTGTGTTGCCATCAATGACAAAGGAGGAGATTGTTAGAGATATTGTCATTGATGTCAAAGGCGTATAGACAAGATTGTTAGAATTATTATCATTGATGTCAAAGGAAGACTAATGTGATGAAAAGTTTGTTGATTGAAGACAAGGAATAATAAGAGTTTGATTTAATTTATTTATGGTTGACCTCCATCTACTTATGGTAGTGCTAGATTTAAAAGGTAGAAATTAAAATAGAATATTAATTAAAGCAGTTGGCCCCTTAAGGAAGTGTTATCTCCCATGAATGGTTGACTTCACATTAAATTGATATTTATCAAAGATGGCTGATCTACTTTGAAAGGTGAATTTAAATAATTAAAATAAATTTTATGTCAAATCTTGGCTGACCTACTTTTGATAAAGTGCATGATTTGGATATAAATACAAGTTATTTTGGAGGTTAAAAAGTAAGTTCTTCAATGCAAAATCATTCCCTTGAAGAGCATAAATTAGGAGAAGAAGAGCAGATTTAAGAAGAAAAGACCTTCAAGAAGATTTATTGTAGATTTATAGCAGAATTTCAAGATTTATGGCCGACTTTTAAGGAGATTTATTGTAGATTTATAGCAGAATTTCAAGATTTATGGCCGACTATTAAGGAGATTTATAGCAAACTTTTGGAGGTGATTTACAACATAGTTGGATTAAACCTAAGAGCAAATTTATAGCAAACCTTGTGCCTGATCTAGAGCAGACCTTTATGGGAGATTTATAGTAGATCGTGAACATGATTTAAGAAAGATTTATAGCAGATCCTGAAGGTGATTTAAGGCAGATTTATATCAAATCTTTCAAATGATTTAAGGCAGATTTATATCAAATCTTTCAAGTGATTTAAGGCAGATTTATAGCATATCCTAAAAGTGATTTTAAGGCAGATTTATAGAAGACTCTTCAAGGTGATTTATATCAGATTTCAAGGAAGATTTGAGCAATTTTGTTAAAGCATATTTTGAGGAAGATATACTTTGTTGTGATTGAGGTTGGTGCCTCATATTGAAGAGATTGGTGTCTCTTGGTGGGTTATCACCTTCAAATCTTGTATATGAGATTGGTGTCTCCAATGGGTTGGTGTTGTTGCACAAACAGTTGACGTTGCTCCAAAAGATCGACCTGTTAATGCCCAATACAACTGCTAGAGTTAATGAAGCCACAAGACGTGGTTAAGCCATGTCACGAAGCCAGCATTGTGTTGCACAAAACAAGGAGACCAAGGGCGCACACCTTGCAACAATCCCCCCTAGCACAAGCAAGGGGTTTGAACCTGTGACCCAAACTCTAATACCAATTGTTGCACAGACGATTGTCGTTGCACCAAAAGATTGACCTATTATTGCCTGATACAGCTACCAAAGTTAATGAATCCACGGGAGGTGATTAAGCCATGTCACAAACCCAAGTGTTGCATTGCACAACACAAGGAGACCAAGGGCGCACACCTTGCAACAGGTGCCTACAAAATAAATTTGTAAGAGAAATAGGTTGGAGCCTACAAAGAAGATATATATATAAGAAATTTTTATATTGGAGAAAGGGTTTCCACGTAAATTGTGTGTTCTTCATGTGTTTTTAATTGCTAGATCTTGCATGTGTGTTATTGATGTGGATGATTAAGTTTTAAAGTATTACTATTGTGATTGACTAAATTCTAAAAAGTAAGAGATTGTTGTTATACTAATTCAACCCCCCTCTCAATATAAGTGTGTGTTTCATCAATCTCCCAAGTAAACATTTCCATAAACAAAGCTATTTATACTTACAAAAACCACTCTACATGATAAGTTATGTGGAAAGAAGATCTAGAGTCAATCATCCATGCATCCTCACATGCATGCATAGTAAGGGCTACAACAAATACATCATGGGTTGCATCATTTGGAACCCTAGAGTTTGAATCATCATTGAACCCCTTCTTGACCTTCATTGTTTCCTTGCAATCCTTCTTCATGTGGTCAATTTTTCCAAAATTCCAACACTTCGCCTTTGATCTACCATGAGACTTAGATCTCCCCTTTGATTTGGACCTTTATTTTTCTAGTTCTTGTCCTCTCCTTTGATCTACCTTTGACAACTAATGCATCCTTGACACATTCTAAAGTTTTTCACCTCATCTCCTCTAAAAGTAGTGCACCCACCACCTTGTCAAGCTTAAGATTTGTGATGACACTTGTAATTGACAAAACCTAGTTGTCCCATGAATTTGAAAAAGAAAGTGGTAATGTGATACACTAATATTCCTCATCCATCTTTACACCTATAGATGCTAACTAGCTCAATACAATATTGAACATGTTTAGGTGCTCTATAAAGAAGTCTTCATCACCCATCCTTAAAGAATATAGCTTCTTTCATATCAAAAAAAATGTTCACAAGGAACTTCGTCTGATGCAAGTTCCCCAACTTCTTCAAGAGGTTCCATATTTAATTGTTTGGTAATTGCTAGTGTAACATTTGATCCTTAGAGCTAAAAATCTATTAAACTATAGAATATAAATCAAATTTCTACATTGTGGACTATGATTTTATTTGTAATTGATGCACATTTAAAATATATAGCTAGTTTGTTGATTATCATTATCAAGTGTCAATTTTCTAAATATTAAATGGAAAGGATTTTCCATAGTGTTATAATTGTTTGCTCTTATTATTATAGTTTCATAAAAATTTAGAAAATGCAAAAAAAAAAATCAAAAAATTACAAAAAAATAATACAATTGGGGGGACATTTCACCTTCTGGTCAATCACTGCGCAATCTTCATCCTTCTTGCCCTTGGGTTTCTAATCAAAAACTACAACCCATAGATCTTTATCTAAGAGTAGGTCCTCCATCTTTAAATTCCATAGCTAAAAGTTAGTGTTATTGAATCTATTGATCTCCATCATTGACGTGAATGTGGTTGAATCTATTGATCTCCATCATTGACATGAATGTGGTTGAATCTATTGATCTCTATCGTTGAAATGTTCATCATTTTCAACCTAAAATAAAAGATCATTTATATATAGAGCTTCCATTAAAACTAGGGCTAATTGCAAAAATTATTTTCCTCCCACATATCAAATGAACCATGATCTTAACTCTAATACCAAATGAAGGAAGCAATGTAAAACTATGAAACTTCATACTTAACCCAGCCATAGAAAAAATGTTATAAAAGAATAGATTTCACAATTTTAGGAAGAACAAGCAACATAGATCATAAAACAAGATCATACAACACAAGGTATGCCCTAATAAAACCCTTTTATGACAAAACTCAACATCACAAGAGCACTCATTGTTTTCTCAAAACCTAGATTATAACACTATCAAAGTAATAGCCCCATCAATCAAAACCCTAACCCCTACAAATACAAGTGCATAATAAATCCATCCCAAGCATCCAATATATAGAACAAAACCAAATCCCAAAAATTACAATTGATTTACAATACCATATGCCAAAACCATGAACAAATCTTGAGCACTTAAGTGCATTGTCCAAGTTCCAACTCATGAGTGTATCTCCCAAAATAGAATGTAACTCCCAAGTCAAGGAATCCACCTGCCAAAGTTAGGCACTCAATTTTAGACTATCCAACATCTTTAAAGATATTCTAAGCATCATAAATCAATCAAAGGTCTTTCATGACTTTCTTGGTCCACATTGTAACTCCCTCTTACATGTTCTTATGCATCATAAACTCTTTTATCCATCTTATAAAGCCGTAAATGTTCTTATGCATCTTGCATGACATAGACACTCTTACACACCACAATACAATAGTCAAATATGTAATATGCCATTTCCAAGGAAGCTTGAGATTTATCCCAAGTGGGGCACCCTTTTTCATGTGGCCCCATATTTACAACATATTAGAATATTAACAATGTGTACTACACCTAATCCTAACATGAAATTAAAGGAGAACATTCAAATTTAAAAGATATGAAAGAAGGTAAGATCATAGTTCTATAAACATGAATTAACACAAAAGAACAATAGCCTATTTCAAAACCTATAAGCGGAAACAAATTCATACGACATCTGAGAAAAAATGCAACCGAAGGATATTGCACAAGATGAGGGCACCTAAGACTAGAAGTTAATATAAAGTTTAAACACTGCAAGGACAAAATTTATTTTTTGTTAACAATGATTTCATGTTTTCACAATTGTCACATTACATTTGAACTTTTGAGTTAAAAATTGTCTCTAATTTTTTAATTTATGGTTTTTATTATATCTAAAAAAAAAACCAAGTACATTTCGCAATCTCCATTACCTATTACAACAAACACTTGTGCTGGTTGTTTTCAATTAAAATCATCTTTCAATATCTTCAATAAGAATAGTTTCTTAAAACTATCATAACAAAGAAAATATGCCACTTCAGAAAAGGACCACACATAACTATAACTATCATTTACTAACTAGGAGAAGTCACTTGGCCATCCTCTTTGAATTTTCAATGTTTCTTTGTTACCGTTAAAATTGGATTGGATCTCCTTTCAAAACCTTCCACTCTACCACAAAGCATCGAACAAAAAATGAATTATGATGGGAACAAATCATTTGTTAGTAACATCCGGTATCTGAAAAGATAGCATGTTCCTTCGGCATATCAGAATTTTTTAGATGACACAACATTAGACAATATGCTCAAAATAATCAATAGTTCTCTTAAATCCATCCATACACAATAGTCTCACTGCAAGACAAAGAAATTGAGCACACTTCAGATAAGAAATATAATAGTGAAAGATGCTAAAAGAATCAATCGTGTGATGTTTGCAGACTGCTTACATTATTATAATGCCTTGTATTACAGCACACAGGTCATAAGAAAAAAAGTGTATCTGTGGCTTTGAGTATGGTAGTCATATATGTATGCGTTAATTGCAGAACATAAACAGCTGTTGTCATTATATATTTTGCTGAACAAATAATCTCATAGCATATAAGATATTTTCTGCCAAAAGTTTTAAAGCACTTTTTAGCTGTGCATGTATACTACTTGTTTAAGGCCACACTGCATTCTTTCTACCTTCAAATCTTCTTTGTTGCATTGCATTTCAGCATATGGCATTCATCACTGAATTCTTAGACTAGATTAGGGATAGATTTTTGTGGCGTGTTACCTTCATTGCAGGCATGGTTGCCCTTATATAGATGGTCTTATTTTCATTGTGTGTTATTGACCCTTGTAAGCGAAGCATTCCTAGCTTTCATTGTCTTGCCTCTTTTGTTTAACCACTACAGACTTGTTAAGTGTTTGACCTATTAGTATTGCACTGTACGTTTGATAATCAACTTGTAGGTCTCTCCTTGATCTCTCCCCATAAGATGGTCAGCAGAATCTATTCCCTGTAATCCAGGTGTAAAAACTCTGCTGAATATCCTGCAATTATAGCCTCTCATAACAAAATATAGATTTTGACGGGAGACAAACAGTTACTATCATATCTCATTTTGACTTTTAAGGATTACATGGATTGATGAAATGTAGAAACAAAGTTTCGGTAGTGAAATTAAATCGGAAAAAGAAAAAGGTAAAATAAAACCTACAAAACAATATATCATGAGGGAACATCTCGCCAACATCCATTCTGAGCAAACTTACAAGCCAAAAATGTCAAGCTCTCTAATGTCTCAGCAAAAAAGTGTTTCTTTTGTTCATGTTTTAAGCAATCCTACCGTACCTTGTTAGTTCCTGCTCGTCATGAAACAAAATTGAATTCATGGGTATAAAGTAATAGAAGATTTATATCATCATGGCATAATAAAATGCATCCTAATACATGCTAAGAACCCAATATACATGAGCTTTTAGGTAGCTATGTGTACAGCAACAAAATAGTAACCCTAAACCTGTCTTAGCAAGAAAAACTTTATTCAAAGAAATAAATTTTATAAACATACCTTCCATTGCTTTCCAAAATTGACTGTAAGAACAACTTGAGAATTGTCTGACAAAATCAATAATATCAGAAAATGCTTGAATAGAGATTATAAAGAGTGTTTACATGGTTATGTTATTCTCTTCTACATCATTCAAGGAATTTTCAGTTGCTCCTTTCCTGATGCAATTTACAAAATTGGGAGGAAATGGTTGACTATCCAGCTCATTACAACCTTCAACGGTCTGTTGAAAAATTGGTTGACTCGGACAAAAATTGGCATCCCCATTCTCTTGGTTAGAATTGTCATTCTCCAATAAAGGTAAGATGCAACTAGGAATATGGTTTTCAAGCTCAGTATATGGTTGTGAAATATTGTGGGAAAATGGCTGTGTTAAACGTCTCTCTTTATTGGGCATGTTCTGTGCAGGCAGAAACCAAGATGACTTGTCCAATGTAGACTGACCAACCTTTGGCACCTCCCGCATATGCCTATTTATATTTTCATAACTTTCATTTGAAACATCTGAAAAAAGGGATGGTAAACTCCATAAATCTGTGATACGGGAAATCTGATCTCCATTAACATGAAAGCTACAATTGGTTTCTGTGGACAATGCTCTTGAAACTGGAGATGGAATATACACCGGCCTGTGACTTGGAGCAGATATGGGTGAGCAACCTGATGACTGAATTCCAGTTGCTTTGGTATCTGACGGACTGGATCCAACCGCTGCAGAATAGCTTCCCAGAGATGCTGTAGCAGGTCCAAGCAATGATATGGCATCTTGTTGATATAAGGAATCTTTATAGGAGATACTTCCAACTGTAACCATCCTAACTGGAGAAACACGAGAATCTGGTGAAATAACCCCACATGTATTTAGTTGTGCAGCAGATCTTGAATCTGACATTAAATTGCTACATTTTTCTGTAGCTGCTGCTAAAGTAGGTGAGCTGTGCTCAAATGAGCCAAAAGAGATGCTGGTGGAAGGTGAAGATGACGGCAGGACCTGCATTGCAGAAGAGTTGCTTCTTATTTCAATTGGCTTCTCCTCTTTCAGCTTACTTTCCAAGACTGAATTATGAGACATGCAAGAAGATGTTGGAGGTCTTGTACACAGATTCTCCCTTGATTTTGGGTGGGTTGTCTCTTGCGATATCATTTGCAGCCCAACTCCCACCTAAACAAATACCATTTTCTCAATTAAATTTTCTTTTTTTGCATGCAAATGTGCATCCACAATAATGAGTAAAGAAAACAAGCAGATGCTGATTTGCACAACTGCTACACATGGAAGTCAATAAAAGGCACCTGCTTGTATGTATAATGGTAACAAGAGGCCCTGAAAGCAACGAAGGAAAAAATACATAATATAAGTGAGTTGTGCATGATTCACATCTCACTTAATTGGTTGAAAGCCATGAATAGCAACAGGAATCCACATGTGAAAAGAATAAAAACTCCCTTCTACCTTCAATTTGTCATTTTCAGATACTAATTTGACTATTTAATTCCCAGGTTGCTAACATTGTGGGTATAAAAACAGAAAAAGAAATATGCAACAAAGTGTAAGAACTTTGGAAATGCAAATTACATTCCAGTATAGATAATGCAAACAAAGAGAAATATGCAATAAAACCATTAACCAACTTACATGTGACTCCAAAGGAGTTAGTCCATCCATGCAACCATTTACACGCTTCACTGCCTTGAAATCTCCACATTCCTTGCTCTCAGTGAAAAAGGTTTTGTTATTACAAGTGTCCTCAGGCATAAGATGAGTTCCTTTGTTCCATATGTTTGAACAGGCTGTCCTGTTCCAAACAGAATTGTTAACCTGCCCACAATTTAGACCAATTGATCCAGCAGAGCCATTTTCATTAGATGAAGCATCTAGAGAACTATTTATTTTACCTGGTTTCACCCCAAATTTTTCACCACATACCCCCATTACAGGACTTGAATACGAGGCTGAGCTTCCACGAGAGATAATGTAGTATTTTGTAGAAGCAGAATATTGAGAGGTGCCAACCCGTACTGTACCACTTATTACTCCTTTCCTGGCTTGCCCATTTGTTTTGAACCCTTTTTGCAAAGCTAAATGAAGAAATTTGGAGTTCTTCACATTCATGGGCTCTGTCACTGACCATGGTGTGCTTTCCAATATCTTTCTTCCCGTTTCCCCATTTTCCTCTAGTTTGATCTTCTCATTTTTTCTTTCTCTTTTATTCTTTACCACTTCCCCATCAACTAAAAGATTAACCTTAGCAGACACCTTTGTCTTCCTATTCTTCATTGCCTGCGGCCTTTTACTTATTTCCTTCTCTCTATGTCTTTCCTGTTCCATCTCTGTGGCTGCTTCCCTTTCGAACTCTTTCTCAACCTCCAAATTCTTATTCCTTAACCTACTTCTTTCCTCCACTAATCTAGCAACCTCTTCTCTCTGCTTTCTCTCTTCTTCCTCAAGCATTTCCTTTGCTAATCTAGCTTGTCTCTTCTCCTCTGCCTTCCTTTTGGCTTTTTCAACCTTCTTCACAAGAAAGCTACACCTATCTTCACTTATCTGTTTATCCTCCTTGGATCCAGAATTTAAGGATTCCTGTTCTCTCGAAAAGTTCTTCCTCTGCATAATCTTCCAAAACCAACTGACAAAGAACATAGAGAATTCTAAAGATTTTACTATAAAAATAGCTAAGTCGGAACAGCACTCTCCTGATGGACACTTTCCACTTTGAAGTATCCCTCGAAATGAGCCCATGCTACTTCCACAATAATTCTCCATATTTTCTGAACCTGTAATACCTGGATCCAGTTTAGTTATTTCCAATACAGGCCTCCGTGAAATGTGACCACAATATCCACACATGAATCTTCCACTCCCAGGATTTTGATCTCTGTATGCTGTTGAGCAATTTCTGCACTTGCGTATTGCTTCTTTGCGCCACTTTGCTGCCATTTGTGCTTCTACTCTTCCTCTCTCTTTCATTAGGGCACTCCGGCGTGCTCTCCAGGCAGAGAGCCATGGAAATATAACTTCATACCATCCAATGCTAATCAAAAGGACAAAAATGCAAGCCAAACGAGTGGATGTTATTTGAAACCTAAGACTTGGGGGCAGGAGCTGTGAAAATGCCCACAATGAGATAAGAGGGATAACCAACCATGTCAGCATGATGACAATGCGCCGTGACAGCCTTGATATGACACACAATATACACATTATTTTCCCCGTCCCTTGTATCTCTTGGCCTGTCCCAACTCCACAGTGTCTTGCAAACAAGTTTCAAAGTCTTGCTTGTATCCAAAATTAGATAATAGAAAAACCTTCAATGCTGCTCTTGTTTTTTAACCCAAACTTCCAAGTACTTAAATTTTCAGCTTCATATTTTATACCACACTTTCCAATACCTTATTACAGGAATTGCAGAGAATTTGTCATTATATCACTTTTTTATAGTCTTTATTGTGATGCTTCCAATAACAGCAAGTTGGCTTTTTGTTGTGCATTTGAAACAACATATATTTGGCTAATCCTAAAGCTGGTGCAAGAAAGTATTGTCAAATGGAAATGAAGGCATTTCACAAAGAAATGCTGACCCCAAGCTGAAACAAAAATCTCAACAGATTTCTTGCATAGAATCTGAAAATAAAGAATCCTTCAATCTGGCTTCTCTTGCATATTCAACTTCCATGCTTTAACAGCTGACAGAATGCAATTGCAATTGACAGCATCTGTTCTGCATGTGTGCAAAGAGAATAACTGCTGTTGTTAGTACCAACCTTCATGAAAAGACTTGGGGACTAAGTTTGAATGCAAATTATAAAAACTCAAAAAGTTAAATAACAAACCATGAACATTACATAAAGCTGGTGGCAATATCAGAAGACATGGCTGAATTTCTGGTAACACACATACTTGAATGAAAAATTGAGGAGCTACAAGAGACTAAATATGCGAAATAACTAGACATAAGCCTCCAGAGCTTGGAAAACTGCAGAGATGGAGAACTATTTTGCAATAGCAATGCTTAAGAGAAAAAGGATTATTAATTTGTTTAGAAAATTTGTCATTGATGTCTAATTAAGTTTATTAGAAAACTATTTAAAATGTGCTTAATGGAGTAATCACATTTCAAACTAGTTGTGATTAGAAGTGAACAGTTATAGAATATAAGCATCTACAAAGTACATAACAGAAAATAACAATTAGATCAAAGGCAGAATATAAGCATCTACATAATACATACAGAAAATAATCTTCAGATCAAAGGCAGAATTCGTACAGAAGTAATACTCAATTGAATAAGATACGTGCTTTAAGTTATTTTCTATATTCGTACAGAAGTAATACTCAGTTGAATAAGATACGTGCTTTAAGTTATTTTCTATATAAGTTCGATGATGCTCTCATATCGATGGTGTCTTTAGTTTTCATCTGGTTGCTGATCACAAGTTAAAGATAACGAATTCAAGATTATGCTAACATGTTTTTTTAAAAAGGCATGAACAGATATGTATCTTTTAGGAGACGTCTTCATATCAAACCAAAAGACACGACCTTATTCAAAAGATGCGATGTATTCTCTAAAGGTATGCGATGGTTCAACAAGATGTGAGTTGGACGTATGATGAAAACACACATACGTTTTGTCTTTTTTAAAATTCGTCACATTTTTTTAAGAGACGCGACTTTCTTAAATGCGAATTGGATAAACTAAACAAGAAACGTTTGATGAAGTGTTGTGACTCGTGCTTCTAAAAAGACAAACATGAAAAGACGGACTGTTTCTAAAAGAAATATGATTTATGCGATATCTGAAGAATGTTTTTAAATAATAAAAAAATCTGGAAATGTGTTACCATTAAAGATCAGAAGTAAAAAAATATATATATGTTCTTAAAATAAAATCTAGAAATAAAAAAGGAAGAGAGAGAGACTTGTTACCAATAAAAATCTGAAGAAAATCATAGTTATCAAATGGTGCGATTTGTTTTAATAAAAAGACACATCTCTTCACAAAAAGTCAGAGTCTTTGATCAAAACATGCATATATAAAGATGAATCAAATAAGGTTTGAAGGTGTGGTTGTGTAATTGAAGACTTGCAGTTCAGTCAGATTCCTACCTCCTTGTGTGGGCTGAAGGTGATATCTTGGATCACATAGAGCAGATTGGAGAGTTGGGCTTGTGCAGATCAGATTGAAGGCAGTATCACTTCCATCAAGTCAAGGTTTGGTGCCTTGCATTAGGGGTTGGTGCTCCTTGTAGGCAGGTGTCTACTAAATTTTGGAGAGGTCTAGGTGTTCCTTGTGGAATTCATTCTACTAAATCATCTTATTGTAAATTTGTAGGTTGGTGCCTACTTGAAAAAGAATTTACTTCAATAAAGTTGTGTCAACTTGTGGAAATTGATTCATATCAAAAAGTTGATTGTAATAAAGTTTGAAAAGATTAAGAAATAAAAGTTTGTAATTGATTTACTGATTCACCCCCCCCTCTCAGTAAATCTTTTGTGCTCTTCAATTTGTTTGTCAATTATTATTTCATAAATTTGTGAATTGCACAAAGAAGGACAATATTGTTCTTTGTTTGTGGTTATACAAATAAAATCATAATCCCTGATTTCAGCATGATAAAACCCTAAACTTACCCACTTACAATTAGATTATTAATGTATGTTAGAACTTTTCTCGAGCTTCAATATAATTTTGTGTTTAAGGAATTTAGATATAGATGTATACTAGATACCAAACTTACGTTCCTAATAGTCAACTCACTGATCAGAGAAGCGTAGTATCTTCCAACCCATATGAATGCTTGCAGGGCCTGCTACAGCTGATAAAATTGTCTATAGAAGGCATATCACTTGGCTTGGATATTGTTCACCTAATTAAGGTTTAGATCAGAAAAGAAAAGAGAAATAAACAGCCATCAGACCACATATACCCATTGTATGAGAAAGAGAAGTAAAAACTCAATTTGTCCACCTGATTTGCAACTCCACCAATGTCATAGGAATCCCATAGAATTTCCCGCATTAACAGAGAGAGACATAACCTAAGGCACTTGTCAGGATGATTTAGAAACTGAAACTTGCTGGTATAATTGAACTTTGGCAATATTTAATAGAGGGAGCAAAGACTGACTAAAACAACAAAAGTGGGTATGACACACCCACTAACTGGGAAGGGGCTGAGGGCTGACTTAAGTCTTGCCAACAGAAAAACAGTGACAGGAAGGGGAAAAACAGCAAACTGTGAGAGATAAACCCTGCATTACTGGAACAGCAAATTGGATATATTTGTTTAGGTAAACCCTGAATATTTAATCTGGAATGCTGATAGTGTTTTTGTTAGTTGGAAATATTTATTTTTCAACAAGTCCTAAAGTCGGTCAAAAAAATCTGAAAATAATCTGTAAAACCTAAGTCAAATGGCTCATCATACCAAAGATTCAAAATCTCATTATCACTGAAGCACAAAAAAAACTTATCAGAATTTTAATGTTTGGAGTCATAGAATAGCATTGCTGAGCATTGAGACTTTGACAAGATAATCCTTAAAACAAAAACCAGGGCCCTTGAAATTTTAATGATTTTGATAAACATCACAAGGAAAAACTTTAGTTGCTAAAACTATTTTTTCTGATGACTTGATCCCCAAAATCTCGAATGTTACTTCCACTAGCAACCTGTGGGAAAGCTTGAATAACAAATATCAAACATTAAAAAAGGAAAGAATCCTATTTCTAAAATATCTATTGTTTCCACAAAATTGAGGGACGGTGGGTCCCTCTCCGAGCACCTTCTTAGGGCGAAAGACCTAAGAGATATAGTTATCTTCCATCAACAAAAAGGAGGATGAAGATTATACGGTTGCTCTAGTCATCAATACTCTGTCAACTTGCTTTGAAACTTTTGTTGAGTCCTTGCATCTGTTGACTCAGGGTCAAACATTTGAAAATTTTGGTTCATATTTGCTATAAAAGAAATGGAGATAAGCACAGATATTAAAGTCCAATTTCAGAAAATCTGAGAATGCGCTTATTGCACTGTATACAGGCAAAGCAAACAAATATTTGATCCATTACTCACAATCCAAACACAACGTCAAGTGTTACTATTGTCATAAAGTCAGCAGACATGTCAAGAAAGAATGTTGGAAACAACAATATGACATATCATACAAGTGTTAGAGTCACTCAAGGGCTCAAGCCTCCAAGATCACCTGCAAAACCAAAAATAACCTTCTGCAAGAGAGAAAAGCAAGAGCATAAACTTGCAATAATGGATGCAAGATAATATAGTAAATATGTAATACTTAAGATTCCTATGTTCTTAATTACCAGATCTTGCATGTGTGTTATTGTTGTGGATGATTAAGTCTTACAGTATTATTGTTGTGGTTGATTAAGTATTGAAAAGTAGAAGATCGTTGTTATATTGATTGCCACCCCGCCCCCCCCCTCCTCAGTATAACTGTTTGCTCATCAGTTGGTATCAGAGCGGATTCCTTCAGAAATAGCTTAACCGCTTGAAGGTAAATCTTAGAAGCATACATGGCCAAAGGATATGGATTTTCCTCGAACAAGGCACCACTATTTGATGGAACGAATTATGCCTTTTGGACCATAAGGATGGAAACTTATTTCAATGATCTAGGGTATGATATTTGACGATCTGTTGAAATCGGTTATACTACTACAACTCTAATAACAGATCAAGCCAGAAAGAGAGCAAGCGAAAATAATGCCAAAGCCAAAAATGCAATTTGGGTGGATTATTCGAATAGGAGTTTGTGAAAGTCATGCACTACAAATCAGCGAAGGACATGTGGGATACGTTGAAAAATATATATGAAGGAGATGACAAGGTTAAGAAGGCCAAGCTTCAAACCCACAAGAGACAATTTGAGAGTTTGAAGATGAAGGATGAAGAAGATATCGCTGCCTATCTACTTCGCGTGGATGAAATCATCAACAATATTTGTGGCCTTGGAGAGAAGGTTGAAGATACAATAATTGTACAAAAGGTTTTAAGATCTCTCCCCATGATATTTGATGTGAAAGTTTTCGCCATCGAGAAATGAAAAATCTAGACACCTTGAAGATGGACGAGTTGCATGGGATCCTCACAGCATATGAAATGAGAACGAAGGAGAAGCCATCAAAACGCGAAGCCGCTTTCAAAGCATCCAAGAAGATAAAGAACAAAGGATACAAATCAAGTGAAAGTTCAAGTGATGAAGAACCTCACTTCAAGAGAAAGCTAAAGTAGGATCGAACGAACACAAAGGTAAGCATCCTCTTATATGTTTCAATTGTGGTAATATAGGTCACTTTGCTTCTAAATGTCCACAAGCCGAGAGTGAAAGTAGTGAAGAAAAAGACAAGAAGACAACAACAAAAAAAGGAAGGAGATATCATCACAACAAGAAAAAGAGCACACAAGGAAAGCATGAAAAGAACTTCCAAAGGCATAAAAAGTCTCTATATCCAAGAAGAAAGTAGCTCATCCGAAGAAAGCAATGGAAGCCTCTCTGATTGGGCTAGAGAAGAAATACTCTTCATGGCAATAAAAGCAAAGGATGATGAAGACAAAAGAAAAGGAGGTTTAAAGGAAGAACATACCTAAGATGATGAAGAAGAGGATCTTGAGAAGGAACTCCATTTTACCTATCATAAAATTGAGAAGCTCAAGAAGAGAAATTTGAGGCCAAAATCATAACTTCAAGAGGATAGTGAAACTAAAGTGAAATCATCTCACTATCTTGAAGAATCAGAAAAGACAATCATGAATCCAAAGATTCAAATTGAGGAAGCAAAACGAATAGAAAAGTCGTAAGAGATCAGCTAAAGGCAAACGAATTGGAGTGTGAGAAATTGGAGTTTGAAATTGTTTCTATGAGGAAAGAATTGGAGAAATCTAATGATCAATTAAATTAGAGCATGAAGTTTGAAAAGAAAAAAGTTGATCTATATTGATTCACCCCCCTCTTGGTATAAGTGTGTTTCATCAATTGGTATCAAAGCAATCCATGTGCAAAATGAAGGAAATCAGTGGTATATTGACAGTGGGTGCTCAAGCCACATGACAGGGGATAAAAGCAAATTCCTCACTTTCACAGAAATAAATGGAGGCATTGTTAAGTTTGGAGATAATGCTATGGAAAGCATAACAAGAAAAGGTGCTCTTAGTTTTGACAATGGAAAAACAAGAACTGAAAATGTATTATATGTCAAAGGCTTGAAGCATAACCTTCTAAGTGTGAGTTAGTTGTGTGATCAAGGGCACACTCTCACATTTCATCCTAGTGGTTGTAAAATTGGAAAGACGGGAGCAGGGAAACTTGTTGTTGATGCTAGTAGAACTGCAAACAATCTCTACATCCTTAGTGAAGTCAAAGGAACTTTCTTCTTTATGGGGCTGAAAGATAACGCAATGGTAAGCTTCCCCTGAAATCATGCTTCTCCTTACAAACTTAGTGATGCTTCTTGTGTATGGAGCACAAGCATGGATTTTCTTTCTCTTGCTCTTGTTTCCTCTTCCAAACTTTTGTAGATTCTTCCTTTTGTTTGGCTGTGGTATCCTCCTTTTTGTTTAGTCTAGGTGGTTTCACAAAACTACTTCTACAAAAGCATGCAATGTGACCATAATTGTTGCACTTGTAACATATAACATTGTAATCCACTAAAGGAACACACGAGTTGTAGTCCCTACTTGAGAACCCAAAATTATTCTTTGCACGTGCTCTACAATTCACTGCTTTATGACCAAAATGATGGCATGAATAGCAAAACCCATAGAAAGAGTGATTGAAATCGGTCATCGGCACTTGTCCTGAAGGGAATGATCCTCTAAATCTTTCATGGTTGTCCCTATGAGGAATGTTGTTCTTTTGTGGGATAACTTCCCTCCTCCTTGGTGCTACTATTGATGGAGTCCTTGAGCGCATTAGCATATCCTTTAGGCTTTTCTTCATTTGTTTTCTTTGGTAACTTTGTAGCCTTAGAACTTGACTTCTTTGACGGTCTTCTGATTTTCTTTAAAACCAAGACCAGTGTTGATGAAAGGCAATCTTTAGGAGTTGATAATATCCTCCAAAATTTTGGAACTTTACGTTATCTTCTCAAATTTCTTCAAAACTCCTAGGTTCCAGTTTGAGGAACATGTCGAAGATGATGAAGTGGATCTTGAGAAGGAACTCCATTTTGCCTATCACAAGATCGAGAAGCTCAAGAAAGAGAAATTTGAGGCTAAAGTCATGACTTCAAGAGGATAGCAAAACTAAAGAGAAATCATCTCAAAGTTATGAAGAATCGGAAAAGATGATCATGGATCTAAAGATTCAAATTGAGGAAACAAAACGAATTGAAGAAGTTGTAAGAGATCAACAAAAGGAAAAGGAATTAGTGTGTGAGAAACTGGAGCTTGAAGTTGTTTTCCTTGAGGAAGGAGTTAGAGAAATCGAATGATCAATTAAATCGAAGCAAGAAAAAAGAGCTCCGAAATTCTAGAGGATATTATCAACTCCCAGAGATCGCCTTTATCAAGACTAGTCTTGGTTTTGAAGAAAATCAAAAGACCATCAAATAAGGCTCAAGCTCTAAGGCTACAGAGTTACCAAAGAACACAAACGAGAAGAAGTCCAAAAGTTATGACAAGGGATAAAAGCAAATTTCACTTTGAAGGAAATAAAAGGAGGTACAGTGAAGTTTGGAGATAATGCTATGGCAAGAATAACAAGAAAAGGCACTCTTAGTTTTGACAATAGAAAAACAAGGACTGAAAATGTATTATATGTCGAAGGATTGATGCATAATCTTCTAAGTGTGAGTCAATTGTGTGATCAAGGGCACACTCCCACATTTCATCCTAGTGGTTGTGAAATCAAAAAGACAAGAACAAGGAAACTTGTTGCAAATGCTAGTAGAACTGCAAACAATCTCTACATTCTTAGTGAAGTCAACGGAGAAAAGTGCTACATGGCATAAGAAGATGAGAGCTAGTTGTGGCACAAAAGGATGGGACATTTGAACTTTGACAACATCGTGAAGATTAGCAATAAGCAAGTCGTAAGGGACATGCCAAAGATAGCAAAGCCCCTAATACTATCTGCAAACAAAACAAGGTCAAGTTTCAAATCAAAGGAATACTCTACGTCAAAGCCTTTGGAACTTATACATACTAATTTGTGTGGGCCAACAAGAACAAAAAGCTTACAAGGTGAGAGCTATTTTATGTTATTAATAGATGATTATTCTAGGATGACTTGGATTACCTTCCTAAAAGAAAAATTGAAAGCTTTTGAGAAGTTTAAGACATTAAAAGCTTTAGTAGAGAATGAAACTAGATTAAGAATCAAATTCTAGGATTTGATAGAGGAGGAGAATTCACCTCAAATGAGTTTGAAGAATTATGTGAACAACATGGAATAAGAAGACAATATTCAGTCACAGGAACTCCACAGTAAAATGGAGTTGTTGAGAGGAAAAATAGAACAGTTCAAGGAATGGCAAGAGTCATGTTAAATGAGTCTAAGCTTCTAACACCTTCAGGGAGAAGCGGTGCATACAACAATCTACATTCTAAACCAAGCACAAATCAAGAGAACAATAGCAAAACTCCATACGAACTTTGGAAGGGAAGGCTTGCGTCAGTGAAGTACTTTAAAGTGTTCGAGAGCAAATAGAATAGTTCAAGGAATGGCAAGAGTCATGTTAAATGAGTCTAAACTTCTAACACCTTCAAGGAGAAGCAGTGCATACAACAATCTACCTTCTAAACCAAGCACAAATCAAGAGAACAATAGCAAAACTCCATATGAACTTTGGAAGGGAAAGCTTGCGTCAGTGAAGTACTTTAAAGTGTTCGAGAGCAAATGCTATATCAGGTGAGATGATGAAGACTTGGGAAATTTGATTCCAGGTGTGATGAGGGTATCTTCTTTGGATACTCTACAAAAAGCAAGGAGGGTATCTTCTTTGGATACTCTACAAAAAGCAAGGCCTATAGATGCTATAACAGAAGACTACACAAAATTGTTGAAAGTGCAAATGTGAGAGTTGATGAAGGCATCAAAAGGAAATAGCACAAGAAGTTGGCTATCAAAAGGAAGATAGTGTCAAAGAAGGAGTAGAGATAAAAGTTGAAGAAAGAAATCCAAAGACACAATCAAGACCACCACCCAAGAGTTTTGAAGAAGCTCAAGAAGTATTGGGTAAAGCTTTGAAATTCTAGAGGATATTATCAACTCCCAAAGATCACCTATCATCAAGACTAGTCTTGGTTTTGAAGAAAATCAAAAGACCATCAAAGAAGTCAAGTTCTAAGGCTACAGAGTTACCAAAGAAAACAAATGAAGAAAAGCCTAAAGGATATGCTAATGCACTCAAGGATCCATCAATAGTAGAACCAAGGAGGAAAGTAATATCCCACAAAAGAGCAACATTCCTCACAAGGACAACCATGAAAGATTCAGAGGATCATTCCCTTCAAGACAAGCGCCAAAGGCAGGTTTCAATCACTCTTTCTATGGGTTTTGCTATTCATGCAATCATTTTGGTCATAAAGCAGTGAATTGTAGAGTATGTGCAAGGAATAATTTTGGGTTCTCAAGTAGGGACTACAACTCGTGTTCCTTTAGTGGATTACAATGTTATATGTTAAAAGTGCAACAATTATGGTCACATTGCACGCTTTTGTAGAAGTACTAAACAAAAAGGAGGATACCATAGCTGAACAAAAGGGGGAATCTACAAAAGTTTGGAAGAGGAAACAAGGCAAGAGAAAGAAAATCCATGCTTGTGCTCCATGCACAAGAAGCATCACTAAGTTTGTAAGAAGCATGATTTCAGGGAGAGCTTACCATTGCATCATCTTTCAACCCCATTAAGAAGAAAGGTCTTTTTTGCCATTGTTGTCAACGAGGGAGAAGTAGAAAAAGGGGGAGCTTATCAATGCAAATATCCTTCGACTCCATCAAGAAGACAATTCAAAGATAGATCAGCTAATGTATATTGTATATAAAGGTAATAAAGCATCTTGTTGCTATTGATGTCATAGAAGGAGAGTTGCAGATAGAGGGAGAGGTACATCAAGGAAGAATGATGTCGTTGAAGTCAAAAGGAAGTATTACAGTCAAGGGGAGTTTTATTTATACTAAGTTTCCCTTTGCCATTGATGTCAAACAGGGAAAGATATAGAAAGGGAGAGTAGTGCAAAAGGAGATGTAATGTCCCCATTTTTGATGTCCTTCTTTGGGCTAGTTCGGTTCTAACTCACTTACTACTTTTAGTGAGTACTATATTTAGTAACCAGTCCTAGTGGCAGTGCAATGTAGGGTTTCTTGTTTGGGCAATGTGTGGAAGTTGTCTAGTGAGCTTTAATGTTTTGTGTCAGTTTGATATTTGGTGAGTACTTACTATTTTTAGTAGTTGCTATTTATAGTAAGTCTATTTCGAGAAAACTAGTCTCAGGCCCATAGTGTTCTCAACAGTGTTATTTTTATGGTGGCATTGGAGAGCCTAAGGTTGGATTATTTAATATTTGTTTTTTATCAATCAATTAAGTTATTTTTATAAAATAACTTTATAACTTAAGTGAAGGGGTGGGTAGTCATCAAAAAAGTACCTTGGTGCCTAATGAGATAACTTAACATTGTTTTAGAAGGCTGAATAAGGAAAAATAGTTTCCTTATGAGCAAGGACACCCTCCTGGAATATGATGTTTTAATTTATTAAAAATTATAAGGCTCATAAAAGGGGCATTGGATTTTGGAGGGAAAAAAACATTTCAAACCTAAAGTTGCCCTAATTCCCTTTCTCTCTCTATAAAACTTCATTTTTGGCTTTCATTTGGATGATGGATTTGACAACTTAAGGAGACTCTACTGGATTGATTCCAGTTTATTGCTTGCAGCTGGTTGAGGATGGGTCCCCTTATCTTTAGCACCAGTTTTGGTGGTGAGAGATCCACCCTAGTTGGAGGGAGTGATTCGACATCAGGAATCACCATTGATTTTCAAAGAGATTGATCTTTCCAGGTTTTCTAATATGAAGTTATATGAGGTATTTTGAAGTGTTTCTTTTTGGACTGTTTGGCCTTTGAAGTGTTAGTCTAGTGGTTTTTTGGTCTTACTACCCCTGGCCGTACAATTGCCCTATGAGGCTGTGCCCTACAATAATGTTCGCCCAGGTTGAATGACAGACTGGAGGATTGTGGGTATTGGATTTTTAGAGTTGTCTTGATTGGGTGACCTGATCCTTGTGGGTGCAACCAGTTAATATGCTAGCTCTGTATTTCCTTAAGCATTTTGACCAGATTCAGGCCGTACAGGTATGAGACCCTTGTTTGACTGAAAACTAAGTTTTTAGGCGATTAAGAGGTCTGAAAATAATCTGTTTAGCAGTGCCCAGGACTGAGTTTCACTCAGCAGCAGCCTTACACATTTAAAGGGTCATTCAGAAATTTAAGTGATTTATTCAAGCAAATCGCACCTGCTCTGACTAGCACCAGTTTGAGAAGGCATGGCTTATATAACAGGTCTGCTAATGTGGAGATTCCTGGTTTTTTGAGGCCGGTAGAGGGCTGCTGGAGTCTTCAAATGAGTTTATATTCACTGAGTATTGGTGGCTCAGTCCAATGTGAGAACAATACAATTGGGTTCCAATGAGTCAATGTTGACATGTCACAGTTTCAGTCATTCTTATGGTGCAGCAGCAGATTTCAAAAATTATCAGCACTGTTGAAGTTCACATTACAATGCTGGGTGATCAACAATACTCTTTACTCTTTAGTACCCTGTCAAATGCAAGGAATCTGTTTGTAATGCCACAGACAGAGTGCAATCACCAGATTCATAAGCAGTTCCAGGTTGGGTTTGGTTCAGTAATTACTGCCCTTATTGCTGAGTAAACTAAATAATGATTAGATGCATTATGTATCCTGTTTAAGCAAAGGATGTGAGCTATATACATGTAAACAACTCGCTGTTATTAATCAGATTGCAAAAAAGCATAGTTCTGTAGTGTATTGATGATCATATTCCATTGTATGTTGCTCATTAATGAGGAAATGAAGCTCAAAAACAGTTTGCAAAATCTGTATTAGTGTTCTCTCCAAATACTTTTCATATATCATGCAATGTTATGAGACAAGTTCAAATAACGGATCGTTGACCAAACTGAAAACATTAAACAAAAAAATCTATAGTCAAAACTCGGAACAAGGTTGGCCATTACAAGAGAGGATTATGTTTGTGTTGCCATCAATGACAAAGAGGGTGATTGTTGGAAACATTGTCATTGATGTCAAAGGGGCATGGATGTTTGTCATTGAGGTCAAAAGTGTATAGACTAGATTGTTGAAAATATCGTCATTGATGTCAAAGGACAAGTCCAAAATCAGGAGATGGCTAAATTATTGTGCAAGTCTTGTGTCAAATTTATGGCACTACTATTGAGATATTGTTGGGCAAGGTTTAGTCAATTATTTTGTAAAATAATAATTTATTCTCACTAGGCCAACCCATGTCTAGCACCCAAGATGGACTGTTTGGTGTTAATAAAAGAAAGATTTTTAATTAATTCTAAGAGGCCGAGCCATTTGAGGAATCTAAAATTATTAACAAATTAGTTTTCAAAGGGGCCGACCCCTCTTGATATGTTAAATTTAGTGATCAGATAAGTGCACAGAAAATTAATTCAAAATCAGACACAATAACACAGCAGATACCCTGGGAAAACCCTCCTCTTGAGGGAGAAAAACCCAGCAACAATAGATCTCACTTATATATATAAATAGAGGCAACAATTCTCTTTACAATGAGGCCAATACCAAGGCCAATCCTGCAGCACCTACACAATATACAGAAGCAGATAATAATCTGCACCTGACAGTATACAATTCTGCCTTTAATGAATTCGCACTGTTCTTAAATGAATCGCACTGCCTTAGATAAATTCGCACTGCCTAGAAGAATTCGCACTTTAATGAATATTCGAACTTGCTTGAAATCGATAATCATAGTGAACAAAGGCAACAAGAATATATACATCTCTCAAATGAAAAGACGTGATTCTTCCCAAGCTGGTCGGCCTCAAAGTAAAGACGTCTTCTTAAAAAATCGCGCCAATAAGATAAAGTCGGCTATTAAATAAATCGCGCCTCTTGATGAATAAATGATATTTAACAAATAATGATGAATCATCATTTAATGTTTATCTTCATTAGCAAATCGAAATGTCTTTAAGTCGTGCCTTTTGAGATCTTATAAATTAGATAGCTTATAGCTATTATCTAATTTATTCAAAGTAATGATATCGCTGGAAGAATGCTACAGACGCTGCTAACATCAACACTCCCTCTCAGTTAAGGAGTATACTTCCAGCTGCTCAAGACATATCATCTCATTGTGATATCAGATATCGCCTCAATACGATATCAACCATAATGGCTACAACCATGCTATGGTGAACAAAGGAATATCACCTCAACGTGATATTGGATATCGCCTCAACACGATATCTACCATAATGGCTACAACCATACTATGGTAAAAGATAAATATCACCTCAACGTGATATTGGATATCGCCTCAACACGATATCTACCATAATGGCTACAACCATACTATGGTAAAAGATAAATATCACCTCAACGTGATATTGGATATCGCCTCAACACGATATCTACCATAATGGCTACAACCATACTATGGTAAAGATGAATAACACCTCGCGTGATATTGGATATCTCAACACGATATCTACCATAATGGCTACAACCATACTATGGTAAAATATAAAGAACAAGAGATATTACCTCAAACTTCTCGCAGAGAAGGTCATAGAATGGCTCGCGATCTAAGACTCTTTCTGATCGAGGCTGGATTCTCCACCATACCAAGCTTATCTAAGTATACAAACTTTATCCAGAGAGAGGCTTGGTGAGGAATATCTGCCGTCTGCCGGTGCTAATGCTCAAGCTAATGCGATATACGCGGTACCATATCTCTAATGTAGTGGTACTTGATCTCAACATGCTTGTTCTGTCATGAAACACAGGATTGACAGAAAAGCTTCACGCAACTCTGATTATCACAATGGATGATGGTAGGCTCCATTGATTGTCCAAACAATCTGCAAGGGCTTATGAAGCCACACTGCTTCTGAGTTGCCATACAAGCTACAATGTACTCAGCCTCTGCTGTACTCAATGCTACAGATGACTGCTTCCTGCTGCACCAGGAAATCATAGCAGAACCCAAACTGAAGCAACAACCAGAGGTGCTCTTCGATCACGTAACACACCACCTTGTCGAATGCTGTAAAAACCATGTAACTTCAAAGTGCATCACAGTATATCTCAACCCATAACCAAGCGTATTGCGCCAAGTATCTCGGGGATATGTTTAGCTGCAACAAGATGTATCGTCTCGGATCACACATAAACTGGCTAAGTGCACTCATTGCATAGCAAATGTCCGGTCTAGTGTTAACCCGGATACATAGGGACCAATCGTATCACGTACAATGTAGGATCCACCAAATGCAGGTTGGGCTGACCTCCTTCAACTTATGTAGGTTGGTCTCCATGCGTGTGGACATGGATTTGCAATCCATCATGCCAAATCTCTTAAATTATATCAATGGTGTACTTCCCTTGACTTAGAATCATCTCATCACGGCCGCGGTTCTAAACCAAGGAGTAATGCATGAGCCCAAGGTCCTTCATCTCAAATTAAAGTCAACAATTCTTGCACTCGAGAATCGGGTGATCTTCTCGGTGGGATCAAATCATCAACATATAAAGACCAATATTAATGCATCACCATTGATTACCTTGAATAGAGATTTGAATCAGCATCATTCTTCAGAAGCCAAACTAGATAGGTACCGATCAATCCTTTCGTACCAAGCACGAGGAGCCTGCTTAAGACCATACAAGGCCTTCTTCAGCTTACACACATGTGACTCCTTCTCATGAACTTCAAAACCATCAGGTTGCTCGATGTAAACTTCTTCCTCAATTACACCATTGAGAAAAGTTGTCTTTACGTCCATCTGATGAATCTTCCATCCTCTCGATGCAGCAATGGCAATGATAGTTCTAACAGAAGTGTAACGGGCAACAGGAGCAAATGTTTCTTCGTAATCAACTCCCTCTTTCTGAGAAAACCCTCGAGCCACAAATCTTGCCTTATACTTCTCAATGCTCCCATCTGCAGCATGCTTGATTTTGAAGAGCCATTTCGAAGATACCACTGATTTGTTCTTAGGTCTAGGAACAATGTCCCAAACATCATTCTTCAGAATTGATTGATACTCCTCTACCATTGCATCTCTCCAAACCTGATGACTGGATGCTTCTTCAACACATGAAGGCTCTGAATCAATAATCTGACTCATCAAGGCAACATAATTGAAGAACTTATGAGGCCTTTTACTTTCTCTGAATGTGCCTCTAGGAGCTGCAAAGCTTTCTGCCTCTTGCATAGTACGCCTAGCCCATAGAGGTCTCTTTCTTCCAATGACAATGTCAGTAGGCCCATCAGTAGGCTCCAAGGGTTCAACAGGATCAGCATCTTCTTTTGGTTCAACAGTCTCCCTCTGAATCTCAGGAGTATGGTCAACTTCCATATCCTGAGGAGACTCTTCGTTACTGAACTCCATGTGAGTGCCCTTGGATCTCCTAAATGCAATGTCTTCCTCAAAAGTAACATCCCTATTGATCTCGATCAACTTTTGTCCTGGAATGTAAATTCTGTAGGCTTTAGATGTCTCGTTGTAGCCCACAAAGATACCCTTCTTGCCAGAAGGCTCCAACTTAGTTCTCTTCTCCTTCGGAACATGGATATAAACAGGACATCCAAAGATTCTTAAGTGACTGACTTCAGGCTTCTTCCCTGTGAAGGCTTCTTCCGGAGTTATATTCTCCAAGACCTTGTGAGGACTTCTGTTCTGCACATATACAGCTGTCCTGGAGGCTTCTGCCCATAAGAAAGTCTGCAAATCTTGATCATGAATCATGGCCTTTGCTGCTTCCATGATTGTCCTGTTCTTTCTTTCTGCAACACCATTCTGCTGAGGATTATAGGGAACACAGAACTCCCTCTTAATCCCTGCATCTGTACAAAAGTCTAGAAAACTACCTAGAGGTGTATTCACCACCATTGTCAGATCTAAGGACCTTAATTCTTTTACCAGAAAGGTTTTCTACTAAGGCTTTAAACTCCTTAAATCTAGCTAATACTTCCTCAGACTCTTTAGACCTCAAGAAATAAATCCAAGTTTTCCTAGAGTGATCATCAATAAACAGTACATAATACAAAAATCCGCTTGAAGACGGAACAGACATAGGACCACATAAATCTGAATGGATGAGATCTAAAATACTCTTAGATCTATTTTCACTACTATGAAAAGTGGCTTTTACATTCTTACCTAGAGCGCATCCCTTGCAAGTGCCTTCATGCTCCTTGTCGAACTTAGGTAGACCTATCACCATCTTCTCCATAATAGGCAAGGCACGAAAGTGTAGATGCGCCAATCTTCGATGCCAAAGATCACATAGAGAAGAAGTATCATGAACCAAGGCTTGTAGAGGACGAGTGCAAATCCTGTAAAGACTTTCATGTCTAACTCCAATAACTTGAGCATCCTTGAAGCTAGAGTTCTCCATCCATACAAGAACTTTGCCTTTTGAGAAGGCAATTTGATATCCTTTATCTTCTAGGGCTGAAATAGAGATGAGATTGCGCTTGATCCCCGGAACATAAAGAACATTGCTCAACTGAAGTGTGATACCTGAATCCAAATGGAGAGTAGAGGTCCCAATCCCTTTCACGGTGTAGCTAGCATCATCTCCAATGATAACTTGTTCCAAAGAGTCTTTCTTCACCAAGCTTGATAAGTGCTCCTTGAACCCGGTGATGTGACAAGAAGCACCACTGTCAATCAACCATGTGTTGGTGTCGGTGGCAACATTGCTTGACAAGGCTGAGCAAAATAGATATTCATCCTTCTGAGGAGAAACATTCTCTACATCTGCAACGGAGGCTTGATGCTTAGGTCTGTCAGGGCAATGTTTGGCAAAATGACCAAACTTGTCACACCTAAAGCATTGAATTTTAGACAAATCTCGCTTCTTCTTGGGAGGGGAAGCATCATCATTTCCTTTATCACGATTCCTCTTGAAGTGTCCCTTCTTTCCACCTTTTCCTTTCTTCTTCGAAGCTTGGGCTGCAAGAACATGGATTTCTTGATTAGAAGAACTTGGACCAACACCTCTAGCCATCAACCTTGATTCCTCTTGGATGCAATCGGCCCTCAAACGATCAAACTTCGGGAGTTTAGACCTTGCACTAATTCCTTGAATATAGGACTCCCAAGATAATGGCAAGCCGTTGAGTGCAAGCATTGTCAAATCTTTATCTTCAACCATATGACCAATTGTGGAGAGCTGATCTCTCAATTCTGCAATCCTCATGAAGTAGGCGATCACGGTCTCTCCTTTCGACATCTTCACATGATGAAGTTGTTGCTTCAGCGCAAGAGCCCGGCTGGTGTTGTTGATTTCATACATTTCTTCCAAAGTTTTGAACATCTCCCTTGCAGTCTTCAACTTGGAAACAATAGGGACGATGTGGTCTTTAACGGAGTCAACTAGCAACTTCTTTGCTTTGATATCTTTCTTCCTCCATTGCAGCTTCTCTTCTTCCTCTTCAGGTTCGGGAACCTTGGTCTCGCAAATTCAACCAAATCATTCTCCTCTAATGTAAGCATGATTCGGAATCTCCATGAGGTGTAGTTTGAAGCTCCATCGAGTCTATCCTCGATCTTCAATCCGTTCACCATCTTAAATGATGTATAGATAGACAAGAACCTTCAACAAAGAATAGAGTAATGCTGTGAAAGCACGAATCTAATCACGATCTTTTTCACACCCGCTCTGATACCATGTTAAATTTAGTGATCAGATAAGTGCACAGAAAATTAATTCAAAATCAGACACAATAACACAGCAGATACCCTGGGAAAACCCTCCTCTTGAGGGAGAAAAACCCAGCAACAATAGATCTCACTTATATATATAAATAGAGGCAACAATTCTCTTTACAATGAGGCCAATACCAAGGCCTATCCTGCAGCACCTACACAATATACAGAAGCAGATAATAATCTGAACCTGACAGTATACAATTCTGCCTTTAATGAGTTCGCACTGTTCTTTAGAAGAATCCGCACTTGAATGAATATTCGAACTTGCTTGAAAAATCGATAATCATAGTGAACAAAGGCAACAAGAATATATACATCTCTTAAATGAAAAGATGTGATTCTTCCCAAACTGGTCGGCCTCAAAGTAAAGACATCTTCTTAAAAAAATCGCGCCAATAAGATAAAGTCGGCTATTAAATAAATCACGCCTCTTGATAAATAAATGATATTTGACAAATAATGATGATTCATCATTTAATGTTTATCTTCATTAGCAAATCGAAATGTCTTTAAGTCGTGCCTTTTGAGATCTTATAAATTAGATAGCTTATAGCTATTATCTAATTTATTCAAAGTAATGATATCGCTGGAAGTTGCTCACGGCTGCATGTAATCATTAACATGATATTGGCCACATGTGGAAGGGTTTATTAAATAAAGTAAAATTTATTTTATGCATGTGTGGCCAACCCCCCTTGAAGACTCACCCCCTTTGGGTGAAGAGTTGTTTGGGAAAATATAAATAGAGGTTGTTTGAGAGTTAGGATGAAAGCAATTTTTTAACATCATTCTCATATGAAGAGCAGAAATAAAAAGATATTTGAGCAGATTTACAAGAGATATGTGGGCAGATTTATAAGAGATTCTTTAGCATCAATTTTGTGAGAAGAGAAGAGAAATAAAAGGAAGATTATGGCAGATTCATGAGCAGATATATTGTAGATTTGTGGGCAGACATTAAGGCAAAAATATTTGGGGAAGCAGTGCATTATTGTGATCAAATTTGTGAGTAAATTCATTGCAATATCTAAATCAGATTTGTGATCAGAGTTGTGAAGAAAAGTGTATCGACATTTAGATCTTGTGAAGACATATCATCCATTGAAGAATCTGAAGGTTGGTGCCTATCAAATAAGAGTTGGTGTCTCTTGCTGAGTTGGTGCTCAGTTGTGGGGATTGGTGTCTCCAATGGGTTGGCGCCTACAAAATAAGACTTGTAAGAGAAGTAGGTCAATGCCTACAAAGAAGATCAAAGAAAAAGATTGTTGTTATACTAATTCCCCCGCTCTCCCCCCCCTTCTCAGTATAACTATGTTCTCATCACTAATGAGAGCAATACTAAGCTCCTTACAAGCACTAATAAGACCAATACTTAGCTCAAGCATTAACATTAGATAACAAGTTAGATATCCATACTAGAAGCCAACAATGGAATACCAAGTGTCGCAACTTAGAAATTCACATTAGATATTATAAACACACTAGACGCCGACAATGGAAGACCAAGAGTCACAACTTAGAATTCCACATTAGATGTCCCTTTGGGCATTTGAACTTGGGTCTCCACAATGAGATCTCATGTCTTAACAAATTGACCTCAACCCCTTGGACACATCCAAAGGATTATGAATGAATTATCAAGTTCAAGGTCATTGTCAAGATGTCATGGATGCCTTACCATCTCCCTAGGGTTCCCCATTAAGGGATGTTCCCAGCAAACATCCCCCATGGCAAGGGGTTATCCCTAGGAGATCCTCAATTTTTGCTAAAAAAGGGTACAGCACATGGGCACATTTTGTCCCCATCCTTCTATCCCAGAACATAGTCAAAAGCCCAAGGATATGCTCAACAAATGATGAGCAGCCTAATATATCTTGCATCCACATGACATGGTCTTTGTTTTGCTATTGGGTATCTATTGCATTTTGGTACAAGCAAAACTCATTCATTGGCAGGCAGCTATTAGTTATTTTTGTTTTCATCATGATGGTCACAAAGTGTGATCAAAATGTTGATGTGAACAAAAATTATACACAAAGTTTTCCAGAAGTTTTTACTTTCAAGCAAAGTGTGTGTTATGTCAAAAGTGCCCTTGACTTTGGCATTCTCTATTAAATAATAGCATTTCAAATTTACAAGCTATACGAACCTTGATTGGACCAAATCCATTGATACTCAGAGATTAATGAGTTACATTTCCTTCCTAGGTTCAAGAGTTGCTTCCCTTAGAACATTGTAGCTTTATCTTCCACTGAAACAAAATACAAAACCTTTGTCGATGTCAATAGTGAAGCAATATGATCATGTCGAGTTCTATGTATCTCCAACTTACTTAGACTACACATGCTCCACTTTTCTATGACAATTAGGGTATCTTGAAGTTGGTGAAGAATCTAGTTATCACTCTCACAGCGGGCATATTAAGGTTCACCATCACTACATTCAAAATGTAGCTGATATTGATAAAATTTATCTCTCCTATTGCACATCTCAAGAGCATTTTGCAAATCTAATGACTAAACTGATGAGCTCTAGCGACAATATCTTATTTTCATATATTTTTGCTACATTTCTCTCTATTTTTAAGACTTGGTACACTTAATGCATTGATAAAAACCTTTAATTACTATAAAAAAGAATAGATTATGTGCTTTAAGTACTTACTCTTTCATTGTTGAATCTGCTAGAATGATTGTATGATTTCTTGTTTCTATGCATGAATATCTATGTTTGTATAACAAATTAGTTGCAAAATCCAAGGTTTAAGCCTTCCAAATCTCTCTAGAATTGGTTGTAAGGGAAAAACAACCAGCTTCGAAAAGGTCTCAAAGCTTTGGAGTGGGTCGTATAGCTCCAAAAGGAGTCACAACATTCCAAGATAGCATCCTGAATGATGAGTTGTCCATACCAATGATGGCTCAACCAACTTCACTCCCCAACTTCAATATTGATAGGAGTCGCACAAAAATAGGAATTTTCAACTGCCTTAAGTTTTTTGTATTCTATCACACTCAAGTCATCTAAATAACTAGAGTTTATCTTGAAGGAACTTTCCCTTAATTGCAACATGCATGTATTCCCCCACGCCATCAATAATGGACATCTCCTAGTTAAGTTATTGGCATCTTCTATGGAATAAAGTGATCGTGGGTCTTAAGAATAAAATATGGAAAAGAAGCTCAAATCAGTTGAGTCTTTCGTTAGTTAAATCCTTAGTTCAATTTAGTTTCTAGAGTAGAGATTAAGGCTCAAAGATATAAAAGAGCCAATAAACCTCCATTCGACTATTCTTGTTTTTTAGCTAACATACATTTCTTTGCTCTCTGTGATTTGACCTGTGTGCAGTCCCATTGGGATGCAAATAAGAAGGAAATTCGTGTAACCTTGCATTAGCTTTAGGAAGTCCCTCTAGAAGGAGAGGTGGGCCCACTCTACCAAAAAAGAGGTGACTTTTGTATGTTCTTTTCATTTGCTGGTTTTCTTTGGTAGATGTTGTTGTGATGTGTACTGATTAAATTAGTTATGTTCATTGCCCATTTCTGTCAACCTGCAAGTGTTCTAAAATCAACAAAATTCTAAAATCAAAACAAAATGTTTATCTTTAAGCATTTCCTTTCCATGTATTAGGCTTGTTCAATTTTATCTTTCTGTATTTCTTTTTCATGCCTTAATTGTATTCAATTTACTTTCAACACGTGTGTTTGATTTCACTGCAATATTTAATATAGATGCAATTTTTCTTTCATTTTAGATTCAATATTTACTTCTACATATTTGTTAAATAGTGTAATGTCCCATAGGCTTCAGTGGGTGATGGTCCCCACCCTAGCGCTCATGCCCCGAGGTCTCCTCTCCTGGCGTCTAGCGGTGGTTTGGTGGTGCCCTATCACTTAGCCCTTAACATCGGTTATGCGCCATTCACCACAAGTTTGGGCTTTTGGCACAAAGGTTGCTTAGCTTGGTATCAAAGCCGAGGACTCAAGGTCGAGACTCTCTGGGGCAACCGGACTGTAATGTCCCGTACACTTCGGTGTGTGGTGGTCCCCGCCCTAATGCTCATGCCTCGAGATCTCCTCTCCCTAATATCAAACAACTCCTCCAACCACATAGAAAGGGGAAATTCACCACTGAAACCAACAACCGAGAAGAGGGTTTTCGTCCTCAACCAGCAAAGGAAGAACTCCCTAAGCTCATTCCAGCAGCATCTCCTTAAGTTGTTGAAAGATTAGTCCCCAATATCAAACAGCTCCTCCAACCACGTAGAAAGGCAATTCCACTTGGAGCGATTGACTTCCCAAGCACACTACTTGATGTTCAGGGCTAAAACAGAGCTTAATCAATTGTTTCAAGTCTAGCAAAGGAAGAACTCCCATCATTCCAGCAGCATCTCCTTAAGTTGTCGAAAGTTTAGTCTCAATATCAAACAGCTCCTCCAACCACGTAGAAAGGCAATTCCACTTGGAGCGATTGACTTCCCAAGCACACTACTTGATGTTCAGGGCTAAAACAGAACTTAATCAATTGTTTCAAGTCTGTTGTAGCTAAAAGGGAGGTGTAGCAGTTAACAGAAAGCTACAAAAAGGTTGCTCCTTCACTATTTTGACACCCCCAACTGTTGTAATGTTATTGCCAGACCCTCTCTCTCACCCAGCACTGCTCAGGAACAAGGGAAACAATCATCTACAGGTCTGTTACAAATTGTCAACCCTCTCACTACCTACTGTAGTGCTGGAACAGGGGCGACTTGCTCAGATTATTCATAGCAGCTTTGTATGAAGGTTGTCCAACTCCAAAAGAATGGCAAATGCAACTAATAGGTTGGACGTCACCTTTACAGCAGGGAAACCACTCAAAACCCCAACGATCAGCTTTCAAAGGGTCACACCAAAACTCACCGTCTTGCCTAAAGGTGTACAGTCATCACCAAATTTTAAGTCTAAAATACTAATCCAAATAACCATTGAAAAACCATGGCGCCTAGGCTGGAATTGTAGTTGCCAACTTGTTTTGATAGACTTATCTCCATAACCAAACTCTCATGGACTGCAAAGAAAGGTAAGGTCTGTTCTAGGGCAAAATGGCACGGCTAGTTTGAAGACACCTGCAATCACTACCAAAGCACTCCAAAACACCTCTAAAATTAGTTATTGAACACTCCAAAAATATGCATTCAAAATACCTTGAATATTTTCATTATTGAAACACCAATCTGCAAATTCTATGAAAACAATGGTAACTCCTAAGATAGAATCACTCCAACCAGTTAGGGTGGATATTTCACCACCAAAACCAGCAACCAAGAAGAGGGCTTCCGTCCTCAACCAGCAAAGGAAGAACTCCCTGAGCTCATTACAGTCTGCTCAACCCAGAGAGTCTCAACCTCAACTCTGACAACTTAAGGAGATGCTGCTGGAATGAGCTCAGGGAATTCTTCTTTTGCTGGTTGAGGACAAAAAACCTCTTCTTGGTTGCTGGTTTCGGTGGTGAGATATCCACCCTAGCTGGTTGGAGTGATTCTACCTCAAGAATCACCATTGTTTTCACGGAGTTTGCAAATTGGAGTTTTTGGTAATGAAGATATTCAAGGTATTTTGAAGTGCAAAATTTGGTGTGTTTGATATTAGGTGTTTGATGAAATTTTGGAGTGTTTTTAATTATAGCTTGAAGATTGTTCCAAGCCTGGCTGCACTACATCTACCCTAGGCTGTACCCTCTTTTTGCTCATGTAATCTCAATGGTGAACAAGGTGATTATGGGTATTTTTCCATTGATCTTCTTAGAGCTGGCGGACCCCCTTTGCAATAATTTTAGTGGTTATCAAGTGGCATTTATTTTTAGAAGAGAGAGTCGCCCCTTTCAGCAGGTTGTCCAGGTTTTGGAGGTGTTTGGAGTTTGAGCCAAGACTTTTGGAGTTGGAGTTTTGTGACTGCAATTTCTTACCTGGAGTGGCACCCTGATCCACTGGGATGATAGCTGGTGGTATATGACAGTTTTGTAATCAAACAAATTAAATATGAATTTATTCCAGAATCACCCCTGCATGACAGAGCCCCTGTGAATGGTTTTCAGATGGTTTGAGTGGCAAAGGGCGTTGGATTTGGCAGTAGTTTGCTGGTTGAGGGTTGTTTCACAGGTTTGAGCAGTATAGGAAGGATTATTGGGAATTGAAGGTACTGATTTAACCTGTTGCTGCAGTTGGAAGGCATCTTGATGATGGACTATTGATAATTTCTGAGTGTGCTGGAGATATCTGTGCCCATTATCCTGCTACAGCAAGTTTGAAATCTCTGACATTAGCTCTGTTCAATGGGCTGGGAGTGACAAAGAGGCTGGGAAAGTCTGTAACTCCAGTTGGGTAGTCTTTGTTGATAGTGGAATAATCACTTGAGACTGTTGTTTGCTACTGATCTCTGTAATCTGCTACGGCAGGTTTGATTAGGCTTAATGACGCATCATTCCAAGGTATTTACACTCTGTTTGGTTGTTATTGGAGTGGATATTTCATAGTGCTCCATTAGTTGTATTTGGAGCTATAATTGTTGTAACAATTGTGACTTGAATGAATGTAATCAACATTATAAAATGCAACAGCAGAAGTCTTTAATATGCAAACCTTCCGGTGCTCATGTTATAGCATGAATACATGTTAATTGTTTTAGTCTTGTTGTGGCACCACTGGTTGATAATTTTCTTCAAAAAAAAACCAAGGGGTGACATTACAGCTGTAACGTCCAGTAGGCTTTGGTGGGTGATGGTCCCCACCCTAGCGTTCATGCCCCAAGGTCTCCTCTCCTGGCGTCTGGCAGCGGTTCAGTGGTGCCCCATCGCTTAGCCCTTAATGCCGGTTTGGTGCAGTGGTTTCTTAGCCTAGACTTGTGGTGAATGGCACCTAACCGACGTTAAGGGCTAAGCGATAAGGCACTACCGAACTGCCGCCAAATGCCAGGAGAGGAGACCTCAGGGCACAAGCGCTGGGGTGGGGACCATCACCCATCGAAGCCTACAGGACATTACAATCCGCTCACCCCAAAGAGTCTCGACCTCAAGACCTCAGCTCCAATACCAAGCTAAGCAACCACTGCACCAAAAGCACAAACTTGTGGTGAATGGCGAGCAGAATAATGTTTTGACAACTTCAGGAGATGTTGGAATGAGCTCAGGGAGCTCTTTCTTTGCTGGTTGAGGACGAAAACCCTCTTCTCAATTGCTAGTTTCCGTGGTGAATATCCACCTTAACTAGTTGGAGTGATTCTATCTCAAGAGTCACCATTGTTTTCATAGAATTTGCAAATTGGGGTTTCAGTAATGAAAATATTCAAGGTATTTTGAATGGATATTTTTGGAGTGTTTGGTAATGAATTTTAGAGATTTTTTGGAGTGCTTTGGTAGTGACAAGCTAAGCAACCACTACGCCAAAAGCTTGGACTTGTGGTGAATGGCGTCTAACTAGCGTTAAGGGCTAAGCGATAGGGCACCACCAAACCACCGCCAGAGCCAGGAGAGGAGACCTCAAGGCACGAGCGCTAGGGTGGGGACCATCACCCATCAAAGCCTACAGGACATTACAGTCTGCTCACCCTAGAGAGTCTCGACCTCAAGACCTCAGCTCTGATACCAAGCTAAGCAACCACAATGCCAAAAGCCCGAACTTGGTGGTGAAAGGTGCCTAACCGACATTAAGGGCTAAGCAATAGGTAACCACCAAACCGCCGCCAAACACCAAGAGAGGAGATCTCGAGGCACAAGCGGAAGGGTGGGGACCATCACTCACCTAAGCCTACAAGACATTACAAATAGATAGTAAAATAGATGGTTAAATTTTGTGTGAAGTTTTATATTGCAAGTAAGCCAATGAGAAGTGGCATCTTAGTTAGAATAATTCACTTTGTCATTATTAGAGCTTAGGAATCAAACCACCATCTTGAAACACCACCAAAGCCTTACCACAAATAGCTCCAAACACCGCTCTAGATTGATAAAATTAAATGATATAAAATCAATGACTACAATGAACCTATAATTTTTGGCACCGTTGCCAAGGAAGTGACTATTAAGTTAAGGTGTTGGTAGGGTTTGTAACCAAAGTCTTATGGTTTATGAGTAGGCCTAGAGGCTCTCTACATCACTTCATAAAGAAACCCCCCAATTAGCACAACAAAGAACTACATTCAAGATCCATTCTAAGGGAGTCATTCAACCAATTATCGAGTCACGAATCACACATTCCCTGGACCTTGCATCACCATGGAAAAAAACAATGTAGGTGAAGATGGACCAGCCAATAGAACCTTCTCATATCCAATTTCCTTGAATCCTAACAAAAATGTGCCCCCTTGTGAAAAACATCTCTCCCTCAATATTACCAACATTTAGAGGAAGAGTTTATGAAGATCCAAATCAATTTCTTTTTGAATTCAAAGTCTTATGTCATACCTATGACTATGGGACTAACAACCAGAAATTGCAACTCTTCCCCTCCACCTTGAAGGAATCAGCTTTGCGTCGATTCTTGGGACTAATTGTTGATTCCATACACGCATGGGAGGAAACGGAGACTATCTTTCTTGATAAGTATCAATATTATTGTAGAGTTCAAGATAGGAAGGAAGAACTTTTCAGAATGAAACAACTAGAGGACGAAAAACTTGGAAGATTATGTTGATCGCTTCTTATTTGTCCATAAGAGGTGTGGCAATAGTTTGGATGAAGAAATTAGCAAAACCATTTTCCTTAGAGGGATAGATGAAGATGTTGGGTAATCTTTAAACCTGAGCCAACAATAGTATGCTCAAGAAGGGAAAGAACTGGCTAATCTCAAAATTGGCATCCTACTTCACCTGAACACCACTTTGGAAGAGGTACAAGCAAACAAGAAAACTACTGAACCATTGGCTATCTACTGCGCATGATGTAGAGAGAAATACCCACTCAAGGAATGCCCCCTAAATTAGACCAAGTTGTATGGAATTTGTGAGAAAAAACATCCCACCAATGAATGTAGTTTATAGCCCAAAATTAAGAACCAATTGAAGAAAATACCACAAGTTGACAAAGAATTCGACTTCATTGGTCAAACGCAACCCAATTTCAAATTTAACCCATACCCTAGCCAGTTTGGGCCAAGAACTCCTCCAAATTGGGTATCAAACCAATGGTCTAGACCTTGGGGAGATCCATCTCTACAAATTCCACAACCACAAATGCCACCACAATGGGGATCGCCCTAGTCCCCACCTGAATGGATCAACCCATCATGGACCACTCCTCAATGGAAAAACTCAAGTCAATACCAACAACCCTGGGCCAACATAATCAAGGACCAAGACATTAGGGGAATCAATCACAAGCCTTGCCACCTGGACCATCTCAAGCACCATCTCTAAATTCCAAAGAACAAGTAAATCAACTAAAACTACCTACACAACCTATGCCAAATCCTAAGAATCGTCGACCACAACAACTAATCTACAATACAGACTAGAACATTGCAGCGCTAAGCTTAATAGAACTTAATGATATCCAACTGGGCTCATGAAAAATTCTAACAAAACTTAACGATATTTGTAATGACTTGTAGCAATCTTACTATTTGGCTTCTTCTCATGTTTTAGAGACAAAACATATCAAAGAGGGATAGCATGTTATGTACCCAAGGATATGATATTATAATATATAGAATTTGATGGAGATGCTAACATTTGGCATATATCCATAAGTTAGTTATATTGAATCACATGGATAGCTTATGTAGTTTAAATTAATTATATTAGGTAATGAGTGGGTCTATAGAGTTTACCCCTTCGTTATGTTATTACAAAGAGGTCTATAGAAAGGAAGTGAATATCATTGAAAGGATATGTGAAGAGAATATTCTCTTTGGAATCTCTTGGAGATATAGTGTAGAGCGGCTCCTTCCATAAGGAGCATTGTGCAATGTTAGCCTACTTCATGGGTTTACTACATTTATTGGATATTTAGGTCATCTTGGCCCATGAGCATCTCTTCTTTCATATGTAATCTCTCTTCAACATTATCATATTGCAACTATTATATGTGTGGATCCACCTAGCACTCACTCCATCTAGGTTGCTACCCCATTTGCAAAAGATTCAACAAGTGTTATGCCATGAGTGCTAAGTGGGCAATCCATGGTCATAAGAGATGGGTTCTTGTGAATCATTACTCATGAATATGCATCAGTGAAAATTGGCTCGAAACTACATAGTTGAATATTAATAAATCATCACATAATTTGAAACATTGTGAAAGCACTAATCATATGAAAATGAATGGGAAAGGGAGCTCTAAAATGAATGGTTCATATGAGACAACACTTGTTGCAGGTTTTTGCAAATGGGATAGCAAGCTAAGTAGGCTTGACCATGAGGGAAACTCCATGGTTAAGCACGCTTGCACCAAAGTAGCACTAGGAGAGATGAAATCTAGAGAAGTTTCAATGCTTCCTCCCTATCAAAATCACCTAGATGCAATGAGTACTAAGTGGATTATTCATGGTCATCATAGGGGGCTTCTTGTGAACCATTACTTGTGAAAATGAGTCAATGAATACTAACTCAAAACCATGCATTAATCCCAACAAATAATCACATAATTACTAGATAGCCAAACAAACTAGATCTTTATTTCTACTAAGCATATACCAAATGGGCAAACTATATATGAGAGTTGTATGCCTTCTACATTGTTTGCATGTTTCCAACTGTACCATTATATATTTTACAATACAAAAGCTAAAAAACTTACTAAAAATAGCATGGTTACTAGGAGACTCATTCCCTAACCCTTGGTACCTGTCTCCCATACTAGAAATACATCCCCATCTCAAAGACCCATATGGAGACATCTCCAAACATTAGAAGCCTTCAGATGAAGTTTCTTAGCATCTCCTATAAGCATCCTTTGAAAATGAGGAAACTTCCAATAGAGGTTTATCAAATATATCACATAAATTACATTGGATTTCCTTAAAGTGCTGATATGTGGTTGACAAAAGTTAAAAGAACTAAATAAATACATTAATAGGCTTGTAACTTTCTATTTTTTCCATAAAAGTTTACAATATTTTTGGTGGTAGAAAATTTCCTTATTAAACCCCAAAGAGTAAGAATATGAGGCAAAACAATAATAAGGCTTAAGATGTGTACATACATTGAAGTTTTATCAATTGATTGAAAATATAGTCATCTCCAAGGTCCCCATACTATGTTTTTAAAAATAATGGGATTCCCCTCCTATTTTCTTTGTCATCTCCAAGTGATTATGGTTTTAAATATTTTTTCTCTATTATCAAATTCTATACAATTAATCTATTTCAATACACTTTAAAATGTTAGTTTTATTTTTAATCTTAAGCATTTTAGTATTTAACATTCTTTAAAGATATCCATTGTCTGATATATCTATATATAGTCGTCTCCAAGTACCTATCTCCAACCTTTTTTTAAAATGGCATATAAGTACCCATCCCTATCCCTCATACTAGTACCTGTCTCCTAGTAACTACGAAAAATAGTAAGTTAACGTTCGCAATAAGAACCAAAGAATCGCCGCATTTGATGGTGACTTGTGTTTTTGGAAGTTGAAATGAGCTATCAAATAAGGGCAAGCTTATTACAAAACTAAAAATGTATGAAGTTATTTAATTTCAGTATTCCTAGTTGTTGGTGACATACTCCTAGCTAATTACTCAAAATGTAAGGTTCAGACATGCATTGGAAAGCTTGGGTAACAAATTAATTAAAATGCATTGGAGCATAGCATACGCAAGTTTGGTGTATAGAGCATCCTAGTGGTAGTGCAATCTTGCAATGCCCAAAAAATATTAAGGATTTTCAAGTACTGGTGGATTATCTAGAGAGTCAAGAAAGTTGAGGATGAAGTTGTTCTGCATCAGTCACTGTTGCTGCAGAAAGTTTTTCCATAGAAGCCACACAGTTGCTATGAAAAAACATTCACAATAGTTAAACAGTTGCTGCAAAAAGTCATTTGCAACAATTCAACAATTGTTCCCAAAATTCATTCACAGATTTTACTAAGTTGCTTCAAAAAATCATTCGCAGTAGTTTAGCAGTGGTCAAAATGAGAAGCCAGACAAAACAAAAAAATGCATTTTTTTAATAGTTCCATTCAACCTGGGCATGTACAACTCAGAGCACTTCATGTCAACATCACCATGGTGGTTGTAGATCAGTATTCCTAGACTAGGGTGTAGTACATCTGTAGAACCAATTGCCCAATTTGGAAAAGGGGGGCATGCAAGTCCAAGAGGGGAGGCATGTTTTACAAATGCAGAGAGAGCATCATAAGAATGATATGGGCAGGGTGAATTACATCATATATAAACAAAACAAAAAGAAACATAAAGAGAAGTAATTGGCCTGTAGCTTCCTGTGAGGTGTCCCGTGCTTGCCTGCAATGGTTTAGTAGCTGCTATAACCCCTGTAGTATTCTGTTAAAATCTGACTGTAACGTTCTAAATTTGCAACAACAAAACAATGATTTATTGCATGTTCTGTTCTGTAGAAATAAACATTTGCCTGTAAAATTTTCTATTTTACAGCAGTAATAAAATTTGGAAATTGGTGATGTCTCTAATGGTCTTTGCAACGGTTAGCATGTGTGTACTGAGTGGTTTTGGGGCTTGCTGCACAGACCAGGCTGTCATTAATTTGATCAACTATCCTTATCTGCATCGAGGATCCAAGGTCCACATATCAAAATTCAACTCTGTAGGGCCCCAAAAATGCAAAATACAAAAACATAGAAAATACCAAAAAACAGATTTTTGGAGATTCTTAAAAAGTTGCCCAAAACAGTTTCTTAGATAACTCAAAACATTCTCTAGATCTGTTACAATTACTCCATTGTCTTCTAGTGAAAACAAGCTCAAAATACTCTGATTCAACAGTGTCCTCTAGAGAATCTAATTTTTTTCCTAATGGTGTTGTGTCTTTCAATTTCATTCATGTGCAGTGGTGGTTTTCTTCCATTCAAAAGTCAACGAAAAAGAATGGTATGTTTCCCACAATGTAGAGCCATTAGCATGCATTACATTGCTAAATATTATGTAGGCTTATGGATTGATGAAGATATATATTTTTTGGTAGCTCCATATAATGCCATTGTTTGAAATTTTCATAAAAAATTTACTAGTCAACACCTAATATTACCCAATTGACAAAGAGAAATTGTGTTTCCCGATCAGCAAATAGCAGTTTCATTCATCAATTGACATATTTTTGTTCTTTTCTTATTCTCTTTATTTCAACAGAATTAGCCTCCACGTCAAATCCAAAGTGATATTTTCTTATTTGGGCCATTCATAAAGTCCTTTGAAGTGATCCACCTCAATTGGCCTAGATCGCACCATTTTCCCCATCTTGATGAGCATGTATAGTCTTGCCCAGATATCATCCTAAGGTTTCATCCCTTCTCTAATTTTCAATATATTTAGCTACTATTATTGCTAGTTCTAGTCTCAGTCTTTTTGACAACAACTGCCAATGTTACCTTCCCATCAATTCTACTTGGCCAACCTACTATATCATTACCCTTTTCCCATCTAAAGCATTTAGTTGATTTTGATGAGCAAACACTTATACTGAGAGGGAGGGGTGAAGCAGTATAAGAACATAACATAACATAACACTTATACTATCTTTTACTTTTTCAAATTGGCAACCACAATAACTTCAAATACATAACATCAACAAATAAGAACACAAGATTTACATGGAAACCCTTTCGGGAGAAAACCACGGAAAAATATTGCTTATATAAAATTCTCTTACAAACTTTGTAGGCACCAACCTACTAGAGACACGAATCCCCAACACTTGAGCACCATCTCAATAAGAGACACCGATCTCTTTAAAATGAGGCACCAACCTCTTGATAGACAAAGTATTTTTCTTCTTGATAATCCTCCTCCAAAAATCTGCCTTTGAATTATCTTCTATTAGAATCTCTTCACACAAATCTGCTGGTGTATATAAGATATATCTATTTGTCTTCCACACTCATTTCCCCACATTCCACAAACTCCTTGTATATCTTCACCTAGATAGGCTACCTTATGGAGAGATGTATTGTTTGATAAGGGAGGCAACTCTTCATCCTTTTACACCTTTTAATAGCAAACTTGGGCACTCCATAAGGGGTCAGGCCCTATAAAAATATAAATTTCTTTAAATTTAATTTCAAAATGGGGTACCACAATAAGGGGGTTGGTGTCATGAATTAAAATAATTTAATTTAATTTTTTTCTTTGACTTGTGAGGAGGGCACTAAAACTGAAGGAGGTCGGCCAGCATAAGTATGAATTTAATTTTATTGTATTGCTGCCTTGTGAGGATAAAAACTGCCCTTGGAATGATGCAATTTAGCGGCCTTTGGCCATTGCAAATTCTTCCTCTTGGATCAGCAAATTTCATCGTGATATTCATGATATCTTTAATGACAATAAACTGCCATCAATCTCCCATACACCTTTGACATCAATGACAAGTGACAACAACTCTAACAGATTTAAGCTTTCTTCTAAACTTCACCTCCTAGTCAATTTTCTTCTGCTGCTATGAGAATAGGAGTCTACAAAATTGTTATGCCCCCAACTAGGGGAAATCGCAGCAATATTAATCGATTCCTTAGAGAAATCGTCCAGGGATATTATCTAATAAAAGAGGAAGACAGCGATTTAACAAAGGCAGAAAATTAAAATATAATCGGCATCCTTTAAATGAAGCAGCCCATTCATATGGAAAGAGACATGGAAGGTGACGATTGAAGGAACAACCGTCAGTCTAGGGGACATGTCCCTTACCAAGTGACAAGCAAACAGAAGGATCATGACTCTTTGCATCCAATGTAGAATATAAAGGGAGAGACTTTCCCAAAGGAGGAGGCATCAAACCATCTTGGAATTTATTTATTCTCAAACTAGTATCTGCAAACTACAGCAGACTGATCAGAATATGTCATCTGCAACAGTAATTATTATATCTGCATGCTGAGGTTATAGCAGTAATATAAGTTCATAGATACTGTGGTATCTAATTTGATGTTTATGTTTAAATACATTAATTCTATGCATTTCATGTAGAGCCTAATAAAGAACTATGATTCAGTTATTAATCCAACCATAAGTTATTTATGCCTCTATAATCGATCATGGGAAGAAGAGATGGAAGTATGTAGAAACCCCTTGTTTCCCCTATTTCTGTCTCTGACTGTTTTCCTGATGTTTCTCTGAAATTTTGGTTTTTTTGACGTTTCTAGGGTTTTAAGCAATAAATGAAGATTGCGATTTTTGCAAGAAATACAGAATAAATGCCATAAAATAATATGTCTCTGAGAACTACAGAATCTATAGCAAATACCGAAGCTTGTTCATTAAAGAATCTTCTGAAGACGATTACAATATAACCCAGTTACATGCAAATGAATAAAGCAATGATTTTTAATGAAAACCTGAAGATAGCAGCTTGCTGGTAATTAGTTGAAATGGTATGGCTGCATGATATTTGTCCTTCTCCTCCTGTCTGGTGATCACAGAAGACTCCAGCTACTCCTGCGTCCAAGGTGATGAAGATAGCTTGCCTGGGAGATAGGCGCTTTGAACAGAAATAAGAACTCGCCTCCTAGCTGTTGGTACGGCCTGGTACATAGCAGTACGGCCTGATAATGATCAGCAATTAATGAAGGGAGGTACGGCACTCAAAGAAGTCTCCAGAATAACAATAAGGATAGGCGCCTTGACTTGCTATATGCTCCCAGATGAAAACTAGGCTGAAACAATACTTCCTCTGGAGAATACACTTTTTCCAATGATGGTACGGCTGTACTGTACAGATTTGTACGGCTGAGACAGCAACAGCAATTAATAAAGGTACGGCCTCCTTCTGGAATCTCTGAATGTGGAGAATATGTGCGCCTATGTTGTTAGATGTCTTCTGAAAGAAAGAAACTTTCTAAAACCCTGAAGATAATTAATTCTCTGAAGCTCAATGATTTCCTCTGAATGAAGAAACCTCTGCTGGCAATAAATCGGATGATATTTCACACCCTCTGAATCGCTCTCACTGGAGATGGCTCGTTTCTCCAATGCGTTCGAGACTGAAACCCCTACAGCCTGTTCTCTGTGAAGACTGATCACCTCAATCCAATAAATGCCTCACAATGGCTCAATTTCCAAGGCACGCACTATACTGGGCACCAAAAGCGCGATTTCCCCAAAAGATAGGGTTTTAATAACAATATTCACTTTTAATTCTTCTAATTTCTCCATAGTCTCGTACTTAACATAAATCATAATTTAATGGCCAGGGCTCCCTTTCCGATGATACACCCCTCAATTAAGAATCACTTAAGTTAAGTATTATAACATTATAACTTTATATTATAATTCATAAATAATTAATATTTAATTAATACACTAAATATTAATATTTCTCGCTACTATCCGATGACCGCTCTGCCTCGAACTGACTAACACCGGCGTGATTTTGAACGCTGCCAAAAGCCATATTGCTAAAATATGTGGGTCCCAAACCGCCGCCAGAACTCCGCTAAAAATAGCAACCAGTAGCAGTTCCCGCATCGCAGCCCAAACGTAAAGCCAATTGATCAAAAACTCCCACCGGGGTCAGCCAAGCCCAAACTAATTCTCTAACCACTTTAATGCCTCATTTAGGTCTCGGATATTAATCTTACTTAACTCGGACATGCTCGCCAAAATGGGGATAATATGACAAAGTACAAGGGGATAGCAGCTACGAGGTTTCATGCTAAGTAGACCACCCATAATGGATGATCTGACTGCCATTTGTGTGATGCCATTTGTGGGCCAAGGAGATTGCTATCTGCCCTTGGGCTTAGAAAGAAGAAATGCTCCGGCATCCTATTGCGGCTTCATCTCCGATCTTTCCAATGGTTGATTATTAGAGTGGATAATAACTTTAGTTTCATATTGAAAGTACTTATCTGTTTTAAGATCAATGAACCTTATATATGTCGAATAATTTAATGGATGTTGCAAACAGTACAAATGATCAACTAATTGTTTATGAATTATTGGCTAACATTATTGCAGGGTTAAAATCGGAGTTTATTGGAATTTGTAATTTAATAAGATATACCTCTTACTTTGAAATTGTGATTTTGGAGCAAAATTCCAGGTATACCTAAAAGGGGACATTACAAAAATCCATTGGTACTATAGCTTCTTGGCCATTCATAAGTTGAAATGACAAGAATTACTATAGCTTATTGGCTATACACATGTTGAAATGACATGAATCTTGTATGACAATAAAAGTTCTACAATGCATCCAAAGTGTGGTATTGATTTCTCAGCCAATCTTGTTTATCCATGTCACATGTTTTATGTACTGGACAATATTTTTTTAATTATAGCTATGACTTGTGCATTATGTTAGAAGTATTGTCATTGATGTCAAATGCCACAAATCGTGCAGATATGCAAAAGCAAGATATGAAGAATATGTTCAGATGTTTGCTCAGATTTGTAGTTCATGAGATTCAGATCAAAGGTCTTTCAGCAGACTTTGTGGCTTTCAAAAGTGAAGAATATATCAAGTTCAATAGAACTTGCTCATATAAAAAAGAATGAACTATTTATAATATTGGTCTCACAAAATATTATAATGCATGAATTGAAAAGAACGATCTGAAAAGAACGAGCAGGAAAGAACGAAACAAACAGATTACAAAATTTGTTAAGAAAAATTTGTTAAGACAAAGCAACATATTTGTTAAAGACATAAGGTGTGATAACTCAAAGGATGTGATTATGTCAAAAGATACGAATGGAAAGCAAATACGTGATTATGAGTTTTTGCTAAATCGTTTTTTTAAGAGGTATGAATCAAGAAGCCACATCTTTTCTTTAAAAACGATGGAGACAAGTAGTAAAATCTGTTTTGTTATAAAAGACGTTACATATCAGCAGCCATGTCTTTTCTCAAAGGACACGTCTTCACATCTAATCTGGTGCGACTTAAGACAAACTGACATGTCTTTTTCAGATTATTTTTGAAATGAAAAGAATGCGTTGTTTCAAAGTGACGTGTTGGCTGGAATTTCGTATTCTCTAAGGACGTGTTTATATCCAAGGGAGACGTGTCTTTTAAAATCCAAGTATACATCTAAGGAGACATAAGAGAATATACGATTTTCTCTACAATACAATTCTGTTTTATTTGCACACAGAAAATTAATTAACAAAAGATATGTCTAGAAGTGTATGTTGATCTAGTTATTAAATAATCAACTAAGTCAGAATAATCAAAGCAAAATCGAAGATCATTAAGGAAGAAAATTGGGATAATGAAGGGGTATGAATAAATGTTGAAAAGGCAAAGTTATGATCTTTCATCAGAAGGCACATTTTTGGATCAAAGTATATATTTGCAATTCATTTTTTATTTGACAGTGCGGTTGTGAAGTTCAAGAAGTCTACATCAAAAACCCATCTTCTTGTGTGGGCTAAGTGAGATTTTTCATCACAAAGGCAGATTGGAGGATTGGGAGAGTGCAGATCTGATTGAAGACATTTGTTTCATCCATCAAGTCAAGGTTTGGTGCCTTGTATTAGGGGTTGGTGCTCCTTGTAGGTTGGTGCCTACTAAAATTCTAAAGGAGTTGGTGTTCCTTGTAGGTTGTAGCCTACAAAATCATCTCATTTGTAAATAAAGTAGGTTGGTGCCTACTTCTATTTGTAAAATCATTTAATCAATTCAATAAAGTGGTGTCAACTTGCTTTCATTGATTCATATCAGAAGTTGATGTTGGTAAAAGTTTAAGTTTGTTGAAAAGTTGAAAAATAAAAGATTGTTTTGATTGACTGATTCACCCCTCCCCGCCCCCCTCTCAGTAAATTTTTTGTGCTCTTCACATTAGCTCTTAGGTAATATGGAGCTGTATTCTTTATGTTGAAGATAGTCGTCATATGGCTCAGCTACTTTATTCAAAAATTATGTCACCCTTTTAGTAGTCAAAGTTAGTGGACATCTAAAACTGGTAATTAACTGTTATATGTAAAACTTCTTGTACCATTGCAGAGTTATCTAGAAATGCCTTTGCCATAAACCAATCAAACATTCAATGAAAATTAGCATGTATCCTTCTCAATAGCCAAAGCTAGTGGACATCTCCCTTTCTTGGATAAATGCTTGAAATGAACAACAAAATCAGGTTCTTTCCTTTCAAAAAGTTCATCGTGGTCTACTTGGTTGTATGTGTTGAACACTAGCTTCTTTTGGCTTGCTAGTCCTTTGGCATGTGTCAGATTTCTAACAATCTTTAAATGAAGTTGGCCACAATAATCCAACCAAGAAAATATTTCTTGCCATTTGCTTTATGATCTACATGGAAACCAATTTCATCTTAGCAAACCTCTTTAATTAGATCCCTTTCAGTTATTTCATCCTTTATGATGTGTTTTCTTAACACATTGCCCTTACACATTCAATATAAGGGACCATGTATCAACCGAAAGGATTTCAATTTTAAAATTATCCTCTTTTCATTCAATGGCATTTCCTAGAGGAATCGTTGTATTGTTAAGCAATATCCTATATCTTGATGTTGTTGAGACAATAATGTTTGTGTATAACCAGGAGTCCAAATAAGCATCATTTACCCCCCCTATTGTCCTCATGTTTGAACTCGACAATTTTTAAACTTTTTGTGTCAAATCAACAAAATTCCATTGCACATTGAGTTCCTTTGTTGTATCAGTCTTGGTTGTAATTGCCCCAATCATCCTCAATTGTCAAATAGCTCGGCAAATTGAAGTCACCAATCTACATTTGTAGTCTGAAGATGTTGCTGTTTTTTTGCAACAAGCCATCATAGTTGCCCGTCTCAAATAACACTGCATTTAATCAGGTTCATGTGAGCTAGTTGCATCAAGCTTAGAAGTCATGCACCAGTTTCAAAGGTTTCTAGGAAAATCATTCATCCCTTCAATCAAAACCCTGGAAGCAATTACACAAATTAACCTAGGCTGGCCAAAACAATTAAACCAAGAGATCTATTTGAGCTGGAACAAAATCATTTTACAAGGACATTTAAGACTCTGTTGAACACAATGTGGCAAATTTCTGGGGCAAAATTACTCCCCATTTGGAAGATATTAAATTAACATTATTTTGTCAGGCAGGTTATGGAAACAATTAAAACAAGATTTTTGGGGAAGCTAGAGCAAAACAAATTTACAAGGGACTTTACAGGGTTATTGTATGCAATGTGGCCAGTTTTCAAGTGAATACTTTTCTAGTCAAAAAATCATGGAATTATCTTCTTTAGAATGTGTTTACAAATTCATTTGAAATTTTTACAGTTCACTTTGTCGACGTTTTCTAAATGTTTTGAACTTGTCGGTAAGTCCATTAGTTCAAGAACCCATTGAAACCCTCACACTACCCTTTGGTGGCAACTTCACAAGTTCAAAACTCTTAGAAAGCCCGAAACATACTTTTGTCAAAGTTTTTTCAATTTCTTTAACCTTCAAATCCCTAAAATACACTATCAGCATGGTTCAAAAGGCCACCAAACGACGACACTACACTTTGTCAATGTTTTCTTAAGGTTTTGAACTTTTCAAGGAGTTCAACAGTTCAAGAACTCCCCAAATCTCCAACACACAAAGGGATTTGTTAGAAAACCATCACAACTTCATGCCCTAGCCAATTCATCTGCATAATGTGAAACATAGACAGAGCCAATTTCATGGGGTGGACAGATTGCAAAGTATACACAAAATGGATTGTTGATCAGACTTTAAAAACTTTCAAGCAAATGTAATTGGCAGGTGTAAAGTTGAGCTCCACAAGCTTCGCCAGCATCATCCCTGCTTATGCCAAAATGGGGCTTCAAAACAGCATATGGATTTCCATCGAAGCATAACAAAAGAAGGATTTTTGCCAAATATTATAGTTTGAAATGTCCCGGTAGACATGTACACAAAATATCAAAGCATAGACAAGGCATGTGAACTGTTTGACTGAATGCTGAAAGAAATGTGGCCACAAGAAAACCATGATTGCAAGATATACACAAAAAAAAAGGAATTTGTTGAAAAAGTTTTAGAAACTTGCAAGTAAATGCAATCAACTAGTGTGAGACAGAATTCCATGACCTTTTCCATATTCCTTCTTCCTATAAAACATTGAGGTTGAGTGCAAAGATGCGACCTCTGTGGAAATTCTGTAGCATAGTTTGGCATTTGTAACTGGAGTGAATGTTAATGAGCAGCTTTTGATATGTGGGAACAACAGGTTGGAGCCTCAGAGGTCACTTGCTTCTTACAAGCTGTCCTATGATGGGCATTATGTTTTCTTTACAACCGGACTCGATTATTTGGCTGATTACCCTCCATCTCCAAGGGAAGTAATTGAATTGCTAGAGGTTCTTATGCTTTCCATTCCATCATCTGCTCAAAGTCCCCGTCATTTAGATGATGCAACAGATCCAACCTCAAGGGCACAGGCTCAATATAAGAAGCAATTCAAGTGCCATTTTCAAAATGGTCGCCATATCAACATTGCAGGCCAAGCAAGAATTGAATTGTCAAGGAGATTGATCCATGGGCAACGAGTTCAAGGAAGGGCCCTTGGGTTCTCCAGCAAGATTTTCAATAAGTTATATCTGGACTTCATGAGAACAATTTAATCACCAGTACAGGTATAACATGGATTTTCTGGCAAATTTTGCAAAGAAAACTTGTGAGCCCAAACTCCTTTGTTCCATTTAGCAGTAGCTAGAGTTTTGTGAAGACTGGTAGGCAATATGAAGTTGGAATGATGGACAATGATTATGACAGTGATTGTATTCTCGGAACAACTGAAATAGAGGTTAAAATGAAGGGTTGAAAACAGGACTTGCTCCAATAGTGGCACTCATCTCTTATTTGCACCTGATGTTTACTATGATGCAGTGGATGAGAGCAGGAAAGAAGACTTCTTACGAAAAGCAACACAAGAAACAACAAAAGCATTGCATTTGAAAGATGAGTATGCAAAACATATTGAGAATGATTTGAAGGTGAAGCAATCAACCACGATTGCAAGAATTCCTATTTATCAAAGGAATCCAAATGTAGAGGCAACCTCAAAATTTTATAATCTAATGCAATAGCCAATGTACATCAACTGTTTCATCAAATGTCATGACAACAATTCACTTATCAAATTTACACAATGAAGAAATATTTTATTATAAAGTTTGTATACTAATGTTTGTAACAAAATTGATATGAAGTGTATACTCTTGGGAGTTAGTTATATTTTATTTTATAAATCTTAAATTCCCAGAATTGAAAAAGAAACAATTGAAAGTTAGTTATTAGGGGAAGGGATTTACCTACAGTTATTTTCAATGTAAAGGGGTTCAATTCTGCTTTTCTGAACACAGGGAATTCCCATACCATACAAAAAGAAAAGAGTTGTAAAGCTCTTTTGTTAGATTTGAATAAAAGCGTAATAGGACTGGTTGTAGAGCCAGGGTATTATTTCTTTGTGTTGTTTGTTATTTGTAAGTTTTTGCAACCTCTCTTTAAATATTCTATGTTATGTATAGAATTCAAAGGTTTTCCTCATGCAACTGGGATAAAATTATGGGCAATTATCTGCTCATAGAGTCATGAAACCCCTATGTAAATGCATCTCTCGTATGTTAGATTGCATTTCTTCTTAAAACCCCGGTTGCATGCTCCCTTTTCAAAAGTTCTTTCCTGGGAAAGGGATCTTCGTATTGATTTTTTTTTCCTTATGAAATTTTCAATTATCTTTTCCATTTCCGTTTTAGTTTAGTTTCCTTTCCTACTTTCTAGTTAAAAGCATACCCCAAAAAACCCCAATTTATATCATACAAGGGAGCTGCCCCTCTCAAACGCAAAGAAAATTTGTTAATCCATAACTACTTCTTCAACTTTTGGAACATTTGTTGCTACCTGTTGGGCAAGTCACATCAAAGATGTAGTGAAAATTCTATTTACCCCCCCCGGCTCGTTCTCCTAGTTTTGTTCTATATAATTTATCAACTATGACATGATTTTACTTTGTCAAAAAACAATGGAGAATGCAAATTCTTGTGGAAGTAGCAACCAGCTTGGAACTCTTCTAAATATAATGCAAGGGACAATGAGGAGGTTGAGGTTCATGAGAAACTTCTACTATGAAAATGTAATGTCCCCTTTTTTCGTGATTCGTATCTTTGCGATGGTTAGCCTATTATCTAGTTCCCGTAGGTTAACAAGATGTTCAAGGGACCCTTTTGAGGGGATTCAGGATTTTCAACGGGCTAGTGTTTTCATTCTTGCACATTCAATTCAGTTCAGTGGTTTGGTAGGCCTTTTCAAGGCAATTCAGGGCTCATCGTTTGTATTTGCTATTTCTAGCAAATCATGCCAAATTCAGTGGTTTCACACCAACTGTGGGGGTTTGTACTAGAGGCACTCTCAAGGGAGTATTATCAGTTTGTCATCGAGAGTGGGCGTTTTAATTAAATTATTAAAGTAAAGTTACTTTAATAATGTTATATTATTAAAGTGACTTAATTATTTAATGTATAAAGTACTTTATGTTATGGCGTTATAAGGTGATAAAGTAACTTTATTTAAAATGTTATATTTTAAAGTTACCTTATGATTTTAATTAAATGACAACTTTCAAAAAGGTATAATTATTAATTTATTGTGCAAAGCCAAAGTTGGCGTGGGTTTTTTAGAGAGCAATATTAATATATTATTATTAAAAGAGATCAAAACCCTAACTTGGGCATTGGGATTTGGAGAAGGTTAAAAGGTGAAAAAGAACTTCATTTGAGCATCCAAGTTTATTATTCACAATTATGAGACCTGAGTAACAAGTTTGCAGGTATGAAGTTTCAAGCTGATCAAAGGATGGAAACACTCAGTTAGGACGGGATCTACAAGCGTGAAAGACCGTCCAAGGATTCTAGATTGAATGTTCTCAATCAAAGGGCATTATCTGAGCATTCACAGATTTACTTAGCAGTTTCTTTCAGCATTTCCAGTTTACATCAGCAGATTTGAATAAAACAAAGGTCATTTCCGGCAGTTGCACAATCCCATCCTGGCACGTGGGTATTGCAGCAAGTTGTAACATTTAGGAGGCATATATAGGAGTTTTGGTCTTGCAGTTGTGATTGGATTGATCACCAAACTTGGACGTATAGGTCAGCAAAGGAATCAGAGACTCTCAACAGCAAGGGACGAATTTATGAGGCACGTGTGAGCTCCAAGCAGGTCGTACTGCATAGAAGGTCATGGAGTTTGCCAGTAACTAATCACGTGGGGCTTTGTTATCGTTTATAATCACTTTTAGGGCGCCCAACACTTGCAAACAGGCAGCAACTTTCCCAAGGTGAATTTGAGTAGATTTGATCATGGACACCGAGGGTTTTGTGCCCACAATATGTTGTTTTTAATAATTTATACCTGCAGTCACAAACAGCAAATGGGTATGTTATGAATGTGTTTCAAATAAAGAAAGATTATTGAGTTTTCATCTATTTATGCAATTTCCTTTCCATTATTGTTTCATGCAATTTCTTTCAATTTCCGGCACCACTTCCAACACTGTTGGCACCCAAAAAACAAAATTCAAACAGAAACTCAAAATTCAGTTTTGAAACCCTAAGGGAACATCATAGTGGTATTAGAGCACAAAATATCCTACCATCCTGTGCAGTTAATTCACGAGTGAGAAAGAACAGAGTTATCGCTGAGGTTCACGACCGTGGCAACCTCCGTAGCTGCCAAAGGGTAAAACTATTTCAGGGGTTTTAGGTATTCATGATTCTCCAAAAATACCAAGGAGTCTATCCAGTGACAGTGAACGCGTTGCAAGTACAATGGCAGAAAGAGACAAAGGGCATCCCGATTCCATTAGCCCATATGCTAGGAGAGCAAAAATTTGATACTATGATGGATATGTTGGCCGAATTCTTGCACAAGATGAACCAGGTTCCTACTCTTGATCATATAGCACGTCCTGATAATCCTGGAAGTTCTAATAAACAACCTGAGGACAGGCCAAGGATTTCACTCAACTCCACATCTAGGCCCCTGCAGCCTACCTTTACAGGCAGGGTTGAGGCTCAAGTACGTCAAGAACAGTCTCCTGAGCAGCCGATGACCATGGTTGATGAAGTTAGGGCCAGCCATGCAAAATATATTTCACTTCCTCCCGACAAGAAGAACATGTTGACTTTTGACCAATTCTTGAACCAGAAGAGATAGAGAGCAGTTGCAGTTGGCAGGTTAGAGACTAGAGCGCCACTGGGTATGTTGGCATTTAAATTCGCACCTCTAGAATGCGTATTTGAAACAGACAGCTATGCACAGTAAAACTGCTCTTCAAATTAGGAGGGGAAGCTCCCTCTTGCTGATGGTGTTGAAAGAAAGTAAACTAGAAACTAAGTTGCCTATCTTTTTGATCAGCTAGAGCACAAGGTTTATTAAACACAAACGCCACATCTGAGATTTTCTGATTTAAGAACTTCAACTACGACTAACTTAAGCTAAAGACATTTCTAACTTCTCAAGTAATACGCAAAGCAAGAGAAACTAGAAATAAACAAGGTTGATTCTCTGACAAAGTGCTTCAATAAACTCTTTTCCAACAAACATCTACACACTTCAATGTAAATTGAAATTAAGATCATAAAAGCATAACACAAATAATGGAAATCTGAGACGTTATATCAAGACAAAGGAGGCTCATGATTTTATTTCTCAAACTTCTGAAACAAAATCTACTTCTAACATGCCTGGAACAAGAGCTTGCAGCTAAAGAGGCTTGCAATCTTGTTCTTACACAATAGGAACAGCAATTACAACAACTCCTTGTTGGCTAAAAGAGACTCAACAATTCGCTATCATAAAACAATTGAGCAACACTTGAATAACAAATAGAAGGCACAATAGGCTCAGCATTTTGTTATCACTAGCATGGTTAAAGCAAACTAATGAGCAAAGGCTCTTATTTATAGGCAAGCAGAGGAGTAGGGAACCCTAAAATCTCCTTGCTTTCACAATCTAGGGCTTGCTCAGCAAGCAAGCTTTATTTCTAAATCTAGAAAGAAGATAACATCTAACGCCTAAGAAAGCAAAAAAAGCGGGAAACGCCAACTATTACATTCATCTTCTTTCTCTTCTTCAAAGAATGGATAAGAATCGCTCCAAGAATAGAAAGAAAGCTTCTAGAAGAAAGTTGCTTTAAATCTCTATGACATCCACTAAAAAGCAGGGAACTATGTCCCGGTTCGGTGCATCTATGCCATCAATAGCAAAACACCACTTTTCTAAAATATCTTTACCATCTGCAACTGACCTAAGGAAATCTTCGACCTCATTGGCTGCCTTCTCAAACTTTGCTGACATCATCGAAATATGACTCATCCTCCCACCAACTGGATTGCTGCTATCACAGCTGCAAACAACATTCTGAAATTGAGCTTGCACTTCATCAAGCCCGACATAGGAACCATCTTCAAGACTGTATCGAGAAGGAATCTTTGTGACAAACTCGCTAATGAAAAGAAGAGTTTCGATCACCCTTTGCATGTAGGCAATAAACTCCTCAGATATCCTCTCATAAGTTTTAATTTTGAAAACATGGCGCTCTCTCCAAGCAAGGATCTGCCTCTTGTGTTCTTTTGAAACTGCTGAACCATAGGTTGTATCTAAATCAGCAATGATGATTTCATGCCTTGGTTTTACTTCAGCCACTGTTTGTTCAAATCCTTGGATACCTTGACATAGCTCATGAGCGTTTTCTCTCAACTGAAACATTTGTGCCAAGATCTCCTTTCCTCTGACAATGAAACTCTCAATCCACTCGAGTTTCTTTCCCACAAATGACCAGCTATCTCAACTGATGATGATCAGCTGGTGTCTCTAAAACCTGGGCCAGCAGCTGAGTCGCCTGTGAAGAACCATGGACAAGGTTAGAAGTATAAAGCCTGAGCTACTGTATTTCAGCCTTGAGGGCTGCCTTGTCTTCTCCATCCTTGAGCACTCTTTCCTAAAGACTTTCAGACACAGCCCTGAATAGACTCACATCTACATGTCTGGTATTTCTACCAAGATTAGCCTTGACCATCACGAAGTCATCCATATTCACCTCATCCCTGTTCTTATCTATGGGAGGTATGGCAGTCTCCATAACCATCTCACCATCAGGATTCCTATCAAAGTGAACTTGCTTCTTTGCTTTCTTCTTAGGAGGTTCCTGATAGATGTTGTCAAGATCATCAAAATTTACCTGATATGAAGGTCTTCTTCTCACCCTTCCCAAGGAGTTCTCAAGCCAATACACGGTAGTATCTTTACTAACTTCCTTAGGAGGTACAATTGCAATTTCTTCATCATCTTCAATATCCAAGTCGATGTGAATCGCTGAAGGCTCTACCAAAGGTACAGAAATATGTGTTAAAGGCGGCTCCTCTGCTTCTTTCTGGGGTACAGGCTCGTCAAGAGGAACTTTTGTTACAACTGTAGGTTGCTCCTATATGACTATGCCTGAGAAGTCTAACCTTCTTCTTACATTTTTATTTGATCTACCACCTTTGACGCCTTCTTGAGACTGACTTATGCCCTTCTCTTTTGACTGTGCTCTGGAAGAAGAGGGAAGTGTCCTTGGCGGCTCTACTACTGGAATGGAGTTTTTCCTCTTAAGGATTAGGAAAAGCTTGCTATGTTCAAGGACTTGTCTTATCCTGTCTTCAACTGAGAGGGACTCTTTATTAGCCCAATGAATAAATGAATGAAAGATTTTAATGACGTCCACGAGACTAAACAGTCTATGGGACCGAGACCCATAGACTTGAGGAAGGGGCTGATCTTCAATTCCCTTTCGGGCATACATCAGGAGTAACACATCCTTATCATCATCTGACAATCCTTCAATATCCTCTGAAAGGAAGTCTTTCATCTGGTGAAGAGTGAACCTGCTGTAACTACGCCTTCGTAGCTCGAACTCATCTGTACAATTAGCCTAAAAATCTTCAAGGGCGGATATATGAGCATAGTTTTTCTCAAGCCAGCCAGCTTAGACACTATGAGGATCAAATGATCGTCTCTCGCTATAAGGCTTAAGGCCGAGTTTGTCTAACTCATCTCCCATTGTCTTAGCATCTGTTGTTGTCCTGCATGTATAGATTCCCAGTCCCAATGGAAAATTGAGGGCGGGTTTCTTTCTATTCCTCAAGAATGCATGGACATCGTGGGCCTGCCTTAAGAACTCCATGAAGACAACCTCGTCTGACGGGTACCTTGGTAGCATGAGCGGGGCACCTGAATAGCCATAGACTCTGAGATAAGTGAAAGTAGGAAATTGTATGAACCAATCTACCCACTCCGCCATCGCTGCCCTGGCAACTGAAGAGATACGGACGTGCAATTCATTGTCCAGGTCCCGCACTGTGTACATTAGAAAAGCCTCGTTCACTCTCTTGTAGTGATGCAGTGACTTCATGAATTCCAACTGAGGATAGTAGTTGTAGATATGTTGTACGCTCAGTGATCCCTCGGTGTTCAACCCTCTGAATTGACCTTGATAGGCCACCAGGTAGACTAGGTAAGAAACCATATGGAATTCATGAAACTGGAAGTATTTTGTTATCTGTTGATGTAGGCTGTCACTGATCAAGGTGGGCCAATCATAGAACTCAGTCTTCTTCATGATGTGGGGTATGTCGTATAACATCCAAGGCTGAAACTTGGTAGCGTCTTTTGATCCAGTTACCTTGTTGAGCAAGGTGATTATGATAGCAATCTCATCCTTGAACTCCCCTCGCCCGACGTTCTTAGGCAAAGTCTTATGCTTCTCTTTCATCCACTTTTGTGCAATCTTTTTACTGTACTTGTCTTTGTGCATTTCCCATATCCTCTCACATTCACCCTTTGAGGTAGTGACACTTTCAGGCCAAGGGGGAATAGAAAAACACTTCTCGATCATATCAGGCTTCAAACTGCAAATCAATCTGCCATCAACTGATTGAATCTCCCTTGTAGCCGGGTTGCAATGCTTGATGCAAGCGATTATGAACTCAAGACTCTGAACTGATATAGGAATAAACGCTGCTGCGAGGAGTCCAGAGTGTCCCAGGCTTCTGATTGAAGTGTTGCCTACGCTCTCCAAAGCGTGTAGATCAAACACCGGTTTGATGTGATGCAAGTCCGTCTCACTGTTTTGATGTAATCATGATAAAGAGCTGATTCAGTCTTGAAAACATTGAGAGTGTACTCCTTTTCGAAAACCTTGAAGAATGACTGTAAACTCACCTATGTTCGGACAAGTTTTGAGCAATTTACTATTTTTAGAATGCTGATTTTTCTTCCTTCAACGGACAAATTTTTGAAAAAATTTCTGAGATATGGGTTTTGCTCAAAACTTCGTTGCTCGACAACCCAAATCGTCCGTTTTTTAAAATTTTGATTTTAAACTGAAAAAGCAGCAAACCCTAATTTCTTCAATTTTTCACGAAAAAAGTTAGCACCTTGGTTTTGTTTAGAATACACTTAGAAATGGACCCAGTTGATCAGATTTGCAAAACACTGATGGCTAATCGAAAAAGCAGCCAACCCTAAAATTTGAAATTTGCTTGAAAAAGCTGTGATATGGGTTTTCTTCACAAGACTGATTTGAGAGGACCCAGAGGATTAAAAACTGAATGCACTGAGGATTTCACTGACATGCAAATAAAAAACAGCTGCTGCAACTTGATGAAGTTCTCAAAAATTCCTTCTGAAGAATGAGGTGATAAGACCCAGATGGCTGAAAATTGAAAACCTTGGTCCTCCTCTTCAAAAATTTGATCTTCTGGATGAAAAAGCTTGAAAAAGCAAGGCCTTATGCTTGCTGGTCTGAAAATTTTGATGAATAACCAGCAAACTTGAGTTCTTGAATCATGAAAAACTCTTCAAACTTGCTGCTCCGACTTTCTCCTTTGAATGCTACCTGCAAAAATAATGAAATTTACATTGAAGAGAGGTGTTAAATAGACTTAGGGTTTGAAATAGGTCTGCTTTCTTTTGCTTTTATCTTCAAAACCCTAAAATCAGTTGTTCAATGAACTTGGACACCCTCATCCTCTTGCAATTTTGAAATTTCTTGAAAACTTTGCAAATTTCACTAAGGCATGGAAAGTTGGGCGCCCTTCTTGGCTAGGGGCGCCCACTTGCTTCAGAGTTAGTCATTTTTCGAGTTTTTCAACTTTTGAGAAGATTGTTCTGGAGGCGTCTCTGGCTAAAAACTTCATTTCGACCTTCAAATTCATGGGAGCCTATTTCCTCCAGGGGCGCTAATTTTGTCCAGAGTTAGCCACTTTTATGATTTTCAATTTCATTAACTCCTCTTCCACAGATGATCTTGTCGAATTTGGTGATCCGGGCATTGTATTGACTGATGGTTATGCTCGTTGCGAAGCTGAGGAGATATTAAGAGGGGTCTCCTGGGAGAAACTTCATCAAACAGTTGAGTTTGGGCCTTCAAAAGCTTGGGCGCCCCTGGCAAGCTGGGGCGCCCAAACTCACCAGAGTAAGAATATTTTTCACTTTCTCATGTTTGCTTTTGAATCTCAATTCTTAGCTCTCATCAAACCCTCTGTTCAGCTTCTCGTATCTGGCGACTGCAAACTCCGATTGACATGCTGAATATCTCGTTGGAGAGCCTGATCAACTCTGAAGAAATCACATTAGAGCTACATCTACAAATTCATCTATTTAGGCCTTTGAAAACTTGGGCACCTCTTCTCTCCTGGCGCACCCAAACCCTCCAGACTTAGCCATTTTCTTGATTTTTGTCTTCAAGTTCAAACCTACATTCTGTATGTTCCTCTTTGATCTGAATCTGCCGGAGATTGGACAGTCAGATGCTCTCACGGAGATAGACGTTGCGAAGCTGGCTGAATACTGAAGAAATTGAGCATATTCTCATACCCTAACTGCTAAGTTAGGTGCTCCAAAAAGTTGGGTGCCCTTCTTCACCAAGGGCGCCCAAAGTTCCCATAGTCAAATTTTGATAATTTTCATTCTTTTTCATTCAGACTTCTGTGTGAATCCTCCCTGTTCGGCCCTAAATCCCGGGCAACTGGATGATCCGTTGACTACACCGTTGGATTCGTTGCGAAGCTAGAAGAAGACTAAGCAACTTTGATTGGAGGCTCAAACCCTAATTTCAACTTTTAATGCCCTAAAAAGATGGGCGCCTATTCTCTCCTGGGGCGCCCATGACAAGCAGTCTTAGAAATTTTTCACAATTTTCACCCTCTTCTCCGTTCTTCGTGCTTACTCACCAACTCGCCTTCTGTTGAACGCCTGAATGTTGAAACTGACGCCTGGCAACTGACTGATCTCCATTGATGACCTTGGAGCTCCTGATATGCTTCTGAAAAAAGCAGAATAGACCCACTAGGGCAAAACTGATTATTTTGAGATTTTGACTGCACCAGCCTGATATGGAAGTATTTTGAGCCAATCAAAATCAGTTTGGACCCTATCGGACCAACTTTCTATTTTTAGAAAGTTTTGCTAGTATCCGTTTCAAAAGAAACCCAGGAAAACCCAAAAAAAGTTACTATTGTTAGGAAATTTCTAAAAAATAGCAATTTTCCTAAAAAGTAGGGATGAAAAACTAAGATCTAGGTTTTGTACATTAGGTCGCTCTGAGCAGACCCAGATCGTCAGATTTTGGGAATTTTACATTTTAACCCCTCATGCAAGACATGCACACCCAAATTTTGACTAATTTAACAAGACTTTTACTCATTTCTTCAAAATGTCTAAGTGTAACAAAAATTTTAATTTTGGGGTACAACAGGGTACCAGGGATCTCCAGCAGGCAGTGAGCAAAATTACTTTGGGGCATTTTGATGGTGACCATCATTGTACAACGTGTGCTTGGGTCTAGAAGTTAGACAACTTCCTGTCCTTGAGGCCCATGCCTAAGGAAGAGGCAATCAGGTTTGCCACACTACATCTGGATGGCATAGCTCACAAGTGGTGGTACCACAAATTAGTGACATTGGGACACAAGTTAATCACATCTTACGCTAAGTTCACTAACAAACTCATCGAATGATTTGACAGGAGAGATCAGAGGTTTTCTTTTGGGAACTGGCATAGCTTAAGCAAGTTGGATCACTAGAGGCCTATATCTCAAAGTTCCAACGGTTATCAGTGATGGTCACTGGTATATCAAAGAGGAGATTAGTGGTACTTTTCAGTGAGGGTCTTTTAGAGCCCTTATGTGGATGGATCAAGGCTTTTGATCCACATTCATTGCAAGATGCGATGAAGAAGGCATGAGACAAGGAGCTTGCTGCCCCAAAAAGGCAGTTTCCGCCTTAAACAATTGCTCCTCCAAAGGATGAGAGTCATCATCATGTTGCACATCCGCAAAGGAAACCACCACAAAAATTTAATGACTTGAGGAAGCAAAAATTATGCTTCAAATGCAAAGGGCCTTGGGATCGGGATTATAAGTGTTCTGTGCAAGGTCATGCAAATCAGATGGAATATTTTTATGCTAATGAAATCGATTCTGAAAATTCTAAACAGTGATCTGATTTGGAGGACAATGAGATAGGAAGAGCATCCAAAGAGTCAGAAACAAACTTAGCAAAGTTATCCCCTATGGCACAACTCTCTAGCATCCAAAGAGAGGGATCATTCAGAATCAAAGGAGTCTTGAGTGGGAAGCATGTAATCACTTTGCTTGATACAAGAGCCACTCATAACTTCATTGATGAGGGATTGGTTGTCAGGCACAAACTTCAGACAGACAATTTTGAGGGGTTCAGGGTGAGAGTAGCAGATGGTTTCACTCTCATTTGTACGAGGAGGATTCTTAATCTCACCTTGCAATTGAATGATTACAAATTCCAAGTTGATTATTATGTCATCAGCATGGGTGAGATGGATGTGGTCTTAGGCATGAAGTAGCTTCATACAATTGGTGAGTTTTCCCTCAACTTGCGCACAATGGAAATGAAATTTGCAGTTGATGGTACGAAATATGTGTTGAGGGGAATGTCTAAAGGTAGTCTACATGTCATCTCCTTTAGTGGGAAGAAGAGTAGAGGGAAAGGAAAAGAGATTGAACAGGTGATGGAAGAGCGAGACCACTTTCAGGAGGAGTATGATTCTATTCATTGCCCCAAAAATTTAGAGAGAGGTAATTCAGATCAGCAAGAAGACAGTGTACAATTTGTTATTAATCCATTGTTTGAGGATAACGCTGATTTGACTTATGATAATCCACTCTTTGAGTTGGATGATAGCGCTCTTTTGTTCCCTATGTGGAATTGGGTGACAATCACAGGACTTGGGATCCTAGTTGTGGATCGAGACTATAGTTAGGGCTTACGGATGCATTCCAGAGTGTGTTTATTGTGTGATGTGCATATAGCTTTACTTTCAGCCCACTCGCACCTGATTTGACTACGATGAATAAGGCATGCGCTTGTGAGATGGATAGTTGGTATGAGGTGTCTCTTTCTACAGATGAAGAAGACAAACCTTGCAAGTATTCAGAGTTGATTCTACAAGATGATCATGTTTATAGGACACATGATATAGGGGCTGATCTTGGACAATGTGGCATACCTGGTGTGGTTAGATTGGTGCAGCAAGAGTCATTTGGAGGCAAGGAGGACAAATTCCAATTTTGTCCCTGGGATGGGATCCAGGCGGTGTACACCCACGGAGGGGTGTGATACAGGAAGGTTGTCATGGGGAGTTGCTTCACCCTCTTCAGCTAGGTTAAAATTATATCGAAGTCGCATAGGTTAAAATTATATCGAAGTCGCACCGCAGAGGTCAGCATGTGCTGAGGATGGTGGGCTTCAATTGGGTTGCGGGTCTTACGATCTATCTTGCTTGGCAATATGCTCTTTCTACAGATAGTGGTTGATAGGGCTGATCAGTTTAGCACTATTGTTCTCCAATGGTTGCCATGGAGTTTCGATAGAGCATGGTACCATCTAGTTTGGGGTCCCGACATTCAGGGCGGGCCTGAGTGTGCAAGTGAGTATTGTTTAAGGACAAGCAATCTTGGGGAGGGCGGACTGTAATGTCCCCTTTTTTTGGGATTCATATCTTTGAAGTGGTTAGCCTATTATCTGGTTCCCGTAGGTTAACGAAATGTTTAGGGGACCCTTTTGAGGGTATTCAAGATTTTTAGCGGGCTAGTGTTTTCCTACACATTTAGTTCAATTCAGTGGTTTGGTAGGCCTTTCAAAGGAAGTTCAGGGCTCATCGTTCGTATTTGCTATTTATAGCAAGTCATGCCAGATTCAATGGTTTCACGCCAGCTGTGGGGGATTTGTATCAGAGGCACTCTCAGGGGAGTATTATCAATTCGTTGTCGAGAGTGGGCATTTTAATTAAATTATTAAAGTCACTTTACTTTAATAAGGTTATATTATTAAAGTGACTTAATTATTTACTGTTATAAAGTACTTTTAATAATGTACTTTATATTATGGTGTTATAAGGTGATAAAGTAGCTTTATTTAAAATGTTATATTTTAAAGTTACTTTATGGTTTTAATTAAATGGCACAACTTTCAAAAAGGTAAAATTATTAATTTATTGTGCAAAGCCAAAGTTGGCGTGGGTTTTTGAGAGAGCAATATTAATATTTTATTATTAAAAGAGATCAAAACCCTAACTTGGGCATTGGGATTTGGAGAAGGTTAAAAGGTGAAAAAGAACTTCATTTGAGCATCCAAGTTTATTATTCATAATTATGAGAGTTGAGCAACACGTTTGTAGGTATGAAGTTTCAAGCTGATAAAAGGATGGAAACCCTCAATTAGGACAAGATCTACAGGCATGAAAGACCATCCAAGGATTCTAGATTGAATGGTCTCAATCAGAGGGCATTATCTGAGCATTCACAGATTTACTTACCAGTTTCTTTCAGCATTTCCAGTTTACATCAGCAGATTTGAATAAAATAGAGGTCATTTCCGGCAGTTGCACAGTCCCATCCTGGCACATGGGCATTGGAGCAAGCCATACCATTTAGGAGGCATATGTAGGAGTTTTGAGCTTGCAGTTGTGATTGGTTTGATCACCAAACTTGGGTATACAGGTCAGCAAAGGAATCAAAGACTCTCAACAGCAGAAAGGGACGAATTTATGAGGCACGTGTGAGCTCCAAACAGGTCGTACTGCATAGCATAGTTGGAAGACTTGCCCCAGAAAAAAACTCGCCAAGCCAAAAATTGGAAAGTCAACAAAAACTCGGCAAAAAATTTGTCAACTTTTTTTTTTATTTTTTTTATGTTTTTCGCATTCTTTATGTACCCAGCAAGTCTTTTGCCAAAAACTCGCGAGTTTTTGGAAAAGACTCGGCAGGAAGACTCGGCGAGTTAAAGTCATAAAGACTCACCAAGCAAAAAAACTCGCAAGTTTTTCATGACTCGCTGAAAACTCGTCAAGTCTTCCAACTATGCTGCATAGAAGGTCATGGAGTTTGCCAGTAGCTAATCATGCGGGGCTTTGTTATGGTTTATAATCACTTTTAGGGCGCCCAGCACTTGCAAACAGGCAGCAACTTTCCCAAGGTGAATTCAAGCAGATTTTATCATGGGCGTCTAGGGTTTTATGCCCACAATAAGCTATTTTTTGATAATTTATACCAGTAGCAGTCACAACCAGCAAATGGGTATGTTATGAATGTGTTTCAAATAAATAAAGATTACTGGGTTTTCATCTATTTATGCAATTTCCTTTCTGTTATTGTTTTACGCAATTTCTTTCAATTTCTGGCACCCAAAAAACAAAAAAAATAGAATTCAAACAAAAAACTCAAAATTCAGTTTTGAAACCCAAGGGGACATGATAGAAAACTATTTCATATGAAATTTGTCTAATAAGTACTTTTAAAGGGGAAATATCAAAAAAGGTTTCTTGACTAATCTAGGTTGCAATTTGAAACCAATTACCGCTATCAACACCAACTCCAATCTGCTTTGTACTTGGGACCTATACATGCTTGCATATATTCTTGCACCAACATTTCCAATGGCACATGATAATGCAAATGATATATCTCGTCAAACTAAGCTTTACCTTGCAAGGACTCTAGGGGAACCCTCAAGGTCAATGGACAACACCCCACATGCATTAGGTTTGTTCTTGTGTGTCTCTCCTAGTACCATTTGTCATATGTTTCCCTTTCAGAGTATGTCTTTCCTTCCAACTCTGTTTTTCCTTCTTTCTATCAATATTTTGGAATTCTCCATAATGGCATGCCTTCCATCCTTCTCCTACTCCACCATTGTATTTGTCAAACTTTCAAACCTGTCTTTATCAGCATGCCCATTGTTCGACCCCCACCACCATGACCTATAATATGAGTCTCGTGGTATCTCTAACCCCCAATCCCCAATATTCACACCTTTGTTTCCATTCTCCTCCCAACTTCCTAACACGTGTCACAATATCATCAATGGTACGTTTTTGGTGCCATAACTTTCAAAAGTGGAATCTTTCCAACCCATAATCTCTGTTCAAATTTGAAGTTGTGTGTTTACTTTGTGGCAAACCTGTTATTGTTTTGATGGATATAAAAGAGTGAATGCATCCTTTTTGGCATCATCATCTACACTTTACACAAACCTTTTTCCGGAAATCATTTTGATCACCTATGTTTGAGCGAGGAGATCATAGGACAAAAACCCTATTGATTTGAAGGGTGGTCTCATATAGAGTTCGCATTTGAGCTTCATTGGACACTAGTTCCAACCGCATTATATTGGTCCAAATTGCTATTGCTGTTGTTATGACTATGAGAGACTATTTTTTGTTGTAACTGCTGATATTGCAGAATCATTTCAATGTAATACAGTCATCATTGTAATAAGAAAGAGTTCGGGAAATTACATCTGTTATTTGTTATTCATTATAATAAAAAGATTGGGAGTTCTCTATGCCATTTGTTGTTTGGAAATGTGATGATAATGCTGATGTGTAAACAGAAAATTAAATCTGAGTTGTCTAAGTTCTGATTTTAATACTAGGACCCGGTAGTGTTGTTATCCAAATAATAAGTATCAGTAGGGGTTTAAGGATCGAATTTGCATAAGTATTTTGGCTGGGACGTTACAGATGCCACTCTTATGTAAAATAAGAATTTGTTCAACTTCCATAATAGTTTGCACCTTGTATCACCAATTACATTCCATACATAGATCGAATTAGATAGAGAAGATTATCAGGATATTGTGCTGTAGAGAATGTTCATATCAATTTAAATCCAGTACAGTTCTATGTACATTCTTTGGATTTATGAATGAATCTCAATTTTGTTTGTTATTTTTTGTCTATATTCGTTTCCACTTATAACACACTCAAATTCTAGCAACTTTAAGTGTTGTCCACCAGTTATCTCCTCGGATCACAGGACTGGAGACTTCCCTGTTTCCTATCAAAAAGACATCAAAATCGAACTCCTCCCAAAAGAATTGCTTAAAGCCAACTATTAAGAGTCAGGATCAGATCTAAAGATAATTAAATGCTCAGTTTCAGATAGGCACAACCCCTGGAAAATCAAGTTAAATGAACCAATTAAGCCTAAAACTTACTAAGTTCATCTTTCAGTTTTCAGAAAGATTAACAATTCTTCTTCAACATGAAAACCTAAAGCAACTTAAGGCACTAATTGGAACATCCCATTCACATAATCACAACAGGGAAGGACAAGAAGTTTTTGAATGTGGCAAAAATGATTGAAAATAGAATAAAGCTTTAGTCATCCCCAAAGACCATCTTTCAGGGGAACTGGAAAGCAGTCCGGAATAACAAGAGACAATGTAGCAACACCTGTCAATAAGGAATCGGTGTGCAATTGTTCCAAATTAAGAAGATATCTCTTTAACTTTGTGATAAAGCGTTCAAAAAGGAATACAAGCAGTTCCAGATTTTTTCTCCATGGAGATTTCTACCATAAGAGTTTGTCTGCTTTTATTATTCTTTCATGTTTCTGGATATAACCATGTGAGAATTTTTTGGCATTAACATTTCAGATCACACTCCGTGATCAATCATCGGGATTAGCAGCATAGTTTCTTGAATTCCAGTTCAATATGTATTGTAATTCTTTTCTTCAATTCATAAAATTAAGAATTCTAGTTTTCTCTACAACTTGATCAGTAATTGCTTTTATACAGAAAAGAACCAGAATTCTGGTTTTCCGTTCAATTTGATCTGGGATCAGAGATGTTTTTCCACACAGAAAGTTGAGAATTATGGAATCAGAACTATATTCAGCTTTCTTTCACTGCAAAAGATTTGTTTGATGAACCTTGATTATTCATAGAAACGCCAACTATGGATCAATATATGAATGGTTTAATAATCAAATAGAGTAACGTCAGTTGATGACATACTAAATAAATGGGTTTCCCTACAAATAGTGTCAATTGTTTTATATGATATAGAGTATCCCTCCTGATTCATCTTTTGTTGTGTATTTTTTCTCAGCTCTTGTTAAAAAATGACTGGCAATATATACAGGTTGATACAATATTTGTATTTACTCTTATGCTAGAGTACACTCTCTAGCATAATTGGATGTGTAAACATGAAAGAGAAATTCTTTTTCTTGATTAGGATATACCAGAATATATTCAGTTGCTCTCAAATATTTGTGTTTCATTCATGTCGAGTTTGCTAAATGTTCACCGATTAAAGGATTGTGCTTGAAATAACAAAAAAGAGTAAATAAGCACTACAATACAAAACACATTCTGAGAATTACGAAGCAGTACCATGGAAATGGCCACCACTCCACTATTTTAGTCCAAGAAGGTCCCTAATAATGGTAAATATTAAATATCTGTAACTGGAAAACAGGAACAGCCTCCAGATTCAGCACAAATTCTCAATAACCGCTAGCGGAGATGGAGCACCAAACATATGTTGCAACCCCTTATGTTTCCACATGGCAGCAGAGATTGCATCTCTAAAGCCCTCCAAAATATTCAAATGAAGCAGAAAATTTAATGTGCCATGAGAACACATTACAACTCCTAATAAACCAGAGTCAAAGATTCGTGCTACATGAACCATATTAGTACAAAAGTGCTCTTCATTTTCCTAATTTAGATTTGACAAGAATTTTTAGGAATCCCATCCTTCAAGTCCTTACATTAGAAGTCTCTAGTGATTTCATAAAATTTTCAAGCGAACCAGATTTGCATTTGGAATATCATCTTAATATTGGTGCATAACCATAGTTGCATGATTCTCGGAGCTGGTGGCTCTGAAAGGCAAGTGCAAGTGACTCAAAATGAACTAAAAATATCGAACAAGATTCTCTGAATCCATCATGAGTAATATTCACCTAACATGACCAACCCTCATTTGAGATGATGTATCAGTCTTGCGAGTCTGAAAGGTCTGCTTCTATGTTATGAATGTTGGGTTGAAACTATTGTCTACAAACAACAGTAAGATCCAGTGGAACCAAAATACTACAGGTTTAAGTTAGGAAATTAAGCAATAATCAAGGGGCACAAAATCATCAAAATTTGGCAAACTTTGAAAAAAAATTAAGCAATAATCAAGGGCAATAAAATTATCAAAAAATGGGAAGCCGTGGTGGAGGTGTTAGGACCACTTCATGGAGGCACACAGAGGCCGTTTGAATGCTGATATAGCGCCGATGGTGTTTGCGTGGGCTATGGAGCTGGGTGAGGATGTTAAAGAAACAAAATGGGTGATGATAATGCTTTTTGAGGAAGCGCTTCTAGGAAAAATGGAATCCTTTCTAGAATGGGCGGTGCCGGGAGTGGGCTTCGATGACTCGGAAGGCATAGAGGACATGGACGAGGCCACTGAAGAAGGCTTGATTCATTTATAAGGTGGCGGAGAAGAACCGACGAGGCCTATAAGCAAGTTATTGTGGTGGCAGATTGAAATCAGCACTCTGAACCAGCAGGTGTGCCATGTCATTTTCCCCGAAAGAAGCGTGGGGCGAGGAGGGGCAAAAGGCGAGGCGCGAGGCTAGATGCTGTTGAGGAATGATGTTTGAGATAGATGGGTTTTTTTTTGCAATGTCTTTTGAAATTTTGAAATCCGCCAAAAATATATATTGACATGGCAGGTGGAAAGGTCGGAGGGAATGAAAACAGTGAAAAGGATGCTCATGGTGAGCTAAATGATGTGAAAACCCGGAATGTATAAGGCTCCGAGAAAGCGTGGCGGGGAAATGCAGTAAGTATTGGCATTGGTTGGGCTTTTTTGTGGGCCACGCACTGTTACTAGAAAGCAATGGATGGCAGGAATCTGGTGATGGGGCAAATTAGCAAATAACCTTAGGTCAGGGTTGGTATTAGGGTTTGGATGAATATCTATGTAATATGCAGCTGTAAAGGGGTTTTGTGTTAGATGCAAGTTGTATGGTTGACGGGCTGTGAAGGAGTTTCTTTTTGTAATAAAGCTTATATGTAACTTTACTTTTTATTAATAAAATATAACCTTTTACTGATCAAAAAAAAAAAAATTATCAAAAAATGGCAAACCTTGAAAAACAATTAAGCAATAAACAAGGACCAAAATCATCAAAAATTGGCAAACTTTGAAATTCCTATTTGTTTTGGTTTTTCATAGTATGTATTATTTGGGATACAACAAAGAGTAAAGAAACCACAAAAAAGAATTGAGGAAATGCAAAAGAATGTGTAGCACATCATGCCGTAAACGAGGGTATTCATCCTGGACCTATGCGTGCTGAGCAATCAAACAATGAACATGCTACCTGTTTCTTTTATCTTTATGGCTAGGTTTTGAACCACTAGAATCTGCTAATGGTGGGTAGCACTTTAATTGAAACAGTCTAGGTGTTTACAGCATGGCCGGTTGGGGCGAAAGACACTTGTTGGACTCATTGTTCTAAAACGAGGATTGAATCTATCTTTCCGTGTTATCCCTTTCCCTCATTCCACTCGGAAGGGATGGAGACAGTGAATATGAGTATGTCAATTCTCTAGTCACCAAGCACCTGTATTTTGAATTGAACCTAAACACAGGGTGACCTGGATGTTGAGAGTGAGAACAGGTGTCAACTGCTCCAGCTTTCAGAGGGGCTACTCCTATAAGTCTGAGTGTTGTCCCAAAGATTTGACTCGTAATTTACTAGCTGCGAGATGGTCCAGCAGGGTTGTCACCAAAATTTATCAAGCTACAGGTGTTGTCAATCTCCAACGAAGGGGAAGGGTGTGGCCATTGAAAAGAACTATATAGCGTGCATGTTGCAGAATTCAATGCCATCCGAAAGACAGACTAACAATTCCAAATCAAAAATGCATCAGACCCAATTCTTGGGATGGAATAAAACATAAACTCTAATTATTAATTCTCATAGTTTTTTTAACTCCAGAGAGAACTTCATATCAAAGGTTCACAGAGATTGGCAAGGCCAAGATTACTCATTAGTTTGGTCATCAGATCAAAACCCAGGAATACAAAATGTGAACAATTACAATAAAGTTAAGAGAAAATCTTCTCTTGTTCTAGCAATTGGTGCTGGCTAGGCTGTGACCTGACAAATGACCTTTACCTTTTCCTTTCAAAGTCCTTTCATTATACATATAAGACTAACGCACAAAAAAAAATTTCAACACCTTTATGATCTCACACAAATCATACAGCAATCAATTTACTTGTAAATGTAAATCCACGTCAAAACAATAATCTTGGGTATGAAATCAAGATTTTAGCAACGTTCACAAGACCAAAGAGTCTATGGAACCACTAAACAGTAACCAGGATACAAAGTGCACTACAGTAACTTAGGACAAGGGCAGCCAAACTAAGCTTGGTAGTCATCTCTTTCTTGAGGTTGGAAACTTCTACAATTAATCTTGGTTGGAGATTCTATTATTCAGGCTAGATTTGCTTTGAAAAACAGGGCAGTCAAAGTGTCAACCTTTAATCTGTTGTAGAATTGATTCAGATGTTGTTGTGAGACCAAGCACTGCATGATGTAGTGCCAGGCTGTCTCCAACATCCCCAACATACAAATCCAATAAACCAATATTAAATAGTAGAAGGTTTGAACCTTCTACTATTAATCTTGGTTGGAGATTCTGTTGTTTTAATTTAGGTTAAACTCACTTTGACAAACAGGGCAATCAAAGTGTCAACCTTTAAGCTGTTGTAAAATTGATTCAGATATTGTTGTAAGGCCAAGCACTGCATGATGTAGTGCCACGCTTTCTCCGACATCACCAACATACAAATTAAATAAATTCTCTCTTCCTTACACATTGTCCACATATTGGTTTCACACCTGAGATGCTGTCAATTAGTTCTAAACTGAGCTATCCACCTTCCATTTGTTTCCTGCACCTATCTATGTAGGCTTCCTGATCATGCTCATTAATGGGGTTGATTTCCTTGATGTAATAGTCGTTTTGCCCAAGCTGTTTACTCCACATAGTACAACAACCCAGTGGATAATTCAAACACACCAATTTGCTTGTAAATATTTAATAAGGTATTGGATGAGACACTTGCAATTTATTTATTGGGAACTTTTCAGCTTGCATGAAGTAGAACAAATGCTGTTGTGGTATTTAAACTTGAATCAGTTTATTTGTAACATTGTTCAATAACTCACTAGAAAGCCGCAGAACTCATCAGCTAGAAATGCCCGGCAACTAACGTGCCAAAAACTCAGTAGGTGAGTTTCTTGTGAGTAATTGTCCGGTTTGCTGAGTTTCTGAGGAATACTAACCATTTAGCAAGCTTTTTGTTATCAATTCTTTTTCAAATTACAATTTTGGTAATTTTTTCATTGGCAGTTTTTCAACAATTTTCTAGCCATACATTCTCTAAATTTATTCATTATGCTTTTTAACAGTGTTTTGTATGTTGTTTAGATTAGTTGTTTTATGAATTTATGTGGATTTTTAAGCTGCCAAATTTGCTGAGTTTCTTGCCATACCGAATCCAAGCCAAGACTTTGCGCTGCTAAATTTTTGTGGAGAGCAAGTGTTAAAACTATGATTTGTAAATCCAAATATTTACAGGTAATTTATTCTAAACACCAGACCTTCAAATATCATTTTCGAATTGGACTACCGACATTTAACTGAAGCGTGCCCTACATAGAAGACTAAAGTTAACTGAGTGAAACATCAATTACCAGTTCAAAGCCAAATTAAACTGAAACTCCACAATGCTAAACACAAAATATAGCCTTTTTTTTTCCGATTCAGTAAATTTCAGAGTTTTCAAAAGAAAAAGATACTACTTCGAGGGTTTTACGCACACGTCACATCCTTCTAATTGTTTAAAAAATTTAAATGTTTTCCCTGTTTTATTGTTTTCTTTTCAGGCTACGGGGTTTGATAGCATTCTGAACACACTGTAAAGTTGAATGACTACATACATTGCATTGTTAAGTTGATTGGAATAGCTGAAAAAAGGGCGGCGGGGGAGCAGGGGAAAGAAAGAAAAGAAAAAAAATTAAGTTGTGTAGAAAAATTTAAATACATACCTGGCTAAATGTGTAGTCTGCGCTGTTAACGTTGTGTGTGATGATAATATGTTTCAGCAGAAGCCACACTTCTGTTTTTTCAAACTATAAATAACTATACAGTACTATTAAGAAAATGAAAGGGGTTTTTAATACCGGTTCGCAGGTCGGGGGTTCAAATCCCGGAAGTATTTTTCATTTCATCGCTTTTAAATACTGACGGCTTTTTCTTTTTTTCACCATATCTGAGGTCAAAGAAGCGCGCTCGTAAGGGAAAAAGTATAAAAACGAAAAAAAGTAGAAGATTTATATATAAAGTTTTCTTTGGCGACAAGAAAGTATTTAAAATAAGGGAATGTTATTCCATATCTCACAAGGGTGATATGTGATGTTGTGATTAACAAGGAAAGAAGATTTCCCCTTGCTACTCAAGACTAATGGAGATGTGCCATGTGGCATATGATGTGTTGTAAAGTAAGTTGGGTTACTCTTAAAGATGACCTCATTATTTGAAGTGAGGGCATCTCTTATGTGTGGAGTGAAAATACATAAATTAATTTTGGGGTTTTATATATATTTTATAATGATAAATTAGAAAAATATGTGTAAAATTTAAAATTGGTAGTGTAATCGATTATGTTATATGTTTATAAACGGTACATGTATAATAGAAGAGTTAAAAGTAGAAGATTCTCTCATAGAGCTTAAATTAGATGACAATCTATTTTCTCTCACAAGGGGACAATCAACATGATGAGAGCAATTAGGCCACACAAAGCAAACTGTACTCAAGGGAATTATTTTCTTAACTGAGGAAAATTAGCAAGCTTTTAAAGTAGCATTAATTAGCAATCACCAAGAAGAGAGCAACAAGGGTGGGCCCAACATTTCTATAGATCTTATTAAAAATGAGAGGCTAGTGGACATTATTCAGGAAGCCCTAAACACTTACAAAAGAGCTAAACCCAAAAAGAAGAAAAGAAATAGCTTCCCTAGTAAAGTCATGGTATGACAAAGAATTCAAGGTGGTACAAAGGAGGCTAAAGAAACCAACAAGATGACAAAAGAAAACCAAAAATTGCGTGAACAATTAGTGAAAACAAAAATAGAGGAATATACAAGAACTAGAAAGAAGGAGATGATCTATCTAGGGAAAGATGAACCAAAAAGATTTTGGAGAGAGTTTTACAAGTAAAAAGCATATACAAAGAACAACATAATGGTAGGTCAATGGTTAGATAAGAAAAATAGTTATATGAACTTAAATACAAAAAAGATGCACAACATACTTGGAGAAGCTACGATAGAGGGTCAGCATTACGGAGAAAAAGTGCTTGGAGGCAAAAACAGTTGGTGTAAGCGCAAGCTTGGAAGGACAGTAGGACTGGGGCTTTTCGGGCATTCACCATGCCACAAGAGCTAATGCTCCCACTAGGCAAAAGGACTCCTGAACATCAGAACCAACAGGAGGTTTGAACCAGATCTTGGTTAGAAACTACCAGAAGGCCCTGGGTTCACCCTAATAATCGAGATCGTGTTTGGGGTGTGAGCTTTGGGGGGAGATCTTGGCATCAACCCAACACAAATAGGAGAAGAGCACATGCTCCACCACAATATTGGCAAGACCAAAAACCTCTCCTAGGAGGTCGAGGAAGTTTTCCAAGCCTCCCCTCAAGGAGCCTAATTGGGGGGATTGGAATGGGTAGTTGAGGCAAAGTAAGAGTGAGACTGTGGCGACTCAATCTAACCACTGGAAGGGGATCCCAACAAAAAGGAATATATGGAAGCACTTAGGGTTCGATGGTCGAATCAGACAAGTCCCCCACTTTGTCACTGAAGTGAATACAAATAAAGTGAATGGAGATCGGTATCTAGGGAATGAGGATCGTATGGGGTAGAAGGAAGTAGGTGTGCAGGAGAAGTCTAATGTGAGGAGAGATCCAGTTGTATCTAGGAAAGGGATTGTCATCAAAGAGAAGAAGAAATGGTAAGGCAGTGATCATCCCTAATAAAACCCTAAGAAGTTCTTTGGATATGTTAAATGAGCATGCTTTCTTTACAAAGTGGGGAGGAGGCGAATGTTCTATGAAAAAGATGGTGGATTGGTGGAGAGACCAATGGGGCAAAGAGGTATGCATCAAAATTTTGGCTTACAACTTTATTATGATTATATGTCCATCGCCATAATTGAAGCAAAGCATTATGTTTGAAAAATTCTTACAAATGGATGGAATAGGGTTTTACATTAAAGAGTGGGAGCCAAATTTCAATCCCCACAGGCATGAAACGGATATAATGAAAGCATGGGTGAATTTGCACAACCTACCCTCAAAATATTAGGATGAGGAAGTTGTATGTCTAATAGGGAATCAATTGGGTACTTATATTGGGGTAGATAAAGCCTTACTTCATGGAGAAGCAGAGATGCAAATAGTGGGGTAGTGCTAATGAACGAGAAAAGCCACAGTTAGGAAATAGAATAGGTTGCTTTTTAGGGGAATGGGGGTCATGAGTATACAGAGGAGGAAGCTTTGGCTATAAAGAGAATGCAAATTGGGTTTAAAAGTGGTTCCCACATCCACAAGAAGAGGAGAGACCAAGGAGGAATTTTTGGGTCTGAAGGAAATTATGGGAGTGGGGTATGAACTGATGAGCTACGCAGCTCTCGCAAAGGGAGAAGCAGTGAACTCATATTTGAGTGATGATGATGGTAGCAGTATGGAGGGACAAGCTTTGAAGGACAGTAACGGTATGGAAGAAGGTGAGGTTCAGAAGATGGAGGAAAAGGATGCTTCACTGGAAGATAATGCAAATCCCCAAGTCACCCCGGTGACTCAAGGAAAAATGGGATTAAAATCAAGGATCAAAGCCAGGAAGTCACCAGACTGTGGGGAAGGTAGGAGGAAAGGTAGGATGTCAAACATAGAGAAGAGGGCTATGGATGGTGATTTAGAAGGCCAATAGAAACTCACTATGATGATAAGATTAAGAAAGGGTGATGCCCTTCTCGAGGAGCAATGAGGATCATATCATGGAATGTTAGGGTCTTAAACACCCCTAAAAAATCATCTTCTAAGGCGCTTCATGTAGGTGTCAAAGGCTGATGTCTTCATGATTCATGAGTCAAAACTAAGCAATACCTAAGTGGAAATTTTCAAGAAGAAATACAAAAGTTGGAATGTTGAAAAAGTGGAAGTTGTAGGTGCTTCGAGGGTCTGCTAATGGTTTAGAGACCTCAAAATTTTATCTAGAAAAGGTTGCAGGAAATAGCAATTGTTTATCTTGCAAAGTGATAAGTCTTTCATCAAATTTGATCTTCACATTAATCAATATTTATGGCCCCACAAGTTGCATTAAGAAAAGGGAATTGTGAGCAGAGCTTAGTATTTTCTACAACAAGGTATTTCTTGAATGTCGCATTTTAGGGGGTGATTTCAATGCGATCTTGCATAGTGAGGATAAAATTGGGGGTATGCAAATAAAGTATCAATCCCAAATAGATTTTGAGAACTTTGTAAGGGGGAATTATTTGTTCAAAATTTAGATGGTAAATGGGAAATACACTTGGACAAATCAAAGGTTGAGCTTCAACCACATTGTGAGAAAATTGGACTAATTTTTGTTTGAAGGAGAGTTGGGAACTTTTTCATTCTCCTTTGAAGGTAGCATTTTACCTCAATCGGGATCAAATCGCTATCCCATTAAGCTAGAAATAATGGGCAAAAAGAGACTAGTGAGATGCCCATTTAAATTTGAAAACATATGGTTCAAGGATCAAAATCTTTCAAGGCTGATTAAAACATGGTGGAATGGATGGAATGTTGAGGGAACCAAGATGTTTGGTGTGGTATCAAAATTTAAGCTCCTTAAGAAACAACTAAAGGAATGGAATAGGACCCATTTAAAAAACATATTTGAATCTAAATTCAAGATTGAAGAAGAGTTATCAACTCAAGTAATGAAGCAATATTATCTTTAGGAATGGATAGTGAAAAGTACTGAAGGAAAAAGAGTTGCTCAAAGAATATGAGGAGATATAAGTGAAAGAGGAAGTGTATTGGCCGTAGAAATCTAGGGAGATCTACATGTCGGAGGGGGGTAAGAATACAAAATACTTCCATAATAGCAGTAAGTCTCGAAGAGAAGTCAATAGAATTACAAGTCTATCAGGAGTTGATGGCTTAATTATTGAGTCACTTGGGGACATCGCCAGGGAAGCAATCACCTATTTTGAAAATTTGTTAAATAGCATAGAAGGATCAAGGCTTGTATCACAAAATTAACTTTTGGAGGTGATCCCAAAGTTGGTCAATGAAGGGTAGAAGAAGATGCTAATGAGTGAATTCACGACAAAGGAAATTAATTTTGCAACATTCTAGCTTTATCTGGATAAAGCACCTAGATCGGATGAGTTTCCGGCCTACTTTTTTCAAAAATGTTGGAGCATTGTGGGAAGTGATGTGGTTGTTGCCATAGAAGACTCAAGGAGCTCAACGATGGTTCTAAGGGAATTGAACAATACCTTCATTTCTTTGATCCCTAAAAAGGAGAAATCATCATCTTTAGATGAGTTCAAACCCATAGCTCTTTGCAATACATTATACAAAATCATGGCGAAAGAAATGACAAACAAACTAAAAAAGATTCTACTAGAGTTAATTTTGAAGGAGTAAACATGATTTGTTCCTAGGAAGTCAATTCTAGAAGGGTCCATTATTACACAAGAATCCATTCACTCTATTCAAAAAACTAAAAAATAAAGTATGTTCCTAAAACTAGATATCAAAAAGCATATGATCGGGTGGATTGGAGGTTTATGTGCAGAGTGTTGTTGACCTTTGGGTTTGACAATAAATGGGTAAACTGGGTATTCAATTGTATTGCTAGCCCAAGATTTTCAATTGTTGTGAATGGAACACCAAAGAGTTTCTTTGAAGCATCGAGAGGAATTAGACAAGGAGATTCACTCTTGCCCTTTTTGTTCAGTATCATGGTTGAGGCGTTAGGAAGGCCTTTTAGCATGGTAGCAAGTGATGGGAAGCTAGAGGGAATTTAGATAACAAGCAATGTGCCTATAGTGACCTATCAGTAGTTCGCTGATAATGCCATGCTTTTTGGGGTTGCAAAATGTTACAAAGCCCATAAGCTAAATTAGATACTAGAACTTTACTCTGAGGCCTTGAATTAGGAGGTAAGTGAAGTGAAATCAAAAGTTATTTTTTTCATACTCCTCCACGCAAAGAGCAAGAGATCCTAAGAGTTATGAGATTTAGAAAAGGTCAATTACCATGCACATATCTTGGCTTGCCTTTACCAATGGGAGTGGGAAGTGGCAAGTTATGGGACCCCTTAATAACTAATGTAAATAGTCAGATGTCATCATGGAAGGGGTGGTGGTTATCATGGGCTGGTAGATAAGTTATGCTAAAGGTTGTTATTTCGGTGCTTCCAATTTATTTAATGTCATGTATGGCATTTCCCAGGGGGACATATCAAGATCCAAACCAAAGCATGAGGAACTTCTTCTGGAAAGAGAATGAAGACAAGAAAAAGTTTGCATTAATCACATGGGATAGGATATGCAAAGTGAAGGAGGTTGGGGGAATAGGTTTGTAGGATCTTTTGAGACAAAACAAAGCATTGGGGGTCAAGATGATTTGGAAGATGTATACAAAAAGTAAGTCGAAATGGGCTCTGATTATTTAGAAAAAATACCTAGGGGATGATGATGCATGCAACATACTCATTTCCAACACTTCCCAGAGGTTCAAGAGTTTGGAATTTCATATTGTAGTGCATGCCACTAATTACAAAGTTCTTATCTTGGGACATTCATGATGATAGTACAACATTGTTTTGGGAGGACTCGTTAGGGGGGTACCTGATAATAGATGGTTTAGCAAACCTAAATCATTCAAAAAGTATACTATCGCAGCTTTGGGGAATGTATGTGAGAGATTACTTGGAGATCAATTATGTTGAAAGGATCTGCAATTAGAAATGGAAGGACTTCAGTAGGATAAATCTTCATATTGTTAAAATCATGTAGCTACAATTGATTCTTAATTGATTCTTAAGGTTAGAATCATAACGATCAGGGAGGTTAAAGATAGGCTGGTTTGGACTACCACTAGTTCAAGGCAGTGCAACATTAAGGATGGTTTCTTGATGCTAGGAAGGCAAGATGGGAGGATTTCACTCCCATGGAAATTTTGTTGGGACAACAAATGCCTTCAAAAAGATGGGGCTTTTGCTTGTACCATAATCTAGGGGAGGATTTTGACTATGGATAGGTTTAGAAAAATGGGCTATTATGGTTCGTCATGGTGTGTAATGTGTAAATCAAGTGAGGAAGAAGAAAATCACCTATTTCTTGGGTGCCCCTTTGCTCAAGAGTGTTGCAAGAGTGTTGGAGGTGGTTGTGTGTGAAACTAGGTTGGGTAGGTGCCTTTCTGAATGACATTTTATCCCTTTTCAAATCATGACCCTTATTAAAAAGGAGAGCGATGTATTCAAGCATATAGCTAATTAGCCCATTCATTTTGATTTGGGAGTTATGGAAAGAGAAAAACAAGAGAATATTCCATGGCAAAGGATGAATATATCATCCATTCTAAACAAGGTCGAGGTAGTCATAGTCGAAGTTGTGAACAATAGAGTTTCAAGATCGAATCCACAAAAAATAGAATTCATAGAATGGGGTGGTTTGGTCTCAAGATTCTATAATTTGGGAGTCAAGGGGCAGTGGGATAGCAAGAACCTCGGGCTAAGTCAGTTTGGAGGCCCCCTACTCTTACATGGATCAAACTGAATTTCAATGGGGCATCAAGAGGGAACCCAAGAACATTGGGGGAAGGGTGCATAATATGTAATTGGAAAGGGGCTATCGTGGGGAAAATATTGAACCCTCTTCCTGATGGGATGAATAATGCAATAAAACTACAAGTGATGATCCAGGGGCTTCACTTCTTCCAGGAGCTTAGGTGTAAAAGTATCAAGGTAGAAGGAGATTTGACTTTGGTGATAAGTGCTCTTAGTATGGGTAAGATCTTGAATTGGAAATTGTAGGGGATGGTGGAGAGGGCTATTGGTCTATTGGGGAAGTTCAAGCACCATGTGGTTAAACACACATACAAAAAAGCCAATTCTGAGGTAGACAAATTAGCAAATCTTGGTGCGAATGGGATTACTAAGAAACAATCATTTTCCTTCTCTCAAAGGGATTAATGGTTGATGTTTACAGATTCATGTGGTGAATATAGGATTCAGAAGGGTGTGGAGGTGTTTGATGGAGGTGGAACTAAGTAGGTGGCTTGGTACCTTGGGTGCCCTCAAGAGTTTTGTTTAATCTAGATGAAGTTGGGATTCTGCATGAATTATCAATGCTCGTGGTGTTCACTCAATTATTTTGGAATAAAGAGTAAACATCTATTTGATAAGTTGTGTAGGGTTGACAAGTGGCACTTGCTCACTTGCTTCGGTGTAAAGCATACACATTATTACGATGTGGCACATTGGGTCGACAAGTGACATCCACATGCATTTTTTGGTGCTAAGCTTAAACTTTGTTGAGAAGAGGTGTGTTGGGTTGATAGGTGGTGTCCACTTAACTACTTTGGACCCTTGATGCTTGGATGCATGTGGTGACCGCCTGTGCTCCCATGTGTCAAGCCCAATTTGTGCTAGGGGTGGAAGCATTAGGTGGACAAGTGACATGTCCAAGGTTGGGAAATTTACACATGGTGCTTTAGTGCTAATTTATGTTTTATTCTCAAGCTTTGTTGCAAGGAGTCATGGCGATGTGACAAGTTGAATTCTAGTACAAGTTGTTGAGCTTGCCATGTTTAAGAGCCCTTTGTTCCATGACTTAAATTTAATGCTAAAATTAAGAAATATCTCCAACATTTGAGTTGATTTGGCAAGGGATAGATTAATTAGCAAGTCATGTCAATCAAGCCAACTTAAGTATCCTAACACGTGGGCTAGCTCGAGGTGTTATGATGTGACATTAATTAAGCCAGACTCCCATCCATGCGAGAAGTCGAAGGGAGGTTTTAATAGTCTAGAAGTTTGCACAGATATATTTTAATCTTGGAAAGCTTTTAATTGCCAAGCTTTGGCATGAGCGAACAGTTCTTCAAAGGCTAAACTTGATGGTTGAATAGTTAGTAAGTTTGGTGTTTTATGTGATCAAAGCAATGGGCACACTTATAAGGTTGGTTAGCTCTCAACAGTAAATAACCTTTCTAGGGAAATTCTCAGAGCTAAGGCTAAGAAGGATATTGCTTGAAAGAGACTTCTTGGTGCTTGGTGCAGTGAAGTTGATTTTGGGGCCTATGTTTTTATCATTAGAGGAAAGATATAGGGTGGACATGGATATAATTTCCCGTTTTGTTGTGGGTTTGTTGGATCTTAATTTTCCAAAGAATGAAGTCCTACAAATCACAAGGAAGATGATGAATCCAAAGTTGTTGGGTGGTCTTGAGGAGACAGTGGGTGTTGCTCAACTAGGTGCTAGCATTCCAAGGCCACAAGACATGGGCTTGCTCAATGCTCTAGGCATAGTGGTTAGGTTATACCCTTTCCTATTGGATGTCAAAGGTGATGATGTGTTGCTACATCAAACAAGGGCTTTAGAGGGGGTGATTATTTTTGAAGTGGATGCATTTGGAACCAGTCCAAGATTTTGCATGGGTTGGAGATTTCATTATCTATCTATAGGAGAATGGGATTGAATAAGTCTATATTTTCAAGTTTTGGCATTTTCGTCGATGTTTTCCTATGGTCTAGTGAGGCAATTTTGTAAGATGTTTTTGTAGGATAGCTTGGGTTACTTTAATAGGTAAGGCAATTTTGTATGATGGTTTGGCTCCTTTTTTGGAATGTTGGGAATAAGAGCACTGGGCATGCTCTCGTTTGTAAATAGATTATGTAATCCTCTTTTGAATAGTAATAGAAATACCTTCTTATGTAGCAAAAAAATAAAGATGCACAACATACAAGGGATTAAAAAGCTTGTAATGAGTAAAGCTCGTGACATAGACAACCTTCAAGTGAAGCATTTGAAGTGGGGAAGCAAAATATTACCATCTTATATCAAAAAAAAGAAGATGTCATTCAAAATAATTTGTTGATAGATGGAAAACTAACCTAACCATACATTATTCAAAAGTGGAGATGTAAAAAATCCCTCAAACTATCATACTACCATGGTTGACCCTCTCTTTGTAAATATTTTTGAGAGAATGATAAAACATAAAATTAGTAGTTGGGAAAAGAAATGAAGAAAGAGAGTAAAGGGGCAAGTGGGTTTTAGACCCAAATATTCAACTATAAGCCATTGTGTCACACTCAACACTTAGTTAAAAAGGTTTGGGACAAAAAATAAGATATGTATTGTTAATTTATTGAGTTTAGGAATACTTTTGACACGACTCCTAGGAGAAAATTACATAGTAGAATGGAGGACGTAGAAGTGTCAATATATTGTGAGAACTTATTAATCAAATTATTACAACATTGCTACATATAATAAAAAATAAAATATAGCTGATTTATTAGAGATATATTTCACATTACATTGCATTGGCTTATAAAGCCTTAGATTTCTCATGAATAACCTCCCATGGGTGATGAGAAATAAACATGCTCTATTAACAATTGTTAGGAAATTTAATCTCTATCCAAATATGACTTCAATGGATAAGATACAAGGTTTGGATTATAACAACATGAAAATTTGAAACTTATTTGCAAATCTAGAAAGTAATTTGCCTTAATATGGAATTACCAAGAATAGATCCATCTTTTTTATGATGCCAAAAAATAGCCAACGTAAAATGCTTACTAACACCACCTTATGTGAACTTATAATAGCAAAATATAAATAATAACATCACCATGGGATAACATCAATGAGGCACAAATCAGAAACACAAGAGCATCACATAACACATAATTTATGTGGAGAAACCCTTGTAGGAAAAAACTCCACCAAGAAGAGAGGCCAAATATTCATTATCTTCAAAAAAATGAGATTACAATACAATCACTTTCATTCTCCTCTTTGCCTCCAATATGATAGCACATGTGCACCTATGAGCAACCTTCTTATGCATCAACATGTCCTTATTTCTGCAATGAAACTCTGCATTCAATTGTTGCTCATATTTTCTACATCCAAGATGTCACAACCCTCTTTTTGAATGTCTAATTAATTTAGAATGGTTAAAAAATTAATTATTTAATTATAAATTTGTAATTATAGATAAAAATAATAATAATTATTGTGATGATTTACTCGTTGAATGATAGTTACAAAAATCTTGGTCATTTGTAACAGCAAAAAAAAAAAGAACAAGAGTTACTTTGGTCTTTTATAAAAAATCTTTTTTGGAAATTATAGTGGGGAGGATACACTCTGTTGATTTGTTGTTCATTTGCATTTTGTTTACTATGTCTAGATATTTTCTATTTTTATGTATGTGTTGTGTGAATGCACAGAGGGAGGAAGGCATGGAAGAATGGGTATCATTGTTAAGAAAGAATATTGTTGGTTTTGGTTTGGTAAAAAGCTTGCACTTGGAGGTTTTGTTATTTGGACTTAAGAATTTTCTTGCACATAATGCTAGGCATTATCAAGATCTCATGCCCTTAAACTTCACGACATTAGATTGCATCTTACAGGACTATGTAATTACAACTAATAGTCACTACTTTCACCTGTGATAGTGCATGCTTGAAGCATTACTGAATTCATGAAGAAGGATTTAGCCATATAGAAGTTTTGTCATTGATGTTTTGGATCACATTCCATGATCCATCATCAGAATTATACTTGTATTATTTTTATATATAATGAAAAATTCAAAGTAATTTGATATATTTTTGCATAATTTTATTTGTTACATTTATCTTTGAGGTTTAGCTAGATATCACTATAGTTCCTCGTAGTTAGGATCTATTATATATGAAGTTAAGAATGGTGTCCAAGAGAACCTTAGTTTTCAGCATTGCAATAGAGTTCTAGCTAATTTGTGATATTACTTTTGACAGGACCCTGCAATATTCTTAAGATCTAAATCTATCATGAAGAAATGTTGTGGAAAATTTTCAAGGAAGCTCTAGATTCACTTGTCTAGTGAACTAGACAATTTCAAGGAATCTCAAGATGTACTTATATAGCCAATTGAAGGACACGATTAATTTAAAAATATATTTTATGATTTCCTTTAACTTGTTATATGATGAAATGTGTATGTTGCTTGAATTGATTTCATCTTCGAAAATAATGTTTACTAGTGTGTCCAAAATATTTGAGTTTATTTGTGTCCATTTTGCAATGATCTAAACCAAAGTGGGGTTCTAAACTTTTTAAGAAATAAATTGCAGATTCAGGCATTTTAAAGATATTTAACTCACTGGGTCGTGTCTTTGCTAAGATGTTGCCATTTTTCCAAATCAAGGCACAATTACAGATGCATCAACACAAAATGATGAATAAAAAACATGCAAATTTTTGAAGAAGAATTATAAAGTGAGATTTTGAGCAAAGAAACTATTTTGAAAAGTATGTCAAATAATAATAAAAGAAACCTATCACGTGCAAGATAAGATAAATTAGTTGTAATCATTCAAGAAATAGTGGGGAGATTAGAAATAAATCACACGACCACCATTAAAACACATGTAGCTAAGACATGAATAAGGCACTGTGAAGATTGCAGGACATGCACATGATGGGTTTGGTGTTTAACCTTTCAAATTTTTTAGGTGAATGCATCTAACAATTGTAAAGTGAAATCTGTAACATCTCTCAACATATAATGCCAATATAGGAGCTTTGGAACAATGCATAAACATCAATGAGAGTGTAGATGTTGGTATGTAGCGATTGATCATGCTATACTGTCCACCCGACATGTATCCTTGCTGGGGTTCAGATAGGATAGATGCATAAAAAAAAATTCCCTTTTTTTCACGTTGTCATCGAAAAGGAAAAATCACCCAAAAAAAAACAACTTTGTAAAACCCTAATTCTGGATGCTTCTAAAAAGCTTGTTATAAGGGGTAGGGATGGGGGTTACAGTATGTAGAAAAGGAAATTATAAGTTTTGCACTGGATAATAAAATCATTGGATGGATGCGGTTTTGTGGATGTAGCCCTGATTGGGTGAATCACGTTAAATTCTTTGTGTTGTCTTGTTTCTGCTATAATTTTTTGTGTGTTTTATTTCTCTATTTTATTGATCAAATTTGTATTTAATTGTTAGATATATGTGTTGGAAAAACAAGGATAAACAATTGAGAGGGGGGTGAATTAGTTGTCACAAAATATTTAAACTTTTCAAACTTAACTTAATCTCAAATCTTATGAATGAACAATAAAACATAAATCATCAACACATCAGAAACACAGAGAACACCAAGATTTTTACGTGGAAACCCTATTAGGGGAAAAACCACGATGGATGTCAGTCCACAATATTATACTTTGTTAAAAGTATAAAGAAGAATAATGGGAATGCACATGCATTCAGGCACACTTCCTAGAGCTCACTACTCAAATATAGGAGGGCTCACTGCCCAAAGAAGACACATTATCTTACAAAAATTTAGATTAGATCCACAAGGTATGAACTGATAAAATAACTTCTACAAAAGCCTGATTACAGTTTTGGTTAAGCACATAAACACTCCTTCACACTTCGCTTAAACTTCTTCACACTTTGCTCTGCAATAAAATGATTAGATCACTATTCGCACATTTTCTCTTCCTTTGCTCACTTGCACACTTTAACTTTGCACAAACAACTGTTCTTATATATCCGCAACATGGATTTACATCGACAACTTCATTGGCCAAAATAAAACATGAAATATAAAACATATACACAATGTCGGCCCAAATTTACAAGTAAATTTTCAATGCAAATCAAACACCGTCGGCCACAATATAATGAAGACTTAAAACAATATCCTCGAGTGCACCAAACATTCAAATTTTAATCTCCAAGGATCCACAACATGCTACAACCACCATATTGGCCAAGAACATACAAACCCGAACACACAAGAGAAAAATCATCGACCATGAGCACACCGATCAACATGGATGTGCAAAAAAGATAGAGCATGATCTAGAAACATCCACAAGCACCAAGAATCATTAGAGAGGCATCTGTAGCAACTGAAATTACTAGAATCATATCAACTTCAATCAGGAACACTAACTGAAGCCATAGAAAAACTGTTAAAACACAACTATTCATAACACAATTGAATATTCACACAAACCTCTGAAACTTGATGTGGATAATCTATATACACTCAACAAGAAACCCTTTATTCCACAATGATTGATCATCAACGTATTAAGAAAGACACCTTCATGACCTTCACTATTCCACTGTCAACCTACAACTGTTTCTTTAACAATTTTCTCAATATCCTTGACATATAAAACCTTCAATACATCAATGCAAATAGTGTTGACATTAATGACAACCACATATTAGCAACACAACCACAACATCCAACACTATGCCTGCTAACCCTAATAGTAGAATCTAAAACAAAGTTGTATTCCTGATTTGAAGGTTATGAAAGATAACAACAGAAAAAGAAAGAAAAATAATTAACTTAGAAAACAAAGCATACAAATAATACACAATTATGTATTTTGCAAACTAAATAATTGTCTCTTTATTCATATTTTTATAAGAGATAAACTCAACCAATACATAGTTCGCAGAAAACAAAAAAGACTTAAGATTTATCCATGCATTTTACATGCATTACTATCTCCATGGGATTTTGTGGTGAAAGCCAAGTTTAGTAATTGTGACCAAAGAAAACTAAGACTATTCTAAACAAAGGAATCTGCATGGGACATGCAACATACAATCTAAAGGAATCTAACAAACTAATGCTATGCAAGACATTTAGCGGCGGTAGAACTGGAAGTTAACTAATTATCCAACATTAGTTATCAACATACTCCCCCTTGATGCTAAGAGAGCTCATGATCTGATCTCTAAGTGCCAAAAACTAATCCTTTGCAACTACCTTGGTGAAGATATCTGCTAACTGTTCTTTAGTGTTGATGTACTTCAATTCTACTACCTTCTTTTGCACCAAATCTTAGATAAAATGATGTTTTAAATCAAAATGCTTTGTCTTGTTGTGATAGACTGGACTCTTGGCCAATTTGATGGCACTAATGTTATCACAAAAAATCGTTGTAGGTTGAACTTGTATCTCTCCAATTTCTTCAAGATTTTTTATGAGCCATAATGCTTGTGTACCTACTAAGGCAACTACAACATACTTTGCTTTTGTAGAAGAAAAGGAAATAATACTTTGCTTCTTTAAGCTCCAAGTAATCAAATTGGAACCAAAAGAAAAGCAATTACCAGATGTAGACTTTCAGTCATCCAAACTACCTCCCCAATCAAAATCACAAAAACCAACAAGATCGAACCTTTTAGAAGTGTAGTAATGAATAACAAAATCTAGAGTGCCTCCCACATACCTAAAAATTCTCTTGGCTGCCTTCATATGTATTTCAGATGGCTCTGACATATACCTTGAAACAAGTGAAACTGAATAAGCAATATAAGGTCTTGTGTGAGTTAAAAAATGTATCAAACTGCCAACAATACTCTTATAATTTGTCTCATCAACTATTTCAACACCATAATCTCTACACAACACAATTCCATGAGCAACTAGAGTGGAGGTTTCTTTACAATCAACTGTATCAAATTTCTTCAACATATCTTTGGCATACTTTGTTTGACAAATGAAAATTTCATTCTCACTTTAACAAGTTACCTCCATTCCTAGAAAATATTTCATGAGACCTAAATATTTCATCTCAAATTCGTTCATCATAGCAACTTTGAATTCATCCTTCATCTTAGCACTGCTATCCATATACAAAAAATCATCAACATGCAAACTTACAATAAGATTATCATTACCTTCTTGTTTGTAGTAAAGGGTAGGTTCACTCTTACTTCTTTGAAAGTCATTCTTCTAAAAATACCCATCAATCCTAGCATACCATGCTTGTGGTGCTTGCTTAAGGCCATATAAAGCTTTCTCTAACTTGTAGACTTGATCTTCTCTTCCTTGCACTTCAAAACCTCGTGGTTGTTCCACATACACTTCCTCTTCTAAGTACCCATTAAAGAAGGCACTTTTCACATCCATGTGATGAATGCTCCATTTCTTTTGAGTTGTTAGTGATATCATCATTCTGATAGTCTCCTATCTTGCTACTAGTGCAAATGTCTCTTCATAATCAATACGATACCTCTATGTGAAGCCTTTGGCAACCAATCTTTCCTTGTGTCTTTCAACACTCCCATCATTGTTGTACTTAATCTTGTAGACCCATTTAGTACCAGTCTTTTTTTCTTGTCATGTGGAAGCTCTATAAGCTCCCAAGTATCATTCTCATGAATGGAATCTATCTCTTCTTGCTTGCCTGCACCCAAACCTCATTAGTAGTTGCATCTTCAAAACATGATGGTTCAAAATTAGCCTTGGAAAGTTTTTCAAAATTTACCGTCTCACCTCTTGGATTTTCTTCACGTGCTTCATTTGTAATCCTCTGATAAATGTCACTTAAGCTTCTTACCTTCCTTGTAGAACTTGGACTTGAAGCTATACTTGCACTTGGAATTAATGAGGGGATACTTGGTGGACTTGTAGCTCTTGGAACTAAAATGTTAGTGGGTTTCTCATGATTAATTTCATCAACAATACCATCATTCAAAACATATTTTGACATCTAACCATGGAATTTTTTATGACCATAAACTCTCCCTTCATCAAAAATCACATCACTAGAGATAACAATGTTATGGGTGAGAGGATTATACAACCTGTAAGCCTTAATTTTCTCACTATATCCAATGAAAATACATGATTCAATTTTTGGATCTAACTTTTTCCTCTTTTTTTTTACTACATGAACATATGCTAAACACCCAAAAACTTTGAAAATTCGGACATTAGGATTTTTCTCATACTAGGCTTCATATGGAGTCATCATATTGAGTGCACTAGTGGGACTCCAATTAAGAATATATATACTGTTGTAGCAACTGAATCACCCCAAAAAGAATTGCTTAGTCCCTTGGTTTGAAGCATACTTCTTGCCATTTCTACCACTATACGATTTTTTCTTTCTACTAGTCCATTTTGTTGAGGTGTGTAAGCAATGGTGAGTTGTCTTTTGATGCCATACATATCACAATAATCCTGGAAATCTCTTAAACAAAACTCTCCTCCATGATCAGTCCTTAAGCATTTGATACTACATCCTTTTTATTTTTCCACAAGGGCTCTAAACCTCTTGAATGTCTCAAGGGCTTCATCCTTGATCTTCAAAAAATAAACCCAATACTTTTATGAGTAATCATCAATAAAAGTAATGAAATATGATGACTTACCAAAACTCTTTGTCTACATAGGACCACAAATGTCTGAATGAACTAAATGAAGGGGACAATGGGCCCTCCATGCACTACCTTTTGGAAATTTATCTCTTGCATGTTTTCCTTTGGCACATCCTTCACAAAATTCTTTATGTTATTCAACCTTATGCAAACTAGAAACTAATGCTTTTGATGTTAGAGTCTTCAAACTATGGAAATTTAAATGCCCATACCTGAGATGACACAACCAACTTTTGTCCTCATATGCCATATTAGCAAAATTGATGCTATGTTCTCCAAACTTCAATAGAAACATTCTATTCTTTGACATAGGCACAACTATAACCACCCTATTGCCTTGATTCTTATAATAAATTATGCATTGCTGATTTTAAAACACCATCTTATAATTTTTCTCACACAATTGCCCAACACTCAATAGATTATGCTTTAATTGTGGAGTGTAATAAATTTCTTTAAAAAATTTCATACCTTCTTTAGTAGGAACTTCCATAGCTCCTTTTGCAGCAACCTCCAATGATTTGTCATCACCAAGCTTGATCTTGGATTTGAAACTTTCATCCATTAGAGAAAAAAGCTTCTCATTCCCTGACATATGGTTAGAACACCCTGAATCTAAATACCAAACATCTTTAGAAATATTTTTGAAGCTTTTTCATAAGATATAAATAAATTATTAGGAGAAGCCTCATCACCTTATTGAGCATAATGAACACTTTTATCATTATTACCTTCTTTTAATTTTCACTCTCTTTCAAAGTGGCCATACTTGCTACAATGGTAACACTAGATATTTCTCTTATCAAATCTTCCTCTACCTCTTCCCCTTGAGTCACCTCTTCCTCTTGAATTGCCTCTTCCTCTTGAACCACCGCTTCCTCTATTTCCTCTTGAAGGATTTTGATTTTGACCTCTTCCTTGACCTTGGTTGCTACTACTGGCGTCTTCATTCTTTGTAATTTGCAATTTGGAGGAAAAAGTTTCTCATCACTTTGCCCAAATGAATCTCTCAATCTCTCTTCATGAGACATTATAGATCCAACTAGGTGATCAAATTGATGGTTAGTCAAATCCTTGCTCTCTTCAATGATTATTGCTACATGGTTCCACCTTGATGTTAGAAACCTCAAAAAAAAATTATTACAACCTCGTTGCTTACTATTTCTCCTAGAGCGACCATCTTATTAACCACATCATTGACTCTTACACAATAATCACTTACTTTCTCAGTTTCTTGCATCTTCAAATTTTCTAAGTCTCTCTTCAACGTCTGTAACTTCACAACCTTGACCTATTCACTGCCTTGGTAAGCTTCCTTTAGAGTCCTCCAAGCTTCTACAGCTAACTTTGCACTTGCAATCCTTGAAAATAAGCTCTTATCAAGAGCTATTTGAATATGAAACAAGGCTTGAGAATTCTTCTTTTTAGCCTCCTTCTTAGCTATTTTGTCATTGGGTGCTAGAGAATTCCCATTTGTTGGCCCTTCATAACCCATTTTGATGATCTCCCACAAATATTTCCCTGTCAAAAAGGTCATAATCTTGATGCACCAATATTCATAGTAGCTTCCATCAAAATCAGGAATTGGCAAAGAATTTAGACTTGACATGATCACAAAAAAATTTCCTGCTTTGATACCAAATGTAGAATCTAAAACAAAGCCTTATTCTTGATTTGAAGGTTATGAAAGATAATAGTAGAAAAAGAAAGCAAAACAATTAACTTAGAAAATTGAGCATACAAATAATACATAGTTTTGTATTTTGCAAACTAAATAAATGTCTCTTTATTCATGTTTTTATAAGAGATAAACTCAACCAATACATAGTTCACAAAAAATAAAAAAGACTAAAGATCTATCCGTGCATTACTCTCTCGGTGGGATTTGGCAGTGAAAGCAAAGTTTATTAACTATTACCAAAGAAAACTAAGGTTGTTATAAATAAATAAATCCACATGGGACATGCAACATACAATCTAAAGGAATCTAACAAACTAATTCTATGCAAGACATTCAACGACGGTAGAACTAGAATTCAACTAATTGTCCAACATTAGTTATCAATAGAGAGTGTGATGAGCTTGTAGGCAATTTTAAAAGTGTGGAAGCTTAGACAAAATACATGAATGGATTGAAAAAATACCTCGATGGGATGTCATCTCATGGAAGGCAATGATTATATGTAGATGGAAATATTTTGAATTATGTGTGAACATCTATCAAAGCACAATGGAATGGAGTTTTTGTCAAGTATTTTAAATTTATTTGCCCCTGGTAAAAATGTATATCAAATGTTGGAGCATAGGTAAGGCACCTAAACTATTTGGCAAAACACTTCAAACAAATGTGGTCTCATAGTGTGCCATAATCACAAGGATAAATAGTACGCATGAGCAAGTTGATAGAATGCCATAAAGAGATGTCATTTTATGGAATATTGTAATCATGAGATTTTCACAAAATGGATTTGTTGAAAGCGCTCTTGAAACTTTCAAACAAATGCATTTGTCAAGTCAAGATCTACAATGATCTACAGTGCTATATATTTACGGTGCAAACACATATTATCAATTTAGTTCCATAGAGAGCCAATAGATTATTTTCATTATAGGTATAGTAATACAAAGTTTGTATGGTGTAACATTCTTGAAATATTGAAGTATTTGTGATCATGGAAATAGACCATTGTCCCCCCTTACATGGAAACCTAAGGATTGACTATAAATTTAACATGGAGAGCGATTGATTGAGAAGTGTGGTTCTTTACTCTTTGTATAGTTTTGGATATACCAATGGATGTACAATCATGTGCCTCAATAAGAACTTTGATAAGAAAATGTGTAATTTTGAGGGTTGCTAAAACCAAAGATGATGAAGAACTTCCTACATTGATTATCCTTATAGTTATAGCAAGAAATTCAAATGCCCACTCCATCCTCCAAGAGTTTTACTCAAGTAATAATTTCATAGCGAGCATTTTTGAATTAAGTGAATTGGATAGTTGTGATTTGACCTTAAAGGGGAGCGAAGGGGAGGAGCATGAGATTGAATCTATTTTTGGAGGAAACTATCTCTTTAACCCTGAAAACAATACAAATTTGGAGTTTCATTGCCCTTTCAGCAATGATTTGCAACTAGATGCACCTTTTGGTTCCTTTAAATACATGAGGAAGTTTGATGCAGACATGTCATATCCATTTGTGCTTATGGATTCTAGTCTACCTTAGGATAATGTTCTCTCCAAGTCATTAGTAAGGTCATTCATAAGTCCTAATTCTCAAGGAGTAGAAGTAGAGTCCATATATGCAGAGAATATCACATCAGCAAATGACTTCGATTGGACATTCTGCTACAAAAAATAACTATTGAAGAAGAAACTTGAGTAAGGATATATGCATCATGGTTTGTACCTTTGAGTTGGTTATTTGGCACCATAATTTTTTTGGTTGCAACAAACTTTTGAGAAGTTCTACATGGCTCCTTTCCAACAATTATATTAAAGTAATCATATTATGCAACTTTTCCCAAAGGTTGGCTTCTAGTAGCAGAAGTGAAGAGCAAGTTGATCTAGATAATGGTGGTGCCAATCCAAATAAATTTGTGAAGGCTCTCAATTGTCTTGGTTTCAACATTGTCTTCAAGGATTTTTCAAATAAAAGGTTCATAATATTTTATTTCACAAAGGAGGTATGTTATCTTCCTTTAAGTTGATTTTCTAGCTACTTTATCTCCTCACCCATCATTTCATGTTTAAGGTAACTTTTATAATACATTAATAGTATGATTGGTGCCCATACGTTTTTTGGATCTAAATTTTGTAAGATATCTACAAATTTTGACTAGATAGGATTTATGGCTTGTATGTAGTATGATCATGCCATGAGATGGAAAATGTTTATAACATATGTATTTATGCTCTCAAGTCTTAAGTTCAAATGATAAAAGTTTTACTAATCATAGATTTTATGACAAATATTGTCATGCATACAAATGAGACAACCCCATATGGTGAAGGGATGATTATATTGTGGATTTTCCCTCAATCAAGATCCTATTTTCTTGGTCAATGAAATAATTTAGCCTTACAATAGTAGTTAGTAAATTACAATCTTGGCTCCACACACATTGGAAAAACATTTTCCTAGGTTGCAAGGTTTGAAAATTTAAAAGCTATTGTATGATGAATTTTACACTTCAGTTCTCTCATCAGTGAATTTTACTTCTTGACAAGTTTTAAGAGATTTAATTCTTATGTAATAATATTTAGCGTGGTTAATTATAGGTTAAAAAATCATATGAAGCTCTAGTGCAACATGAAAAAAAGATATAGAGATATAGTTTTTTGTTTTTCCTTTCTTCTTTGAGATATTGAATTTGTGATTATAATGAGTGCTAATCATATTCAATAATTTTCCCACATCTTGGTTATTAAATAGGATTTTGTGTTTAGATAATTAGAATCGATATTAACAATCCTTTTTAACCATGTGTAAGTGCAATCTTTAGAAAGAATGGGATTTTGGTAAATATACTTATTGAAACTAATGATTGTGTGTTTAATTATTAGCATGTAATACGAGACAAAAACCACAAGGAAGTCAAGTGTCAAAGCGAAAGTAGCTTCCTACACTAATATAAGTAGGGGAGAGTTATAAAATTTTCCTTTTAACACCTTTAATAGTTACAAAATGAAAGATGCACATTCAAAATTTAAGCAACACAAATAACAATGCAAACCATAACACAATGTTTACATGGGAAAATCCTTTCAGGGAAAAACCCACACTTCAAATCACATGGCTCAACTTATAAATTATTAGCAACAATATCAGTTACAATACAATCTCAAGAGAAATTCTCAGGAGTCTTCACACTATGACAAGAATCTAGATAAATTTAAGTAGTATAACGACATGTAAGCTTCTTCAAACTTGTCACCATCAAAATGCACTAAGTTTGCAAGTATTTGTAACCTCTTAACATGAAACAAGGTGCCTAAAACTTGCCATAACCAATTCCAATGCCCAAGGTGTGAACATGAGTTCATTATGACATGTCATAATCAAAACTCATAATTATGGCAATCTTCCATAATCAACCCCTATTCCATAAAATTAGCCACCATTGCACTTGCAATGAGACTACATGCATGCAAATACCTTGCATGTGTAGGAACCCTCATCATATGGGTCCCACCTATCATAGTTAGCTGGAAATCTATCATTCTTGAATCTTCCACTATCATAATCAATCATAAACTAACATAGAAAGTTGTCATAGCCCATTACATAGTAACTTATGACAAATGCCATCAATTTAGGCACAAATATAGGTCCCCCAAAGTGGATGCCTACCTCCACTAATCTAGCTTACAAATTGTGCATGTCACTTTCCATGTAGGATGCCACATTAGCGATAGGTCCCACAAAGTGACATCAATTTACGTAGGCAATTAAACATTATAATATAAATAAATACATCACAAAATAATAAATAAGTGCTAGGACTCAAAGGTCGAGACACCCTAATCCCAACATTCTCCCACTTGTCGAAGACCTGTCAAGAGTCATATGAAATTATCTACTCAGGGCCCCAAGGCCCATGGAATCAAAACATCTAAACTTCTCTATGCTCACTAGTTTCATCAGTGCATCTACAACATTTACCAAAGTTTCAACCTTCTCCAAGTTCACCTTTCCATCTTCTACTATATCACAAATAAAATGATATTGAACATCGATGTGCTTTGTTCTAGCAAGAAGGTGGGATTCTTTGCTAAACAAGTGGCACTCTGACTATCACAATAGATAGTAATCTATCTTGCATCTAAACCAATATTAGAACACAATCTCTTAAGCCAAATGGATTCCTTACAAGCATGAGTAGCTTTCATGTACTCTGCTTTTGTCGTGGACAAAGCGACTACAACCTACCACTTACTCATCCAACTTATAGCACCACCAAACATCATAAACACATAACCACTAGTGGATCTTCTATTTTCAATGTCACCTACCTAATTTTAATCCACATATCCATGAATACTCACAAAATGTTAAGGTCTAGTAAGATAACCATGAAAGCACAAAGCATATTTAGAAGTACCTTGCAAGTACCTAAACACTCTCTTGATTGCATCCCAATGTATTCATGTAGGATTATCCATAAACTGACTGAGGACTCCCACTACTTGGGAAATGTTTGGCCTTGTACAGACTATAGCATGCATTAAACTTCCAATAACACTCGCATACAATACTTTGGTCATGTACTCCATCTCAGTAGGATATTTTGGAAAATCATTCATAGAAAGCTTTGTCCCTTGCATCACAAGAACAACTAATTGTTTGCAATCTATCATGTTGAATCTCTCCAACACTGATTTCACATACTTGCTTTGGCTTAACCAAAGCTTTCTATTAGCTCTGTCACTCATGATCTTCATCCCTAGAATATACCTAGCTGCACCTAGATCTTTCATCTCAAACTGTGCTGACAACTGAGACTTCAAATCTGAAATCATGCTTTTACCATTCCCAAAAATAACATATCATCTACATATAAAAAAATAATGAGAATATAGCCATTTTTAGATTTATAATAGACACAATGGTCAAATTAAAATCTTACAAATCTCAATGACACACATAGGTATCAAAATTTTGGTACCACATTCTAGGAGATTGTTTCAAACCATACTGAGACTTCTTTAGTTTGCAAACCAAATTTTCTTTACCTTTGAAAATAAAATGTTCTAGTTGTGTCATGTAAAACTCTTCCTCCAAATCATCGTGGAGGAATGTTGTCTTCACATCCATATATTCCACTTCTAAGTTGCATGCTTTTGTAAGTGATAACAGGAACCAAATAGATGTCATCTTCGTAATAGGAGAGAATATCTCACCATAGTCAATTCCCTCCACTTGAGAATACCCCTTAGCAACCAAATGTTACTTGTGCTTCTCAACACTGCCATCAAGAACAAATTTCTTCTTGAACACACATTTACAACCAATGAGTTTATGTCCATCAAGCAAAGGTACCAGATCCCAAGTCTTATTTTTCTTTAATGCAACCATCTCTTCATTCATGGCTTTCATCTAGGAATCAACATCACTCATACCCATAGCCTCTCTAACAGTCCTAGGCTTGAATCGATGTTATAAATCAAAGCAAAAATGTAATTGGAATTGAATAATGAATTTAACAAAACCTTTATGGTTGCCACCTAACACACATAGGCCTCCTCAATTCTTGAGGTTGAGGTTCTTCTTCTTCAGAAATTTTAGAGTTGCTTGAGCTCTCCTCATCATTAGGTCCAACAAGAGTGTGTAGTTTACCTTTCATCAAAGTAGGTGGAACCTAAACTACCTCCTTATCTTTCTCCTCTTTCTCTAGCTACAACTCAACAGTGGAAGGTTTCATCTCTCTAAAAATTGCACTTCTACTATGCAGAACCTTCTAGGCCTCTAGATCCCAAAGCTTGTACCCCATCACAGTGATACCATAGTCGATGAAGATACACTTAACTGCCCATGTTCTCCAACTTAGACCTCTTCTCAATTGGAACATGAGCATAATCTTCACAACCAAATACTTTGAGATGTCTTAATGAAGGATTTTTACTAGACCATGCCTCCAAGGGTGTCTTTTCAACAAGCACTGATGTAGGAGATATGTTGATCAAATAACATGCAATGGCTACCACTTCTGCTCAAGGCCAACACCACTCAGTATACTCCTAGCCCTCTCCATAAATTTCTTGTTCACCCTATCTGTAACTCAATTTTATTGTGGGGTGTATGGAGTTGTATTATATCTCTCAATATCGTGCTCTTTACAAAAATTATTGAACTCTGTTGAATAAAAATCATTGCCATTGTCAATCCTCAAACACTTAATCTTTCTACTAGTCTAATTTTCGACCAAGGCTTCAAACTCCTTAAACCGATTAAAGACTTCAACTTTACTTATGAGAAAATAAACAAATGTCCTATTATAATCATCTATGAAAGAAACAAAATATATAGATTTTGACAATGAAGGAACATTCACAGGACCAAACACATCAGCTTGAACATAGTCCAAAACCCCAAAAAACTTATGAGAACTAGAGTAGAAAGAAACATGGTGTTGTTTTCCATAAACACAATGTTTTAAAAAGTAAAACTCAAGATTATAATCATCAAGGCTCTTTTTTTTAGGGCTCTAAGACCCTTCTCACCGATGTGACCAAGTCATTAGTGTCATAACATAGTCTTCTCTGTAGGAATCTTCATTTCCATGGAATGAGCAACCTTAGGTACCCAAAATGCAAAACCATCAGATGTAGCTACAATAAACTTCTTCTCTATACAATCTAATGGTGAGGATGAAGAATCTAAAGTCTCTTATTTTGTGTATCAGGACTATTGCACTAAACTGTGCATGCATCTGACTTGTACAAGGTGCCAATCTGAACACCCTTAGCCAACACCATAACTCCTCTTGTCATCTTACATCCTCCACCAAATAAAACAACTTGCATTCCCGCATCATTCAGTTTACTCATAGAAAGAAGGTTTCATTCCAAACCTGGGATATGCAAGACACCATTGATTGTAACAACCTAACTAGATTTATTTCAGAAAAATAAATAAATATTGACATCATAAATATCAATTTAGTGACACAAATTTCTTAGCTAATTCCATTTAACAATTTTATGTCATAAATCACAAATAAATATGAAATATATAAATATATTCACTTCCATATGTCAATAGTTACATACATGTTTGACTAGGTATCCAATGCCTCAAATTCAATTCAAATTACATAGTTTTCTTACAAATACACAATTTGTTCCTTTACATCAATGATACAATACATAATAGAATTATGATATGATTCCTTCATGACAGCTCACCTCCACTGGTGGACGAGAATGTGATTGAGGTGCTTTTCCACCCAACTATGAAGCAATGCTTCCCTAGAATTCTTCAGTCAATTGAAGAATACCCGACCCTACATTAAACACTTAGCAAGAGATACAGTTTGCAAGGTGGAATTTGTGCGTGCCTAACTACATGAATTTCTATCTACTTTGTTAGAATATGCAAGTTCCATGTTAGGTAAATTCAATACAATAAAGAGAGGGTAAATAGCACAATTTGTTCCATATACATATATAAAAATGACTACAAAGCTTGGCCAAGCTCATGTTGTATAAAATACAACTTTGGTTGGATTTGGAAAAGCAAATCTACTCTCTTTGGCACCCATTCCCGAAAATAAATCTTATCATATCAAGGGGTATCCCTCCCTTTAACCATCCATTAGAAACATTCTAGCATTCTATAGTTAACCAAGAATTCTTGTATCATTCCATTCAATAAAATCAAACAATATTCATTCACACTTGGTATATCTATTCATCTAATATCATGCATATTTGTAACTCAATACTGTTCCAAATTTATAGTTTGATTCCATTTGCAAAACATCTATAACTTGCTCAATAAATAAAGTAAATCAAGATGAATTAGAAGGTATATCACATGTATGTGAGCATGCATAAAGGAATCTTTATGTATGATCACATATATGCCTAGAAACGAATAATTTAGGAATATGCATATACATTATAAAATTTAAATGAAAAATATCTTTTGCATAAGTATGCTTTCCTATTCAAAGAAGAAATATAGCATCAATTCATTCAAATGGTTCGCTCAAATAGAAAATATCATCTATTTCCAGTTTCAAATACAATGTAATCGTCAATTTTTCACAGTCATAGATTTATATAGAATCAGGTCGATGAATCTGAACAAAAATACATCACCCATTAATAGAAAATAAGAGCATTCGTTCTATTAAAAAACTAAGTGTTTATACTTGTTTTCCTTGTTCAAAGTATTCACTGAAATCAAATGTAGACCCTACCCATCAAACCATTTCTTCTAGAGGATATGATACACATGTTATCAACCCTCGATAACATGATATCATATGCCTTTGGGGTTGCTTAACTTTGGCCAAAATCTTTCAAGCCATGGGTTTTACCCTTTTTGGTGTTTATCACCACCAAAATACATGAATGAAATTAACAAAAATAGTTGATACTTTCGACTCAAATTTAACAGAGTATTCATCAGAGATCAAATAAGAGACAATTCTCATGTGTTAAATTCATATGCATATACAAGTATATATATATACACATATATTCATAAGATCTACCATGCAATACAATAATGGTTACTAGTGTCACGGTGTGGGAAGGCCATCGCGGGTTCAACAAAGATTTTTACCATCAAGAATTCATTGTTTGATCTCCCCACAACATTACAGTGGGTCGTGAGACCCATATTAAATAGCGATTGTTGCTTTGCCCAGCCTCTACAATATGAGGTGATCTTCTCCACCCTAACCTTACATTAGGTGGAAAATAAAAGTACAGTGCGAATCAATTTAAATAAAATGTGTTAGAGGTTAGCCCTTCAGCTAGTTGCCTATGATGATAAACATATACAAGTAGATTACTTAGAAATACATTTGGGTCAGCCAATAGGGCAAGACCCAAAATGGATAAAATTTATGTGCATAAAATGATGCATCATGGGTGTAAAGCCCAAACTCCCAAACATAGGGTCGATCAATATTTACAAGAGATTACAAATCTTCAAAAGCTCGGCCCTCATGGGCTTCACAATAGATTGACATAGTCAATCTCCCCGATAGTAAAACCCAAAATTCATACATGCACAATAAACACACATATTGGTGTAAAAAGAATAGGAGATAATTTTGATAACATATGGCTAAAACAACAAGTTTGAATTACCTCCTATGATTTTTGGCCTAGTGATTTTTCCATTCTATAGAATCACTCTGCTTTTTCCTTCCAATTTGTCAATTTTCTCCTCTCTTGCTTTTTTCCTTCTTATTGGTTTTTTCTCCCCATTCTCAATTCAAATTCATCCCCTGCTATATTGGGTAGGACGTGGAAACATAATTTTTGTAACCTTCATTATGTTAGTTGGCTGCCCACTCCTCCACATGAGGGAATCAACTTCTATCTATATTTGGTGGGAGTTACATACATTTGAATTTCCCACGATTTCAAAAATCATTCACACCTTTTTTGTATGTGTATATATATATATCTATATATATATCCCATATATATATATAAATATACATATATATTTATACAAATAATTTCACACATTATCCTTGAGATTACATACATATATGAAATCACTTGTCTATTCAAACCACATTTCAAATTCATCCAAAAGAGTGAACAAATGAAATCATCTTTTTGTACAAGATATATATTGAATTTCCTATTCAATTTCATTGAATATAAAATTTGAAACAGACAAAATGAGACAAGAATGCACAAATTTGTTCTTTCCATTAGTTATAATTCTCATACCAAGTATGAATGCAATTTGTCAACTTTTCAAACATGTGCAGATGTCACATTCTATTGTGGTGTGTGATATTCCAGATTCCATCCTTGCTTACCATGGTCATCTGGCTAAGCGTGCCTACCTCAATCAAGTTCTCATCCTTCAACCTTTTTCTTGCACACATATTCTTACACTTGTCCACTTATCAGTAACCTTCAACAATTAATCCCATAAAATAATTTCTTAAATAAGGAAATTGCATATTATTCATTTTTAGTTTAATCATTGCATTCTATCAAATTCCATAAATAAAATGCTAAATTCTAATTTTCCAAATATTTCAATTCTCCTCAAATTTTAAAATGCAAAAATGAAATTGAGATATGAAATCCTTCCCCACTTAAAAGAGATATCATCCTGATGTCTGATAAAACAAAATTGGTTTACATATGTTTGTCATTTCACCTTGTTTCAATTCAAACATCATAACATACCAATTCCAAAATATCAGGCATCAATATATAGATAATCACAATTCATATTTTTTTTAAGCCAAAACATCATGGCATACTAATCCAAAATTTTAGGCGTCAATACCAAAAATTATCATTAATAGTCTATCTAGGAAAGAAAATGAGGGAAGGAGCGTTCTATTTATTCTGCATCCTCCCATGTAGCATTGTCCTCATGATATTGGTCCCATTGGACCTTATACTGAACAATGTCCCTATTTCACAACTTGATGTTGCGTCTATCTAGAATTCTATTGGGCTCCACTAGCGCCATTCTTGGATCCTCCACCTATAAAGAATGCCAATCAAGTATATGAGATACATCTGGGTGGTATGCTTTTAATAAAGAAACATGAAACACATTATGAAGTTGAGCTAGAGCAGGGGGTAGAGCAAGTCTGTATGCAACTGGGTTGATCACTTCCAACACATCAAATGGACCCATGTATCTTGGGGCCAGCTTGGATGACTTCCTGAAGGTAATAGAGCTCTTATGCATATTGACTCTTAGAAATACCTTGTCTCTGACTGTAAAGTGTCTAAAGGTTCTATTTCTATCGGCATAGCTCTTTTTCCTATCTACCGCTTCCTTCAGTGTACTCTTGATAAGCCTCATCTGCTCTTCCATTTCTCTTAGCATCTCAGGACCCACTATGTTCATGTCTTCCAATCTGTCCCAACTAATGGGAGTATGACACTTCCACCCATACAGAGCCTCGAAAGGTGTCATTCCTAGGGATGTATGATGGTAGTTGTTATAAGAAAATTTTACCAGTGGTAGATACTCTTCCCATTTGTACTATTGATCCATACAATACATCTAAAGGAGGTCTTCTACAACCTGATTTATTCTCTCGATTTGACCAACGGTTTGAGGATGATAGGCTAAATTGAAGTTTAACTTAGTCCCCAATGTTGCATTCAAGGTCATCCAAAACATGGATTTCATTCATGTATCTTAGTAAGATATAATGGTTTTTGGAACTTCGTGTAAACAAAAGATCTCCTAGACAAATTTCTTGGCCAAGGTCAATGATACATTTGTAAGGTTCCCTAGAATAAAATGTGCCACCATAGTTAACTTATCAACTACCACCAGAATGAAATCATACCTATTCTTGCTTAGAGGTAACCCCTATACAAAGTCCATACTAATCACTTTCCATTTATACTTAGGTATATCATGGGGATAAAGAAGCCCTACTAGATGCATGTTCTTAGCCTTGAATCACTGACACTCCAAGCATTTGGCTATGTATTCTACTATGTCCTTCCTGATTTTTGGCCAAAAGTACATGACTTTCAGTTTTGTGATCATCTTTGTAACTCTGGGGTGTCCTGAATATGGTGCACTGTGGACCTCATCTAAGACCAACTTCCTAAGTTATCCAGAGTTTGGGATATACATCCGCCTTTGGTATCGTAAGATACCGCTTGGTTCAAGCTCGTACCCATTGAATTGATCGTTTGCTAGATTCTCTTCTAGAGCCTTTTTCACCCTCTCATAATGCTCATCTCCTCACAAGTGTTGCGAACCCTGTTGTTTCAAGTTGAATCTCACAGAGGTTATAGCCACCAAATGTCTTCATCTACTAAGAGCATCTACCACTCAATTTTATTTTCCTTTTATGTACTCAATTCCAAACTCATACTTGCTAAGGAATTATAGCCATCTCCTTTGACGTGCATTAAGGTTAGGCTGAGTAAAAATTATCTCAATCCTAGGTGATCTATTTTGAGCTCAAATGGATTTCCCAAAAGATAATGTCTCCACCTTTGCAGGGCATGCACTATAGCTGCTAATTCCAAGTCATGTGCGACATAGTTTACTTCATGTTGTTTTAGCTTCTTGGACTCATACGCCACCACTTGCCCTTCTTGCATTAACATTACTCCTACTCTGTCACCTTGTTGGTGATTTTTCTAGCAGAACCTTGAAATCCTCTAAAGGGTAGCCAACCCTTATGGTTAAGTAACTTCATGGTTAGTGGCCAACACAATGAGTAAAAAATTTTGAGGTCTTTACTCCTACTCTTTAGGCTCTATGGGACCTAGGAGGGTTTTCCTTGTTGTGTTCAAATGAAGTATATTTAATTGGTAACATATTCATACACAAATTTATTCCTACTTATTGCAAATAATGTACTTCACTGAAGGTTTGGAAGACCTTTAAGCAGATGGTTACCTCTTTGCTAGGAATTAGGGGTATTTCAAACCCATACATCATAATTGAAAAGATTTTTAATTGAATGTTGTTCTTATTTTAAATCTATGATTAGGTATGCCAGTAGCTCATTTTATGCAAGGTTATTTAACAAATAGACTAGTGCTTCATCAATTGGGACAATGGAGTCAAATATGCAAGAACTAGTAATATAAAAGCTATTTAATTCAAAACTTGGTGGACTATTTTCATAATACTTTGTAATATGAAAACTCACAATGCCTAAAAAAATAACTTCTTATCAAATCCTATGCAATTCCTTAAAAATCTATAACCCCCTTCACGCATTTAATCAACTATTTGAGTTAAAGCTAAAATAGAATCATACATTCAATGGAAAAACTGAAGACAAATGAGAATAACATTAATATTTTCATTTATAACTTGTAAGCAAGATACATAGGAGAGTATTTGTTTCTGGACTAAGATTTGTTTCGATATGAATAGCTTCTATAAAACCAATTTAAGACTATTACATACAGGACTCATACCCAAGACAATCTACTCTTGTATTCATCCATATTCTCTACAAAATGCCTTTTCTGAACTTAGCTTTTCACCTAGACCATATTGTGACCTAAAAATACAACCCATGTAATGAGCCTTGAGATCCTTTTTATAGAACAAGGGAGCAACAAGCATCAGGCTCAATTATATTTGCATTTCATTTCGTTTCAAGATCATTTGCACAAGAATTTGAGATGTTCCTTAGTTAGTTACATGTAATCATTGTGGAAAATGGAAGAGTAAAAGACCAAACTCCACATCCTCTGAATGAAGACATGCCAGCTCCTCAAAAGGCAAAGATTGTTGTTGGAGTATCATCACCTTGTCCTTGTTGACCAAAGAAGATTCTCCACTTAAAGCCCGAGCAAAATTGTGCCTACCTCCCGGAAAAAGTATACCTGCCATCAAAGTTAGGAAGTCTGGCACTTCTCCAACACACCAGCCTGAAAAAAATTTCACATCAACACAAAAAACAAAAAACAAAAAACCACAAACATGCTAAAGAGAACAATCCTGACAAGGTGGCTATGGTGTCATCAAAAACAAAAATGGGGAAAAAACATCACTTAGAGTCATCAACATTAGAGTATTCTCACCCATGTCTTATTCATGGTGGAACTAGAGGAACCGTCACCACTTCCTCATCAGAGTCTTCAGAAGGTACCAAGGAAAGTGTATAATAGTTACACTCCAGATCAATGTCACCTCCACTATCTGGAGGGCTATCAGAAACCACAATAGGATAATTATTTTTCCCCAGATAGGCCTTATGATACTTGCACTTCTTCTTTTCCTTCTTTTCATACTCAATCAACTCCTTCCATTTAAACTTGACCAGTTCTTCTAAAAAGGTCCAACTTCTCAAGCGATAATTTCTCCTTACACCATATTTCCTGAATTTCCTGCGTGCCCTTCTGTCCTTTGGTGTTTTAGGAGCTCCCTTTGTCTCAATTTCATCCCCAGGAGAATTTTCCTTAGATTCTAGCAAACTCAATCTCCTGGACCTCTGGACTGGCTTAACAAACTCGCCTAACTTACTCATCTTCTCAAGAACTAGAACAAGAAGACTCTAAAAACTCTCACCAATTTTTCTCTTGGACTAAACTCAATTGTTAATCACTGAATACAAATTCTGAATGAAAAATATGGCCATTGGTCCTCATTATATCAAGCCATGCAATCATGCCAACCATTAATACTCAAGAAAATCTTATGTGCATGAGTTGGCAACAGACTGCTTTAATTTTTTTAAAATCTCAACCGTTGATCCTGTTTTAAAAATAAATCAACGGATAGTTATCACTCGTGTGACCAATCATTATAAAAATTAATTGTGTGTTATTAATGCCTTTTCCTAATCATAAAATCCCCAAGTAGATATACATCCACTCTGTACACATATTTCAACCACATACTTAGCATTGATTAAAACTTGTCGTGCCATGGTTACCCGCTCACTTGTGGGAATTAATATATTTGTATTTCTTCATGGAAAAACAACAGGAAGTGATCTTGATCTTATCTCAAAGTATCGATCCGTACCTTGCCTTGCTTTATTTTCACCTTCCCACATGTACCAATAATTTGTCAGAATTGACGGTTGAAATCCCAAACATGTATTTTAAAGAATAATCTAAAAAATGGCACCATTTTTATCATAGGGCCATCTTGGCAAAATTTAGCAGTATTCTAACTCCACTAAAGTCCATTAGAGCCTTTGAAATATTCCATGTGGTATTTGCTCGCTTGCCCCCTGAAAAACATGGGACACGATGGGCCCCTCATAGGATGACAGGGAGTGGTCAGGATTAACCCACGTCACATGCAATCGACTGTTGATCTCCCTTCTTTATGAAGCAATTGCCATCTTTAAAACCTGGAGGGTCCCACAAAAGTGACAAATGTTTCCTTGCTTGCTAGCTTGTGTGATTATCTTTCCTTAATTCACAAGACAGACAGGTGCGCGAGGAATAGTCTCGATGAGAACACATGTTACAGTGTCCATTGTTGATCTTTGTCAAAGCTATGTCTACCGGCCTTTTGGAAACACTGGTCCCACCATTAGATGTGACATAGGGCCATCCCTCACTAGCTCGTATGTTTTAAAGTAATATGAAACACAACAACACAGGCGCGTGGGGAGTGGTCAAGATGTGGCCACATTACCTAATAACTGTCGTTGATCTTCTTTTAATGGTGCCAACTATCTTTACTAAGGAGACTAGGCCCACCAATGCACTAGACACATGGTCGCATCCTGACAACCCATGCAGATAAAATAATAAGAAATAAATCAACACAGGTGCACGAGGAACGGTGGTGAACAACCCTTGACGATCATACGATCAACATGAAAACCTAATTCTACACATGCCTCAAAAGCTTATTTAAAAAGGGGGACACCTCTAAGCCAATGAGAACTTGACCCTTAAGGACGAAGGCTATAAATTTAAAGTCATTGAAATCAAGCCCGATAATAGGAAAAATTTAACACTAAAGAGGGTCAAGGTGATCGACAAACCTAAACTCAGGGGGGCAGTGAACACAACGATTTCAATGGCATAAGTGGAAACTCAAATGATCACATATCGGGAACATCATGCCATTGTAAAATTAGAACAACCAAGGGTTTTTGGACTCATAGGTTAATTGTGAAGGGTTTAGGCGACACAAACCCTAAAACAATGATAAGGAACATAACCCTAATCCAAAAATAGAGCCCAAGCCAAGTATTTGCAAAATTAAAATGGAATCTAGAGAAAATTTTGAGGGGTTCCATCAGTGGCTCCAGTTGGGGACACATGCCTCTTGCAGGCATGGTGAGATCCCAAAATCACAAGTGAAGCAGGCCAAACACAGAGGACAAAAATAAGACAACCAACATATATAATTTTTTTTTATCATAGGCCATAAAGACCTAAACTGGGAGATCTAATTTTTATCCAATTTGAAACATTTATATGAGGTGAAAATTTTAGTATGCACCCTACAATCTAACCAAGCTTCAATTCTAGTTGGTGGCACCAAGCCACTAAACTTAGGGTTGATTCTTGCCCCTATCAAAGACTAATCTATTGAAAGAACTAACTTTCCTCCATCCACTTTTACCTCTTCCATACCACTGCAACATGCATAATCCTCCCTTTTCAAGTAGAAATATGTGCTTACTCTTAAAAACTACTTGTTTACAATCATTGTCACTAACATCTTTCACAATTTTTTTGAGCATACCACTGCTAATGTAATTTTTGTCATTCTGCATTGTACAACCATGCATAAACTACAAATTTTCATCATCACATGACGCACCTGTGTTATATTCATCACATGAAACATGCTCATACCGAGAATAACATTCCTTGTTATTCATCTCATTTTTATGCTCCATCAAAATACCTTGCTGTTGAATTGGAAACTGAAAGTGTTCATACTCTTCCAAGTAACTAGCACCATGATATTCAACCTTATTTGCAACATCTATATCAAATGTAAAACATTCATATGTACTGCCTTCTAGGATCTCATCAATGTGTTTCTTTGTTTGCTTAAGGCCACATTCTAATCCTGTATCAGACGCATCATCAAAGTTTTCAACAAAGAGTAGATTCTCTCTACACCAATAAGGATCATCATTTCTCAGTTCTAGTGAAGATGGAGGCTCATCAAACAAGGGGCTTTCTATTACACTCACTATATTTATTAAAACCTCATCCTCTTTAACATGAAAATTTAAATCTTCCATATCATCATCATCATAATCACTAGAAGAACATACAGATAGATTTTCAACTTCATTCACATCATCTATAGTTAACATTTCTAACCCACATTCTGAAAAATCTTCACAGGGAGAAAGTTATTCCTTATCAAGCAAACATATGTTTCCATCATCATATTTCTTATTTGTAGCAAAAATTTCAATCTCTTCCTTATGAGGAAAAACATGACTATCAGAGGAGTGATCATATTTATTACCAACATCACTACTACAACGAGAGGATTTGTCTATATTGCAATTGTGTTCAGAAATTTTAGACTGAATGCTTAGTCTTATGTCTTCCATAGGAGTGTAAGTATTGGAATCTTCAAAATAATTGAGACCAAACATTTCATTTTCTTCACTGAAGCACTCTTTTTCAACCTTGGCTCTACTCTCTTCTTCTTTATGTGGTATCTCACTTCCTAACTTATGTGGAGCCTCAAAATCATTATCATCATAGGTTGAAAACATGATAGTTTCTTGGTGATCATCTCTAATTTTCTAAAAAAGAGAAAAGCATTCACACACTTGGTCAAGCTCAACAGGTTTCAACTCCTTTGACAGAGCACTCAAACCTGCTTCATAATATTCATAAAACAAATCAATGCATTCTAATTTTTCAGGTTTGTGACATTTAGGAATTGAAGACAAAATACCCATAAACCTTGCATAAAGATCATATGATGATTCTTCTTCATTTATTCTTATGCAAGAGAGGGATTGAACAAAGATTATAGGATCACAAATGCATGCAATTTCCTAATTATATGTTTGGGGCTCTATGTGATCCTCATTATGGAATGATGTGCAAGCTAAAACAATAGGGGTGTGGATGCTTTGAAATTCATCTTTAATTTATTCATTACACCTTTCATCAACATTGGTATCTTAGGGAAGCAAACATTTGTGCTTAAATAACTTCTTTGCATCCCATACTTTTGGTTGTTTTCTATGTTCATGGCTATACCATAGGCCTGATGCAATTTTTTAGGATCCTTATCTCTCAGCAAATAGCTCATATTACTATCAAAAGATCCCAACTAAACAACCAAACATACTGCATCACTTAATCTCAAGACCTCAGGAATATTCCTTAATGTTTTAGCAAATCTTTGGTTGAATGATGGGATCAACTCGTCCTCCTCTTTCTCAATGTTCATAAAATCATTTATCATGGAACTAACATTGTGATGCAAACCCAATTTCACAACCTCAATCCAATTAACAACCTACCTTCAATAGGCATCTAACAAGATTAAGATGATCAAATAAAGAAATTCAATTAGCCCTCCAAGTTCAACAATCATTAGAAACACAAATTCCCCAATTTCACCCTTCAACTCTAGTAGTACTGGGAACCTAGTTTTTAGACCTTGACTCAAAAACTTTCCACATAACTTAACCAACTCATGGGTGATTCAGATACCCATTTTCAAGACACATAACATATCAAACAAGTGCACAAGACTCCTTCAGAACATTTCCTCCAAAATGGCTTTTCTCATTGTTTTGAAGCCCTAATTAGCCCTTTTTTTCCAAAGGAACCCCTCTACAAATTGACCACCAACCCAAAATAACTAGAAAAAATCTTAGTAAATTCATCCAAACTCAGTATTTTCCAAGTTTTAGAACCCCAAGAACTTGTTTTATTCCCCAACTCACAAACCCTCCTTGTAGCCTAGAAACCTAGGGTTTTCAAACACCCTTATTGTAAATACACAATGCCAGCCTCTCCAAGTTTAGAAAATGGTTCAAATACCCTTAGATACCCCGGCACAAGCTTCATAAACAATTACCAGGCCCCTAGTTTCATTGGTTCTCAAAATTACCTCCCAGGTTCTTCATTTTTTCATTGGAATGACCCTGCTTAGCCTAGGGTGTTGCTTCAACACCACATTCCATGAATTTTTATGCCCTACAACATAAAGAACACTTGAAAAATAATGTTACAGACCAACCCACTGAGAAACAGTGCAACAAAAATAGGTGGATTGGTTAGTTTCCCATTAAACCTTCTTCAAAACCCTTGGCTCAAGAAATAGGGCAGTCACCATCCTTTACAAATTCTTTGCACTACAACATTTATTAAACCTTCAAAACACTAGAAACAGACATTGAAATCACATATTCTCAAATGCTATACTTATCAGACCAAAATGTACCTGTACAAGGCTGTAGAAAGGAGTAAAACACAAAATTTCTGAGAAAAAACAAGGAAAATGATTGTTTTCTTTATTCCATTCCACTTTCCAACATTACAAATGTATTTCCTTACCTTCTTAAAGGTCCTCTGCCCCAAAAAAAACTGACCAACTAACTGCCAACTACCTTTTGAATCCTTTGTGACCGTTGGATGAACTTTACATTGTTTTCCAAACTTGTTAACATCATTGCAATACACATTGAAATGTTGACATTATGACCCAAAGTGACCTTAAATTGACCAAAAACACCTAAAATAGTCTCATGGCACCTTATACATAAGGATTTAAGACCCTACTTCCCATATTCCTCATAACTCATGGTTACATAAAGTTTTGTTTTAAGAAGCCACTTGACATATTCAACATATTCCATCATAAGACTCAGGATTCCTTACATTAGGTTGGTCTTTTAGACCTTATTGAACATAAATAAAACACAAGATACTCCTATATAAACCTAAACACACCATATTCACTCCCTTGATGCCCTTCAAAACTTCAATCTTGCACAAAGTGTAGGTGCTCCTACACCACATTGATTCTTTCACCGAATTGCTCTATGAATGCTTTGAACTCACTCCAAGAATAAATATAACACGTTGGTAAATTAGAGAACCAATCCCTTACGTCCCATTTCAAATATTGAACAAATAGTCTCAAAATTATATCCTCATGATCTACTTCACAGTCATCCATTAAATTATTGAATTATTGCAGATACTTATTTGCTAATTCATACTTTGTACCACTGAATTTTAGTATCTTATCTTTGATTTCAAGTGGAATAACATTTGGGAAACCATTAATTCCACTGAAATTGATGGTTCTATATCTTTTAGAGTTAAAACTTCTCTTACAACCCAACTGGAATTGATTACAAACCATGATTGCACTAGGAAGCATATAAAGATGCATATATTGATGATATGCTTTCTTACACCTTTATAAACTCTTTCTTATCAATTTTGCAATTTCACAAGGTAATTCAAACTTCATTTACCACATAATATTAAGCTTTTATAAATGAAAATTTCTACCTCAATTTGCTTAAGACCTTTTTAATGGGCAAAGTTTAAAGATAAACATACTTCACCGTAATACATAAACTTCAAATTGCACCTTAGAAGTATGTCAAAATATTACTACCATCTCCCTTTCTTAGTGCTTATTCACTTAATAGGGAACCAATTTTTTTCATGATTTTCAAATATGTTTTTCATATTTTATGTATCCTTTTTTAGAACCAAAATGAAAAAATACCTAGATATTGTAGACATGAAAAATATACCGATTGATCCTATACACCTGATCCTAATTACTAACACCAGTTCATCCTGAATCATCTCCTTTGCTAATCATTTAATTAAATAATCTCAATTTAATTAAATTCATCAAATTTCATCTCTTAATTAAATAAATCAATTTTATCTAATTAAGTCATCATCTCCTATTGATTAAATAAATCATTTTATTTAATTAATCCTATAGTCCCTCTTTTAATTAAATAATTCATTTTATTTAATTAATCTCTAAATTCATCTCATTTAAATTAAATAAACTTATCTTTATTTGATTTAAAACTAACACCATTCTCTTTAATTAAATAAATCAAACTTTATTTAATTAAGTCTCATATTCATTATTCCTCTCATTTTGATTTAAATAAATCCAAAAATCTATATCAAACTAATTCCATCTGAAGTTAATTAAATCCTGATTAACTCTAACACTAATCCATCAAATCCTCTAGATTTTGCAACTTGTGCATGTAAACCAATTTAATTGATTTATAAATTCCTCCATTTTTATTCAAAAAGGGCATCAAGTTGGAATATTCTTCAAATTTGAAATCTCCCCCCAAAAGTACTTGTCCATCCAACAAGGCATTAAAGGCCTCTTACATGTCCTTTTTCTTGAGCCAAGTGATATTTAAGTCTGTTGGCATATGGCCTTAGGAAGTTGTTTTTGGCTTCTAGTGTTGTCATTTATGGCAACTAAAGTCATTTCCATGGTCCACAAATCTATATCTAGTTATACTGGAAAATAAAGTGAAGTACTATGTGTTACCGATAGAATACTTGTAGAATAAGGTATCCAGTCAGCCAATTAATCTGTATACCTCACCGGATCATCGTTTTGAGTTGTGGATCCCCGAGATTGCTTGGTGAGCACATACATTATCTTATTACTGAATTTTGTGGTGTTGCTTTAGTCGCTAGACGAGCTTGGAGATCTAGTAGGATGTTTTCTGTTTATTTGTTCATTGTAGCCAACTCAGTGAATGTAATATGTTGTGGATCCCCAAAAAGTAAAATTTGAATGTTTGGCGTGCTCATGAGTATTGTTTTGGGTCACATCATTATATTGGTCGACAGTGTTAGATCCACATTGAAAACCTAATTGTAAACTTGGGTCGGAAGTTGATAATATTCCCAAGTTCTATTAAGGTTGACCTATAGCGATTCTATTTCTAGTTGCAGATATATATAAGAGATTCGATATATCATTTGGCATGTGAGAAAGAAGTGTGGTGGTGTGTTGCGATCATCAAGAAGATCAATTAAGTGATTATGCATAGTTTCACTTGTGCATTAATATTTTTGCAGTGTGAGTTGTGCAGAGTAGAGAAAAATTGTTGAATCAGTCTGAAGGATAGCAGATTGTCATCAGAGCGTAATTGGAATTGTAATCAGGCATTGTGGATGCTATTTTCATCAATTCACACTTTTGGATCTATTCCAAATCATTGTACGGTAGTGGGCCCATCCTTTTGAGTAGTGAGCTCTAGGTAGTGAACTTGAATGCTTATGCATTCCCATTTTGTAATTCCCATCGTGGGTATACTCATATTATATTGTGGATTGGCCATCCACCGTGGTTTTTCCCCTAATAGGGTTTCCACATAAAATTTTTGGTGTTATGGTGTTGTGATTATTCTCTTTCTATTGATGCATGTTTCTTTTGTTGAATGGTTAAGTAAGTTAAATAACAAAGTAATAAAGTTTAATTTTTGCACAACACTGATTCACCTCCCCTCTCAATGTTGCTTGTTTCCAACAATTCGTATTAGAGCTAGTTCCTTGAAAGAAGTCTTATAGCTTGGGGAGATATTGGAAGGTGTTTTTCAATGGATACAAGCAGTCTTCAACAACAACTTATGGTGGCCCTTGATGATCTAGATCAGTCAAAATTTGAGAATCAGGAATTGCAAGAAAATATTGAGAGTGCAAAAAAGTTCATTCAGTCACTAAAAGAAAAAATCAATGAATCAAGGGAGAAAATAAAGGAATTATGTGGTCAACTCAAATAGAAGAACAAAGGTATGGAAGATGAACAACTCAGTCTGGCTCTGAAGGAGAAAACAAAAGAATGTGAAAAGTTTTCCAAAGAGAATGTTGCCTTGAAGCGAGAGATGGAATCCATCATGATGAGAATGACCAAGGAGATTGAGGACAGGAAGAAGAATGAAGAAAAGCTCACATAGTCTTTGAAAGAAAAGTATGAACAATGCAACTGACTAGATAATGGATTGGAGCAATCCAAGAATAATGAAGAAATGCTTGAAAAGTAGCTTGATGACCTCAGATATGAACTTGCTATTGCAAATGAGTATAAGGAGAAATTCAAAGCAAGCTCAGCCAAACTTGATGAACTGATCAAAGGACAGAGGACTGATGGTGACAGATGAGGTCTTGGATATGAAGAAGGAGAAAGTTTCGGATTTGGACAAAGGAACTCTGGACAAAGGAATTTTGGACAAGGAAGATTTAGACAAGGAAGTTAGATGAAAGGAACCAAAAGAAATCTGGTAAGGAAACCAAATGCTCAAAGATTTAATGGCTATTGTTATTTCTGCAACAATTTGGTCATATGGCTTCTCAGTTTAGAAGTAGGGTGAACACAAGTAGACCATCATTCTCAAGTCAGCGTTTTAATTGCTATAAGTATGGTCATAAGTCAAGTGAATGCAAAATTGTGATGAATAACTTTCATAGAGATGTCAGATGCTATACATACAATAGATTTGGACATATGGCTAATCAATGCAGATCAATTCAGAGCCAATGGAATAGTTGGCCTAGACAAAAATATGTCATGTGCTACAATTGCAACAAATTTGGCCACATCGCTAGATTCTATTGGAACATAAGAGGTCCGGTAAAACAAAACATGCAATAGGATGTTAAAGGAAAAGGAAAAGTCACTACTGAAGTGACCAGGAAGCAAATGCAGAAGAAATGAGTGAAGAAGAATCACTTTTTAGAAGGAAATGAACTTGCACCAAAAGCAACTTCTAGTAATTCCTTAGGGAATTAATTTTACGTCTCTGGCATAGGGGGAGTTAACAAGAAAAAATATTAAACCCCCTTTGGAAAATGAATGATACTGGAATCCAAATGTGTCCAGTAGGAAAGTTGATACTTTCAAATGTTGTGAAATGAGTTAAAGGCATTAGTAAAGCATATTGGAGATCCACATAAGTGTCATCTATCTCAGTGCCTAGAAGGAAGGAAATCGGATGAGCTAGGGCAAGGACATTTATTGCAAAATAAAGAAGTTAAGTATGTGGACAATAAAAAGAATGGATTCAACCCTCATTTGTCATATTGCATTTGGAAGAAAAGTGGTTTGAAGAGCTTTGAAGTGATCATTGCAAATTTGTGGAGAGAATCAAGCATAAAGGAGAATCTGCAATCAAATTATATTTTTGTCTCTGAAAGGTATTTATTGAAAACCTATAAATTTGTGTGATTTCAATCATGTCTACTCCTTTGGTAGTCAAAGTTAAGGATAGGCTGCATCCAAAGTTCAAATGGCATCCATATAAGTTCGTAGATACAAAGCCCTTAGGTGCATTTTTATCGGTACCGTATGGAGTCCTGCATATTGAGGATATTAGGGCTTATGTGCATGCAAACATTGAAGATTTGGGAACCTCTCATTTGATGGATTTGTACTCTCATCATATAATTCAAGAATATTATACTGTGAAACCTGAAATCAAAACCCTAGAAGATAAGAAATTTGTGCAAATTGCAAAATCCCTCGTATTCGAAGAAGATGAATGGGTTCAATATATGTTGAGCCGTGTCCATGATGAATTCATGTGGTTGGATGTGCCATTCAAAATCACCAAAGAAGCTATATGTGCAATTACAGGAATAAATTCCATCGGTAGACTTCCAGTTTTGAAGTTTGCGAAGAATGATAAGGTTACTGAAGCGATAAGCTCGCAATGGGACAAAAGGGGAATGACGATAGACGATATTGTCGTAGTGGATGTAAAATTTGCATCAATGGTTATCAGTTATAAGATCTATCATTCAAGCCAGGAGAATTCAGTATCTGGCACAACTATCTACGCAGCATATGAAATGGTTAAACAAAATGCAGACTATGATTTATGTGAACTGCTCAAAAGCCAGTTATTGGAGAATTTGGGAAAAATCAAGAAGGATAAGAACATATTCAAATACGGTAACTTGCTGATATGTTTGTTTTTCTACTTCTTGGGTGAGGTACCGGGAGTTGGTAAAGTTCAATGGTGTAATGATATGTCGGTAGCTGTTTAGATATTGAATATGTTATGTGGACTAGGTGATTGACAAACCCACAATACAATCCTATGGGGATACTTTAAAAATTCTCAGAAATTGATGCATGCTAGAGAAAGAATTCCTACAACAATTGTGGAGCAATACAAAGACACTATTTGCTTCATGGTAGACATTGACCAGTGCCATATGGAAGTTGTTGATGCTAGAACGGTTTGGATCATACCTATGGGTTATGAAGTAGATGAGAACATTCTGAGGATGTATGCATAACACTTGTTGAATTCACCACTGGATCAGGGTGAAGAAAGGTTTGGTACTTACGCAGAGAAAAGCTTACAAGTTCACTTAGACTTGAAAAATCCCATGATAGTCAGAAGGGTAAGAAAAGAGACAGAAGCTCTTGCAGAGAGTTTTGGCATCCCTATGCATAAACTAAAAGAAGTGAGAAGGAAAAGAGAAGAAGCTGAAGTAGTTAAGGAGAAAGAAAAGGCAGAATCAACCAGTTCGGGAACATCTCCTTATCACACTAGAAGTTCCCCTGTAGCTCAGTCAAATCAAGCTGAAGCTTCCAGAAAAAAGGAAGAAGAATAAGAGCACTAGATCTTACAAAGCTATGTCTACAGATGAAGAGGAAGAAACTTATTTAGAAGAATTAGTAAGGGAGTTAAAGGCTACTGGTACATAGGCTATCAAATTGAATAAGAGAAAATATTCTGTCAAAGGAGAAGCAAAGAAAAAGGCCAAAGTTGACAAGCCCAGTATGTCTATTGAGGAAGTTGAGAGTGCAGTGGTGAAAGATGGAAATCTCAAGCCACTTTTTGATTGGTATGAGACTTTTGATGAATATGGTAAGAAAATTCTTGAAGAAGCAACAATTAAGCATATGAATATTTTTAATAAAGTTCTTGTTGAAATCATGTCTGGTTTGCCTACAAGTTTGTATAGTTCTTTAGAGTCTAGGAGGTTGTTTGCCTTATCAGAACAAGAAAATCTGAGGAAGAGAGTTCTTGCTGATTTGTGCCCAGAAATGACAATTGAAGAAATGGATTTATTCCTTGAAAAGGCTAAAAAGGATTTTAGGAGCAAAACAAGGGTAAACAAAGTTATGATTGGTGAAAATGATGTTGTTGTCAGTGAAACTAAGGAAATTTTGGAATAATTCTTGTCAAGGGATAAGATTAACATTGAGGAAATCAATACTGAAAATGTTAAAGGAAATGAGGAAGTGAATGTGGAGGTAAATGAATTAGAAGAAGAGGATGTGAATGAGGAGAACATAACTAAACTTGATCCTCCAAAACTTGAGGATATTCTGACTTCTCCCAATAAGAAAAATACAGAGACACCTGTGGCAACTAAGGTCCTTGTTGAGGTGTTCATTGAGGAAAAGGAGGTGCATACTAAAGAAATTGAAATGCCTAAAATCAATCCTGAATCAGAATCCAAGGTGGAAAATGAAAAGGGTCAAGAAATCAAAACAAAGGAAGTGAAGGAATCTTTATTGGAGCAATAGGTAGAGTCAGATCTTGAGTTGGATGAAAGCTCAATTAACCTATCTACTCTATCTCCAATTTAGATGATGAAGGTCGTTAAAATTGCTCAAGCCAAAGCAAATGAAAAGATACTAAATCTCACATAGAGGACAGTGAACTGATAAAGCTTGCATTTGGAGTTTTACAGAAATTAATGCCTACTTATGTTTTGGATCCGACAGGTTCCTCCTCCAATGAGTTAAAGAAGCTAATAAATTTTTTAGATTCTTATTTTGAATCTTTTGAGAAATTTTCTTTGGTTAAAGTGAAAAAGGAGTTCAAGGAGAAGAGAGTTGGTAGTCTAAATGAATTGATTGCCAAAGACAAAGCTCTGTTAAGTACTTGCATACAGAATATTCAAGGTACTATGTCTGAAGGAGGAAAAGTGTACAAATCTTGCTTGGTCTTGTCAAAATTTACTGAAGCAAATGAGAAGAAGGTGAAAGACATTGAACACTAGTTGGTCACTATCTCCGATACTTTTGACCAATTAGCCAGTAGTGTTTGTCATCAAGAAATTTAGGTAATATATTTTCTCAACCAAATAAAGAATTTGAAGCTTGAAAATGAAAGGATTATTGGAAGAGTAAGTGAACTTAGGGGGCTAATAAGTTCAAAGATTGAGATAATGGTAAATGCTCTAAAAGAAGCTAAAGATGTTGTGACCGCTCTTGATCTGACAAATCTCGAAGCAGCAAAAACTTTGTCATATTTACTTTGTGGTCATATAATCATTTTAGAGAGTTTGAGAAGTATTTGGGACTCAAACTTAAGTGGGCTGAAGAATAACTTTGCAGACTTCTTCAAATTTTTGTAAGTCTCAAGTTATGGTTATACAGTTTTGCAATTTTGGATTTCCCAGTTTTGTCATTGATTTCAAAGGGGGAGAGAGTGCAGTGAAAAATGCCTTGAAATTCTTAGGGGGAGCAGTATTTTGAATTTTGGTAGTGTACTTACCAGTCTTGACACTTAGTGATTTTTCACTAAGTGTTGCCATCAATTCCAAAGGGGAAGATTGTTGGCATATGGCCTTGGGAAGTTGTTTTTGGCTTCTAGTGTTGTCATTGATGGCCACTGAAGTCATTTCCATGGTCCAAAGATCTGTATCTAGTTATATCGGCAGAGAAAGTGAAGTACTGTGTGTTATCGATAGAGAAAGTGAAGTACTGTGTGTTATCGACAAAATACTTGTAGAACAAGGTATCCGGTTAGCCAGTTAATCTGTCTACCTCACTGGATCATCATTTTGAGTTGTGGATACCTAGGATTTCTTGGCGAGCACATACATTATTTTATTATTGAATTTTATGGTGTTGCTTTAGTTGCTAGACGAGCTTGGAGGTCCAATAGGATGTTTTCTGTTTATTTGTTCATTGCAGCCGACTCAGTGAATGTAATATGTTGTGGATCCCTAAAAATTAAAATTTGAATGTTTGGAACGCTCATGAGTATTTTTTGGGTCACATCATTATATTGGCTGGTAGTGTCAGATCCACATTGAAAACTTAATTGTAAACTTGGGTCGACAGTTGATAATATTTCCAAGTTCTATTAAGGCCGACCTATAACAATTCTATTTCTAGTTGCAGATATATATAAGAGATTCGATATATCATTTGGCATGAGAAAGAAGTGTGGTGGTGTGTTGTGATCATCAGGAAGATCGATTAAGAGATTATGCACAATTTCACTTGTGCATTAAGATTTTTGTAGTGCAAGTAGTGTAGAGCAGAGCATAATTGTTGAATTAGTTTGAAGGATAGAAAATTGTTATCAGAGCATAATTGGAACTGTAATTAGGCATTGTGGATGCTATTTTCATTAGTTCACACTTTTGGATCTATTCCAAATCATTGTAGGGTAGTGATCCCATCCTTTTGAGCAGTGAGCTCTAGGTAGTGAGCCTGAATGCTTATGCATTCCCATTTTGTAATTCTCATTGTGGGTATACTCATATTATATTGTGGACTGGCCATCCACTATGATTTTTCCTGTAACAGGGTTTCCTCGTAAAAATTATGGTGTTATGGTGTTGTGATTATTCTCTTTCTGTTGATGCATGTTTCTTTTGTTGAATGGTTAAGTAAGTTAAATAACAGAGTAATAAAGTTTAATTTTTGCACAACATTGATTCACCCCCCCTCTCAGTGTTGCTTGTTTCCAACAAAGTCTTCTTTCATCTCCCTCCAACATGTCACTTCTCCAATTTCAAATATCCACCTAATGGCATTTATGTGCACATTCATCCAAATGTGCTCCACCTTTGTCCACTCACATGTTGACAAGTGGCATGGTGCTATTGGTTGGTCTTTTATCCCACATTCATCCTTTTTTGTTCATTCTTCCATCCTTCTCTTCTTTAAATAGAAGTCTCTTTTACTAATTTGGGATCCACAATCATCCACAATCTTAGAAATTTCATCCACAACTTATGCAAAGTCATTATCTTCATGTTTTGAGCAATTTCATCCATTCTCATCCAAGTTTCATAGTTTTCATCAATTTCATAGCTAGGTTATGGAAAATTTTATCAAGGAGCACCATTGATCATCATCAAGCTTGTAAGGAATTGGGAAAGGGCTATTTTCCACGTCAAAATAGCACCAATTCCCCCATGGGATTGAGAGTTTGAACATTTGAATAATATTTAGTTTGCTTTCATTTGTGTTCTTTACTTTATTTCTTGTTCCTCATGTTTCAAATGAATCTTATGGGGAATGATGTTTCTAACTTGCATATTGGACTAATAATGTGTTTGTTGTTTGTGTTTGTGTAGGTATAGAATCACCATTCACAGATATGTTGCAACTACTATAGATTTTTTCTTCTTGATTGAGAATATTATAGATCTAACACTCTCTTTCACATCTTTAGCAGGTTCTTTAGATAGAGTTGCCACCTCTCTTCATAGAGGATTGAATTTCAAATAGCATGAAGCTCTTTGAAGAATGAATTTCCTTTTGGGTCTTTTCCCACAACAAAGTCACACAATTCTTTGAAATTTTGCTGCAACAAACTCACTTCCAGGTCTGAAAACTTCTTAATATCTAAACCAGATGTTCAGATTCACCAAATTCTTGACTCTGTGATGTAATAGTCTAAAATTGAAGATTCAAAACTGTTCCCCAGTAGAGTTGCCATTTCTTTTGGTGATTTTTCTAGTAGAACCTTGAAATCCTCTAAAGGGTAGCCAACCCTTATGGTCAAGTAACTTCACAGTTAGTGGCCAACACAATGAGTAAAAGATTCTAAGGTCTTTACTCCTTCTCTTCAAGCTCTATGGAACCTAGGAGGGTTTTCCTTAATGTGTTCAAATGAAGTATATATAATTGGTAACACATTCATACATAAATTTATTCCTACTTATTGCAAATAATGTACTTCACTAAAGGTTTGACATACCTTTAAGTAGATGATTACCTATTTGCTAGGAATCAGGGGTATTTCAAACCCATACATCATAATTGAAAAGATTTTTAATTGAATGTTGTTCTTATTTTAAATCTATGGTTAGGTATGCCAGAAGCTCATTTTATGCAAGGTTATTTAACACATAGACTAGTGCTTCATCAATTGGGACAATGGAGTCAAATATGCAAGAACCAATAATATATAAGCTATTTAATTAAGAACTTGGTGGACTATTTTCATAATACTTTGCAATATGAAAATTCACAATGCCTGAAACAATAACTTCTTATCAAATCCTATACAGTTCCTTACAAATCTATAACCCCCTTCAAGCATTTAATCAACTCTTTGAGTTAAAGCTAAAATGAAATCATACATTCAATGGAACAATTGAAGACAAATGAGAATATCATTAATATTTTCATTTATAACTTGTAAGTAAGATACATAGGAGAGTATTTGTTTTTGGACTAAGATTTTTTTCTATATCAGTAGCTTATATAAAACCAATTTAAGACTATTACTTATAGGACTCATACCCAAGACAATCTACTCTTGTATTCATCCATATTCTCTACAGAATGCCTTTTTTGAACTTAGCTTTTTCACCTAGACCATATTGTGACCTAAAAATCTGACCCATGTAATGAACCCTAAGATCCCTTTTATAGAACAAGGGAGCAACAAGCATTAGGCTCAATTACATTTACATTTCATTTCATTTCAAGATCATTTGCACCAAAATTTGAGATGTTCCTTAGTTAGTTACATGTAATCATTACGAAAAATGGAAGAGTAAAAGAACAAACTCCACATCCTCTGAATGAAGACATGTTAGCTCCTCAAAAGGCAAAGATTGTTGGTAGAGTATCATCACCTTGTCCTTGTTGACCAAAGAAGATTCTCCACTCATAGCCTAAGAAAAATTGTGCCTACCTCTTAGAAAAAGTACACCTGCCATCAAAGTTAGGAATTCTGGCACTTCTCCAACACACTAACTTGAAAAAATTTCCACATCGGCACAAAAAACAAAAAACCACAAACATGCTGAAGAGGACGATCCTGACAAGGTGCTTATGGTGTCATCAAAAACAAAAATGGGAAAAAAACATCACTTTGAGTCATCAACATCAGCGTATGCTTTCCCATGTATTGTTCATGGTGGAACTAGAGGAACCGTCACCACTTCCTCATTAGAGTCTTCAAAAGGTACCAAAGAAAGGGGATAATAGTTACACTTCGAATCAGTGTCACCTCCACTATCTGAAGGGCTATCAGAAACCACAATAGGAGAATTATTTTTCCCCAGATAGGCCTTATGATACTTGCATTTCTTTTCCTTCTTTTGATACTCAACCAACTCCTTCCCTTTAAACTTGACTAGTTCTTTTGAAACGGTCTAACTTCTCTAGCAATAATTGCTCTTTACACCATATTTCTTGGATTTCCTACATGCCCTTCTACCCTTTGGTGTTTCAGGAGCTCCCTTTGTCTCAATTTCATCCTTAGGAGCATTTTCCTTAGATTCCAGCAAACTCAATCTCCTGGACCTCCAGATTGGCTTAACAAACTCGCCTAACTTACTCATCTTCTCAAGAACCAGAACAAGACTCAAAAAAATCTCACCAATTATGCTTTTGGACTAATCTCAATTTTCAATCACTGAATGTAAATTATGAATGAAAAATATGGTCATCAGTTGTAATCCATGCAAGTGTGCTAACCATTAATACTCAAGAAAAACTTATTCCCGTGAGCTGATAGCAGTCAGCTTTGATTTTTTTTAAAATCTTAACCATTGATCATGTTTTAAAAATAAATCAACGAATAGTTATCAATGGTGTAACCAATCATGAGAAAACTTAATTGTGTGTTATTAATCCCTTTTCCTAATAAAAAAATCCCCAAGTAGATATACATCTACTTTGTACACATATTTCAACCACATACTTAGTATCGATTAGAACTTGTTGTGCCATGGTTATCCGCTCACTCATGGGAATTAATATACTTGTATTTCTTCATAGAAAAATAACGGGGAGTGATCTTGATTTGATCTCAGAGTATCGATCCATACCCTGCCTTGCTTTATTTTCACCTTCCCACATGTACCAATAACTATCATAATTGACGATTGAAATCCCAAATATGTATCTTAAAGAATAATCTAAAAAATGATGTCTTTTTTTTTTATCATAGGGCTATCTCAGCCAAATTTAGCAACATTCTAACTCCACTAAAGTCCATTGGAGCCTTTGAAACATTCCACATGGCATTTTCCCACTTGCCCGTTGAAAAACATGGGACATGATGGGCCCCTCATGGGATGACGGGGAGCAGTCAAGATTAACCCACATCACCCACCATCGATCATTGATCTCCCTTCTTTATGAAGCAATCACCATCTTTAAAACCTGGCGGGTCCCACAAAGGTGACAGATGTCACCTTGCCCACTAGCATGTGTGATTATCTTTCCTTAATGCACAAGACAAATGGGCACGTGGGGAGTGGTCAAGATGTGGCCACGTTACCTAATAACTGTTGTTGATATTATTTTAATGGTGCTAGCTATCTTTACCAAGGAGATCAGGCCCACCAATGCACTAGATGTGTGGTTGAAGCCTGACAGCCCGTGCAAATAAAATAATAAGAAATAAATCAACATGGGCACACGGGGAACAGTGGTGATCAACCCTTGATGATCGAACGGTTAGCGTGAAAACCTAATTATGCATATGCCTCAAAAGTTAATTTAAAAAGGGGGCCACCTCTAGGCCAATGAGAAGTTGACCCTTAAGGATGAAGGCTATAAATTTGAAGTCGTTAAAATCAAGCCCGATCATAGGAAAAATTTAACACTGAAAATTGTCAAAGTGATTGATAAACCTAAACTTAGGGGGTCGATGAACACAATGATTTCAATGGAATAATTGACAACTCAAATGAACGGATACCGGGAACATCAAGTCAATGTAAAATTAGAATGACCAAGAGTTTTTGGACTCAGGTTAATTGTGAAGGGTTTAAGTGTGAAAAACCCTAAAACAATGATAAGGAACATAACCCTAAGCCAAAACGAGGGTCCAAGCCAAGTATTTGCAAGATTAAAATGGAATCCAAAGAAAATTTTGAGGGGTTCCATCACTCCTGAGGCATCCATGATCATTGAAAATTGACCATTGGGATCTAGAATAATGAGTACTAGATATGTAGTGAGCTTCTTTTTAAGGAGCTGGAAAGCCTGATCACACTTCTCAATCCACTCAAACCTCTTTCCTTTCTTTTGAAGAGATGTTATTGTGGCTACTATTTTAGAAAAACCTTGCACAAATTTCCTATAATATCCTACAAGGCCCATAAAACTTCACACTTCTGACACATTTTGAGGTGTTGGCCATTCCACTATTGCTTTTATCTTTTTAAGGATCCATAGACAATCCTTCTGTTGAGATGATGTGGCCTAGGTAATGCACCCTATCTTGGTAGAACGAGCACTTGGATAACTTTTGAAAAATATTCTTTTCCCTTAGACTCTTAAGGACTATCCTCAAGTGTCGGTCGTGCTCCTCAATGGTCTTGGAATAAACCAAAATGTCATCAATGAAAATTAGGATGAAATCATCAAAACAGTATTGAAACACACTGTTCATAAGGTTCTTGAAAGCTGGTGCATTGGTTGACCCAAAGGGTACCACGGTGAACTCGTAATGCCCATACCAAGCTCAAAAAGTTATTTTCAAAATATCCTCCTCCTTTATTCTCAACTTATGGTAACCAGACCCAAGATCTATTTTTGAGAATATTGTCGCTCCCTTCATGTGATCAAATAATTCGTTGATCCTCGAAAGAGGGTAGTGATTCTTGATGGTCACCTTGTTCAACATCCAATAATCTATACATAGAGGCAAGGTTCCATCCTTCCTTTTCACAAAGATAACTGGTGCTCCCCAAGGTGAAACACTAGGTCTAATAAGACCTTTACGTAACAACTCATGTAATTGGGTTTTCAATTCATAAATCTCTAGGGTGGTCATCCTGTATGGGGCTTTAGATTGTGGCTTGAATCCTAGCACTAAGTCAATGGAGAAATCGAATTCTCACTTCGGAGGCATCTCAGTGAGATCTTCGGGAAACACATCATGGAATTCTCTGAGGATTGTATAATCATCAAGGTATGGTTTCTCATTGTTAGGTTCACTAACATGCATAACATATATGTCACAACATTTTCTCTAAGCTCTCTTAAGCTATATAGCTAAGATTTGTCTAATTTCTAGGGGTTGTTGTACCCCATGTAACTCAACCGAGTTCCCATAGTCATCTATACATCTCACCATCTTATCCTTACAATTTACAATAGCCTTATGCTCAGTCAACCAGTTGATTCCTAAGATTACATCATAGGATCCTAATGGTGCAACATAAAGGTTAACTTGGTTCATGAAGGTGGGAAGTTCCAACTTACTACAAAAGAGACAAGAATCTACTACTCACTCTGCCTAATTTCCATATTGGACAGACCAGGAATTCTTCATATAACAAGGTCAAATGGGTAGCTTTGAAATCATTTTAGGGTCTATGAAACACTTAGTAGCTCTTGTATCTATCAAAATGAAAATGGTTCAACCATAGAGCTTACCCGTTAACTGTATGGGAGAAGCTTGGTGCTTCGCTTTCCTGTTATATATCCACCACTGTATGGATCTTGCAGGGTCTACTATTGCTTTCCTTCCTTCCATGACCTCAACTTTTGAGGTCAGTTAGAGGCATAATGATCTCCCCCACAAGTGTAACATCCATCACGCGGTCCTCTTAGAGTTCCATCTTATCTTCTTTTAAGTGTCCCTAGGTGCTGTTTTAGGCATCATTGCCCTTGTTAGCCCTTTTATTCCTTTCACCTTGGTTTCCTTTTTCCTTTTCCAAAGGGTTGCCTTCCCTTTTTAGGCTTTTGATTTGATGGTACTTGCTTCATTTCTATCTGTCATCCTTCTGAAATCTTTTGTTTCTGAACCGAGACTTAGAGTTTGATCCCTTTACGAAGATTAGAAAATTGTTACAACTTCTATTCTTGCTTTATAACCTTTTCAAAATCTTCTTCCATAGTAAGATGATTGTGGAGGTCCACTTTAGCTCCAATGTGGGGTCTTAGTCCTAGTATAAACTTTTAGATATGGAAATGCTCATCAGCTTGATACTAAGGCACATACTTAAGCAAGTTGGTAAACTTCTCCTAGTATTGCACTACTGTTAAGCCTCCCTAGGTTAGATTATGAAATTCAGTCATTTTCTTGTCAAAGAAAATCTATGGTATCCACCTCTTTCTAAAAGATTCGAGGAAAAATTCCCAAGTAATTCTTTATGGAGGAAGTCTTCCTTTAGCCTTCTCGTTGTCCCAGCAAATAGCTGCTTCTCTAGACAATTGGTACATAGCCCATGAAGCCTTGGTCTGATTTGAAAGGTTACGAAGACCAAAGTATTTTTCCATCTCTGTGATCCACGCCTCAGCCTCATCTCTGATAGCCTTTCCATTGAATTTCGGTGGTGTTACCTACTTAAGATCCTTTCCTATCTCTTCCTCAATCCGACCTCAATTACGATCCCCTTCTCCTTGGTCAGGTACCTCTTTCCTGAGATTTTGATACTCTCGCACTCCTTGGACCTCTTGTTCCAAATGGTCCATCTAGGATTCTTTTCGGTTCAAGAGTTCCAAAATTTGATCTAACCTCTTACTTGGCCCATTGTCCTATCCACTACCACCCACATCTTGTTTGGTGGTCACCGTAGTGACTCACACTCGACCTACATCATAGTTGCATTGCATTTACAATTTAAGTTGGATTTAAATTGATCCTTATTTACAATTTTTTTTTGCTAGTCTAAGTAGTTCCCTCATTATCGGATAGAGAAAATTCCTCAGGATCCTCATCTAAGTCTACATCTTCCCTCTTGGGTGAGGTAGGATGTGCATACAGGCACTCCTTCTCCTCCTTGGTCATCAGTGGTGCATTAGGTCCACATTCTATTGGCCAATCTTTAAAAGAAAAGGGTTTCTTGGTCTTAGGAGTTTGTTTGGCCTCCTCTATCTTTTTGCCTCTCTCCAACTTGAGATGGGTGAGGGTGTGTGCTAGAGTTTCTTCATTAGGAATCTTGGGTTGGTCTCCGGGTTTTGGAATCTCCTCAATAACAATTTTCTTTTTCGTATCCCTATTGGTTTTCCCTTTCTTTCTTCCTCACTTAGACCTTCCCATTTCCTTCAACCAATTCAAATTGGTCATTTTCTAGGTAACTCAAATCTAGTTATGGGTCCACTATTCTCTAGTTCAACCATCGTAGACTCATAGGCCTAGAGTTGAACCTTGAGCTCTGATACTGAATGTAACAACCCAACTAGATTTATTTTAGAAGAATAAATAAATATTGACATCATGATTATCAATTTAGTGACACAAATTCCATAGCTAATTCCATTTAGAAGTTTTATTTCATAAACCACCAGTCAAGCACCATGATCTTCAAGACATAAGAATCCACATAATTTCCAAGCACAAACCAACACATGGAGCACACCCTCAATTTTATGTCATAAATCACAAATGAATCTAAAATATATAAATATATTCACTTCCATATGTCAATAGTTACAAATATGTTTGACTAGGAATCCAACGCCTCAAAGTCAATTCAAATTACATAGTTTTCTTACAAATACATCATTTGTTCCTTTACATCAATGATACAATACATAATAGATTTATGATATGATTCCTTCATGGAAGCTCACCTCCATTGGTGGATGAGAACATGATTGAGGTGCCTTTCCACCTAACCACGAAGCAATGCTTCCCCATAATTCTTTAGTCGGCCAAAGAATACCCGACCCTGCACGAAACACTTAGCAAGAGATATAGTTTGCATGGTGGAATTTGTGCATGCCTAACTATATGCATTTATATCTACTTTGTTAGAATATGCAAGTTCCATGTTAGGTAAATTCAATACAACAGAGAGAGGGTAAATAACACAGTCCATTCCGTATACACATATAAAAATGACTGCAAAGCTTGGCCAAGCTCATGCTATATAAAATACAGCTCTAGTTAGATTTGGAAAAGAAAATCTACTCTTTCTGGAACCCATTCTTGGAAATAAAGCTTATCATATCAAGGGGTATCCCTCCCTTTACACCATCCATTAGAAAAATTCCAATGTTCTACAGTCTACCAAGAATTCTTGTATCATTCCATTCAACAAAATCAAACAATATTCATTCACACTTGATATATCTATTCATCTAATATCATATGTATTTGCAACTCAATATTGTTCCAGATTTATAGTTTGATTCCATTTGCAAAATATCTATAACTTTCTCAATAAGTAAAGTAAATCAAGATGAATCATAAGGTATATCACATGTATGTGAGCATGCATAAAGGAATCTTTATGCATGATCACATATATGCTTGGAAATGAATAAATTAAGAATATGCATATGCATTATGAAATTTGAAAGAAAAATATCTTTTACACAAGTATAATTTCATATTCAAATAAGAAATATAGCATCAATTCATTCAAATGGTTCATTCAAATAACAAATATCATCTATTTCCAATTTCAAATACAATGTAATCATTGATTTTTCACAGTCATAGATTTATATAAAAGCAAGTCAATGAATCTAATAAAAAATACATCACCCATTAACAAAAAATAAGAGCATTCATTATGTTACAAAACTAAGTGCTTATACTTGTTTTCCTTATTCAAAGTATTCACTAAAATCAAATGTAGACCCTACCCATCAAACCATTTCTTCTAGAGGATATGATATGCATGTTATCAACCCTTGATAACATGATATCGTATGCCTTTGGGGTTGCTTAAATTTGGCCAAAATCTTTCAAGCCATGGGTTTTACCCTTTTTAGTGTTTATCACCCCAAAAATACATGAATGAAATTAACAAACACAGTTGATAATTTTGACTCAGATTTAACAGAGTATTCAACAGAGATTAAATAAGAGACAATGCTCATGTGTTACATTCATATACATATACATATATATATATATATATATATATATGCCATATATATATATGTCATATATATATACATAAGCTTGACCATGAAATACAATAATGGTTACCAATGTCACGGCCTAGGAAGGCCATCACGGGTTCAACAAAGAGTTTTACCATCGAGCATTCATTGTTCGATCTTGCCACCACTTTACAATGGGTGGTGAGACCCATATTAAAGAGTGGTTCTTGCTTTGCTTGGCCTCTACAATATGAGGCGATCTTCGCCACCCTAGCCTTACATTAGGTGGAAAATAAAAGTACAATGTGAATCGATTTAAATAAAATGTAACAGAGGTTAGTGTTGTGTAGTTTTCGCACACACACCCCACTGAAAGTAGGGACCCTCTTTTGCTTTGGTTTTTGATGTTTTAGCCCTTGGATTTTGAGGTTTTGTTGCCTTAGCGGGTGTTTGAATGATTATCTTATTCGTGCATATGCCCCCCTTCTGGGAAGCACTTTGAAAATCTAATGTTTTGAGCTCATTTCGGGTTTTTCATTGCTCTCAGGATTTTCCACTTCTTCCAGATTTCCCCGGATGCTCTGAAAACCCGGCCGTTGATGTTTTACACTATTTTCCAGAGATTTCGGTCTTTCGTGGAATTCCGCATGGATCGAATTTTCTCGACATTTCGTCTCCTTGTCGAATTCCTGGATTGGGGTTTTGGTATGTTGTTTTTATGAATGTTGATAGCCCAGTCACTGTATTCTCCTATTGATTGATGAGTTCAATGGTGCCTAGCATTCTCATGATTGCATTTTTTAGCTCAATCCTGTGTGCATGGTTGTTTTTGTTTTGGTTGATTTTGGGGTTTTCGAGCTTGTGTGATTACCGACCCTAAGTGAGTTTGTGAGCTTGTTTTCAATTTCATTTAAGTGAAACTCACCTGTGTCTCCTTTGAATAACCCATCCTCGGGCTTAATAGGGGTGGCAATCAAAATCTGGGCTAACTCCCCTGCGTTCATTTTTTTAGGGTTTCGGATTTAGGGTATCACCATTTCCTCTTGATTTACCTTTGGATGAGCCTTGAATTTAATGATGATCTGTAGGAGGTTCAAATCGAGTTGGTTGCAAACCCAAGTTCCTCAAATTTATGATCGTTTGATCAATTTGAGTGAAGTCGTGTGAGAACATCGACATTCGGGTTTTCCTTTAGTTTCGGGATTTTCCTTCGCTGGCGGATTTCCCCGATTTTCCTTGTCCTTTGAGTTTTCCTGAAATATGCAGTGATCCGGAGTTTCACCTGCTTCGCAAATTTCCGCTCCCTCCAGATTTTCCCAAAATTTCTGCTGTCTCTTCATTTTCCAGAACTTGCAAACTGTTGCTGTTTTCGCGGATTTCCGTCCTGGGCGGAATTCTCCAAAACTTTGTTGAAAATGAAGGATTGTGAGATAGCATGAATTATTGGCTACTGATTGTGCATCATGTGATTAATATGAGTAATATTAAGATCTTTCATGCTGTTTCTTATTTGATTGCGATTGATTGAATGATTATTGGGTGCTTGTTATGCTTATTTCGCCAAAATCCACTTAGATGGGAATTTTCCGAAATTCCTCTCTAGCCTGGATTCTGCGAAGGGGTGAAAATCCCGAACTTTGAAGAAATTATGCTTTAATGATATTTTGGGGTTGATGGTGATCTTTGTTTGGAATAATTTGAATGATGAATATATTATTGGTGATGGGATAATTCTGATCCTCATGTTATAATGGATATTATTGATGGTGGTTTTTGCTGAGTACGGGTTGAATTTAATAGGGTCATCAAGGAATCTATGGAGGAGATTAATTTGATTGAAGGAGGGTTTAAAGCATTTATTACTTCACCTGTGTCTGACCTGGAGGAGATTTTTCTTAAGATTCCAAATAAAATGGATTGAGACAAGGAAGAAGGGGCCAGTTAATGATCGATTGCATTGGGATTTGTGCTTCTTATTTATCCAGATCCTATTTTTACCTTGCTTTTCCATCCTTCACATGCATTGGATCAAGTTACATCATAAATCCCAGGCTGACCTAGATGAGTCCCAAGCATTTAATGCTAATTTGTTTTGTTCTGAACTTCTTGGGTCGACCTTGTTTTGTGGTTTTTTTATTGTAAAGTCTAAATTGGGCCGACATATCTTGGGGGTTTCTATAAATATGGAATTTTGCCTCATTTGTAGGAGTAGTAGAAGTCACTAGAGAGATAGTTCTTGGCTTAGAAGAAATTAGGGTAGTAAAGTAAGAATTAAGGTTAGAAGTTAGTCAATTTTGGAGCAAGTACTGTAACATAGAACATTAGAATTGTTGCTGATATTGGATGATTCAATACAATTGAAGACATTGTGATTTCTGGTGATCTCTTTGTGTTGAATTATCTTGCATGGTTCTTGTTGTTCCATCTTTGGAAATTGCTCAAGGTTATTTGATACATGTTAGATTGTAGAGTTAGATCTGATTTAATGGTGTTTATGGTTTGATGTTTGAAGTGTTTGCAACAATCCCTGGTCCATACTTTTTGCAGCTAGCTGATCGTTGGTTGCTTTGCAAAGTTAGCCTGGACTTTTATATTCATTGTGCTCAGTTCAATTGTGGATATTTTTTTATTTCAATTGCAATAGGGTTGTTTTGAATGAATATTCATGATCTAAAAATCTTTAATACCTTAGAAGATTGCACTATTTCTATAAGATTGCAGATTTATCTGGGTTAAGCAGGAATTAGTTTATGAGGGATTGGTCCATTTCAAGTATTTCATCATTTGCATTATTAGTCTTAAAAGTAGATTTAATCTTAGGGTCTCTCTTAAAACCTTATCTTTTGCTATTTCTTTATTATCTAGGTTAGTTTTAGGATTGAAGTATCACTATATGGTGAAATTAGATAAGTTTAAGATCTAGTTATTGCTTGTAGTAAGGTCCCATTGTGATTACCAAAATTTTCACATTTATTATTGAGTTGTTTATGCATTGTCAAGACTTGACATTAGAGACCTTGGGGTTATCTCTTGAGGCTTGCTAATAGAGATTTACCTTTCAAGAGAGATAGGATTTCTATATTCTGTCTGAGTTGTTGCTATGCAGAAAACACCATCAATAGATTGGTGCTAGAAGGATGGCCTGAGTAAGAAAGCTGGATCGATTTTTGTCTGCCATCTCTTCTGAAAGATTTAGAAGAAGACCCAGATCTGTTCTAGGAGAAGAAGATTTTCAAGAATTGCAAGCTCCTCCCAGGTCAATAAGGGCTAGTAGAAGGGGAGAATCATCATCCACGCAACCACTTCCATCATCTCCATAATCCTCATCTTCATCAAGTTCATCTTCATTTGATTCAGAAGTCATCCCCATTCACCAGCCCCAGTACACCATAAATCAACCTTTACCACCTCCACCTTCACCAATGGCTTTCCTAGCTGATAATCCATCTCTATTGGCCTTCAATAATTACAATCCTATGCCCAAGAACCCTAAGCTTTTATGTTCCAAGTTTCACATTAATGATCCCAAAAGGACTGCAGATGAGCATATTAGGATTTTTAAAACTACCCTTAAGGATAAGGGAATTAATCATGAGGATGTTGCATGCAAAATTTTCCCATATTCCCTTGGGGATGAGGCATTTCATTGGTATAACCATCTTCCTACTGGGTCTATCACTACTTGGCTACAGCTGGAGATTGTGTTTTTATAGAAATTTGAGACCCCAATTAGTGCCAATGAGTTACTTCTGCAGTTTATCAGAGTCAAGAGGGAGGCAAATGAATCAATAGTGGATTTCAATAATAGATTTCATAGGGCTTATGCTAGGCTGCAACCCTCTTATGTTGTGGATGATGCCTCTTCCAGGGAGATTTATTATGAGGCTTTGGCTAGTTTAACATCTACTTTCATCAAATGGAAAGAAAACCCTCCTGACAGCCTATTTGAAGCTTATGATGTGGCTATTAAAGTGAGTACAGATTTGAGGCAATACTTGTCTAAACCTTTGTCATTAGCTAACCAAACACCTACTTTGAGTCTGGTCCCTCAATTACCCTTGGTTTCACACCCAGGTCATCCCTATCAAACTCCACCCATGCCAAATTACTCTCTAAATGTGAACCAACATGCATTTCCTCATCAACAAGTTAATGTACCTAGCTGTTTGCAGAGCTCTGAGATATTTAATCAACCCTTGAACCATGGGTCACATACTATTTATATGCAGAATTCAACTGGTATTGTTCCTCCATCAAACAGTGCAGACAAGGAAAGGTTGGATGCACTCACAGAGCTAGTTGAGAAGTTGAACACCGAAGTCACCTACCTAAGGCACCAGAATAGTCAATCCCAGGCAGCCCAAAGGGGGATTCAGTCCAATTATGATTAAAGCAACATGGATATGATGCACGCTCAGAGGCAGAACTTTGATAGGGGACAACATCTTGATAAAGATCATGAAATCCAACCACCACGTTGGAATAATGGAGGAGCCTTAGCATCTTTGGATCAACCAAACAATCATGAGAAATCTAGTGGAATTTACCTAGCTGAAGCAACTCTTTCAAGATGGTGTAGGCTTCATAACACTAATCAACACTCTGAGTTGGATTGTCAAGAATTCTAGACTACTGTGTTTATTTTCCAGTAGGAAGTCCAACATGTCATCAACAGTTCAAGTGGGTAGGAGATAGTACCATCTAATCCTCATGACATATCAGTCATGGTGGTGAATCATGTCCCATTTCCAAGAAGTGAAGAGAATGAACCAGAATAAGAACAAGATAAAGGTGCTAAAACAGAGTATGCAGTAGCTCAACCTTTCAAAAATAATGAGGAGAATGACAATGGTCCATTAGATGAAGAAGAGTCTACAACTGAAGAGGTTCAAGCATTCAATCATGTGCCAACTCAGTATTTCATAAGTGGAGGACAATCTGATAAAGGAGGAAGTGTTGAAAGTAATAGGGATAAATTTGTGGTTAGCTCTAAAGACAACTGTTCTACCATGACTGTAGAGCAAATAGGTGAATGTGTGGTAGAAGAACTCAAGAAAGTCAAAATAAGTCTCTTTGCTCATGAGTTGTTAGGGGATCCTACAATCAGGGGTGCAATACTAAGGTCTCTTGAAAGAGATATGCTTTCTGAACAAAAGGGTACTTCAAGCCATGCTGATACAAATACTTTAAAGGAGGTACTCCTGTCTGAAACAAGCTTGGGAAATTATGTACTGGTAGTTGACCCTCAAGGATGGGAGGCTAAGGAAATCCTCATGTTACATGATATGCTGACTCACAAAATTGACAATACTGTAGCATCGGTAGAATCGGAAGAAGAGGTGGAAGAATAGGTATGGTTGACAGACTATACAAAGGATATACATCAAACTACAAAGAGTAAGCCTCCAATAAAAGAATTTCAACAAGCTACTGGTGAATGTTGAGTAGAAGAGTCAATTGGCATTGGATTTGAGAAAGTCATAGCAGTAAACGCTGAGGCAGCCTTGGAGGAGGTTGAGCTTTCAGATGAGGAGCCTCAAAAAATTGCCAATGAATGTCCCATGAAGCAAATTGTAGGATTTAATATTGTTGATAAAGAAGCTGAGGTTGCTGAGGGTTACAGTTACAAACCTAAACCAGTGCCAATAAAAGAATTTAGGGAGTTTTCTTGTTCATCCAATTCTATTTTTTCTCTATCTGTTGGTGGACTAAATATTGCAAATTCACAAATTTTATGTATTAAGGATGAGATAGCTGATGTGATTCATACAGATGTGCAGGAAAATCTGAATGATGCTCATAATAGCACTACTGCAGTTATAATTGATGGGATTAACCACGTTGCAGTATGTGAAGGCATGCTTAAAGATCATTCTGTGAGGCCTCCTGACGAACATCATGATGGGGAAGTTATTATACATGACGGGGTTTCTGCATTTTCATCATTGACCCTTCATAAAGACATTCAAACCGGTGAAAAGTTCCATGTTTACACTTTTGAACCTATTCAATCTAATTTTTACCAGGAATTATTCAGTGATGAGTCTAATTCTATTTTGCATGTTTTGAATGCAAGAGGGATATTGCATCATCAGTCAAGACCGCCTAAGGACAAAGATATCAACTCTTCACAAGTGCAGGATGATGAATACAATATTCAGTCTACAGTAGTACAAAATCAAGTTGTTTCTCTCCTTACTGTGAATTCTGAAGCTTATCAATTTGATTATGTAGGTTTAGGGAAGACAACTTGCGTATGGATTGATCATGGTTTCAATGAGTTGCCTCAATTGCTGATTATTCCTATCAATAAGGTTAAGTTTGAATGCTGCAATTTGGTGGTTTACTTTGCTGAGTATAAGGATAAGTTTTCATTCTTAAGGACTGTTACTTTCACCATATTTCTTGTCCATGAACTGAAAATTCAAAAAGATGTAGGTCTCAGTTTATCATGTTTGGTCATGATTTTGAATAAATGCGGCTTACTCTGCTTTCTTTAGGTTTTCTTTTCTGCTTTTGCTTTTGGTTTGGTTTGTTTTTGCTCTGCTCTTGCTTTGGAGGTTTTCTGGTATTCTTTTGGGTGTGTTGCATTTGCATGACAATCTTATTCATTATCTGGGACTTTTTTGGGTATTTCATTGATGACCTTTAATCATGTGTCTTGAATGGATGGTCGAGATATTTTGTTAGTGTCAAGCGGTCTGAATGTTTGATTTAAAGAGGATGGGTCATTGGTTTGATTTGAACCTGAAGTATTCTAAAATCTTATATATTTCATACATCTTAAGAATCCTGAGCTTGCTATGGGATTTTTGTGAGGTCATGTTAGGTGAAAAATCCTATTTCTGCTTCAGTGCCATTGTGGTTCTCAGCCTTGAGTGTGAACTTCATTGTTCACAGGTTGAAAAGAAAAAGTGACAAGAAAAGAATATCGAAAAAGAAAGGAAAAGAGAAAATATTGAAAATCAAAAGAATGGATTCAACTTATCAGGGGTAAATGAATATCTCTACCAGGGCTAGGGATGCCTGGCTGGTAGTAGAGCTATGTTCGGGAGAATTACAATGATAACCTCGTCGGGGCTATGGACGCCTGACTAGCAGCGAGACTCTATCCAAGTTACTTTTGGAGTTAGAATCTTTACATAGCCTAACTTCACTGAGCTTGGTTTCTGTAGTAGCTCAAGGAGGGAAATGAACTCACTTGCACACACTCAGATTTTCAGTTTATGGAAGGTTTAGTCTACCTTTGATTCTGATTTTCTTTAGTCTTGTATTTCTGATTTGTTTGCCTAATTTGGAGATCGAAACCAAAAATTCTAGGTTCTTGATTCCTGTTCGTCATCAAAATGCTTTGGAGCATTTTCTTAGCCGAGTCACCATTTGTTGTGTAGTTTTCGCACATACGCCCCACTAAAAGTAGGGACCCTCTTTTGCTCTGGTTTTTGATGTTTTAGCCCTTGGATTTTGAGGTTTTGTTTCCTTAGCGCATGTTTGAATGATTATCTTATTCGTGCATATGCCCCCCCTTATGCGAAGCACTTTGAAAATCTAATGTTTTGAGCTCATTTTGGGTTTTTCAATGCTCTCAGGATTTTCCACTTCTTCTGGATTTCTTTGGATGCTCTGAAAACCCGACCGCTGATGTTTTACACTGTTTTCTAAAGATTTCGGTCCTTCGCGGAATTCCGCATGGATTGGATTTTCCTGACATTCCGTCTCCCTGTCGAATTCCTAGATTAGGGTTTTGGTCTGTCATTTTTATGAATGTTGATAGCCTAGTCACTATATTCTCCTATTGATTGATGAGTTCAATGGTGCTTAGCATTCTCGTGATTGCATTTTCGAGCTCAATCCTATGTGCATGGTTGTTTTTGTTTTGGTTGATTTTGGGGTTTTCGAGCTTGTGTGATTGTCAACCCTAAGTGAGTTTGTGAGCTTGCTTTTGATTTAATTTAAGTGAAACTCACCTGTGTCTCCTTTGAATAACCCATCCTTGGGATTAATAGGGGTGGCAATCAAAATTTGGGCTAACTCCCCTGTGTTCATTTTTTAGGGTTTCAGATTTAGGGCATCACCATTTCCTCTTGATTTACCTTTGGATGAGCCTTGAATTTAATGATGATCTATAGGAGGTTCAAATCAAGCTGGTTGTGAACCCAAGTTGCTCAAATTTGCGATCGTTCGATCAATTTGGGTGAAGTCATGTGAGAACATCGACATTCAGGTTTTCCTTTAGTTTCAGGATTTTCCTTCGTTGGAAAATTTCCCTGATTTTCCTTGTCCTCTCCATTTTCCCGAGAAATGCAGTGATTTGGAGTTTCGCCTGCTTCGCGGATTTCTGCTCCCTCTGGATTTTCCTGAAATTTTTGATGTCTCTTCATTTTTCAGAACTTGTAAACTATTGTTGTTTTTGCGGATTTCCATCCTGGGCGGAATTCTTTGAAACTTTGTTGAAAATGAAGGATTGTGAGATAGCATGAATTATTGGCTACTGATTGTGCATCATGTGATTAATCTAAGTAATATTAAGATATTTCATGTTGTTTCTTATCTGATTGTGATTGATTGAATGATTATTGGGTGCTTGTTATGCTTATTTCACCAGAATTCGCTTGGCTGGGAATTTTTCAAAATTCCTCTTTGGCCTGGATTTCGTGAAGGGGTGAAAATCCTAAACTTTGAAGAAATTATGCTTTAACGATATTTCGGGGTTGATTGTGATCTTTGTTTGGAATAATTTGAATGATGAATATATTATTGGTGATGGGATAATTCTGATCCTCATGTTATAATGGATATTATTGATGGTGGTTTTTGCTGAGTGCAGGCTGAATTTAATAGGGTTGTCAAGGAATCGATGGAGGAGATTAATTCGATTGAAGGAGGGTTTAAAGCATTTATTACTTCACTTATGGCTGACCTAGAGGGGATTTTTCTTAAGATTCCAGATAAATTGGATCGATACAAGGACGAAGGGGCTAGTTAATGATCAATTGCATTGGGAGTTGTGCTTCCTATTTATCTGAAGCCTATTTTTACCTTGCTTTTCCATCCTTCACATGCATTGGATCAAGTTACATTGTAAATCCCAAGCTGACCTGGATGAGTTCTAAGCATTTAATGCTAATTCGTTTTGTTTTGAACTTCTTGGGCCGACCTTGTTTTGTGGTTGTTTTATTGTAAAGTCTAAATTGGGCTGACATATCTTGGGGGTTTCTATAAATATGGCATTTTTCCTCATTTTTAGGAGTAGTAGAAGTCACTAGAGAGATAGTTCTTGGCTTAGAAGAAATTAGGGTAGTAAAGTAAGAATTAGGGTTAGAAGTTAGTCAATTTTGGAGCAAGTGCTATAACACAAAACATTAGAATTGTTGCTAATACTGGATGATTCAATACAATTGAAGACATTGTGATTTCTAGTGATCTCTTTGTGTTGACTTATCTTGCATGGTTGTTTCTATTCCATCTTTTGAAATTGCTCAAGGTTATTTGATACATGTTAGATTGTAGAGTTAGATCTGAATCAATGGTGTTTATGGTTTGATGTTTGAAGTGTTTGCAACAATCCCTGGTCCATAATTTTTGCAGCTAGTTGATCGTTGGTTGCTTTGCAAAGTTAGCCTAGACTTTTATATTCATTGTGCTTAGTTCAATTGTGGATATTTGTTTATTTCAATTGAAATAGGGTTGTTTTGAATGAATATTCATGATATTAAAATATTTAATACCTTAGAAGATTGCACTATTTCTATAAGATTGCAGATTTATTTGGGTTAAGCAGGAATTAGTTTATGAGGGATTGGTCCATTTCAAGTATTTCATCATTTGCATTATTAGTCTTAGAAGTAGATTTAATCTTAGGGTCTATCTTAAACCCTTATCTTTTGCTATTTCTTTATTATCTGGGTTAGTTTTAGGATTGAAGTATCACTATATGGCAAAATTAGATAAGTTTAAGATCCAATTATTGCTTGTAGTAAGGTCCCATTATGATTACTGACATTTTCACATTTATCACTAAGTTGTTTATGCATTGTCAAGACCTGACATTAGAGACCTTGGGGTTATCTCTTGAGGCTTGCTGATAGAGATTTACCTTTCAAGAGAGATAGGATTTCCATATTCTGTCTGAGTTGTTGCTATGCATAAAACACCATCAACAGTTAGCCCTTTGGTTAGTCACCTATGACGATAAACATGTACAAGTCAATTACATAGAAATACATTTAGGTTGGCCAATAGGCCAAGACCCAAAATGGATAAACTTCATGTGCATAAAATGACGCATCATGGGTGTAAAACCCGACCCCCCAAACACAGGGTCGATCAACATTTACATGAGATTATAGAGCTTCAAAAGCTCAACCGTCATGAGCTTCACAATAGATCAACATAGTCGATCTCCTAGACATCAAAACCCCAAATTCATACATGCACAATAAACACACATATTTGTGTAAAAAGAATAGGAGATAATTTTGATAACATATGGCTAAGATAACAAGTTTGAATTACCTCCAACGATTTTTGGCCTGGTGGTTTTTCCTTTCTATAAAATCACTTTTCTTTTTCCTTCCAATTTGTCAATTTTCTCCTTTCCTTCTGCTTTTTTTCTTTTTACTGGATTTTTCTCCCCATTCTCAATTCGAATTCATCCCCTACTGTCTTGGGTAGGATATGGAGATTTAATTTTTGCAACCTTCATTATGTTAGTTTGTCGCCCACTCCTCCACATCAGGGAATAAACCTCTATCTATATTTGGTGGGAGTTACATTTGAATTTCCCACGATTTCAAAAACCATTGACACCTTTTTTTGTATGCGTATTTATATATATATATATATATATATATATATATATCCCATATATATATATATATATCTCTAAATATACATATATATTTATACAAATAATTTCACACATTATCTTTGAGATTAAATACATATATGAAATCACTTGTCTATTCAAATCGCCTTTAAATTCATCCAAAAGAGTGAACAAATGAAATCATCTTTTTGTATAGGATATATATTGAATTTCCTATTCAACTTAATTGAATATAAATTTCAAAATAGACAAAATGAGACAAGAACACACAACTTTGTTTTTTCCATTAGTTATAATTCTCACACCAAGTATGAATGCAATTTGTCAACTTTTCAAACATATGTAGATGTAACATTCTATTGTGGTGTGTGATATTCCAGATTCCATCCTTGCTTACCGTGGTCATCCGACTAAGCATGCCTACCTCAATCAAGTTCTCGTCCTTCAACCTATTTCTTGAACACATATTCTTACACTTGTCCACTTATTAGTAACCTTCAATTGATAATCCCACAAAATAATTTCTTAAATTAGGTAATTTCCTATTATTTATTTTCAATTTCATCATTGCATTCTATCAAATTCCATAAATAAAATGCTAAATTCTATTTTTTGAAATATTTCAATTTCCTCAAATTTTAAAATGCAGAAATGAAATCAAGATATGACATCAATCCCCTTCACTCTTCCATAAAGGAATATGATTTTGACTCTTCCATGATCAACAATCTTCAAGTGAGAGTCATCACCCAGATACACCTTCCCACCATCGTATTCTTCGTACTTTGAAAACCAACCTCTGTGAGAGGTCATTTGAAAAGAAGCACCTGATTTTATCAACCACACATCTTCTGATGCATGGGTTACTAAGGCTATGACAAAGGCATCTGCATCATCCTGAGAGGATTTTTCAAAGTCAGAATCTGAGAAATTCTTCTTTCCTTTCTTCTTCTTCTCTTCCTTGCACTCATTTATGATAAGACCAATTTTACCGCAATTCCAACACTTCACCTTGGACTTTCCAGGAGACTAAGATCTCCTCAAAGATTTTTAATTTGATTTCTTGTCCTTTTTTCCTTTCTCCTTCGATCTACCATGAAAAATAAGGGCCTCCTTAGCCATCTCGAAAAACTTTCTTCGCATCTCTTCAGATAATAGTGAAGAAACCACCTCATCCATCTTGAAACTGGTGGTTGTGCTTCAAATAGCCATTACCAGGTGGTCCCACAAGTTTGGAAATGAACACAACATGAGCATGCAATGATCTTGTTCGTCAATATTATCTCCAATAAAACCCAATTAAGCTAGCAACATGTTGAATGTGTTCGGGTGATATACCACCGATCCTCCATCTTCCATCTTCAGAGAGTGTAGTTTCTTTCTTAGGAACAACTTGTTTACTAGGGATTTAGCCAGATAAATGTCTCCAAGTTTCTTCCAAAGGTCTCTTGTAATTTTCTCCTCATGGACATTTAGGAGGACAAAATCAAGAAAACAAAGTCTGATCACACCCTTGGATTTCCTATCCATAAGATTTCAATCTACCTAGGTTGTTGTAGTTGGTTTGGTTCCAGATATTGCAACCCACAAATCTCTGTCTATGAGCATATCCTCCATATTCATTTTCCAAAGTTCAAAGTTTTTTCCAATAAACTTCTCCATCTTAATTCTTAAAAATGTGCTTGCCATCTTTTACCTACAACAAGGTCATGAAATACCCTTCTATAAAACTCCCATTGAAACAAAGATCAACTCAAAAAACCCTTCAAACCCAACAAAAAAATGAAAGTTGGTCATGCTTTGATACCAACTAAAAGGAATTTGGGTAAGCAAAAGTAGCTTCCTACACTAATCAAAGTAGGGGAGAGTTACAAAACATTCCTTTTAACACCTTTGATAGTTACAAAAATGAAAGATGCACATTCAAAACTTAAGCAACACAAATAACAATGCAAACCATAACACATGTTTACGTGGGAAAACCCTTTCGAGAAAAAATGCACACTCCAAATCACATGGCTCAACTTGTATTATTAGTAACAATATCAGTTACAATACAATCTCAAAAGCAATGCTCATGATTCTTCATGCTACAACAATAATCTAGATAAAATTTGGTAGCATAACGACATGTAAGCTTCTTCAAACCTGTCACCATCAAAATGCACTAAGTTTGCAAGTATTTATAGCCTCTCAACATGAAACAAGGTGCCCAAAACTTTCCATAACCGATTCCCACACCCAAGGTGTGAACATGAGTTCATAAATGACATGTCATAATTAAAACTCATAATTATGACAATCTTCCATAATCAGCCCATATTCCATAAAATTAGTCACTGTTGAACATGGAATGAGCCTGCATGCATGCAAATACCTTGCATGTGTAGTCACCCTCATCACATGGGTCCCACCTATCATAGTTAACCAATAATCTATCGTTCTTGACTCTTCCACTATCATAATTAGTCATAAACTATCATAGCAAGTTGTCATATCCCATTACATATTAACTTATGACAAATGCCACCAACTTAGGCACAAATCTAGTTCCTCCAAAGTGGACACCTACCTCCACTAATTTAGCTTACAAATTGTACATGTCACTTGCCATATAGGATGCTACATCATCGATAGGTCCCATAAAGTGACATCAATTTGGGTAGGTAATTAAACATTATAATATAAATAAATACATCACAAAATAATAAATAAATGCTAAGACTCAAAGGTTGAGACACCCTAATCCAACACATAAGTCACATTTACCATTGCTAGTGGACCCATCACCCCCCATGAGTATATTACAAACATGGTGATAATTAATATTACAAAATATTTTCCCAATACACCCTAAGTGCTTACAAACACTTTCCAAGGATGTTGGAACCATGACATAGGATTTACAAGGTGGATGACACCTTAATCCTAACATTCTCCCACTTGACATCAACATTGTAAATACATCATAGGAATCACAAACAAGGGAAAGGCATCCCTTATCCAAATATGTACAATTTGAATTTTCACCATGATCTTATGCTCCAACAAGATGCCTACAGAGCAACCATGATAACCACCATCAAGCAAAAAATCCTCACTTCCAATATGCCACCTATGGAAGAAGAAAGGAACATGCCATGGTGAAACATATCAATTGTCACTAAAACCTACAATAATATTTACATGAATACAAGCATCATATTTAAATGACAACAAAGGCTCTAAGGAGCTTCCTTATGCATACGAATTGGAATAACAACCACAACAAATTGCAACTCATCCAAGCTAACCATACCTCAAACCAGGGTATACAAATCATAAATAGAACTTCATGCCATCAACATTCAAACCCAAAATTTATAATCAAGTCTTTGTATATCCATCCTCCTATCTCAATACAACATACCAATGAACAAATGGCCAGAGACAAGGCCAACTATAAAATTTTCATAAACACTAAAAAAATCATGTGGATATAGACAATCCACATCTAAGTCATACCACTACAAGAAAATGGGTAGCTAATCCACAACCTGGATAACTAGTAGATCCAAAACCAATGAAACATGTAAACTCATCATTACATTAGAAACTAGCAAACCAAGATATCAAAAAGGATATCCATACATATATCCAGAAATTCACATTGCACGAATAATGTCAAATCTGAAAATAGATCAAGGCATACCAAGTCTACCTAGAGTACTTCACATAGAGAATGTGGCTAACTCCTCTATTACATAGTGTTAAGGAAATATACAATGATATGAAAATATTACAAAAAATTATGCTACAATACTTCTCTCACCACTAGTCTTCATAGCTCTCCCAAGTTCTTCACACTCAACCATGTGAATACAAACATCAAGGAAGAATACCATGAACAAAGAGAGACCCTGCAAATCAATCCTTATCCTTGTTCTACACTGACATGTACCAAGTTAAACAATGTAAAATCTCCTTCACCATTCCCATACTGAAAGGATATCAACATCTAACATTCAAATAAAATGAAAACATGGAAGAAATAGATGTAAACCTCTCATACCGAAGGTAGACCAAACCAACCAATCATTCCCACAACAAAGGGAATATGTCCCAAGCTACAAAACATTTCCTATACCTCTCTAAATAATTCCTCAAAACTACATTCATAGGTCAAGACCAAAACAAGGAGAACAAAAATCCATAGCACATGCATCTTCTTCTTAATAAGTCTTTAGAATATCTATATTCAAGACTAACTCATATGAGAAGACAAGATACAAAATAAAAAATGCATTTGATATTCAGGAAAGAAATAGCTCTCAAATCATTCACCTACCAATTAGACCAACAGAGGGATACAAGATTATATAATGCACACAAAACCAAGCAATGAAAATATTTTCTTCAAGTCCATAATGGATTCACATCCATAACTAGGTATATGCTCCTTGGTCTTTCTATTGAAATCATCATCAAAGAGTAACCATCTCAACATATGATCCCATAAATAAGATATATCTTAGCATCCAAGTCTCTCTAGTTTCCATGAGCATCCACCAATCAATCCATGCAAAATTCAAATATAACCCTCCAAATCATGAAGCTCCAAGCAAATGATTAATACTGAAAACCAAAGAGAGCCAAATAAGACCACTATCAAAGTTTTAAATGCAAAATTAGGAACACAAACATGACATCATGATATAACACCTGTGAATAAATATATCATGGTATCAAAAGAATTTGTATCATGTTAAAACTTTAATTTAGAATCAAGAGTAAATTATGACATAATAGCAATCATACACTAAACCAAGAAACACCATCTCCAAACACATGAAAATAAACATCCTTCATCAAATGATGAATCTACATCACCACCAAAGCTCCCACTGAACTGTGTAACTAAGCTCTCCAAGCATCATGATAACCATCTCTTGACTAAATATCCTCCATGGCCTTGAAATAATTAAAGAACTCAACACCATGAGCTCCCAAAAGGTAAAGTGCAACCACAATCTCCAAACCAAGAAGATACAATTGCCTCACATCCTTTGTTAATAGAACCAAAGATATCATTGAACTCTCATTACTATCTAAAGGAAAAATCCCTATGACACCAACAACTTGTAGAGGAGGAAATTTGACATCTTGAAATTATGTGATCTTGAAAGGGTGAATGTTCCTTGACTACCTCAAGGATCAAAGCTTAGGTGATGATGCAAGAGCATCTTGGGGTGTAAGAGCAATCAACATCAACCAAAAAAAAAGTATTTTATTTTATTATTTTTGTTTTGTGGAATAATATTATTATGTAAGTAAAATGCAATATTAAGGCTTAAATAATTTATATTAAATTATTAGTCTTATTTTACATTGCAAATTTTGAGTGGGAGATAATGGTGGAGGTGACTTCAAAAATTTGAAAAATCAAAAAAATCAAAAAAATCAAAAAAAGGAGATCTGGGTGTGGATTTTTGGGAGGTTATGAGTTTTTATGAATTCTTTTATTTCACCTCATAAAAGCATTCAAAAAGTTGGGTTTCTAAGATTGCGATGATAACTTTTTCTATTTTGGGGTCTAGTGGAGTGGAGTGGAAAAATAATATATCTTCTTGAATTGGAAATTTTCAAAAGTGGGTTCAAAGGAGCTTTTATCATTTAATATTTTCATTATTGAATTTTATGGAGCATATTCTTGGATTTGGGTAGCATTTAGGAGTTACAGAAAATAATGGAAGTCTTTTCTTGAAAAGGCTTGATTTTTAGCAATTTTGAAGGGGGTCTTGATGCCAAAAATTTGAAGAGGAAGGCTTGGGGTTTAGCCATTGGAGAGAAGACCAAAACACCATGAATTTTCATGTCTAAATTTGAAGTTGCAGCAGCATATAGATGGGGTCATAGATGTTTTATTGCAGCAAGGTTGCACATGACAGTTTGCAAGTTATAAGAGCTAGAATCTTGTAAAGGAAGCCGAGTTTAAGAAAATCAAATTGTATTTGATTTTTGCTATTATTTTTCTGGTTTATATAAGATTTTAGATGGTTTGAATCAGCCCATATGGCTGCAAAAATGTAATCTCAGTTTGAAATTGATTTCCATGTAAAACATGAGAGTTTGAATGAGAAAATTGAAGTCATTTCATGCAGATTTGTGTTATTACAATAATTGTTTTGATTTGCTTAATTGTTGTCCAAAAAATGTGTGTGTGGTTGTGGGTTTTTATATTGTAAGGTGTTTTTCTTATTTACATCATTGGTATCAGTTTTTCTTGTTTACATTATTGGTATCAGAGCAAGAGTTCCTAAGTGTGTAGGCAGAGTGCCGAACCTGAGGTAGTTTGCACTAAGACCTGAGAGGTTGGTGTGTGTGTGTGTGAATTTTTCTTGTAGATGTATGTGAAAGTTGCAAAAGGAACTACTTAGGGTATTTGAGGATATGAGGTTCTTGTGGTTGTGAATAGATCGTTGAGTGTGAGGTAGTTTGCAACAAAACCTGAAAGTGTTGAAGATTTGTAAATAGATCGCCGAATGTGAAGCCGTTTACATATGTAAAACCTGAGGGTTTGAAGATTTGTGTTGTTATGGCTTTGAGAGTGTGTGGAAATTATTTGAAGAAATGCCCAAGAAGAAAGGAATACATTTTGTCATAGTAATGTATGCAGAAGAACATGAAGGAGAAAATATGACAAATGTATACTTTGAGGATAACATGAAGGAAAAGAGAAAAGGTGAAGTTGTAGAGGTTGAAGGAAAGAAAGAGGAAATTGTGTGGATGAAAGTCTTTTGGAGGACAAGAAAGAATTGGAAAGTGAAGATGTGAGTAAAGAAGATAATTTAATAATGCATATTGAAGCACTTGAAAAAGAATGGAATGAGTTGATTTCAAGTGGAACAAACATTTCAGTAAAAGGTGAGGTAAAAATTGATTTTAATATTTTCTTTGATGAAGATAGGAATGTAGAAATGGAGAAATTTATTGCAGCAGTGAAAGGAACTAAGGTAAATTTCAATTTTTTTGAATGTTATTATAAAGATGGATTTGAGGATAATGAGGTTGCAGTAGAGGAGAATATTGATTCATATTTTATTAAATTTGAGAATGATGACGATTTTCATATTGTGAATGAGTTAGTTCAGAAGGATTTTGTTAGTGATGTATGGTATGCAAAGAAATTTGTATGGTGTTGTAGAGTTAAGTGTAGGTGCATTTTTGTGGAGGTGGATGGACTATGGTGGGTTGAATCCCACAATATTGGAAGATATTGTGAGTTGCATTTTGTGGAGGTGGTTGGTTTATGGTGGATATGATTCCACATTGAAGATGTTGAGTGCAAAGAATAATCGTTAGAGGAGAAGGATACTTGTTCCGCCTAGGTGCTGAAAGAGGAGAAAGAAGAACAAATTGGAGGTTTAAGTTTTAGTGGAGTTCGCTGAAGATTGCTTGCAATCTTAAAGGGTGGTACTACCACTTAACTCTATTTTGTGAATCCAGATTCACAAAATTTTCCTACCACAGGTGTCTGATGCAGGGGCATCTTGGGGTATAAGAGCAATCAACATCAACAAGAAAAATAGTATTTAAAAAAAAATTGTAATAGCAGTAGAAGTTGCAAAATTATATTGATTCTAGAAAAATAATATACCTTTCCAGTTTATCCCCAAAGGGGTTATTTCCAGTCCAAAAATGGCTTCTCACCAATGTAATTTTCTAATTACAGAGAAAGAAAAAAAATTGAACATAGACCACCAAAACACATATCAACCTCCTACCCCACACACCTAAAAATCTTCATAAAAATGCCCAAATCCCACCAAGTTTGCAAAGGCATGGCACCACTCCATACCTATCACCGCATCCAAGCCCATCTATTGGCTCAAGAACTTGTGAACAACTGATGCCCATTGCCTATGGTGTTGTAACTCCTCTCCTTGCAGATTCAGAATAAAAGGGTGCCAATCCACTTCTACACCCTGCTCAAACATCTGCTCCACATCATCCGTCCATGGCAGAACAACTCATGTGATAGCTATTGCAACGATATCAATATCTCCCACTAGAATTGAGCCCTTAAAGACTAAGCACAATAGTAGCAAACATCTTTCCTTTGACAGGTTTGAATCCATCAGCAATGCCAGGAATTGGGAAGAAATGTTGGAATTGGCCCTCGTGTGATTTTTAGAGTAGTATGCTTTCCCAAGCACCTTTCTCACTGCCTCCAAACATAGAATTTCCTTATTACGACTTATGTGTTTTAGTCGTTTGTTTGAGATGTAGCCAAGAAAAGCGGACTCCTTCTTAGAGCTCTTGGAATATCCATTTTGATGGCCATTACTTCTTCGAAATGCATGATAAATAGGGAAAAAATGAATTTTGCATTAAATGTCAGTTGCTAGTTCTACTCTGCATTGTCCTTTCAACTGCAATCTGAGTGTTTCATTTAAGGAATTCAATTAATGCACATGATTTTTTGACACCACTATTGCTAAATTCTTGAGGGAGTTTAAATGGAGGTATTATGATGTCCTTTGGATGCAATCTACAGACTTTCCTTCTCTCGATGCTGCTTAGAGAAACCCATTGTCCCTCTTTCTTGTACTCTAATGCCTTAATAACTACTAGCCACCTAGAATGATGAGCCTGTCACTTCCATCTGAGTGTCCTTCATTTTCTCCATGGTGGTAATTAAAATCACTTGCTTTCTCACTTGCCATGTGTCAAGGCCCATGAGCCAATTCTAGCCATCCTGACATAGACAATAATCCCTAATTGGCACATGGGCCAAAATAATATTTTATTTTATTATTTTTGTTTTATGGAATAATATTATTATGTAAATAAAATGTAATATTAAGGCTTAAATAATTTATATTAAATTATTAGTCTTATTTTATATTGCAAAATCTGAGTGGAAGATAATGGTGGAGGTGACTTGGAAAATTTGAAAAATAAAAAAAAAACCAAAAAAAGGAGAATTGAGTGTGGATTTTTGGGAGGTTACAAGTTTTTATGAATTCTTTTATTTCACCTCATAAAAGCATTCAAAAATTTGGGTGTCTAAGATTATGATGATAGCTTTTTTGGTCTAGTGGAGTGGAGTGGAAAAATCAATTTATCTTCTTGAATTGGAAATTTTCAAAAGTGGGTTCAAAGATGCTTTTATCATTTAATATTTTCATTATTGAATTTTATGGAGCATCTTCTTGGATTGGGGTAGCATTTAGGAGTTATAGAAAATGATGGAAGTCTTTTCTTGAAAAGGCTTGATTTTTACCAATTTTGAAGGGGGTCTTGATGCCAAAAATTTGAAGAGGAAGGCTTGGGGTGTAGCCATTAGAGAGAAGACCAAAACACCATTAATTTGTAGGGTTGAAGTTGAAGTTGCAACAACATATAGATGGAGTTATAGAGGTTTTATTGCAGCAATATTGCACATGATAGTTTGCAGGTTGTAAGAGCTAGAATCTTGTAAAGGAATCTAAGTTGAAGAAAATCAATTCGTATTTGATTTTTGTTGTTATTTTTTTGATTTATATCAGATTTTAGATGGTTTGAATCAGCCCATATGGCTACAACAAAGTAATTTCAGTTTGGCATTGATTTCCATGTAAAACATGAGAGTTTGAATGAGAAAATTGAAGTCATTTCATGAAGATTTGTGTTATTACAAGAATTGTTTTGAGTTGCTTAATTGCTGTCCAGAAAATGTGTGTGTGGTTGTGAGTTTTTAGATTGTAAGGTGTTTTTCCTATTTGCATTAGGTGACAAAATGGAAAGACAAGGGATATTGTTTTATATTTTGTGTTTTATGCGGATTTAGAGGATAAGAGTTTTAGAGATCAAAAGAGTAAGTTGCAAAGGTCTCATGAGAAAATTGGTAGGTTCTCGGCCAAGGATGACAATGTGGCATGCAAATGTCCCCACGATGCATTGTAGTCTCATATGAACTGAAAACAAAGTTTACTAACAAAGACAACAATGAACTTACTAACTATTTGAAAACCAAAATCTCACAAATTCACTTAAAATAACAATATAACAAAAATAATAAAATAATGATAATGACAAGCATAAACTAAATTAAATGAAATGGGAAGGAAGAAAGAAACTCACAAGGGGTCCGTGAGTGAAGCCTCTTGCTATACTCCAACTTAAAAACTTGTACATATGGAAATGAGAAGATGGTTGGGGCTATTTTAGGAGCTTTCCTTAGTCAAACCCTTGCATAGGTGTTTCCCACATCCACAAACAACCAGATAGATAGATACATAGAAATGAAAATGATAATATACGAGATAACTAGATAGACAAATTATAATAACAGTATACTAGCAAAGTAAATATGATAATACAATGTAAAAGGCATGAAGTTACCCTCGCTTTAGCAAAATGGTGATGCCGAAAGGAAGATTATGAAATTCCCAATATGTTCCAAAATAATGCTAAAGTGTTGATGTAGAGAGCTCAAGTGCAAGAAATCTTGATAAAATGGAGAGAATGAGAGAATGAGAAAGAATGAGCGAGAGATCAAATAGAATTAAGGGAATGAAAAAATGGGAAGTTTAACATGGATATAGACATGAAAATGGGAATTTTTGACATTTCTGCAAGTTGTAGAGGTGTTACATTTTGTGGCCAAGCGAGAAGTGTAACGTCCTAACAGCTATGCAGGAAAGAATCTTTTCAGGATGTTTGTGTAATGTGTAGATGTCTGCTCAATGCACGGTCATTCATGAAAAAAATTCACTTTAACAGTTGAAAATGGAAAGGGTGAAGACAAAATTAAGGTTAGATGAAGGGGAAATTACATTATCTTTAATTTAATTGGGCTAAAGGGGAGGTTATGGATTGCAAATTTGTATAGGGTGCAATTTTAGGAATTACATTTTGCCCCTACTTTAGTGAGCATATGTATTCTAATAGATTTGAACTAAAGTAGAGAAAGAGGTTGAAGAGAATATACTCAAGATGAAGAGGATGTAGGTCTTCGATTCAGTATATGTGGTAGAGAAGTTGAGCTAGGACATGATTCTTCTATCTTGCAATATTGACTGCAATCTCACCACAAACATGTTAGTTGCAAACAAAAATGTTAGGCAAAAAAGCTAAAAATAGACATGATAAAATATGATTAGACAAAAAGACAATGCTGATAAGTATGACTAGCAAGATGCACTATGCTAGAGATCATACGACAAGCAGATATAAAGACATGTGATAGAAACAAACCTCATAAAGGAGAACCCCTATCATAAAAAGACAAGTGATAGAAACAAGCTCTGGAAGGAGGAGAACCCCTATAACAAAAAGATGAAATCACAAGACAATTATAGATAAGTTTCCCCAGGCTAGATGACAAGATCAAGAGACATCAAGATTTTAAGACATATTATTTAAAAAGATAAAAAGCAATAAGAAAATAATCAGATATGATAGCCCCCCTTAGAATGATGTGTGTTATGCAGAGGATCATAGGTCATTATAAGGAGAAGAAATACAAAGATATGGTGTGTCATGACATACATGGTGAGATATATTCATGGAATGTTGTCATGTGAGGGACAACACATAGAATCCATAACATTGAAGAAAAGCAGAGACAAAGAAATCAAGAGCATAGGGGGATCCAAATATTCGAGGTCAGAATTGATTATGAATGTAAATATATAGATAGTGTGAATCTAGTATGAATTTCCATTAACCCCCAAATAGATTGGAATAAGAAGAAGAGCACATGAAGATAAATAAAAATTTGGATCAACATGGAAGAGGCCTAAATGGCCTAATGCTTTGCGTAGAATAGAGTAAAATCATGGGAAAAGTCATGAATCAATAGCATCAACCACCAAACACATAAAACTCAAGCCCTAAAGATCCTAGCCCAACAATGAAGCACAAATAAACATAGAAACACAAACAAGAATAAAGCAATATTACCATAATTCCTATGCCATGGTTGAATCACCTTCATTTCTCTTCTCCATTTTGCTTTATATGCTTGCTTGTTGTTAAATTTATAGTATGCAAGAATAAGCCTAGTGATAGTGACGAAAAAATATAAAAAATGGTAGTTGTGATTAGGATTGAATTGAAAGGGATAGGTCTCTTTTATAGAAAATCAAATTTGAATGAAGGGCCAAGATTAAATGATGAAAATTAATGAATGAGATTGCTTTGAGAAGCAAGGAAATAAGATTAGGGAAAAAATAGGGTTTAGTTAAAAATGGATGGTGAAGATTAAAATACAATAAAACCTTATCAAGGGTGGAAATTAATTGAGATAAGAGAAGAGATTGGCACAAAAAAGGAGGTTGCTGGAGTAAATTAAATAATTATAAAATTATTTAATTTAGGAGGGAGAGTGAATAATTAAATAATTAAAGCAATTATTTAATTATAGAAGAAGAGGGAAAAGTTGAATTTTTAATTAAAATAATTGGAAACAATTATTTAATTAAAAAGTGGAGGAAAAAGAAAAAATAGTAAATAATTAAAATAATTATTTACTAGTAGAGGGAAAATGTGGAAATTAGATAATTAGGATTTATTTAATTGTAGAAGAAAAGGCTAATGAATAATTAAATAATTAAAATAATTATTTAATTATAGTAGGAAAATGAAAATAATTAATTAAATAAATAAGAATTTATTTAATTATAGAGAGAAAGGATTAATTAATGATGTAACTAAATAAATATAATTTATTTAATTAATCAAAGGAAGAATAAAAGAGAAAATGAATTAATTAAATAATTAAAATTATTTAATTAATAGAAGAAATGTGACTTTAGACAATAATTAAATAATTAAAATTATTTAATTATGTAGGAAAGAAGCAGAATCAATGTGGAAAATGGTGTTCATAGGCTTAGGACATTTTTTAGTGTCTACATTTTGCCCCTCTTTGATACAATGTGAAATTATTTGAATGTTATATCAAAGAACAAAGAAATTCAGCTCAGAGTATGCCCCAATGAAGATGGGATAGACCTATGCCCCCTCAATTTTTTTTTACAAATTTTGAGAAAGTTTCAAAAAATTTGAAAAAATTATTCCAACAAGCCAATTTGACAGTAGATAAAAGGTTTCAATTTTAGGACCTCCAGGATACTCGCACTATGGTTTAGGCTCAATATTTGACACATCTAGTAAAAACCCTACCGTGGGGGGGTATAAATAAGATTTTGGAGGTAGAATTGGTCATTTATGCATTTTTACTAGAGTGAATAGTGAGTTGTGAGAGTGGCCTTGTTGCGAAGTGACTACCAAAATATTGCCTATACCACACACACCTCACATCATGGATTATGAGTTTGAACCTATAGACGACCAGAGGGCTCTGGGGACGCAGTATGTATGCCTTTCCCTCTTTGTGATTTTATCATTATTTGCTAGATTTTAGGGCTCCAACATGGGCAAATAGATGCAGTGCACATTGTTTGTCAAATCTGTTATCACGTTCACTACAAGTGGGGTAGTTTGCGACATTTGCTCAGTGCAATGCATTTGCTAGTTAGGGTTTGTCAAATGCGTTGCAACACAACTATGAAGTGTGACACATGTGATTCATGCAATGCAACTATGGTTAGGAATAACACAAATGAGATTATGAGTTGCATGTAAGGGATTGTGAGATGCATGTGTATTTATGCGATGTAATCTTTGGTTTGTATGCCAATAATGATTTGTGCGATGCATATGTTAGACCGTGTGACACATTTGAACTTGTAAGTCACATATGTAAATGTGTGATGTTTGACTGGTGAGCCACATGTGTTTAGACAGTGTGACACATTTTCCTAATTAGGGTTTTGCCCCAGTTTTGGATAAAATTTCTTCTATGATCAAGGTCGAATAGGTTTTCTTTGGAGATATGACCCTATTTACACCTGGGAGAGCCGACCATCAACTTTTCGACTGTAATATCAACTACTTGACAAGGAGAGGGATCAATTGCATTCCCTTGGTTTATACTATGTGACCTTCATGCTCATGATTAGGGATAATAGGGGATTACTGACTATGCTAGCTAAGACGTGACACTCAAAGACCAACTCCTTCCACTTACTAACAAGAGAGGCCATAGTGACATTAGAGGAAATTTGGCAGATTCTATGGCTTCTGATTCAAGGAGCTTGTGTTTCGTATGATCCAGAGCATAGATTTGGTGCCATCCAAAGATCCTTTGAGTATGAGGACATTACAAAGCTTGACATATAGGAGTACGAGATTTAGTGGGTTGTGCTAGCTGAGAGGTATGAGTGGTTTGAGGTGGTTCTCTGCACTATGATTGCGGGGATTGTCATTCCTGATCACCAAGGACACGAGTTCCTTGTCGAATGGGGAGAGATGTTGATTGGCATGATGACCGAGGGGACTGTGTACACATGGGGGCCATGCCTCCTTGCCATGTTATACTTTTAGTTGCATGATGTTGCATATAGAGGAGCACAGTCCATTAGTTGTGGGACAACATCACTTATGATCTGGGCCTGGGAGCGCATCATTGTGTTTCAACCTCCTATTAGGTGATAGCTAGGAGCATGGATGCCTTATGTGTTCTTATATGGAGGAGTGGTCACATAGACCAAGGTCGATGATAGTGGGTATTGGAAGCACGCCATTGATCTACTTGCTTAATTTTTCTGGAGACCTTATCAGGATTGTCAGCCATGGGAGGACGATGCATATAATTTTCCTTATTATTGGTAGGCATAGTACTTGATTGGACAGACCATACAGTCCCAACACATCATTGAGTGGTACCTTCTAGAGTGGGTACTTAGATAGTTCAGGGAGTGATAGGGGCTTCCCTTTGGTACAACAGAGTTTGTTAGGTCCTCATTAGAGATCAACTAGTGGGGATAGATGATCCGTGTGGTCATAACAGAGAAGGACATTGATGCTTTATAGCCTGTTTAGTGGGGTGTCAATGCAGAGGTTGTGGATGCTAGCACAAATCTAGAGTATGATGCATGGTGGGCCACACACATGCTAGATTCATTGACAACTCTAGATTAGCCTGCCCCAGTGAAGCAGAGGGGTAGGGGTCCACATGGCAGGTTTAGGGATAAAGGATAGGGTAGGAAAAATGGAAAAGGTAGAGGAGGTAGGGGTGATGATGGTGGGGACAGAGGCAAGAGAGATAAGAGAGGCAGAGTCAGCGGAGGAGGGATATGGGACAAAGATTAGTTAGATAGCTCTCACCTGTCAAGGAGCCTGAGTAGAAGGGTTTGAAGGTGGAGGTGGAGTAGGAGGGAATGAGGGTGGAGGTAGAGCAGGAGGACCCCAACCAAAGGGAGAGTAGGAGGTGGCCATGCGGGAGAGAGGAGGAGATAGGAGAGGAGGAGGAGATGGGAGAGGAGGAGAGAGCAATTCGAGAGGAGATTGTGATGGGAGAGGGGTTCTAGGATATGCCCATTTTGGAGGCCATGGAGGATATGGAGGGGGATATGGTATTGGACCCACATATCATTGATTTATAGGCACATTTCTAGGGGGTGGATGCATGGATTCATACTTTACAGGAAGAGGTGGATAGGCTGACCACTGAGAAATACATGGCAGTCATTGGGAGACAGAGGGATGACCAATAGTGCTTGTACTTTATCTCAACTATCAACGGACCCATGGCTGAGCTAGGTCACCAACTTTTCTAGGCAGGACAAGAGGATCGATAATACAAAGATCTATATGAGCACTAGGTTCCAACAATGGAGAGGGCACCAACCTATACACATACATGAAGCCATAGTAGGTCACAATCTTGCTGGTCTTAGAGTAGTGGGGGAGTCTCCTAGCCTCTGCCTTCTCCGTATTAGCAACCATCAGGATTAGGTTATAGGGCTTTAGGGTCACAGGACATACATGATAGACAACCATCACCAGGACCATCCCCATCAGGAGATATGGGTAGCTCTAGCTAGAGCTATTTATGATATGTACTAGACACTTGCATTTTTTATCGAGCCTATGAGCTCCATCTTTGGGATTCGTCGAGATATTGTACCGTGAAACCATTTTTTTCATATATATGTGAGATACATGATTTTTGGTGGCAACTATATGATGCATGTCCCTATGTGATGGATTATGATGCTTATGATGTTATGCATTTATATGATTATGAGATGATTCTATATGTTATGATGTATTATGGATGTATATTGTATGGTTTATTATTATATGTGATTTTCTATGATGTATGGATGGATGCACTTGATCGTACTATATGCTTATTGTATGATGACTAAATTTTATAGAGGATACTCCTTGGTGCACACCTTTCCAGTTGCATCACTCTTCCCATCAATGTATGGTGACACAATCCTTGGAAGGACAACAAGATAAATGTAATGATAGATCTTAAATTATATTTTATGATTTATTTCTCTAATTGAGGTGTTTGATAGATTTTAAATTCATCACTTAAAATAGAAAACATTTCAAGAAAAATCACCTTTTGGTATAGTAAGAATCACGTGAGTAAGATTTGTTTGGTTTATTTCATTCACTTTTTCATGATTTATTGCTTCAATTGAAGTCTTAGTTAGATTTGAAATTTCTTTAATCTTTAATATTTTTAGTATCTTTTTTTTTTTGTGCATAGGAGCTATGCTCAAGTAATTAATAAATACATGTCTAATGATACACACTATCATATATAAAATGACCTTTTCCTATCAAATGTTAAAGTTATAAATATTTATATATGAAACCATCCTAGCCAAGTTTGACAAATTAAAAAGGTAAATGAATCATGTGCACACACTTGGAAAAAACATGCATTTTTTATTCTAAATTTTTTCCATCCAACTTTTGTACAAACATTCTTCTATATATATATGGATGTATAGTTGATTAGATGTGATTACATTGATAGAAATAATATAAACAATTATTTTTATATATCATTATGAATTTTCTTATTGTATTCTACATCTAATCCCATAACCCTTTTCTTTTTAAACCAATTTTTTTCTTTTATGAGGTGGGGAATTTGTTGTTACTTACCACAACACACCACAAAATTTCAAAAAAATTAGGACCCTTGTATTATATTTCTAAAATCAAGCATTTTTTGTTGTTGTAATACTAGGATATTTTTTAATTTGATTTAATTTTTAGTTCATGCATTATAATATCAATAATACACTATCCAAATTTAAAAAATGTACTAAGTATTTATGCTTCATCATTAAAAGGGTATTGTAGACATCGAAAATATACAGATTGATATCGCACACTCAATCCTGATCTACTAACATCGTTTCTTCCTAAATCATTCCTCGGTCTAACCATTTAATCAAATTCCCTTATCTGATTAAATTCATAAGTATCCTCTCTTGGTTAAATAAATCACTTTATCTGAATCAAGTCATTTCTCTTGTTAATTAAATCAATCCATCTAATCTAATTATCCCTATTTAATTAAATAATCAAGTTATTTGATTAAATCCCTAAAGTTTGTCCATTAAATTAAATAAATTAAAACCTTATTTGATTTAATCTAACATCATCCCTTTTAATGAAATAAATCAAAATCTTTATTGGATTAATATCTTATCACATTCTTCTCATTATTTGATTTAAATAAATCCTAAAATCTAAGTCAAATAAGTCACATCATCTAATCTCCCATTAAATTAATTAACCCTTGATTAATTTAATCTAATCTCATGTCACATCCTCTAGATAATGCAAGTTGCACATGAAAATATATTTAATTCATTTATTAAATCTCTATTTTCCTCACATGGCATCTTTTGGAATATTCTCTCAATTTGAATTCAAAAATTCCAAGTCAACATGTACATCCAACAAGGCATTTAAAACCTCTTACATGTCCTTTTCCTTGAGCCAAGTGGCATTTATTGCATTTTCCTTTCCCTCTTACATGTCATTTCAACAAATTTGAATTTCAAATATTGGCATTTATTGGCACAAACCCCAAATCTTGCACAACCATCATCCATTCATAGCTTGACAAGTGGCACCATATCATTGGATGAATGTTAGTCCCACATTGCTCAAATTTGGGCATTCATCTATCTTGAAATCCTATAAATGAAGAGCTCCTCTCCTCATTTTATCATCCACAATTTGAGTAAACTTACTATACTCAAAATTAGAACAATCTTCATCCATCAATCTTGAGTTCTTAGTTAGGTTATTGCAGATTTTGGCTTGGAGCTCTCATCCTTCATCACCAAAGTGGATCAACATCATCTTCAACATTCAAATCTTGCATCATAGAAATTGGGAAAGGGCCAATTTTCACATCAAATTGGCACCAATTCCCCCATGGGATCAAGTGTTTGCTATTTAAATTAGGATTTAATCTAGTTTTTATCATTTCATTATGTTCTTGCTTATTTTCTTTCCTATTTTGAGTTTGCAAATGGATTTCATGGGGAATCCTTGTTTTAGCTTGCAAATCCTTGTCTAACTCGTTTATTCATGTTGTTTTGCAGGTACTAGGAAAAGGGTTCGCACATTTGGCGCTAGAAGGAGGGCTTAAAGTCATAAATTCTAACATTTTCTTGAAAATTTTGCGCTTTTCTGCATACACAGGAAATTCCAACGCGAGCTCATCAGCGTCGCTGTTTTTGCACCGCGGGCTCGTTAGCATCGCTGTTTTAGCGCTGTAGGACTCATCCCGCCAAAAATTTCAAATTTTAAACTCCATCACTGGACTCGCCGATCTGCACCAGTTTCAAAAAATTTATAAACTCCGATGCATTCAAAAACTGTGACGCTAAGCGAAAAGAGCGATGCAATCGTGCTCTCTGTCCCGACACAGAGCACCGCTGACTGGTAAGTGGCGCTATAAGAGCACCGCTGGAAGAAAAAAATAGCAACACCTTCACGAGTTGCGATGCTGCAAGACAGTAAAAGGGAGAACTTAATTTTTAGCATGTAGTTTTGATTCATGATCTATTTGTCTACTGTTTTCTAGTTTTTTAACTTCTGTGTTTTTCCAGAATCTGATTGTTTTTCTACTTTGTAGGTTGGAAGCCAAAAGCAAAGGAAGAAGGAGCATGGTGATGATATTTTGTCTAATCAAAGTGTTTTTGAACACTTAAGTGTTTGTTTAACACTTCTTTAAGAATTTGTCATCTTTTTCTTTCTTTAGAACACTAGCTTCCATTTGGGTTTAAAAAGGATTCTTTTTGTTTATTTCTTGCAAAAGGATTAAAAAGAACCTTAGGATCAACAACTTACTAGATTTCGTTTATGGATTAAACAATTGACCAAGTGTCTTTCACTTGTGAATTGGTGCTCTAAAATGAACTCACATATTGCTTTGAGGATCTAAAAAGAACAAGTGTAGTTGTGTTTTTCGGGAGGGCTTACTTAGACTAAAGCCATTGGAAAAGGATGTATGCACTTCTCTCGCGCTTTATAGCGATCTTGAGAATCAAAAGGTCTTTTCCATGAATTTGGCTTAAGAAAAAGCAATCACCTCCACACTTCGATTTGGGCTTAAAATTGAACAAACTATTGTGCGAGTGTGAGTGGGGACTTTGTTGCGTACATTCTCTCTCCTTGTTGCTAACAAGGATTGATCGAGTTACGAATATTGTTCTTCATTCACTTTTGTTTATCCTAGAGGGCTTGCCTTGGGGAAAAAGTAATCACCCAAGGGAACGACTCAACCAGTAACACTCTAAAGCCAAGAGTATTTCCAGTCGGGATATAAATGTGGATATTGGAAGAAATGCCAAAATCACGCGGTTGACTCTGACAAGATGGATCCGAAAGGGGACTCTTGCCACATTGGGTCAACTCCTATGAACATAAAGTCCTTACTAAAACCCATGTGCTAGAATTTTCCAAAATCTTTTATCTATTTGTTGGTGCAAGAACGGTTGTTCTGAAGCCACCGCACACTTTTACGGTCTTCTAGTAGAGATGGAAAGCATGCCATGGGAGTTTCATGGGTGTTGATGCTTGGCTGCTCCGTATAAGTGAGTGCCGTGGAGGGGAGCCAGTGGGGTCAAGCATCTAACCATCCGCTAGAGATAAGCGTAGCTGGACTTGTCCAAGTGGGAATCCAACAAATATTGTCTTACACATCCATAGGATTGTACTTATTCTTGGGTTACAAAAAGCATTGCTTGATCGAAAACATCATGAAAACAAACACTTAACATCATCCAAATTTCAAACCATTTTGAAGACAAATACCATTGACACAATCCATATGTTATTGCTTTCCCTTGGGATTCACATCCTTAGAGGTTTCTAAGCATTGGATTAGGTCTCAATTTGTCTCCTTAAGTAAACAATAGGGAAACCCTTTGCCTTAAGTTCATCAAAATTACACATAACATATCTTGTGGGATTTGAAGAAATTAAGACATAGGACATCTTAGTTTGAAAAAACCTAATTGAAGAAAGTGTTTTTGGTAAAATAAAGACATTAAGCAAAGCTAAGAAAAATGAACTTTCATATGTGTTGAAGACTCCAAAATCCCAAAGCACGAATCTTTGATTGAAAATCCGAAAATGAATGTTCAAACAAAATCATTTTTTAGTTACAAAGGTCATTAGGAAGCATTTGCATGCTCTTCAATACCTAGATCTAGGAAAACAAAGTTTCCTTTTTAGGTTCATCTTAGGATCAAAACATTATCAAAATCCTTTTCATCCATCCATCCAAAACATCAAAACAAAATCCATTTCATCATCACCTTTTTTGGAAAATCTTGAAATCATCCTTGATACTAGGCTTTATGGCAAAATCAAAATCATCCAAATCATTGAGACAAAATCCTTGAAAACATTTTATCAAAACACCTTTGGCTAGGTATGTGTAAATGCATCCTTTTGCATATGCTTAGTCAAAGTTATCAAAATCATCTTGTCTAGCTTAGTGTATGTAGATGAATCCTTCTCCATATGCTTAGTGAAACAATCATCTTGTTTGAATAGGTGTGGGTAGATGCATCCTTCTCCTCACACATATTCAAATTATCATCCTTTGGACAAAGCTATCCCTTAGATCATCATCCAACATCTTAGGGTGTTTTTGTTTAAAATCCAAATCAAAATCCAAATCAAAGTCAAGGAAAAAACCTCAGAAGTCTCAAAATCCAAATCCAAATCAAAATCCAAAGTCCTAAAAAGCCTAGTGTCTCATTCAAGATTGATCAAAAAGTCAAAAACATCCATCCATAACATCATCATCATATCATCACCTTTGATCCTCAAAAGCATCCTAAAACTTTCACTTTGGGACATAAAATAGAGATCAAGCCAAAGAATCAAGAGATTCATCTCCCATATTCTTGATCCTTGTTTTATGGTCCAAACAAGATCTCAATACAAGAAGAGTATGGAAGCCAACAAAGAAACACCCGCTTCAAGTGATCTTAGCCAAACCAACGCATAAATGAATCCAACAGAATCAAGCAACCCATTGACCCTCTCATCATCACAACATCCCCAAGAAGAAAATCAAGGAGAAGACCTCACTTTCAGAATGTCTCGCAAGGAAATGGCAGAAATGCTCCAAAATCCGGACAACCATAGAATCATCAACATCATGATGAGACTTAACCCTTCGTTATACATGCTTGAATTAGCAAAACAAGGGGCCAAGTTGCCTTCGAATTTTGATGTGAGTACTATCGTGGACACATCATTTCCCCCAATTTCATCCACCATCCCTATTTCATCTGCACCCCCATCTCAAAATGTCACACAAAACATTTTTCAAATCACAACATCGTTTACTCCAACCCAACCCAATGTCAACAAGAGAAACACATTCCTCAATGCTCTTCAATCACATCCCCTTGTTAATAATCAAAACGTGGATGCAAACATCACCTTGGAACAAAACATACCTGAAAACCCATTACACAAGAATGTTCCTCTCACATTCCATCAAGATCCATCATCATCATTTTTTCACGCAACACCACAAACACCTCTTCTCACAAATTCACAAGAAGAGGGAGATACGTTCGGACTAGGGGGCTTATTTGACACCACGAAATTTTCACAACAACTCATGCCCCTTACATCTCCACCTCTTCCACCATTGAAATCATCATCTGCACCACTCCTTGGCTTAGGGTTTCCTCCCCTACCAAGTATTAATCAGACCTACATCCCAACCATCAATCAAAGCATTGCACCAAACACTCAAAATTTATCGTTGATATCGCAACAACAAACGATAAATACACAAGCAATGACAACATCATCAAACACACCCCTAACATCACAAAGTATGGTCTCTCAAGGACCCATTACATCAATACCATTATCCAACACGCCAAACATCAACACCACCTTCACGAATACCATTCCAAATCCACCACCACCTCCACCACCTCCAACTTTCACCACATCAAATCAATATGATGCAGTATTGCAAGATGCTTTCCAAAGAGGATACCAACAAGTCCAGAAACAAAAATCCATGCAACAAGCCGCTCAAGCTGCCAAAGCTGCACAAGCTGCAATACGAGCGCAACAAGCCGCACAAGCACAAGCAGTACAAGTTCAAGCCCAAGTGCAAGCACAAGCTCAATATCATACACATCAAGCACAAGCACAAGCACAACTTCTTGCACAAGCAGCGCAATTGTAGGCATATCAACAAGCATTGAGGCAATACCAAGAGCAACAAGAAGCAGCAGAATTAGTAGCCCAACAACAAGCGTTGTTGGAACAACAGCAGGCACAACAACAAGTCCAACAACAACAAGCGTTGTTGGAGCAGCAACAAGCGCAACAACAAGCACAAATCCTAGCGCAACAACAAAAAGATCAACAATAGGAATCGTTCATACAAAAGAAAGTAGAAGCCTACTTCACTTGACAAAACATGCAGATACCATCAAACAACGCACTGACCAACCCATCCATCCAAACCACGATTCAAACACCTCAAAACACTTTCATCCCACCCCCTTATCCCCAGAATGATGTGACGACACAACTCAGGTTTCTCTCACAACAAGTGCTTGACCTTCAATCGGGGCGAACGACTAAGGTGCCAAACAACTTGTGTCCCTATCCATTTGATAGGAGCCTAGACATGAAACCATTCCCTAAGGGATTTGAAATCCCCAAATTTGACAAATATCGAGGGATGGGAAACCCTGAAGATCACATCAGGGAATTCCAGGTTCATTGTATGTAAGTCGCATATGACGATACTTATCTGATGTGGCTATTCCCTAGGAGCTTGGCAGGTCCTGCTATAGAATGGTTCTCTCGCTTACCTTCAGGCATTAGAACATTCAAAGAAATTAGAGACGCATTCATTAGGAATTACACATGTAACATTGCAATGGATGTCAGTCTCGAAGAACTCTCCACTCTAAAACAAGGAAAGAATGAGTCTTTCGCCTCATTCCTTCAACGATGGCGATCCAAGGCCAATCGAAGCAAGTGGACCATGCCAAAAGAACAAGTCTGCACAATCATAGCCAACCTTGAAAGCCACCTGGAATTTCATCTCAAGGTTCATGGTATCACTACATATGAACAATTGATCTCCAAGGCGCTCAACATCGAAAGAGCCCTTGTGACCTAACCCGTTGAATCAATGTCATATCACGAGCCACAAAAAAATCACCCGCCATCAAATTACAATGATAAACCTTGAACATGGGCAAGAAACAAGAACGTTACTAATGATGGTGTCGTTGATGCCAAGGTGGTCATTAGTGGTCCTCGCCAACATACACCCGCACCACAAATCCAATCACAACACCAAAACACTCATCACACAACATACCAAACCAATAATCCCACCATCAATAACCTCACTGACCAAAGGGGACCTCCCCAATGTAAAACTTATCCAAAACATAAATACGCTATTTTGGGGGAACCATTGGAGGATATAATGAAAAAGTTGATCGACGAAAAACTTATCAAACCTCTCACATTTGAAAATTACCAAGAACCTGATGTCAAACCTCCTTGGTACAACGAGAAGCAACTTTGAGAATTTCACAAAATCAAAGGTCACACCACAAACAATTGCATGAGACTCAAAAACATCATCCAAGATCTCATCGACAAGAAAATCATAAACGTGCAACAACCTACTGGAAATCAGGATCTTCAAATCTACACGAATCTGATGTCGAATCACGGAAATAAAGGGAATAAAAATGATAAGGGGAAGGGCGGTGTAAATCATGTGTACGAAATAGTCGTTGCTTCCCTAAATGAGGACTGCATGGTCATCACCATCAAGGGCGCCCATGTTGAAGATTGTGGAGTCACCACAAGAGGCGAAAAAGTCACCATTGCAGGATCATCCCAACCTAACAGAGTCCCTTCATCTAGAGTCGTTCTGCATACCTACAATGTTGTAGAGAAACTCAAGAGAACGTGAGCACACATCTCCATCATGGAGTTGTTAAAAATCTCATCAGCACATAAAAAGACCTTGAGGAAGCATTAACCTCATCCACTGTCCCCGTAGATCTTGATGCGGAGCAATTCCAAGCTATGGTCGGAAATATCATAACGCCTAATCTCCTTACATTCTCTGACCAAGATTTCCCTGCCCAACCATCTCACAACCGTGCACTTCACTTAGAAGCCATTGTCAACAAGAGCAAAATCAAAAGGGTCTTGGTGGATGGAGGTGCAAGTTTGAACATCTGTTCTCTTAGCCTCATCAAGTAGTTAAAAATATCAGAAGGTTCCATTGACAAAGGAAAGGGCATCATGATAAGAGCATATGATGACCAAGAAAGAGTGTCTCAAGGCACGATTAAGCTCCCTATCCAAGTAGGGCCAACACTCATGGAAACCACATGTCAGGTCTTGGACCTCGAATTGCCATACAATATCCTCCTAGAGCCCATGGATTCATCGCGATGAAAGCCGTAGCATCAACCTTCCACCAATGTGTGAAATTTACACATAATGGACAAGAGGTTACCGTCCATGGAGATCCTAAGCCGTTTTCATATTGCAAGAATCTTGAAGCCAAGTATTACAAAATCCCCCAAGTGCCAAAGAATGATGAAGGCCCATCCACACCATACATCGACCCCACCACTCTTGCGTCCACTTCTGCGACGGAGACACCCGCCATCCCCACCATCTCCGATATCAAGCTCATCATCCAGGAGGATGGTTGTGGAAGTTACAAACTCCCTAACAATGCTTTTGTGATAGGAGAGTTACCACAATCTCCTAGATCACGGGGACGTCCACAAACGAGTCAAGCTTCCACATCACAAACCTATCCTGAAAATTATCTTGAATTCACAAGATGGGGAGACCTTGGCCATGAGGTCATTGAAGTAGATCCATCTCACATGTTATATCAAGATGAAAGACGGCAGCTAATTTACCAATGGACGAAAGAAGCAAGGGCCTACACATGATGCTTGCAATGGGGTGACTGAAATCAAAGATTGGGACAAAATGACAATGGGCTCATAATACCTATCATGCCAGAGACGAGACCCATAACAAATCTTGGTCTTGGATGTGACACTCCGAGAATAACCATACATGGCCGAAGTCCTCCAGTTAGAACGGCTAATGTTTCTCCTTAGCCAGTGCTAGTACAAGTACACTCACCAATAGTCACGGTAGGGACACACATAATTTTATAACTGAGCCCTATATTAGTAGCAATGACGAAGATACCTTATCCAATCTACCTAGGTTATTCGAAGATACCACCCTGTGTGTGATTAGTACCATATCTTTTGAACCAGATAGTCAAAATCATGAGATTCATTTAGTCTACCCCCAACTGATCGACTATGACCAATGAGGACCACCAGTTCTTGATACATTCAGAAATGATGAGGTGCTCTCAAAATTCATGGGATTGAGGGATAACATTCCAGATGGAGATCACAAGGCAGGCTTTATAATGGAGTTGGACACACATGCCTACTATGGGGAAATGATTGAATCCTTCAGTCGCAAAAGTGAGAGACTGAGAATCATATCCAAGTCCTTGAGTGAAAAGCACACTGTGGTACTCTCTAACAAGAAAATAGTAAAAAGAAAGGACGTATCCAATGGTGAAAACCTCTCTGAGGCGCTCGAGGATGAAGGATTCAATCTTCCTCTAAGAGCTATTCACAAGGAAAAGTCAACGGTCTTGGCCAAAAAATGCAATCCGATCAACCTAGGAACAAAGGAGACCCTGCATATCACGTTCTATGCAGAATCATTATTAACAGAAGAGCAAGAACTCCTAGCAGTATTCCTAAAGGAAAGAAAAATAAACTTTGCATGGAGTTATGCTGATATGCCAGGGCTAGATCCAGAGATAGTGGTGCATCACTTGGCAGTGTATCCAGAAGCAAAACCGGTCAAACAAAAGCTTCAAAAGATGCATCCTCAAATTGCTTTGTTAGTCAAAATGGAGCTCAAAAAGTTGCTAGATGCAGGATTTATCCGACCAATTGATTATCCCGAATGGGTGTCAAATTTGGTACCTATTTCAAAACCTGATGGAGCTATTAGAATCTGTATGGACTTCAAAGATTTGAACAAAGCATGTCCCAAGGATGATTTCCCATTTCCCAACATCAACATGATAGTAGACATGACAATAGAACATGAGATGCTATCACTAATGGATGAATTTTCAGGATACAACCAGATCATGATAGCAAAAGAAGATCAACATAAGACTGCCTTCACTTGTCCATGGGGGACCTACTATTGGAACATGATGCCATTCGGCCTAAGGAATGCATGAGCAACCTATCAAAGGGTCATGACACTAATATTCCACGACATGATTCATAAAACAGTCGAAGACTATGTCGACGACATTCTAGCTAAATCAAGGAAAAGACAAGATCATATAGCAACTCTAAGTGCTATCTTTGATATACTGGAGGAATACAAAGTTAGACTAAATCCCAAGAAGTGCGTCTTCGGCGTACAATCAGGTAAACTGCTAGGATACATAGTCTCCATGAGGGGTATCGAGGTGGATTCGACGAAAGTAAAGGCAATCCTTGAGATGGAAGCACCAAAGACATTAAAACAACTGAGAGGCCTCTAGGGCTGACTTCAATCCATTCGACGGTTCATAGCACAACTGGCAGACAAGCAGAACCCATATTCTCACCTACTCCACAAGGGGGTAGCGTATAAATGGGATACAAAATGTGAAGAGGCATTTAAGAAAATCAAGGAATATCTACTGACACCACCAGTTTTAATGCCACCTATCCCGAGAAAGCCATTGATCTTATATGTGTTAGCGACAGTAGTAGCCCTTGGAGCTCTCCTAGCTCAGCATGATGAAAACAAAACAGAGAGGGCTATCTACTATATCAGCAAAAAAATGGTCGGTCACGAGCTAAATTACTCATTCATCGAGAAAGCTTGCCTCACAATAGTGTTTGCATCCCAAAAGTTTAGACATTACATGTTGGCACACAAGATAAAGCTCATCGCGAAAATTGATCCCCTCAAGTATCTCCTATCAAAGGCAATGCTCACAGGAAGAATGACAAAATGGGTAATGATATTATCAGAGTATGACATCGAGTATGTAGAACGGAAAGCCATTAAGGGACAAGTTATTACAGATCAACTAGTAGAAGCACCTATGTATTCTGAGAATCCCCTTGTCTTAGAGTTTCTCGATGAGTCTATTTTTAACCTCAACGTCGCTGATCACTGGAAACTATACTTTGACGACTCATATACACAACACGGATCAGGAGCTGGTGTCTTCTTCATCACCCCACAGGGGGACTACATACCAAGGTCATACAAACTAGCATTTCCTTGCACAAATAACATAGCAGAATATGAGGATTTGACTATAGGTCTCAAGATAGCGGTGCAATGGAATATCATGGCTCTCAAAGTCTATGGAGACTCTCAGTTGATCATAAATCAGGTCAATAATGAATATCAGACCAAGGATGATAAGCTCACTCCATACAAGAAATTGGTGGAGACTCTAAAGGAATCCTTCATTGACATAACATTTGAGTAGATTCCAAGAACCAACAACAGAGCAGCAGATGCGATGGCGACAATTATATCCTTGCTGAATATCCCTAACAATGTCCCAAGATACGAATTCTTGATTGAGCAACTTCTCGTTCTCACATTCGAGGTACCAAAATCAGAATTCATGTGTGAAATCATTGGTCCTAGTGATCCTTGGTACCATGACATCTACACATATCTTCGCATAGGAGTCATACCTGCTGACCTCCCATCAAACCTTAAACGAACCTTTATAAAAAAGGCATCCAGATTTGTCATCCTAGGTGATACCTTATACTATAGAAGCATAGAGGGTACCTTGCTACGCTGTCTAAATGCTAAGGAGGCATTAACCACTCTAACCGAGGTTCATAACGGTATCTATGGCTCACACTCGAGTGGAATGACCATCGCCAAGAAACTGCTGAGGATGGGGTATTACTGGCCCACAATGGAAAGAGAAGCACATGATCATGCTAAAAAGTGTTTACAATGTCAGCATCATGGGGATCTCATCCATGCTCCAGCTCAAGAGCTTCACCCGATCG
>VDFB02026320.1:12333152-12351322 GCA_007258455.2 Sequoia sempervirens | reverse complement strand
TCATAATAAGCTGACATTTCATCATGTATATCATCATTTGTAAATCAGTCAAGTCATTAGTCGAACTACGTGGTCTCTGCGTATATAACATAGGCAAGGCTCATCTATCGATAAGCCCTCGAGACCCCTAGGATAGGTCATTAGGTTAGTCTCTTGGTCAAAATCTTAGAAAATCCCAAAAACATTCGAAAAATACAAAATCAAAACATTTGAAAAATCCAAAATACCAAAAAATAGCCTCAAAACATCCAAATATTTGAAAAAATCCATCCGCCTCATCTCGCTTACACTCGCAATAAGCACCATCCATAATAAATTGATCATCATCCTCAACCTTTGGAAAAACAGTCGGAAACAAGCCTAGGAGTCTAAAAGTAGAACTCCAAACGTCAAGTCTACAGTTTAAGTCAGTACGCAAGCAAGTTAGTTGTCTCTTCGTATCGGTAACACATCATCTGAAATGGTCTCATATCAATCATCCCTTATAAACAAAATGACGTGCTGCCATCCACTAACATGTCCTAGGATGAATCCTTCCTACAATGGGCATTATCTTTTGGCAATAAGTTTCGTTCATCATCCTTAGAAAACATACCCTCTTTCCGATAGCGGTATTGAAGAGCATCAGTCTGTTTGTTTACTTGGTCTTTATCTTTTAACTTATCTTATTTTACACTCATTCCAAGGACGTCTCGATGATATCCCAACACAACGGATTTAGAGAAATAGGAATGGGGCAATGATAATTATCTTTTGTCTGCTGTGCTTGTTGGACGCTCTTGCAATATAACCTTGGCGAATACTTGCTTTGTTAGGTATGTGTGGAAGAGGTCTAGGGCAACTTGTTGAATATTACAGGGATATGTTTACCTTTTCGTGTTTTGGTCTGAGATGTCTGAAACTTCTGAAGTGCATCCTAGTAGGGTTTCCGTATGTCAAGTGTGAACAAGAATACTCCTATCTGTTTGTCGAGTCAAAGTCCATCACACTAGGTACAACGCCATCCTAGTTCTTTATACCTTGATGCATCGTATCTAGGTGTGTTATCAAACAATAAGGTAACTGGCCCTTTTAAAATCCCAACTCCTCGGCAAGTAATCATCATCATCATCATCATCATCTCATGTCTTGTTGGAATCTCTTGTTTTATTCTATCTCTTTCTTTTCGCACTAACATGGTACCATGATAGTTAATCGTAAATCATCGCTAATGCATCCATCCTACATCCACAAACCATCTGCATATCATATCATATCATATAAGAAACATTGATCATCTCGCATGCATTGGATTTCATCATTACATAATATAGATTGGTTATTCTAGGCATCTCATAAACCATACATCTATCACCCATATGCATAATCATAAAAGCATCATCATATCAAATCATGTGCATCCATTACATATAAACATCATAATCATCTCATTATCAATAATGTCACTGTCATGGTACAAATCAGGATCAAGTGGGTGTAATATATCAAAATAGGCATGAGGCTAGCCATGGCTAATGAGTGTCTACATCATCAAATCTATCTACATCAAATATTTGAGTTGAACTGATCTTGAACCTCTTTTTCGAGAGATCGACCCTCAAATCAAACCTCTTCGCCCGATCTCTCGAGGGTACAGTATACCAGCGTAATTCTTCATTCGCTGGGGCAATAGTGGGGCATCCAAAAAAAAAAATCAGAGAAATTTTGACTTTTGATCATGGCAAGGTTATTCTTTGAAGCAACACAACAAGTGCATCGCTTCAAAGAGGGGAAAAATGTAGACATCGAAAATATACAGATTGATATCGCACACTCGATCCTGATCTACTAACATCGTTTCTTCCTAAATCATTCCTTGGTCTAACCATTTAATCAAATTCCCTTATCTGATTAAATTCATCAGTATCCTCTCTTGGTTAAATAAATCACTTTATCTGAATCAAGTCATTTCTCTTGTTAATTAAATCAATCCATCTGATCTAATTATCCCTATTTAATTAAATAATCAAGTTATTTGATTAAATCCCTAAAGTCTGTCCATTAAATTAAATAAATTAAAACCTTATTTGATTTAATCTAACATCATCCCTTTTAATCAAATAAATCAAAATCTTTATTTGATTAATATCTTATCACATTCTTCTCATTATTTGATTTAAATAAATCCTAAAATCTAAGTCAAATAAGTCACATCATCTAATCTCCCATAAATTAATTAACCCTTGATTAATTTAATCTAATCTCATGTCAAATCCTCTAGATAATGCAAGTTGCACATGGAAATAGATTTAATTCATTTATTAAATCTCTATTTTCCTCACATGGCATCTTTTGGAATATTCTCTCAATTTGAATTCAAAACTTCCAAGTCAACATGTACATCCAACAAGGCATTTAAAACATCTTACATGTCCTTTTCCTTGAGCCAAGTGGCATTTATTGCATTTTCCTTTCCCTCTTACATGTCAATTCAACAAATTTGAATTTCAAATATTGGCATTTATTGGCACAAACCCCAAATCTTGCACAACCATCATCCATTCATAGCTTGACAAGTGGCACCATATCATTGGATGAATGTTAATCCCACATTGCTCAAATTTGGGCATTCATCTATCTTGAAATCCTATAAATGAAGAGCTCCTCTCCTCATTTTATCATCCACAATTTGAGTAAACTTACTATACTCAAATTTGAGGGTACACAAGATCAAATAATAACTCAAGGGAAAAAATACATGTAAATGAACCCTAGTGGTTTGATCAAATAAATATCATAAGGAAAGGGTGTTGATTCCACCAATTTATGAATTATATCAATTTCCTTTTATTATTTTAAAACCTCTAGCTCCTATAAGATTAAGGAACTCAAGTCTACAATTACTACAAATGCACAATGTGTTGGTTCTCCAACCTAATATTAGTTATTTCCAAGAACTTTTGAATCCTTATGATAAAAAAATCTAGATGTTGAGCCAATGAATGAGATATATATGATTCTATCTTCCACTTTAAGCTCTACAAAACCTAGGTGGGTACACTTCAATGATCAAAATTTGCATAAATAATAGGATTATCATAGTGGATAGTAGATAATTGTTCATGCATATACAACAGGGATTTGAAAATAATTTTTCAATATTAATTTCTCTAAACCATTAATGAGTGGGAATGATCATAACACGTAAATTACTAACATGCAACACAAAAGTGTGATTCTTCATTTTTTCTTTTTTGATCGATAAAAGGTGATATATTATTGAAATAAATAGGAAATTACAATAAAGTTTTAGCATAAAATCCATCCGCATAAAGGGATATAACCCATACAAAGCACCCCATAACAGCAAAAATACAAAAACCATTCAGCCTATACAAACGAAACGAGAGTCAAATACCATCCGGCTGATCCTGTCCCCATGGCATCAACCATTCAATAGATAGACGAGGAGATCCCGGCCAAAATTCAACATCAAAATATTTCCTTGCAGCACACCAAAAAGCTCCATCAGTCAACACCATAAGCCTGAAGATGTCGACTAAATTGGCACTTAAACATCATCTGCGTTCCCCATACTGCACACAGGCCCATGCAACGTTCCATTCCCGGCAGCAAAAAACATATAGGAGACAAAATTTAGGAAAACCCTACACCAACCCTTAAACCATAGCTCCGGAGAAATTACCACCCCACCGGCACCTCCTTCGCAGGCCCCTCTTCTTTCGGGGAAACACACACGACACCCTAGCATTCGTCTGGTCTCTGGCCACGTCCGAACGGTGCAATTCAGATTTCAAATTCTCCCAGGCTACCAGAATTGATTGTTTGTAAGCCTCTCTATCCGTCCGCCATCTCCATCTAACAAATGGGATCAGTCCTTCATCAGTGGCCTCGTCCATATCCTCAATTCCTTTTGACACATCAAACCCCACGCCCGACACCGCCCATTCCAAAAACGATTCCAACTTCCCTAACAATGCTCCATGGAACAGCTTTAACATCACCCATTTCGTTTCCTTTGCATCCTCTCCTAGCTCCATTGCCCACGCAAAAACCATTGAAGCAATATCCGCGTTGAGACGTCCCCTGTGCGCCGCCTCCATGAAATGCGGCCCTAAAACCCCTACCACCGCGTCCACTACCTCCTTTCGGTGGATTTTTAACACTTGTTTCATCCGTTTCATCATGGGTGGGCCGAAAAATCCTTTTTGTTGTAGTTTTGTGGAGAAACCCCACATTGCCTCCATTAATGACCAGCTTCGCACCTTCAAACACTGCAGCCACCACTGGAAAAGAGATGCCCAAAACTTCGCATAAACACCATTTAAGGCCCCAACAACTTGCGCACAAACAAAGGTACCTCCGCCGGCTGCCATACATCATTTAAATGCACTTAATTCAGATAGCGCACCACTTGGTTAATAGTGGAGTTACTATCCTCTCCACCATTAAAACCTCTGTCCCTTGCAATCCATCCTTGTCCTTCGGCACCCGCTTGCACCTGTCATCGTCCTCACGGCCAGCATACAGACTGTCACCTAGGAATATAATATAAATTCTTTCTGTCCGAAAGAACACACACCTCAAAACAACACCCGCGGACTCAAACTTGCCAGTTAGGCCATCCATAATGAAGAAAACGAAGTCCACGTAAGCTTTGAACATGAACATCATCACCAAGCAACTCCGAGAAAAACAATTAAAAAATGAAACCCCTAAAATCCTCAACGAATAGTTTTTCTATTTCTTTAAAAGCCACCGCCCATTTGGAAAGAGTGTCTGCTTCCTTATTCCCCTCTCTTTTAATATGACTAACAACAAAGTCATCAAAAGTTTCCAAGGCTTGAGCAATCGATTTGACATAGTTTTGAAGATGCCACGCCTTTGACTCCCCGGTTTTGATAGCTTGGATGATAATTAAGGAGTCACCTTCAAGATGTAGCTTCCTTACACCAAATTGTTTAGCCAGCTTAATCACCAATAGGGCAGCCTTAACTTTTCCAAGTTGTTCGATCCATCCTTAAGTTTTTTTGCTGCTAGAGCAATAGTATTTCCCATATGATCCCTGAGAATCACACCAGCACCAGACGGACCAGGATTACCTTTCGCTCCTCCATCAAAATTCGCTTTAATCCACCCATTCGAAGGTCTAGCCCAATTCACCTCAGGTTTAGAATCATTGTTAGACTTTACTTTAAAAGACCCTGGCCATGATTTGATCTATATTCCCGGCCATTCCCTTTGAATTCTCCTATCATCCATTAAGAAAGAACACCGCAAATTTTGTGGCATTGAGACAGCACTACTCACAACCTCTTCAATACTATGCTCAATCCGCCATAAGATCCTTGCTAAGGATTCACTTTTCTCAATCAAAAGTCTTCTGTTTCTTTCTTTCCAAATCTCCCAAATCACCAAAGAGGGCGTCACCACCCAAATACTTGACAAAAAGGATCCTTTCATCAAGCATGGCCAACTTTCAAAAACCTCCCGAATAGTCCTGTGCAAAGGGCCCTGCCACCCCAATTTCTGTCGTACAAAGTTCCAACAACTAGAAGCCACCTCACAATGTAATAATAAATGGTCAACCGATTCCTCATCCCTGTTACAAAGAACACACTTGGATGGGCCAGCAAACCCCAAGCGTTTCCTCCTCTCCCCAGTCAGGATTCTCCCTCTAACAGCTAACCATGCAAAAGAACCTGCCTTTGGAAGAACATTTCTATTCCAACATAAGTCTTTTGCCCAAAAAACCTCCCTCTCCATCGAGTCTAGAAGCTGATAACCAATTTTAACCGAGTAAGAGCCAGAGGAAGAACCACACCAGATTAACTTATCTTCAGTATCAGAAATAAACACTTTCCTTCCCTGCAACAACCTCTGCATAGACTGAATCTGATCCTCTGAGAGGTCCTCATCCCTAACATCTTTCCATGTCCATTCATTACCTAACGGACCATGCTTTAAAGTCAGGTAATCACGAACCTTAGTTCCCCATTTATGAGAAAAATATTGTTTAAGAGTCAAAATATCAGTCCCTTCACCGAAGTTTGGCAAACCCTCCCATGAATCCTCCCAGAAATTAGCTTTCGCACCATTGCCAATTTGCCATGAGAGATGGTTTAGGATCACATGTCTACAAGATACAATAAAATTCCAAACCGCAGACCCTTTAGGAGGGTTGCGAATAGTGAAAATTCTTTGCTCCTCATTAGAGTCTAGATATTTAGCCTTTAAGATCTTAACCCACAAAAGCTCAGGATTAGCATATAGCTTCCAGACTAGTTTCGCATCCAAAGCCTCATTTAAAAGCTGCCAATTCCTCAAACTAGCACCACCTCTAACCTTCGCCTTGCAAATTTTATCCCAAGCTAATAAAGGAATTTTGTCCTCCTCACTAGCCCCATTCCAAAAGAATTTTCGCATGCGTTGCCCTATTGAATTCAGAATTTTCTTGGGGATTTTCAAACACATCATAGAATAAATGGGGATAGCAGAAATAACAGATTTAAGCAATAATATTCTTCCAGCAGAAGTCAACCACTTACTTTTCCACCCATCCATACGCTTCAAACAAGACTCAACAAGATCCTTCCATAAATAGGATTTATTACCCCCAGCAAACAAAGGTATACCTAAGTACTTGCCAGGGAGAGAACCAATTTTCATTGCAAGAATCCGACTAATATCCAGCTGTCTTTGAATAGGGGTATTAAAAAAGAAAATTTTAGATTTTCTCCAATTTATGCACTGTCCTGAGGCCACTCCATATAAATCAAGCGTACTCCTCATCACCCTAGCTTCCCTCAAGGATGCATCCCCCATCAGAAAGGTGTCATCCGCAAACTGCAAATGAGAGATTGCTTCAACCCCATCTGCCACTTTAATACCTTTCCATAAACCCTCATTTCGTTTATGGGAAATCAATCTACCCAAAACCTCCGCCATGATAATAAAGAGAAAGGGTGACATCGGGTCACCTTGCCTGATTCCTTTGTCCGAGTCAAAGAAACCCTGGGGACTGCCATTAACCAAAATAGAAAACCGCGGAGTGCAGATACAACTTGCAACCCAAGAACGCCAATTCACCCCAAAACCAAACTTCTCAAGCACCTGCAACAAAAAACCCCTATCAACCTCATCATAAGCCCTTCTGATATCCAACTTAACAAACATTTTTTCAATTTTTGCCAATTGAACAGAATGAATGGCCTCATGTGCAACAATGATGCCCTCAAAGATTGAACGATTTGGGGAGAAACCGCTCTGTTCAACCGAAATAACAGACTTCAGAACCAACTTTAACCTATTAGCAATGACTTTAGCAATAACTTTGTATATCGTGTTGCACAAAGAAATAGGATGGAAATCTTCGAAGGAATTCACCACCGACTTTTTCGGAATAAGAGCTATAAAGGTGTTATTTAGCTCCTTAAGAACCAAACCTTTTTTCCTAGATTCTTCGACCACCTCCTTGATCTCATTACCAAAAAGGTCCCAAAACCTTTGGAAGAATATAGCAGGAAAACCATCCGGTCCAGGGGCTTTGTCCCCGCCTAAACCAAACAAGGCTTTCTTTACTTCCAATAAAGAGACCTCCGCCATCAACAACTTATTTTGGGAGTCCGAAATACAGCTAGGGATAACATCCAAAACATTAGCAATTGCACCAGAAGCCGACACCCTAGAATTAAAACAGCCTGAGAAAAATTTAACAACCTCCAAATTGATTTGATTAGCAGTAGAGAGCATTTCCCCAGCATCATTTTTTATTGAACAGATCTTATTAATAGATCTACGAACCTTGACAGAATTATGGAAAAACTTGGAATTCCTATCACCGTCTTTCAGCCATGTTTCCCTAGATTTCTGATGCCAGAAAATTTCCTCACGCGCCAAGGTTTCAGAATAATCTTTGTTTAACTTCTTCTCCAGCTCAAAATCCATCTCACACATCCAAAAATCTATGACCTTGGCATGAAGGTCATTTAACTGTTCCTCAATAAGGAGCTTCTCACGAAAAATATTTTTAAAAGATTCCTTATTCCAAGCTTTCAAACATTCTTTCAAATATTGCAGCTTCTTGAAGAAAATGAAAGCCTTGCACCCAGACCAAGTTGGAGCATCCAACCACCAGCCCTTTACCAGAGACTCAAAATTATCCGCTCTAAACCACATCGATTCAAATTTAAAGGGGCATCTGTCTGGGGTAGCATCCTCTTGAATCCTCAGGCAGATTGGATAATGACCAGAACCAGAAAGTGGCAAAATTTCTGCCTCACACGTCCAATTCAAAGAGGCCCAATCTCCAGCCAGAAAAAATATATCTAATTTCTCCGCAATATTGAGAAAACCACTCCTTCTGTTTGTCCAGGTTAATTCACCTCTCTTAAAAAACACTTCACACAACCCATTATTTAGAACAAAATCACTGAAGTCTTGTTGACTTTGCCCATGCCAACACCCACCCCCAGACTTATCAGATGGCCACAAAATGGCATTAAAATTGCCGCCAAGGAGGAATCTATGTTCGCCACTGACATTTAGATGCAAGGAAATTTCTTGCCAAAGCTCCTTCTTCTTAGCAGAATTATTTGGACCATAGATGTTGAGGATAAAAAAACAGTTTTGTAACTGAGAAGATAATTGTTCATGCATATACAACAGGGATTTGAAAATAATTTTTCAATATTAATTTCTCTAAACCATTAATGAGTGGGAATGATCATAACACGTAAATTACTAACATGCAACACAAAAGTGTGATTCTTCATTTTTATAGTATGAGTGGGTAGAGACATTAGAAAAGATAAGTGCTTGTTCCTTGAGATAATAGAGTCTAAAATTGATTCAATGTGTCATTCTGAAAATATTCAATTTTTAGGGTTTAATAACAATATATTACTACCTATAGGCTATTATGGCCTCAATATTGCTAAGGAGAAAGGCTATACAAAAGTATGGTTGGAGGGAGATTCGTTAAAAAATGTTAATTGAATTAAGAAGGTTCAACCTTCTTCTTAGACTATTGATAATATTATAAAGGAATCTATTCCTATCCTTAACTCATTTGAGAAGTTCCATGTCTCTCACATTTATCGTGAGGTTAATGGGTTGGCTGATTGCCTAACCAATATTGGGGTCTCATCTGTTCCTAAGCGATGGGATTATCATGACATTATTCCTATTGAAATTCAAAATCTTATCAATAATGATCAAACATTACAATATGGTAGGAGTATTAGGACCTAGAGGGGCTCGCTCATTGTATCTAATTCCCTCATTAAGTTGAAAAGACAGGTGTAGTTTGGATCCTGTCCAGATAATGATGGTAGAGCTTATGGAAATATTTCATAAGTAGAGGATATGATGACATATAGTCCTTTTTTTGTGAGGAACACACAGTTTGTGGGTGTTTTCTTCTACCCCTTTCTATGCATTTGGAGTTTTCTTTTGCCTATGAGATGGTTTTGGGTGAGTTCTGTGTTGAATTATGCATAGTCGACCATGGGGGTGATTGTTGTAGAGTGGAGCCTATAACCTGTGAGGAGACTAAAGATAATGTGTTGGTTTGGGATATCTTGGATAAAGGAGAGGTTACCCCTTACATTTAAAGACTTCATGGGTTTAATTCCCAAATCTCCCAGAAATTTGTCAATGGCTAGAGTAATAAAGTACTGAGAGTATTTGACATGGAGTTTAACATCATGGAGGACTTCCTAGATAATATTACTAGTTTATCTTTTGAAGGAAAAAAATTCTACAGAGAAAGGTTGACGTAAAAATCGTCCTTGAAGATTTTCTTCAAAGGGAAGGAGAAGAAGAGATTAAAGAAATTGGCCTGCAAATAATATGATATACATTCCATCAAACCTATTTGGGGGGATGTGGCCATTGCGATAATGAGGTATTTCACTCTTGATGTAATATTTTTTGCAATCTCTGGTTTTCATTTTATGCTTCTTAATAACTTTAGGCACAATAAATTGGTTTCCTTCCCATATTATTTGTTGTTATCTTTGGAGAATGGGATCAATGAATTTAAAAAAAACCCTAACAATCCTTTTTTGTATGAGGGTTTAATATTACTGATAATGGAATATGCAAAAGCATATAAGGTTCCTAAAGCTCCTAAATTGGATAAAGCCTGCATGGTTAAGGATGTATCCTATGGTTATGAGACTAGAAATGACTTTGATGATAAGGACTGGGTGAATAAAGAGTCAGATTCTATAGAAGTTTATTTCAATCCCTGGGAGGAGTTTGAAAAATAGCCTTGGAAACAAGCTAAGAAGGATTCTCTTCCCTCTTGGTAAGGGGGCTACCAGATGGATGAAGATTATGGGACTCCTATTACTATTAATAATAAAGGTAAGACAAGAAAGGAAGGGGGGGCAGAGTTCCAAAATGGAGGAGTTGTTTGATCCTCCTAATGTTAAAAGGAGAATTTCGGTGGTGGATGGTACTAAAGGGGTCAAGGGTAAGAGCTCCGTGGTGAAGACAAACTTGAAGAGTGATAGGGATAAGGGCCAGGAGGTTATTATAGAAATTGAGTTAGTAAATGGCAAGGAGAAGAATCAGGGTGTTTTTGTGGCTGGGGAGAGAATCTTGAGAAGTTGATGGAACTAGATGAGGACCTTCAAGCGAATAGGGCTAGTAAGGATATTATGGATTTAGTTAAATCCCCTATTGTTGTTGAGAAAGGGACCATGAAAACTCTGGGTACTCTGGGAAAAGGTAAAGCTAAAATGTATTCTCAGGGTGACATACACTAGGAGATTCAACATAAGGGATCAAACAACTTACCAGATGAGACTATCAACTGTGAGAAGGATGATATTAGTGTTGTCATGAGGATGGTGAAAGATGGGGTTGGGTTCCTTTAATTTTTTTTAAAATGGCTCTTTTTTGAAGTGAAATAGATAAACATCAAGTAAAGCTTGATGGCCAATATAAATACAAGAATTATTAACAATAGCAAGATGGAGGCGACTATGTATAATCAGATCAAGGAAATGAATGTAGTCCTTAACATGATTGTTGATGATGCATCAAAATTAAGGCAAGATCATGAATCTAGAATTATTTCTCTTGAGAAGATAATTAGTAAGATTTATGATGACCTGAAGATGCTAGTGCAAGTTAGTCAAGCTTCCCTACAAAACAATGTGCAAGGGATGAATTTGTTGAATGAGAAGGAACATAAATGGATGGGGGAACTGATCATTAAGGGGTTAGATGCTAATGAAATGGAGGATGATGGTCTGAAGGGTGGGATTGGTAAGGGTATGAATGTTGTTCCTTGCATTCAAACAAGGAGCAAGACAAAGAAAAATACTATGATTTTGGCTTGGGAACTGGAAAAGGTTGTCGAGATGCATGAGTAGGTCATTTCTAGGGACATGGAAGTAGTAAAGATCTTAAAGAACCTGCAATAGTTTCTTGTTGTTGTCTTCTTTTTTGTTATTTGTTTTCTTATGGTTTGCTATTGGCTTTGTAAAGCTGACATCTTAGTGGTAGCTTTTTTGGCTTGGGGCTGCTTGTTTTTTCTTGTCTCATCTTTAGCAACTTGTTTCTTTTGTAAAGGGTTTTAGAGTCCCTTCAAAACTTGTTTATCCGTTAATCAAAAACAATATATTACTACCTTATAGTAATTTAAACTTGCATAATCAACTTATAGAAAGGTATTATACTTATTAACAGTCACCCTCCAATCACTATCTAAAAAGAATTACCACCTTCCTTAAAGATGAACTAATTAAATATTCAATTCTTACAAAAAAATTGCAAGCCAAAAATTTCTAATTTCATTAAAAATATACTTTTTCAAAGAACATACGAATTTTTTAGGAGGAGATAATCAATTTCATAAGCATGCATTGATAAATTTATTTTAGAGAAAATCAATTTACAATAGACACACTAGAACAAAGTTTTAGACTTCCATATTCCTTTAGAAAAAAATTATTAAATTAAATAAAAAAAATCTTTAAAAGTATTTTATCTCCAAAAAATCCCAACCCTTGAAAATTAAAATTAAAATTCAATCACATTATATAGAACCCTTCTTAAAGAATCAAGCCACTTACTATAATATTTAGGAAAAATAAGAATCATCACGTTGCTATAAATCTTTTGATTTTGTCCACCATTTGATTTTGCAATTTTTTAGCTTGAGAATCTTAAAAAATAGCCATCTTTCCAAATTTGTACCTCTCAAACTCTATTTTTGTCTTTATGAGAAATTTTATTAAGAAATAACACAACTTTTGCAAGCCACATCTTTTGATTTGGGTACTCGATTGACCTCCCATTCCTCCTATTTTTTTTAATGAAAATCTTAGAGTGCTCTACATGAACCAACTTCCAAAATATGAATTCATGAAAATTTTACCCCTCATTCAACCATTTAAAGGTACAAAATTTAAATTTAGTATTTCTATAGGATCTCAAAATTTTGAAACTCTAATATCTCACTATCTACAAGTGATCTTTGACTGATTTTTCACCATAGTTTGACTTTGTAATTCTAGAACTCTAGAAGCCACCACTTGTAGCAGAGTTGGCTAGGGCTTGGGGTTTGCATCCCTTGAGGTCACAGGTTTGTCTTTTCTTTGTAGTGGGAAAGGCAAGGGTCAATAATATTGTGCTAGTTCCTGCTTCGCTGACCCGAGGTATAGGAATGGACTTTGCCCTAACCTCCTTGAGGTTAGATTTGTTTAAGCCACCACTTGCAATGGAGTTGGTTGGGGCTTGGGGTTTGCATCCCTCAAGGTCACAGGTTCGACTCCACTTCGTAGTGGGAAAGGCAAGGGTCAGTAATATTGTGCCAGTTCCTGCTCCACTAACCTAGGTATAGGAATGGAGTTTTCCCCTAACCTCCTTGAGGTTAGATTTGTTTTTGTGAAATCTCAATTTTTGGATGATAATTCTATTTTAGACGCTACCCAAAAGTCTAATATTTTCAGTGGGGAAGGGTACATTGGTGGCCTTTTTCCCAAAGAGTTTCTTAAGCAGCACCAGGGTTTTTAGGATGTGTATGATGCTATCAAATTGGCTTTTCAACACAAGAATGATAGAATCTTATTAAGGGCTCTGCGGAAGAGTTGTAGGAGGATTTATACCACAATGGATATAGATATAAAGGAAAAGTATTATTCCATAACATTTCTCCGTGCCCATGTGATCATCTGCCTCTTAATGGTTTTCATTTTGGCTTGCCTCAAAGGGTGAATTTTGTGCCTATGGAGGATCAATTTGAGGAAGTTCCTACACATAATGCTCGAGAAAGGGAAAATGATGTAGATTATGGTTTCATTGCTTGTGCGTGCATTGTTCATGGAGTGTAACCTAAAAGGGAAATTGAGGAAGGGAATGGTTTTGCTGCTCGTGGTGTGCATCTAGATGAGGGTGATGAAGGTAAAGATGAAAATTAAGTGGAAGTTGTGCGTATGGAGGAGTAACAAAGACATTTAACATGAAAATGCAAGTTTTGATAATAATTTTGGCAATATGAAAGCTGCATTAGGGTTTATTTTGGATGATTGTAAGGGATTGGTGCAAATTTCTTGGCTGGTGTCATAGGATATGAATTTTTTGAATGATTGTAAAGGTTTGGTGCAAATTTCTTGGCCGATGTCAGGATGTGAATTATAAATGCATACTGTTTTTGTAATTTTCATATTTGCAAAGTTGGATGTAATGGTATAGTCAATTGACTTGTAGATTTACATGTAGGGTTGGCAATAGAATGACATATGTAATGGTCAATCAATATCGACATATGTAATATTTCTCTTCTATTATATAATATATATAGGCTCTAATGCTTTTTACTAAAAAAAAAATATTCTAGAACTCTAGGTAAATTTTCAAGTCCATATATTCTCATTAAGAAACACTCTCTAAAAAAAAGAAACTTAATTTTTTTAGATAATTTTTTGTTGACTTTACTAGATCATCTTAAAGGTACTTGTATGCAAACATGATACAATATTAGCTCATAAATCTTGACATAGACCAATATTTAGACAAGATTTTTGCTCTTCACCTAGTTTAGAAAATTATGATACCAAATGGTGATAAAAATTGGGATATTTATTTCAAATATTGGCTTGAAGACTTAACCATGGGCATAAAATATGAAATTGGACATAGGCTCCAAGACAAGGACCCTATGAATCCTAGATGGTGGCTCCTTTAAAATATATTTTAGAGATTGAAAGTAGCCATTTCATAATATAGTCACCATATTCTCATTGGGAAAGATTTCAAGAAAGGAGGGGAAAAATAGAAAATTCATCCATACATTTGGTTGCTTATCTAACTTGTATTAAAAATTTGGTTCCTCCTATCAATTCTAATATTTCAACTTCTACCTCTCAATCAACCTTAGATATATAGAAAGAAATGTCACCTAGTGACAAAGTAAAGAATATATTGATAGCTACTTAAACATAGAGTTATGAATTGTTTACACTAGGTTATACAATAATTGGCATAATTATGGATGAGTGGAACAAGTTCATAAGATAAGAGGATTCCATATAGATTATGGAGAGTAGTATTAATCAAGAATTAAAGAATATTGATACAAATATTCATTAGAGTATGGAGCTCACTAAGGTGGACTTTCAAGTTTTGATCAATGAAGTAATTTTAGATAGAAAATATAATTTTATTCTCATGAAATGGCTTGAAACATATAATTATAGGAAGGGTATATTACAAGGATGGAAGAATAGATTATGGGCCTCTTAAAATCTTATAAAATATGTATCCATGTATATAATGAGTAAAATACTTTGAATTTTATTCAAGCAAGTGCATGATGAAATTCTAGACAATTTCATACAAGAAAGTGTTCATTTTGTGCATTTTGATGATTTGGATATGGTAAAATTTTGGAGAATTTCATACAAGGAAGTGTTTATTTTGTTCATTTTTATGGTTTGGATACAACTCTTGTAAAGGAATTACTCAATAAATTTTAGGTGTAAAACCAAAATTAATACAATTTAACATTAGAATTTAAAGGGGTAGTCAAAATGGTTCTTCACTTTCTTATTCCTTTTGACTTTTGTTACTCATGGAGGGAATGGCCATTCATCTTCCCTATTGTTAAATATTCTTACATATTCTCATTTAAAACTCATTGTAAAGGGTTGAAACTTTAGTTATTGGTGGAAACTCATGAAATATGAAATGCATTCAAGATACACAAATTTTCTCAAATATTCATGGGTTTACATGTTTTGGTTTTCAAATCCTGAAATGTTATTCTATGAATTTAATGCACCAAATTTTGATGGATTCAACGTGTATTCAAAATATTGATGCCTCACTAATGGTGAAGTGTTTTGTGTGGTTGAATTGATACCAATTTATGATTTATATGGATTTAATAATAACCACACACAACAATTTATGTCTCATATTTGGATTGTGAATAAAGGATCCAAAAAAGATTGGTTTCAATAATTTTTTTCCATGTATTAAAGAATGATGTATGGAAGGATAAAATATTAATTTAGATCCACTTTTCTTCTCTAATCATTTTTTCCCTTTCCTCTCCTTTTTGTTTTTTATAAGGGTGTGAAGATAAATTTGAATCATAAAAGGTATAAAATTTGGGAAATTTATCTAGTTTAAATGGCGAAATCATTTTCTTTGAAAATCAATAGTCAATTCATAAAAAATGGATTGAATCACATGGATAGTTGTTTGTCTTCCAACTTATAAAATTTTAATTTTAAAGAATATGTAATTATTTTAACAACCATATTAAAATATTAAAAAGGAAATTATCGGTTCATGTTAGCTAATAATATTTTAATTGCAATAAGTGAGCCTCTTTTTCATATGAATGATTCTTGACATTCATAGAATCCCCTTGAATGAACCAACTAAAGTAATATTCAATTAAGGGATTCTGGTAAGCCTTGTACAATGGTTGACAAAGACTCTTGAGGCTATCCACCTTCCAAGTAGGGGAACCTTTACTATTACACCACTTAGGCTTCACATCTTATAGGTATATAGGTGTGTCAAAATCCACATGTAAAAACCTTATCATTGTTAGAGGATTATTCCTTTTTTGGATTCATGTGGAATGAGGTGGTGGAGTTGATCATCTATGTAAGTGTGGAAAGTGCTAGAACAAATGCATAAAATTTATCTTAAGAAGCTTGAGAATATGATTCATCATCATACTCATTTTTTTCTTACCACATTTCTAGCATATTACCTTAAATTTTATAAGAGACATATCTCCCCTAAGAAATATATATGCCCTATCCATTTTTTATTGTTATTCTTTCCTTTTTCCTTTAACCATGTACAAAAATAGTTCTTCCTTGGCTAATTTGGAAGATTTTCACCACATCTCCTTAAAGAGGAGATAATCCATTACCAATGGCACTTCTAATGGACATCACCAAATTTTCACATGTCTAGTAAAGAACACAAAAAGGTCATGCAAAAATATTCTTTCTCCACATTTATACTAAAAGATAGATTGTAATTCTCTTACAATAGTGTTAAATACATTTCTCAACACACAAATCTTTGTCACCCATCCTAAAATAATACATATTTTTTCCTAGATAAAGATTGTTCACCAATTATTGGGCATGGTACAACTTTCCTAACTTTTTCTAGAGGTCTTTGGGAAAGGGTTCTTTTGTAACATTCAAGAGCATTGAATCTTAAAACAAAGATAAATGAGACTTGCATCTTTCCAATTTAACACAACATAATCTTTATCCTTCATGCTTGATAATTTAATTATGGAGAACAACTACACTAGATCTTTATCTATCAATAGGTCATCCATTTTAGGATGGTACAACTTTCCTAACTTTTCCTAGAGGTCTTTGGAAAAGGATTCTTTTGTAACATTCAAGAGAATTGAATCTTAAAACAAAGCTAAATGAGACTTGCATCTTTCCAATTTAACACAACATAATCTTCATCCTTCATGCTTGATAATTTATTTCTGGAGAACAACTACCCTAGATCTTTATCTATCAATAGGTCATCCATTTTGAGCTTCTAGAGATTAAATTTTATATTATTAAATTGATCCATCTCCACCCATGACACACTCTCTATTTTCCTTGAAAACAAATATTTTTTGTACACAAATCCCACTCAAACCAAGATTATTCCAAATATATTTTCCCTACCACCTAAGAAATAGAGTTGATTAGGATCTAATACTAAATGGAAACACTTTCTACACTAACCTTAGAGGAGAGATACAAAAAAAATATGATCAAATAGTTTTTAAAAAATAGACAATAAGATATACCATAATAACATAATGTTATCTTGGGAAATCCATTTTGGATAAAGACCCAACCTCCAAAACTCAAGCCAATATATTCATACTACCAAATCTAGTTGTTATATATCAAAAAGCTCAAGGCATTAAATGGGAAAAATAATATAAGCTTAAAGAGTTTTTGGTAGTGTAACCCCTTGTACAATTGTACAATAATTGGTCTTTTCATCTCTAAACTATGCACTAATATATAAGAAAGACCCATCATCAACAAGCTCAAGCCATCACAAGAGAAAAAAATAACATAAGTTTATCTTAATTTTGGTAGCATAACCCCTTGTACAATCATACAATACTTGATCTCTTCATCTCCAAACTATGTACTAATATATAAAAAGACCCATAACTAGAGACCATCAATGATTTCTAAATCTATGAGAGAAAATACATGGGCTAGAAATGACACCAAAATCAAGGAGAGTTAATTAAAATGTATAGTAAGTTCCTATTTCAATATAGTTCTCTAATTATGGTATTATTTACCTTTTTGGTAACATGCATATGCAAGTTAGAGATCTTCCAGGATCTTCTCCAAGTCCACACTTAAATACCCCTTTTCATGCTCTTTCTAATCCAAAAAAAATCTTACAAACCTTATAATTTTTTATAGTTGAATTTTGTAACTCCCATGACCACTAAATGATAATTAGAAATTGTCAAATTAAAAATTACGAGTGTAAAATAGTGCCACTCCAAGTGGGATGACCCAAATATGAGGGTGTATAATAAATAAATACGATTAAAAAATTAATTATGAACATTAGAAATTGCCAATAGTGGCATGGTGTGATGGTTAAGTTGTTGTGTTGTTATTCTTGCCATCAAG
>VDFB02026320.1:12113583-12333052 GCA_007258455.2 Sequoia sempervirens | reverse complement strand
TGATCTATGAGGTACGTGTCAATCTTAATGTACCAAGCCCGAGGAGCCTGTTTCAGGCCATAGAGTGCCTTGACCAATCTGCACACCTTCTGTTCTTGACCAGCAACTTTGAAACCTCGAGGTTGCGTCATGTATACTTCCTCCTTCAACTCACCGCTGAGGAACGCGACTCTTCTAAGCATCCATCCCGATGGACTCTTCCAACCAAATTGAGCTAAGTAAGGTAAGGACGAGCCGTGATGGTACCTATTCTTTGGTCAGAGGAGCAAAGGCCTCTCGGTATAGTCAAATGCCTTTTCCGCGGGAGAACCCTCAAGTAACTAGGACGAAGCTTTGTAATTTTACTGGCGGTTCCATGTACCTTTGTAATTTCACTTGTACACCCATTTGCAGCTAATGGGCTTCTTCCCTGGAGGAAGATTAGAAAGGGCCCAAGTGTGATTCTTCTGAAGACTCTGGTATTCTGATTCCATCGCCTTTTCCCACTCAGGTATCCCTTTTGCCTCTGAATATGTCTAAGGCTCATAAACACTGTGAATGTTGGCCATGAGAGCAAAATTCACTGTAGACTGCTGTTTGCTCTTGTTTCTGGATGATCTACCCTCAATGAGCTCATCAGCACGAAGGTCACTGATAGTCTTAGCCCACCATTTTGGTCGGAGAGTAGATGTGCCAACATCAGATGCAACAGGAGGAGCTGGATCTGGTTGTGGATTTGGAACAGGTTCAACAGGGGGATGTTCATTATCATCTGGAGGAAACTCAGGTTGAGCATCATCAAAGACTAGGTCTTCGTCATCCCTCCCATCAGGTGGACCTAATGGAAGTCGGACACTCATATCAGGACCCTATAGAGGCTGATCCTCTGAATGCTGAACAGGTGAGGAAGAGTAAATGGACTCCTGCCTTCATCAAAGATAACATCCTGACCAAGACAAGACGACCGGGGCTGTCTATATCAATCAGCCTATATATGCCTTGTAAATTGCTTACCGTATTCGTGAATATGGAGGCTCGGGCTTTGGAGTCCAGCTTAGTGCGCTTAGCCTCTGGAATCCAAACATACACAAGGGAGCCAAAAACTTTCAAATGACTGATCCTAGGTTTGCGACCAGACCAAACTTCCTCAGGAGTCTTCCCCTTAACAGCATGAGTGGGTGACCTATTAAGAAGATAGACTGAAGTATTGACTGCTTCTGCCCAAAACTTGGTAGGAACACTCCTGCGTTGCAACATGGAGCGAGCCATCTCAACAATCGGGGACGATTAAGGCTGCAGGCCTACACACCGCTTTGCCGAGGGAGTGCAGGGTGGTTAACGACGCTTTATCCCATGAGCATCACAGGTTGAATGCACTAGAACAGAATTCCCCCCCATTATCGGACCTAAGAGTTATAATACTAGAACTGGACTCTTTTTCAACTAAGGCCTTAAACTTCTGAAATACATTAAAAACCTCTGATTTCTGTTTAAGAAAGTACACCCACATTTTCCTACTATAGTCATCAACAAAAAGTAGAAAGTACTTGCAACCAGTTACAGAAGAAATAGACATAGGGCCACAAATATCAGCATGAACTAATTGAAGTACCTTAGAAGCCCGCCAAGAGTCGCCATCCTTGAACGGTGTGCGATGCTGCTTCCCAGCCTGACAAGCACCCTGGCAGCCCTGGTGATCTGAATGTCGAATTAGAAGCCATCTGATCCCTCAGAGCAAAATTTGAGAGAGATAAAGGGTACGTTCCCGAGGTGCGAGTACCCGGCCCGGTGCCGAAATTTGGTAGCCCGGCTAGTTTAAAACGCCAAGGCTAACTCAGGAGAATCCCGCAGTGTCCACAGCTTTTGTAAAGAGGCTATGATCCTCTATCAGCGGCCCTTGGTTGTGCGAGTTTCTCGATCAACAATCGAACATCTATGCGAGCTGAATACCACATCCATCTGGGGAGAATGCCGCATAATCTGACTGACTGAGAGAAGATTGAGCTCAATATCAGGTACATAATACACATTGAGGAATATGAGATCCCTCCCACCAGATTGAACCTGAACAGTGCCTGTGCCGACAACTGTGTATTCCTCACCTCCTCCAAAAATCACTGAGTCAATGCAAGGGGAAAAGTCTGTGAACCAATCACGCCTATGTGAGAAATGACGTGAGGCACCAGAATCTATGTACCAAGCAAAGGATTTGACATGGTTTGCGGGCCTTTTTGCCATCAGTGCATAAAAGGCAGATTCCTTCTGCTCAGAGTGCTCGGCGACATTTGCTTTCTGCTGAAACCCTCTCTGCTTCTTTTGCTCAGAAGCCAAACGAGCACGGCAATCCTTCTTGATGTGGCCAAATTTATGACAGTAGTTACACTGAACATTTTTCTTCTTCGGACTGGTCTGACTGGAGCCTTTCTACTGTGAAGGCTGACCTTTTCCGTGATGCTTCGGATGGGTTTTGGCTGCAAAAGCCTGCTCCGTTGAGGATGATGATTCACTGCTACCGAACTGTTGTCTCCAGCGATCCTGCTGCAACAGGATAGTACACAAATTTGGAAACTTGAGGTCAACATTAGCAGACGTAATGTTGAGAGTCTCTATGAAGTGTTCGCGGGCCCCGGTAGACTCTTCGAGAGTCCGCGACCGTAACGCCATAACTTCGACCAATTGCCTCCAAGCGATAAGTCTACGGATTTTATTCGGTGCGGCTTGCGAGTTGTCTTCTCATCCATCATGATGAAAGCTTGACATATTCTTCAAAGAAAAAAGCGCTGTGACTTTTAGCCGGAAGTTTCATGCAAACCCTTCAAGTGATCCCAGATCTCCTTAGCTGATTTTCCCAGTGGAATCTGAGGGAGCTGATCATCAGTAACGAAAAGCTTAATAAGCATTACCGCTTCACGATTCTGCTCATCAAACTTCTCCTGATCCTTACCCGCCGTGTCAGGACGAGTAGCTTTGCCGAGGATCATCTGATCAAGGCAGCGGTATTCAAAAATTGTTAACATCCGCTGCTTCCAGGTGTTGTAATTTTTGCCATTAAATCTTTGACTACCCTCCAGCATTAAATTGCTTAAACTGGCCATCTTCACGCTTTTCGAGGCACGAAAAACGAGGTACTAAGAAGACGGTGATGCACGAAACTCGAGGCACGAATTCCAATGTAGAGAACAGAGACAGATTCAGGTACATACTGCAGAAAGTACAGTGTACGGATGGCACAAAATTTGAGGCACGGAAAATGATGCACCCAGAAAATTCGGAGACCAACCCAGTTGAGCTCTCGAAAAACCCACCAGGAATCTCTGATCGAAAAAAATTTCTGACTGAAAAATCCGGGCCAAAACCTTAGACGAACGTTCAGAATGCCCTAGCCGCCATTGATGAACCAGAAAACTCACGATTTTTGAAAAAAATTGCAGAGAACACCTAAAATCCGCAGCAGAAGAACTTGGCTCGAAATTCCACAGAGACGTGGCAAACAAAGGCTGATGTTCGCGTTTTTACAGTACAGAGAGAACACTCAAAACGCAAAAGAAAATCGCGAGCTTGAGAGTCTCACAGGCACAGGCCGAAAACTTCAAAAACGAGTTCAAAATCCCGTTGGCGCGACCAGAAAAACGTTTCCAGAAAACGCGTGTATGAACACGAGCCAGAGGACAGGAGGTCACACGAAAAAAGGCCAAAAGAAGTTCGCGCAACCAGAGTAGATGAAGATCGCGGCCAGAAATAAGAAAAAACCGCGCTCCAGAAAAAAACGCGTGCCACAAAAAACCTTCGCCAAGCAAAACGCGATCTTCCAAAAAAACTGCCCACGAAATTTTCAATCAGAAAAAATTCGAATTTCAAACAAGCCACGAAGAAATTTCGAAAAAAAAATCCGAAATTAAGCTCACAAAAATCTTCGAAAATTTTCAAAAAAGATTTTATTAAATTTTTAATTCACGAGCTGAAAAAATCTTGAAAAGATTTTTTATGAATTAAAAATTCAATTTTGAGCGTATTGGCTCTGATACCATATTACGCAAGTAATTGGTAAATTAATTGATGTATTAACAATGAGCAAGACGCTCAATAAATAGTTTACAAGATTTACAAAAACTGGAAAGTTTCTAAAAAGAAACTCCAGATAAGATCGGAGACGATCTTATCTCTATCTTACAATATTTTACAATATTGGGCATTAATAAATAAATAAACATTATTTTAATATTTTTGGTGCCATAACTTTCAAAAGTGGAATCTTTCCAACCCATAATCTTTGTTCAAATTTGAAGTTGTGTGTTTACTTTGTGGCAAACCTGTTATTGTTTTGATGGATATAAAAGAGTGAATGCATCCTTTTTGGCATCATCATCTACACTTTACACAAACCTTTTTCCAGAAATCATTTTGATCACCTATGTTTGAGCGAGGAGATCATAGGACAAAAACCCTATTGATTTGAAAGGTGGTCTCATATAGAGTTCGCATTTGAGCTTCATTGGACACTAGTTCCAACCGCATTATATTGGTCCAATTGCTATTGCTGTTGTTATGACTATGAGAGATTATTTTTTGTTGTAACTGCTGATATTGCAGAATCATTTCAATGTAATACAGTCATCATTGTAATAAGAAAGAGTTCAGGAAATTACATCTGTTATTTGTTATTCATTATAATAAAAAGATTGGGAGTTCTCTATGCCATTTGTTGTTTGGAAATGTGATGATAATGCTGATGTGTAAACAGAAAATTAAATCTGAGTTGTCTAAGTTCTGATTTTAATACTAGGACCCGGTAGTGTTGTTATCCAAATAATAAGTATCAGTAGGGGTTTAAGGATCGAATTTGCATAAGTATTTTGGCCGGGACGTTACAGATGCCACTCTTATGTAGAATAAGTATTTGTTCAACTTCCATAATAGTTTGCACCTTGTATCACCAATTACATTCCATACATAGATCGAATTAGATAGAGAAGATTATCAGGATATTGTGCTGTAGAGAATGTTCATATCAATTTAAATCCAGTACAGTTCTATGTACATTCTTTGGATTTATGAATGAATCTCAATTTTGTTTGTTATTTTTTGTCTATATTCGTTTCCACTTATAACACACTCAAATTCTAGCAACTTTAAGTGTTGTCCACCGGTTATCTCCTCGGATCACAGGACTGGAGACTTCCCTGTTTCCTATCAAAAAGACATCAAAATCGAACTCCTCCCAAAAGAATTGCTTAAAGCCAACTATTAAGAGTCAGGATCAGATCTAAAGATAATTAAATGCTCAGTTTCAGATAGGCACAACCCCTGGAAAATCAAGTTAAATGAACCAATTAAGCCTAAAACTTACTAAGTTCATCTTTCAGTTTTCAGAAAGATTAACAATTCTTCTTCAACATGAATACCTAAAGCAACTTAAGGCACTAATTGGAACATCCCATTCACATAATAACAACAGGGAAGGACAAGAAGTTTTTGAATGTGGCAAAAATGATTGAAAATAGAATAAAGCTTTAGTCATCCCCAAAGACCATCTTTCAGGGGAACTGGAAAGCAGTCCAGAATAACAAGAGACAATGTAGCAACACCTGTCAATAAGGGATCGGTGTGCAATTGTTCCAAATTAAGAAGATATCTCTTTAACTTTGTGATAAAGCATTCAAAAAGGAATACAAGCAGTTCCAGATTTTTTCTCCATGGAGATTTCTACCATAAGAGTTTGTCTGCTTTTATTATTCTTTCATGTTTCTGGATATAACCATGTGAGAATTTTTTGGCATTAACATTTCAGATCACACTCCGTGATCAATCATCGGGATTAGCAGCATAGTTTCTTGAATTCCAGTTCAATATGTATTGTAATTCTTTTCTTCAATTCATAAAATTAAGAATTCTAGTTTTCTCTACAACTTGATCAGTAATTGCTTTTATACAGAAAAGAACCAGAATTCTGGTTTTCCGTTCAATTTGATCTGGGATCAGAGATGTTTTTCCACACAGAAAGTTGAGAATTATGGAATCAGAACTATTTTCAGCTTTCTTTCACTGCAAAAGATTTGTTTGATGAACCTTGATTATTCATAGAAACGCCAACTATGGATCAATATATGAATGGTTTAATAATCAAATAGAGTAACGTCAGTTGATGACATACTAAACAAATGGGTTTCCCTACAAATAGTGTCAATTGTTTTATATGATATAGAGTATCCCTCCTGATTCATCTTTTGTTGTGTATTTTTTCTCAGCTCTTGTTAAAAAATGACTGGCAATATATACAGGTTGATACAATATTTGTATTTACTCTTATGCTAGAGTACACTCTCTAGCATAATTGGATGTGTAAACATGAAAGAGAAATTCTTTTTCTTGATTAGGATATACCAGAATATATTCAGTTGCTTTCAAATATTTGTGTTTCATTCATGTCGAGTTTGCTAAATGTTCACCGATTAAAGGATTGTGCTTGAAATAACAAAAAAGAGTAAATAAGCACTACAATACAAAACACATTCTGAGAATTACGAAGCAGTACCATGGAAATGGCCACCACTCCACTATTTTAGTCCAAGAAGGTCCCTAATAATGGTAAATATTAAATATCTGTAACTGGAAAACAGGAACAGCCTCCAGATTCAGCACAAATTCTCAATAACCGCTAGCGGAGATGGAGCACCAAACATATGTTGCAACCCCTTATGTTTCCACATGGCAGCAGAGATTGCATCTCTAAAGCCCTCCAAAATATTCAAATGAAGCAGAAAATTTAATGTGCCATGAGAACACATTACAACTCCTAATAAACCAGAGTCAAAGATTCGTGCTACATGAACCATATTAGTACAAAAGTGCTCTTCATTTTCCTAATTTAGATTTGACAAGAATTTTTAGGAATCCCATCCTTCAAGTCCTTACATTAGCAGTCTCTAGTGATTTCATAAAATTTTCAAGCGAACCAGATTTGCATTTGGAATATCATCTTAATATTGGTGCATGACCATAGTTGCATGATTCTCGGAGCTGGTGGCTCTGAAAGGCAAGTGACTCAAAATGAACTAAAAATATCTTCTATCCAAGATTCTCTGAATCCACGCATGAGTATCATTCACCTAACAGATAGAGAAAACCCTCATTTGAGATGATGTATCAGTCTTGCCGAGTCCAGGTCTGGCTTCTATGTTATGAATGTTGAGATGGGTTGAAACTATTGTCTACAAACAACAGTAAGATCCAGTGGAACCAAAATACTACAGGTTTAAGTTAGGAAATTAAGCAATAATCAAGGGCAATAAAATTATCAAAAAATGGCAAACCTTGAAAAACAATTAAGCAATAAACAAGGACCAAAATCATCAAAAATTGGCAAACTTTGAAATTCCTATTTGTTTTGGTTTTTCACAGTATGTATTATTTGGGATACAACAAAGAGTAAAGAAACCACAAAAAAGAATTGAGGAAATGCAAAAGAATGTGTAGCACATCATGCCGTAAACGAGGGTATTCATCCTGGACCTATGCGTGCTGAGCAATCAAACAATGAACATGCTACCTGTTTCTTTTATCTTTATGGCTAGGTTTTAAACCACTAGAATCTGCTAATGGTGGGTAGCACTTTGATTGAAACAGTCTAGGTGTTTACAGCATGGCCGGTTGGGGCGAAAGACACTTGTTGGACTCATTGTTCTAAAACGAGGATTGAATCTATCTTTCCATGTTATCCCTTTCCCTCATTCCACTCGGAAGGGATGGAGACAGTGAATATGAGTATGTCAATTCTCTAGTCACCAAGCACCTGTATTTTGAATTGAACCTAAACACAGGGTGACCTGGATGTTGAGAGTGAGAACAGGTGTCAACTGCTCCAGCTTTCAGAGGGGCTACTCCTATAAGTCTGAGTGTTGTCCCAAAGATTTGACTCGTAATTTACTAGCTGCGAGATGGTCCAGCAGGGTTGTCACCAAAATTTATCAAGCTACAGGTGTTGTCAATCTCCAACGAAGGGGAAGGGTGTGGCCATTGAAAAGAACTATATAGCGTGCATGTTGCAGAATTCAATGCCATCCGAAAGACAGACTAACAATTCCAAATCAAAAATGCATCAGACCCAATTCTTGGGATGGAATAAAACATAAACTCTAATTATTAATTCTCATAGTTTTTTTAACTTCAGAGAGAACTTCATATCAAAGGTTCACAGAGATTGGCAAGGCCAAGATTACTCATTAGTTTGGTCATCAGATCAAAACTCAGGAATACAAAATGTGAACAATTACAATAAAGTTAAGAGAAAATCTTCTCTTGTTCTAGCAATTGGTGCTGGCTAGGCTGTGACCTGACAAATGACCTTTACCTTTTCCTTTCAAAGTCCTTTCATTATACATATAAGACTAACGCACAAAAAAAAAATTCAACACCTTTATGATCTCACACAAATCATACAGCAATCAATTTACTTGTAAATGTAAATCCACATCAAAACAATAATCTTGGGTATGAAATCAAGATTTTAGCAACGTTCACAAGACCAAAGAGTCTATGGAACCACTAAACAGTAACCAGGATACAAAGTGCACTACAGTAACTTAGGACAAGGGCAGCCAAACTAAGCTTGGTAGTCATCTCTTTCTTGAGGTTGGAAACTTCTACAATTAATCTTGGTTGGAGATTCTATTATTCAGGCTAGATTTGCTTTGAAAAACAGGGCAGTCAAAGTGTCAACCTTTAATCTGTTGTAGAATTGATTCAGATGTTGTTGTAAGACCAAGCACTGCATGATGTAGTGCCAGGCTGTCTCCAACATCCCTAACATACAAATCCAATAAACCAATATTAAATAGTAGAAGTTTTGAACCTTCTACTATTAATCTTGGTTGGAGATTCTGTTGTTTTAATTTAGGTTAAACTCACTTTGACAAACAGGGCAATCAAAGTGTCAACCTTTAAGCTGTTGTAGAATTGATTCAGATGTTGTTGTAAGGCCAAGCACTGCATGATGTAGTGCCACGCTTTCTCCGACATCACCAACATACAAATTAAATAAATTCTCTCTTCCTTACACATTGTCTACATAGTGGTTTCACACCTGAGATGTTGTCAATTAGTTCTAAACTGAGCTATCCACCTTCCATTTGTTTCCTGCACCTATCTATGTAGGCTTCCTGATCATGCTCATTAATGGGGTTGATTTCCTTGATGTAATAGTCGTTTTGCCCAAGCTGTTTACTCCACATAGTACAACAACCCAGTGGATAATTCAAACACACCAATTTGCTTGTAAATATTTAATAAGGTATTGGATGAGACACTTGCAATTTATTTATTGGGAACTTTTCAGCTTGCATGAAGTAGAACAAATGCTGTTGTGGTATTTAAACTTGAATCAGTTTATTTGTAACATTGTTCAATAACTCACTAGAAAGCCGCAGAACTCATCAGCTAGAAATGCCCGGCAACTAACGTGCCAAAAACTCAGTAGGTGAGTTTCTTGTGAGTAATTGTCCGGTTTGCTGAGTTTCTGAGGAATACTAACCATTTAGCAAGCTTTTTGTTATCAATTCTTTTTCAAATTACAATTTTGGTAATTTTTTCATTGGCAGATTTTCAACAATTTCCTAGCCATACATTCTCTAAATTTATTCATTATGTTTTTTAACAGTGTTTTGTATGTTGTTTAGATTAGTTGTTTTATGAATTTATGTGGATTTTTAAGCTGCCAAATTTTGCTGAGTTTCTTGCCATACCGAATCCAAGCCAAGACTTTGCGCTGCTAAATTTTTGTGGAGAGCAAGTGTTAAAACTATGATTTGTAAATCCAAATATTTACAGGTAATTTATTCTAAACACCAGACCTTCAAATATCATTTTCGAATTGGACTACCGACATTTAACTGAAGCGTGCCCTACATAGAAGACTAAAGTTAACTGAGTGAAACATCAATTACCAGTTCAAAGCCAAATTAAACTAAAACTCCACAATGATAAACACAAAATATAGCCTGTTTTTTTTCCGATTCAGTAAATTTCAGAGTTTTCAAAAGAAAAAGATATTACTTCGAGGGTTTTACGCACACGTCACATCCTTCTAATTGTTTAAAAAATTTAAATGTTTTCCCTGTTTTATTGTTTTCTTTTCAGGCTACGGGGTTTGATAGCATTCTGAACACACTGTAAAGTTGAATGACTACATACATTGCATTGTTAAGTTGATTGGAATAGCTGAAAAAAGGGCGGCGGGGGAGCAGGGGAAAGAAAGAAAAGAAAAAAAATTAAGTTGTGTAGAAAAATTTAAATACATACCTGGCTAAATGTGTAGTCTGCGCTGTTAACGTTGTGTGTGATGATAATATGTTTCAGCAGAAGCCACACTTCTGTTTTTTCAAACTATAAATAACTATACAGTACTATTAAGAAAATGAAAGGGGTTTTTAATACCGGTTCGCAGGTCGGGGGTTCAAATCCCGGAAGTATTTTTCATTTCATCGCTTTTAAATACTGACGGCTTTTTCTTTTTTTCACCATATCTGAGGTCAAAGAAGCGCGCTCGTAAGGGAAAAAGTATAAAAACGAAAAAAAGTAGAAGATTTATATATAAAGTTTTCTTTGGCGACAAGAAAGTATTTAAAATAAGGGAATGTTATTCCATATCTCACAAGGGTGATATGTGATGTTGTGATTAACAAGGAAAGAAGATTTCCCCTTGCTACTCAAGACTAATGGAGATGTGCCATGTGGCATATGATGTGTTGTAAAGTAAGTTGGGTTACTCTTAAAGATGACCTCATTATTTGAAGTGAGGGCATCTCTTATGTGTGGAGTGAAAATACATAAATTAATTTTGGGGTTTTATATATATTTTATAATGATAAATTAGAAAAATATGTGTAAAATTTAAAATTGGTAGTGTAATCGATTATGTTATATGTTTATAAATGGTACATGTATAATAGAAGAGTTAAAAGTAGAAGATTCTCTCATAGAGCTTAAATTAGATGACAATCTATTTTCTCTCACAAGGGGACAATCAACATGATGAGAGCAATTAGGCCACACAAAGCAAACCGTACTCAAGGGAATTATTTTCTTAACTGAGGAAAATTAGCAAGCTTTTAAAGTAGCATTAATTAGCAATCACCAAGAAGAGAGCAACAAGGGTGGGCCCAACATTTCTATAGATCTTATTAAAAATGAGAGGCTAGTGGACATTATTCAGGAAGTCCTAAACACTTAGGAAAGAGCTAAACCCAAAAAGAAGAAAAGAAATAGCTTCCCTAGTAAAGCCATGGTATGACAAAGAATTCAAGGTGGTACAAAGGAGGCTAAAGAAACCAACAAGATGACAAAAGAAAACCAAAAATTGCATGAACAATTAGTGAAAACAAAAATAGAGGAATAACAAGAACTAGAAAGAAGGAGATGATCTATCTAGGGAAAGATGAACCAAAAAGATTTTGGAGAGAGTTTTGCAAGTAAAAATCATATACAAAGAACTACATAACGATAGGTCAATGGTTAGATAAGAAAAATAGTTATATGAACTTAAATACAAAAAAGATGCATAACATACTTGAAGAAGCTACGATAGAGGGTCGGCATTACAGAGAAAAAGTGCTTGGAGGTAAAAACAGTTGGTGTAAGCGCAAGCTTGGAAGGACAGTAGGACTGGGTCTTTTCAGGCATTCACCACGCCACAAGAGCTAATGCTCCCACTAGGCAAAAGGACTCCTAAACATTAGAACCAACAGGAGGTTTGAACCAGATCTTGGTTAGAAACTACCAGAAGGCCCTGGGTTCACCCTAATAATCGAGATCGTGTTTGGGGTGTGAGCTTTGGGGGGAGATCTTGGCATCAACCCAACACAAATAGGAGAAGAGCACATGCTCCACCACAATATTGGCAAGACCAAAAACCTCTCCTAAGAGGTCGAGGAAGTTTTCCAAGCCTCCCCTCAAGGAGCCTAATTGGGGGGATTGGAATGGGTAGTTGAGGCAAAGTAAGAGTGAGACTGTGGCGACTCAATCTAACCATTGGAAGGGGATCCCAACAAAAAGGAATATATGGAAGCACTTAGGGTTCAATGGTTGAATCAGACAAGTCCTCCACTTTGTCGCTGAAGTGAATACAAATAAAGTGAATAGAGATCGGTATCTAGGGAATGAGGATCGTATGGGGTAGAAGGAAGTAGGTGTGCAGGAGAAGTCTAATGTGAGGAGAGATCTTGTTGTATCTAGGAAAGGGATTGTCATCAAAGAGAAGAAGAAATGGTAAGGCAGTGATCATCCCTAATAAAACCCTAAGAAGTTCTTTAGATATGTTAAATGAGCATGCTTTCTTTACAAAGTGGGGAGGAGGTGAATGTTCTATGAAAAATATGGTGGATTGGTGGAGAGACCAATGGGGCAAAGAGGTATGCATCAAAATTTTGGCTTACAACTTTCTTCTGATTATATGTCCATCACCATAATTGAAGCAAAGCATTATGTTTGAAAAACTCTTACAAATGGATGGAATAGGGTTTTACATTAAAGAGTGGGAGCCAAATTTCAATCCCCACAGACATGAAACGGATAGAATGAAAGCATGGGTGAATTTGCACAACCTACCCTCAAAATATTGGGATGAGGAAGTTGTATGTCTAATAGGGAATTAATTGGGTACTTATATTGGGTTAGATAAAGCCTTACTTCATGGAGAAGCAGAGATGCAAATAGTGGGGTAGTGCTAATGAACGAGAAAAGCCACAGTTAGGAAATAGAATAGGTTGCTTTTCAATAGAATGGGGGTCATGAGTATACAGAGGAGGAAGCTTTGGCTATAAAGAGAATGCAAATTGGGTTTAAAAGTGGTTCCCACATCCACAAGAAGAGGAGAGACCAAGAAGGAAGTTTTGGGTCTGAAGGAAATTATGGGAGTGGGGTATGAACTGATGAGCTATGCAACTCTCACAGAGGGAGAAGCAGTGAACTCATATTTGAGTGATGATGATGGTAGTAGTATGGAGGGACAAGCTTTGAAGGATAGTAATGTTATGGAAGAAGGTGAGGTTCAGAAGATGGAGGAAAAGGATGCTTCACTGGAAGATAATGCAAATCCCCAAGTCACCCCGGTGACTCAAGGAAAAATGGGAATAAAATCAAGGATCAAAGCCAGGAAGTCACCAGACTGTGGGGAAGGTAGGAGGAAAGGTAGGATGTCAAACATAGAGAAGAGGGTTATGGATGGTGATTTAGAAGGCCAATAGAAACTCACTATGATGATAAGATTAAGGAAGGGTGATGCCCTTCCCGAGGAGCAATGAGGATCATATCGTGGAATGTTAGGGTCTTAAACACCCCTAAAAAATCATCTTCTAAGGTGCTTCATGTAGGTGTCAAAGGCTGATGTCTTCATGATTCATGAGTCAAAACTAAGCAATACATAAGTGGAAATTTTCAAGAAGAAATACAAAAGTTGGAATGTTGAAAAAGTGGAAGTTGTAGGTGCTTCGAGGGTCTGCTAATGGTTTAGAGACCTCAAAATTTTATCTAGAAAAGGTTGCAGGAAATAGCAATTGTTTATCTTGCAAAGTGAGAAGTCTTTCATCAAATTTAATCTTCACATTAATCAATATTTATGGCCCCACAAGTTGCATTAAGAAAAGGGAATTGTGAGCAGAGCTTAGTATTTTCTACAACAAGGAATTTCTTAAATGTCGCATTTTAGGGGGTGATTTCAATGCGATCTTGCATAGTGAGGATAAAATTGGGGGTATGCAAATAAAGTATCAATCCCAAATAGATTTTGAGAACTTTGTAAGGGGGAATTATTTGTTCAAAATTTAGATGGTAAATGGGAAATACACTTGGACAAATCAAAGGTTGAGCTTCAACCACATTGTGAGAAAATTGGACTAATTTTTGTTTGAAGGAGAGTTGGGAAATTTTTCATTCTCCTTTGAAGGCAGCATTTTACCTCAATCGGGATCAGATCACTATCCCATTAAGCTAGAAATAATGGGCAAAAAGAGACTAGTGAGATGCCCATTTAAATTTGAAAACATGTGGTTCAAGGATCAAAATCTTTCAAGGCTGATTAAAACATGGTGGAATGGACGGAATGTTGAGGGAACCAAGGTGTTTGGTGTGGTATCAAAATTTAAGCTCCTTAAGAAACAACTAAAGGAATGGAATAGGACCCATTTAAAAAACATATTTGAATCTAAATTCAAGATTGAAGAAGAGTTATCAACTCAAGTAATGAAGCAATATTATCTTCAGGAATGGATAGTGAAAAGTACTAAAGGAAAAAGAGTTGCTCAAAGAATATGAGGAGATACAAGTGAAAGAGGAAGTGTATTGGTCGTAAAAATCTAGGGAGATCTAGATATCAGAGGGGGGTAAGAATACAAAATACTTCCATAATGGTAGTAAGTCTCGAAGAGAAGTCAATAGAATTACAAGTCTATCAGGAGTTGATGGCATAATTATTGAGTCACTTGGGGACATCGCCAAGGAAGCAATCACTTATTTTGAAAATTTGTTAAATAGCATAAAAGGATCAAGGCTTGTATCACAAAATTAACTTTTGGAGGTGATCCCAAAGTTGGTCAATGAAGGGTAGAAGAATATGCTAATGAGTGAATTCACGACAAAGGAAATTAATTTTGCAACATTCTAGCTTTATCTGGATAAAGCACCTAGATCGGATGAGTTTCCAGCCTACTTTTTTCAAAAATGTTGGAGCATTGTGGGAAGTGATGTGGTTGTTGCCATAAAAGACTTAAGGAGCTCAACGATGGTTCTAAGGGAATTGAACAACACCTTCATTTCTTTGATCCCTAAAAAGGAGAAATCATCATCTTTAGATGAGTTCAAACCCATAGCTCTTTGCAATACATTATACAAAATCATGGCGAAAGAAATGACAAACAAACTTAAAAAGATTCTACTAGAGTTAATTTTGAAGGAGTAAACACGATTTGTTCCTAGGAAGTCAATTCTAGAAGGGTCCATTATTGCACAAGAATCCATTCACTCTATTCAAAAAACTAAAAAATAAAGTATGTTCCTAAAACTGGATATCAAAAAGCATATGATCGGGTGGATTGGAGGTTTATGTGTAGGGTGTTGCTGACCTTTGGGTTTGACAATAAATGGGTAAATTGGGTGTTCAATTGTATTGCTAGCCCAAGATTTTCAATCATTGTGAATGGAACACCAGAGAGTTTCTTTGAAGCATCGAGAGGAATTAGACAAGGATATTCACTCTTGCCCTTTTTGTTCAGTATCATGGTTGAGGCATTAGGAAGGCCTTTTAGCATGGTAGCAAGTGATGGGAAGCTAGAGGGAATTTAGATAACAAGCAATGTGCCTATAGTGACCTATCAGTAGTTCATTGATAATGCCATGCTTTTTGGGGTTGCAAAATGCTACAAAGCCCATAAGCTAAATTAGATACTAGAACTTTACTCTGAGGCCTCGAATTAGGAGGTAAGTGAAGTGAAATCAAAAGTTATTTTTTTCATACTCCTCCACATAAAGAGCAAGAGATCCTAAGAGTTATGAGATTTAGAAAAAGTCAATTACCATGCACATATCTTGGCTTTCCTTTACTAATGGGAGTGGGAAGTGGCAAGTTATGGGACCCCTTAATAACTAAGGTAAATAGTTAGATGTCATCATGGAAGGGGTGGTGGTTATCATGGGCTGGTAGATAAGTTATGCTAAAGGTTGTTATTTCGGTGCTTCCAATTTATTTAATGTAATGTATGGCAATTCCCAGGGGGACATATCAAGATCCAAACCAAAGCATGAGGAACTTCTTCTGGAAAGAGAATGAAGACAAGAAAAACTTTGCATTAATCACATGGGATAGGATATGCAAAGTGAAGGAGGTTGGGGGAATAGGTTTGTAGGATCTTTTGAGACAAAACAAAGCAATGGGGGCCAAGATGATTTGAAAGATGTATACAATAAGTAAGTCGAAATGGGATCTGGTTATTTAGAAAAAATACCTAGGGGATGATGATGCATGCAACATACTCATTTCCAACACACTTCCCAGAGGTTCAAGAGTTTGGAATTTCATATTGTAGTGCATGCCACTAATTACAAAGTTCTTATCTTGGGACATTCATGATGATAGTACAACATTGTTTTGGGAGGACTCGTTAGGGGGGTACCTGATAATAGATGGTTTAGCAAACCTACATCATTCAAAAAGTATACTATCACAGCTTTGGGGAATGTATGTGAGAGATTACTTGGAGATCAATTATGTTGAAAGGATCTGCAATTAGAAATGGAAGGACTTCAGCAGGATAAATCTTCATATTGTTGAAATCATGTAGCTACAATTGATTCTTAATTGATTCTTAAGGTTAGAATCATAACGACCAGGAAGGTTAAAGATAGGCTGGTTTGGACTACCACTAGTTCAAGGCAGTGCAACATTAAGGATGGTTTCTTGATGCTAGGAAGGCAGGATGGGAGGATTTCACTCCCATGGAAATTTTGTTGGGACAACAAATGCCTTCAAAAATATGGGGCTTTTGCTTGTACCATAATCTAGGGGAGGATTTTGACTATGGATAGGTTTAGAAAAATGGTCTATTATGGTTCGTCATGGTGTGTAATGTGTAAATCAAGTGAGGAAGAAGCAAATCACCTATTTCTTGGGTTCCCCTTTGCTCAAGAGTGTTGGAGGTGGCTATGTGTGAAACTAGGTTGGGTAGGTGCCTTTCTAAATGACATTTTATCCCTTTTCAAATCATGACCCTTATTAAAAAGGAGAGCGATGTATTCGAGCATATAGCTAATTAGCCCATTAATTCTGATTTGGGAGTTATGGAAAGAGCAAAATAGGAGAATATTCCATGGAAAAGGATGAATATATCATCCATTCTAAACAAGGTCGAGGCAATCATAGTTGAAGTTGTGAACAATAGAGTTTCAAGATCGAATCCACAAAAATTAGAATTCATAGAATGGGGTGGTTTGGTCTCAAGATTCTATAATTTGGGATTCAAGGGGCATTGGGACAACAAGAACCTTGGGCTAAGTCGGATTGGAGGCCCCCTATTCTTACATGGATCAAACTAAATTTTGATGGGGCATCAAGAGGGAACCCAAGAACATTGGGGGAAGGGTGCATAATATGTAATTAGAAAGGGGCTATTGTGGGGAAAATCTTGAACCCTCTTCCTGATGGGATGAATAACGCAATAAAACTACAAGTGATGATCCAGGGGCTTCACTTCTTCTAGGAGCTTAGGTGTAAAAGTATCAAGGTAGAAGGAGATTTGACTTTGGTGATAAGTGCTCTTAGTTCGGGTAAGATCTTGAATTGGAAATTGTAGGGGATGGTGGAGAGGGCTATTGGTCTATTGGGGAAGTTCGAGCACCATGTGGTTAAACACACATACAAAAAAGCCAATTTTTAGGTAGACAAATTAGCAAATCTTGGTGCGAATGGGATTACTAAGAAACAATCCTTTTCCTTCTCTCAAAGGGATTAATGGTTGATGTTTACGGATTCATGTGGTGAATATAGGATTTAGAAGGGTGTGGAGGTGTTTGATGGAGGTGGACCTAAGTAGGTGGCTTGGTACCTTGGGTGCCCTTAAGAGTTTTGTTTAATCTGGATGAAGTTGGGATTCTGCATGAATTATCAATGCTTGTGGTGTTCACTCAATTGTTTTGGAATAAAGAATAAACATCTATTCCATAAGGTGTGTAGGGTTGACAAGTGGCACTTGCTTACTTGCTTCGGTGTAAAGCATACACATTATTGCGATGTGTTGGTGTGAATAAGTCTTGTACCTAGTTTATTCCTTTACTAGGGACTTAGGGGACTTAATTCACATGTTAAGTTTACTTAGGATATTAGTTGTCATATCTAGATAAGTATTAGTTGTCTTATCTAGAATTTCCACTTTCCTAGGTAGTTATGAGTTAGTTGTCTCTTGTGATAGGATTAAGACACTTGTCATGATCTTGTCTTATCCTATCTCTCATCCTTGCCTTTATAAGCAAGGCATCTCTAGCATATTATTGCATTGCATATAGCATTGTATTGTATTGCATTAATCATATTATATCATACTGCAATCCTTGTTTGGCGGAATAACATCTTCCATTGTTGCTTCTCTCTATCTCTTGTGGAGGTTCTTTGGTGTTGCAGATTGAAGATCTTGGGTTGATAACTCCAACATGGTATCAGAGCTTTGAATCTGGCAAGCCCTTTCCATTTCTTTATTAGAGAGTTTCCATCAAGCTTTATTATGATTTTTGAGTTTCTTGTATCATATATTGCATGCTTGCATTTTGGTGAGATCTGGTGATTGCAGTGCTTTTGGCTAAAGTGGCAGTATTTTAGGCTATCCCATTGCATCCAAGAGGCTCGAAAAAGTTAGATCTGGCTTTTGTTTCACTCAATTTCGTCACCATTTGCAACTTTGGCAAAGAAGGGTTTCGAGCTTAGATCTAGTGAACAACTTTTTACAGGAGCATTTTTGGCAAAAAAATAAACCTGCCATTGCGTTTGGGTGGCCGTTTCCAAATTTTTTGATATATAATTTGCCTATATTAGGCAAAAGTTGTTTCTGGGGCAAAAAAATTTCCCTAAGAGGCCGTACGGCCTCCCAGGTCGGAGGTACGCGTCATCAGAATTTTTTTTTATTAAAATTTCTGAATATTTATCTTTCGGCAGTATTTTATTTGTTTAAAAATATATATATATAAAAATAAAAATAATATTTTTAAAGCACATAGCGCTTTGTATTAAGCGCTTATAGCGCTGTACATTCCGCGAGGCCCACTGCAGACTTAACTCTGCAGACTGTTCACATAACCCACGGGTGGAGGATTAGCCGGCAGTGGCTTTATGTCGTGGTTAGCATTAACCACTAGGGATAAACCGCCAGTGCTGCAGTCATCGCCAGCGGGCGAGTCTTCAAATTGCCAGGAGTCCGCCGACAAACCACTGCTAGCAGACAGCGCCAGCCGCCACCGCCGCGGGAGAAGGTAACCGCCAGCGGTTTTTTAAGCCACTGAATTTTTTCCTTAGCCATCGACGAGGTCACGTGGAGGATTGACAACTAGCCCCCGAGGGCTAAAGTTTTGCTCCTGATTAGTCTTCAAAGTGCCTAAAATAGGCCTTTTTTTCAATTTTGCATAACTTTTCGCCACGGAGTCGGATTTTCAAAAATGAGATATCGTCGGAAAGATGGTTCAACAAACTTCAGAGTGGTATAGGTGATTTTTCCATATTTTGACATTTTATGCTAGTTTTTTCAGCTTGAAGGTACAATTGCATTTATTGCTTGTTCTTGGTGTAACTTTTACAAACGAAGTCAAAATTTGGCAAACTTTTTTTTGAAATTGCTCAAAAAATCACAAGGAATCTGTTTGTAACCTCAGTTTTTAGTTTTTGCAAGCTCTTTTTTCTAAAAATTGTAAAAATCACCATGTGTTATAAATGGTTGATTTGAGCTTGTCACTTGTAAAAATTGCAAAATTTCTTCATTTTAATTTGCTAGGGGGGTTGCAAAATCAGTTTTAATACATTCTAGGGGGTGAAAGGAACAATTGAAGTGTCACATTATCTTCTTTCTTTTGGTGTTCATAACAGATCTAAGACAAATTAAACCACTCACTCCACACAATTATCATACATGGAAGCTAAAAATGACTCAATTATTACAATCTAAGGGTCTATGGCCAATGTTAGATGCAGAACAACCTGAATTTACAAGGGATTATGAAAATTTTGTCCATAGATGTAAAATGGATGAAGCAAAAGGGCTCATTGGCTTACATGTATCTGATAATTTGTTGTTTCATATTTCAGAGTGCAAAACACCTAAGAATGTTTGGGATAAACTTGAAGAATTGTATGGTAAAACAAATCATTTCAGAACCTTGCAACTTCAAGCAGAACTACAATCCCTCTCTCCAGATGCATTTCCTTCAATTCAGGATTTCCTTGCACAATTCAAGATGATTTTGTCACAGTTGAAAGGATGTGGACATGATGTATCTAGTGATGAATGTATCTTCTTGATTCTGTCTAAGTTAAAGGGCCCTTATCAAGTGTTTTCTTCTACTTTCTATTCAACTATGGATGCAATAGGGAAAGATTACAAAATGCCTACATTTGAGTTGTTTTGTGAGTGTCTTACTAGGGAGGAGGCCAAGTTAATTCAGTTGGATGCCTTACCTAATTCTAAGAATCATGCTCTAATGGCTCAATCATCCAAGGGTAAAGGAAAGAACAAGAAGAAGCCCAAAGCAGAATCATCTTCTGGTAGTGAGAATCCCTCCAAACCAAAGTCGAAGAACAATCAGAAGTCCACTTCATCTCCTTCTTCTTCTACCTCTGGAGATTCTTCTTCCAAGTCTAAGAAAAAGAAAGGAGATCCTTGTTCATTTTGTGGAAAAATTGGGCATGATGCATCTCATTGCTTTAAGAGATTAGAGGCCTTGGAGGAAGCTATGAAGAAGCACAATATTTCAGTGGCTAAGCCTTCTTCCATGGGCAAAGGGCAAGCTCTTTCAGCATGGGCCATTCATTCATCTTCAGACAGTTGGATTCTTGATTCAGGTGCTTCACATCACATGACCAATTCACGTGATCTTCTTGATTCCATTGCTCATACTTCTACTTCTCAGATTGTAGTTGGGAACTCTTCACAGATTCCATTTTTGGGGACAGGCTCCGTTCAAATGCTAGATGGGTGCATTGAGGATGTTCTACTTGTTCCTGATATTTCAACCAATCTACTTTCCATTTATCAAATTTGTCATTTTAGAGATGGGAAGTCAGTTGAGTTTACTCCACAGAATGTGACTATTAGACAGTTGCAGTATCCTGAGAAGGTTATTGCTAAAGGGATAGTTGATCATGAGAATCATTTGTATCGATTTGATGGATTTGAGTCTTCATCGGGTTCATGTTTTGTTGCTCATGTTGATTCAATGAGCAAGCTTTGGTATGAGAAATTTGGGCACTTGAACTACATATATCTTCAGAAAATGCAAGCACATAACTTAGTGGTTGGTCTTCCAAAGATCATTTGCACAGATGGTGTTTGTCAAGGACGTGTTCTTGGAAAGAAACGTCAAGATCCTTTTCCTAAGGGTCAAGCTACGCGTGCAACATCTCCCCTTGAGTTGGTCCATAGTGATCTCATGTCATTCCCAACTCCTTTTTCAGGGGCTAAGTATGTGCTCACATTCATTGATGATTTTTCCCGCTGGACATGGGTCTATTTTTTGAAGCTCGAGAGTGAATTCCTCACCAACCTCAAGACCTTAAAAACATTTGTGGAGAAGCAGTCAGGTTTTTCTCTTCGCCAAATACGCACAGACAATGGGGGGGAGTATGTCAATCAGGCATTTCAAGATTTTTGCAATGAGCATGGTATTCTTCATCAGCACATAGTTCCTTACACTCCTCAGTAGAATGGTGTGGTGGAGAGAAAGAACAGGACTCTCAAGGAAATGGCCAATTGTATGATTCAGTCTAGGTCCATGGCTCCCGCCTTTTGGGCCGAAGCTGTCAATTGTGCCAACTATATTTAGAATCATATGCCCCACAAGGCAGTATAGAATATGACCCCTGAGGAGGCTTGGTCTCATCGCAAGCCTAATGTATCCTTCTTCAGAGTATTCAGTAGTGAGGCTTGGGCATTCATTCTGAATGGTCGGTGTAAATCCATGGAGAAGAAGAGTCATTGGTACATATTTGTTGGCTATTGTGAGGATGTGAAGGCATATAGATTGTTTGATCCTAACACACGAGAGGTACATTTTTGATGTGATGTTCAATTTTCTGAGACCACCCAGTCAGATCCTCCTTCGACTTCTTCTTCATCACAACCTACTCAGTCTTCTTCAATTCATGATACTTTGCTACTTGAGGAAGATTTTGATGATGGTCTTGATGAACCTCCTCCTCATTCACCCACTAGGCCACGATGGGCTCGTGTTACTCTTGAGGAGGCTGGTTCTCTTGTTGGTGATCCCACAGACACTCGTCACACTCATTCTCAGACTTCTGGAATTAGTCTTTTGAGTCATGCAGTTTCAAGTGATCCTCAGAAGTTTTCAGATGCTTCGGGTATTCCAGAGTGGGATAGTGCTATGGATGATGAGTATTCTTCCTTGATGAAGAATCATACTTGGGATCTTGTGCCTCTTCCTAAGGGAAGAAAGTTGGTTCGATGCAAGTGGGTGTATCGTACCAAGTATGCAGCAGATGGTTCCATTGACAAGCACAAGGCTCGTCTTGTTGCAAAGGGGTTTTCTCAGGTTGAAGGAATTGACTATTCTGAGACCTTTTCTCTTATTACCAAGATGGATTCTATTCACCTTGTCCTTGCTATAGCTGCATCTTAGGGATGGTCATTATTTCAGATGGATGTGAAGAGTGCTTTCTTGCATGGGGATCTTCATGAGGAGATCTATATGGAGTAGCCACCAGGTTTTGTGCAGGACTCTTCACTTGTTTACAGGCTTCGACATTCATTGTATGGTCTCAAACAAGCCCCTCGGGCTTGGTATGAGAAGATGGATAGTTTCTTGCTTGCTTCCGGCTACACTCGTTGCCATTCCGATCCCACAGTTTATACACAGAGACATGGAGAGGATCTACTTATACTTGTGCTCTATGTGGATGATTTGATTCTCACAGGGAGTTCTACTTCCATGATTCAGAGTACACAACAAGCATTGATGGAGCGATTTGATATCACCGACCTTGGTTTTTTACATTACTTCCTTGGTCTTCAGGTTCATCAGACTTCTAAGGAGATCTTCATTTTCCAGCAGAAGTATGCTCTTGATTTGCTTCAGAGATTTGGCATGGCTGATTGCAAGCTTGCCCCTACTCCATTCCAGTCAGGTGTTGTACTGTCTTCCAGTTGCACTACTCCTACAGTTGATCCTACCTTCTATCGACAATTGGTTGGTAGTCTTTTGTACTTGACACATAGTCATCTTGATATTTCCTTTGCAGTTGGACTTGTCTCTCGCTTCTCACAAGAGCCTCATGAGAGTCATTGGAAGGCCACCAAGCGTATCTTGAGATACATTCAAGGCACTACTTATTTTGGCATTCACTACACTTCAGGTGCATCTCAAATTGTGGGCTTCACTGACTTGGATTGGGCTAGTGATGTCAATGATCAGAAGTCTACTTCTGGCTTTGTCTTTTGCCTTGGTTTTGGTCTGATTGCATGGTCATCCAAGAAGCAAACTGCTATTTCATTATCATCGACAGAGGCTGAGTATCGAGGTGTCGTGTTGGCTAGTCAGGAAGTTTTGTGGCTTCATCAGTTGATGACTGAGTTTGGATTCCCTTCCACTCAACCCACTACTCTTTGGTGTGACAATCAGAGTGCCATTCATATCTCTCGCAACCCAGTGGAGCATCAGCAGACTAATCATATTGAGATCCACATGCACTTCATCAGGTAGCTCATCTAGGATGGTGTTCTCAGCTTGGAGTATTTTCCTATAGATCAGCAGGTTGCAGACATCTTCACTAAACCTTTGGCATTGCCTCGTTATCTTCAGTTGCGATCAATGCTTAGGGTGAAGGAAGTTGTCCTTGGGGGGTCTTGAGGAGTCCTCCTTCCTTTATTAGTTTTTTCTTTTAAGATTTTTCTCTCTTTTGGAGAGGAGTTTTCTCCCACAGGGTTTTTCTCCTTTTCTCCGCTTATGAGATTTTTTGGTTTTGTACATGGGTACCTCATCAGGCCTAGTTGTCAGGACCCATATTTTGTATGTATGTATTGGTTTGTACCTTCCTAAGTTGCACTTAAGGGGGGGTGTTGGTGTGAATAAGTCTTGTACCTAGTATATTCCTTTACTAGGGACTTAGGGGACTTAATTCACATGTTAAGTTTACTTAGGATATTAGTTGTCATATCTAGATAAGTATTAGTTGTCTTATCTATAATTTCCACTTTCCTAGGTAGTGATGAGTTAGTTGTCTATTGTGATAGGATTAAGACACTTGTCATGATCTTGTCTTATCCTATCTCTCATCCTTGCCTTTATAAGCAAGGCATCTCTAGCATATTATTGCATTGCATATAGCATTGTATTGTATTGCATTGATCATATTGTGTCATACTGCAATCCTTGTTTGGTGGAATAACATCTTCCATTGTTGCTTCTCTCTATCTCTTGTGGAGGTTCTTTGGTGTTGCAGATTGAAGATCTTGGGTTGATAACTCCAACACGATGTGGCACATTGGGTTGACAAGTGGAATCCACATGCATGTTTTGGTGCTAAGCTTAAACTTTGTTGAGAAGAGGTGTGTTGGGTTGATAGGTGGTGTCCACTTAACTACTTTGGACCCTTGATGCTTGGATGCATGTGGTGACCACCTGTGCTCCCATGTGTTAGGCCCAATTTGTGCTAGGGGTGGAAGCATTAGGTGGACAAGTGGCATGTCCAAGGTTGGGAAATTTACACATGGTGCTTTAGTGCTAATTTATGTTTTATTCTCAAGCTTTGTTGCAAGGAGTCATGGCGATGTGACAAGTTGAATTCTAGTACAAGTTGTTGAGCTTGCCATGTTTAAGAGCCCTTTGTTCCATGACTTAAATTTAATGCTAAAATTAAGAAATATCTCCAACATTTGAGTTGATTTGGCAAGGGATAGATTAATTAGCAAGTCATGTCAATCAAGCCAACTTAAGTATCCTAACATGTGGGCTAGCTCGAGGTGTTATGATGTGGCATTAATTAAGCCATACTCCCATCCATGCGAGAAGTCAAAGGGAGGTTTTAATAGTCTAGAAGTTTGCACTGATATATTTTAATCTTGGAAAGCTTTTAATTGCCAAGCTTTGGTATGAGCGAACAATTCTTCAAAGGCTAAACTTGATGGTTGAATAGTTAGTATGTTTGGTGTTTTATGTGATCAAAGCAATGGGCACACCTATAAGGTTGGTTAGCTCTCAACAGTAAATAACCTTTCTAGGGAAAGTCTCAGAGCTAAGGCTAAGAAGGATATTGCTTGAAAGAGACTTCTTGGTGCTTGGTGCGGTGAAGTTGATTTTGGGGCCTATGTTTTTATCATTAGAGGAAAGATATAGGGTGGACATGGATATAATTTCCCGTTTTGTTGTGGGTTTGTTGGATCTTAATTTACCAAAGAATGAAGTCCTGCAAATCACAAGGAAGATGATGAATCCAAAGTTGTTGGGTGGTCTTGAGGAGACAGTGGGTGTTGCTCAACTAGGTGCTAGCATTCCAAGGCCACAAGACATGGGCTTGCTCAATGCTCTAGGCATAGTGGTTAGGTTATACCCTTTCCTATTGGATGTCAAAGGTGATGATGTGTTGCCACATCAAACAAGGGCTTTAGAGGGGGTGATTATTTTTGAAGTGGATGCATTTGGAACCAGTCCAAGATTTTGCATGGGTTGGAGATTTCATTATCTATCTATAGGAGAATGGGATTAAAAAAGTCTATATTTTCAAGTTTTGGAATTTTCGTCAATGTTTTCCTATGGTCTAGTGAGGCAATTTTGTAAGATGTTTTTGTAGGATAGCTTGGGTTACTTTAATAGGTAAGGCAATTTTGTATGATGGTTTGGCTCCTTTTTTGGAATGTTGGGAATAAGAGCACTGGGCATGCTCTCGTTTGTAAATAGATTATGTAATCCTCTTTTGAATAGTAATAGAAATACCTTCTTATGTAGCAAAAAAATAAAGATGCACAACATACAAGGGATTAAAAAGCTTGTAATGAGTAAAGCTCGTGACATAGACAACCTTCAAGTGAAGCATTTGAAGTGGGGAAGCAAAATATTACCATCTTATATCAAAAAAAAGAAGATGTCATTCAAAATAATTTGTTGATAGATGGAAAACTAACCTAACCATACATTATTCAAAAGTGGAGATGTAAAAAATCCCTCAAACTATCATACTACCATGGTTGACCCTCTCTTTGTAAATATTTTTGAGAGAATGATAAAACATAAAATTAGTAGTTGGGAAAAGAAATGAAGAAAGAGAGTAAAGGGGCAAGTGGGTTTTAGACCCAAATATTCAACTATAAGCCATTGTGTCACACTCAACACTTAGTTAAAAAGGTTTGGGACAAAAAATAAGATATGTATTGTTAATTTATTGAGTTTAGGAATACTTTTGACACGACTCCTAGGAGAAAATTACATAGTAGAATGGAGGACGTAGAAGTGTCAATATATTGTGAGAACTTATTAATCAAATTATTACAACATTGCTACATATAATAAAAAATAAAATATAGCTGATTTATTAGAGATATATTTCACATTACATTGCATTGGCTTATAAAGCCTTAGATTTCTCATGAATAACCTCCCATGGGTGATGAGAAATAAACATGCTCTATTAACAATTGTTAGGAAATTTAATCTCTATCCAAATATGACTTCAATGGATAAGATACAAGGTTTGGATTATAACAACATGAAAATTTGAAACTTATTTGCAAATCTAGAAAGTAATTTGCCTTAATATGGAATTACCAAGAATAGATCCATCTTTTTTATGATGCCAAAAAATAGCCAACGTAAAATGCTTACTAACACCACCTTATGTGAACTTATAATAGCAAAATATAAATAATAACATCACCATGGGATAACATCAATGAGGCACAAATCAGAAACACAAGAGCATCACATAACACATAATTTATGTGGAGAAACCCTTGTAGGAAAAAACTCCACCAAGAAGAGAGGCCAAATATTCATTATCTTCAAAAAAATGAGATTACAATACAATCACTTTCATTCTCCTCTTTGCCTCCAATATGATAGCACATGTGCACCTATGAGCAACCTTCTTATGCATCAACATGTCCTTATTTCTGCAATGAAACTCTGCATTCAATTGTTGCTCATATTTTCTACATCCAAGATGTCACAACCCTCTTTTTGAATGTCTAATTAATTTAGAATGGTTAAAAAATTAATTATTTAATTATAAATTTGTAATTATAGATAAAAATAATAATAATTATTGTGATGATTTACTCGTTGAATGATAGTTACAAAAATCTTGGTCATTTGTAACAGCAAAAAAAAAAAGAACAAGAGTTACTTTGGTCTTTTATAAAAAATCTTTTTTGGAAATTATAGTGGGGAGGATACACTCTGTTGATTTGTTGTTCATTTGCATTTTGTTTACTATGTCTAGATATTTTCTATTTTTATGTATGTGTTGTGTGAATGCACAGAGGGAGGAAGGCATGGAAGAATGGGTATCATTGTTAAGAAAGAATATTGTTGGTTTTGGTTTGGTAAAAAGCTTGCACTTGGAGGTTTTGTTATTTGGACTTAAGAATTTTCTTGCACATAATGCTAGGCATTATCAAGATCTCATGCCCTTAAACTTCACGACATTAGATTGCATCTTACAGGACTATGTAATTACAACTAATAGTCACTACTTTCACCTGTGATAGTGCATGCTTGAAGCATTACTGAATTCATGAAGAAGGATTTAGCCATATAGAAGTTTTGTCATTGATGTTTTGGATCACATTCCATGATCCATCATCAGAATTATACTTGTATTATTTTTATATATAATGAAAAATTCAAAGTAATTTGATATATTTTTGCATAATTTTATTTGTTACATTTATCTTTGAGGTTTAGCTAGATATCACTATAGTTCCTCGTAGTTAGGATCTATTATATATGAAGTTAAGAATGGTGTCCAAGAGAACCTTAGTTTTCAGCATTGCAATAGAGTTCTAGCTAATTTGTGATATTACTTTTGACAGGACCCTGCAATATTCTTAAGATCTAAATCTATCATGAAGAAATGTTGTGGAAAATTTTCAAGGAAGCTCTAGATTCACTTGTCTAGTGAACTAGACAATTTCAAGGAATCTCAAGATGTACTTATATAGCCAATTGAAGGACACGATTAATTTAAAAATATATTTTATGATTTCCTTTAACTTGTTATATGATGAAATGTGTATGTTGCTTGAATTGATTTCATCTTCGAAAATAATGTTTACTAGTGTGTCCAAAATATTTGAGTTTATTTGTGTCCATTTTGCAATGATCTAAACCAAAGTGGGGTTCTAAACTTTTTAAGAAATAAATTGCAGATTCAGGCATTTTAAAGATATTTAACTCACTGGGTCGTGTCTTTGCTAAGATGTTGCCATTTTTCCAAATCAAGGCACAATTACAGATGCATCAACACAAAATGATGAATAAAAAACATGCAAATTTTTGAAGAAGAATTATAAAGTGAGATTTTGAGCAAAGAAACTATTTTGAAAAGTATGTCAAATAATAATAAAAGAAACCTATCACGTGCAAGATAAGATAAATTAGTTGTAATCATTCAAGAAATAGTGGGGAGATTAGAAATAAATCACACGACCACCATTAAAACACATGTAGCTAAGACATGAATAAGGCACTGTGAAGATTGCAGGACATGCACATGATGGGTTTGGTGTTTAACCTTTCAAATTTTTTAGGTGAATGCATCTAACAATTGTAAAGTGAAATCTGTAACATCTCTCAACATATAATGCCAATATAGGAGCTTTGGAACAATGCATAAACATCAATGAGAGTGTAGATGTTGGTATGTAGCGATTGATCATGCTATACTGTCCACCCGACATGTATCCTTGCTGGGGTTCAGATAGGATAGATGCATAAAAAAAAATTCCCTTTTTTTCACGTTGTCATCGAAAAGGAAAAATCACCCAAAAAAAAACAACTTTGTAAAACCCTAATTCTGGATGCTTCTAAAAAGCTTGTTATAAGGGGTAGGGATGGGGGTTACAGTATGTAGAAAAGGAAATTATAAGTTTTGCACTGGATAATAAAATCATTGGATGGATGCGGTTTTGTGGATGTAGCCCTGATTGGGTGAATCACGTTAAATTCTTTGTGTTGTCTTGTTTCTGCTATAATTTTTTGTGTGTTTTATTTCTCTATTTTATTGATCAAATTTGTATTTAATTGTTAGATATATGTGTTGGAAAAACAAGGATAAACAATTGAGAGGGGGGTGAATTAGTTGTCACAAAATATTTAAACTTTTCAAACTTAACTTAATCTCAAATCTTATGAATGAACAATAAAACATAAATCATCAACACATCAGAAACACAGAGAACACCAAGATTTTTACGTGGAAACCCTATTAGGGGAAAAACCACGATGGATGTCAGTCCACAATATTATACTTTGTTAAAAGTATAAAGAAGAATAATGGGAATGCACATGCATTCAGGCACACTTCCTAGAGCTCACTACTCAAATATAGGAGGGCTCACTGCCCAAAGAAGACACATTATCTTACAAAAATTTAGATTAGATCCACAAGGTATGAACTGATAAAATAACTTCTACAAAAGCCTGATTACAGTTTTGGTTAAGCACATAAACACTCCTTCACACTTCGCTTAAACTTCTTCACACTTTGCTCTGCAATAAAATGATTAGATCACTATTCGCACATTTTCTCTTCCTTTGCTCACTTGCACACTTTAACTTTGCACAAACAACTGTTCTTATATATCCGCAACATGGATTTACATCGACAACTTCATTGGCCAAAATAAAACATGAAATATAAAACATATACACAATGTCGGCCCAAATTTACAAGTAAATTTTCAATGCAAATCAAACACCGTCGGCCACAATATAATGAAGACTTAAAACAATATCCTCGAGTGCACCAAACATTCAAATTTTAATCTCCAAGGATCCACAACATGCTACAACCACCATATTGGCCAAGAACATACAAACCCGAACACACAAGAGAAAAATCATCGACCATGAGCACACCGATCAACATGGATGTGCAAAAAAGATAGAGCATGATCTAGAAACATCCACAAGCACCAAGAATCATTAGAGAGGCATCTGTAGCAACTGAAATTACTAGAATCATATCAACTTCAATCAGGAACACTAACTGAAGCCATAGAAAAACTGTTAAAACACAACTATTCATAACACAATTGAATATTCACACAAACCTCTGAAACTTGATGTGGATAATCTATATACACTCAACAAGAAACCCTTTATTCCACAATGATTGATCATCAACGTATTAAGAAAGACACCTTCATGACCTTCACTATTCCACTGTCAACCTACAACTGTTTCTTTAACAATTTTCTCAATATCCTTGACATATAAAACCTTCAATACATCAATGCAAATAGTGTTGACATTAATGACAACCACATATTAGCAACACAACCACAACATCCAACACTATGCCTGCTAACCCTAATAGTAGAATCTAAAACAAAGTTGTATTCCTGATTTGAAGGTTATGAAAGATAACAACAGAAAAAGAAAGAAAAATAATTAACTTAGAAAACAAAGCATACAAATAATACACAATTATGTATTTTGCAAACTAAATAATTGTCTCTTTATTCATATTTTTATAAGAGATAAACTCAACCAATACATAGTTCGCAGAAAACAAAAAAGACTTAAGATTTATCCATGCATTTTACATGCATTACTATCTCCATGGGATTTTGTGGTGAAAGCCAAGTTTAGTAATTGTGACCAAAGAAAACTAAGACTATTCTAAACAAAGGAATCTGCATGGGACATGCAACATACAATCTAAAGGAATCTAACAAACTAATGCTATGCAAGACATTTAGCGGCGGTAGAACTGGAAGTTAACTAATTATCCAACATTAGTTATCAACATACTCCCCCTTGATGCTAAGAGAGCTCATGATCTGATCTCTAAGTGCCAAAAACTAATCCTTTGCAACTACCTTGGTGAAGATATCTGCTAACTGTTCTTTAGTGTTGATGTACTTCAATTCTACTACCTTCTTTTGCACCAAATCTTAGATAAAATGATGTTTTAAATCAAAATGCTTTGTCTTGTTGTGATAGACTGGACTCTTGGCCAATTTGATGGCACTAATGTTATCACAAAAAATCGTTGTAGGTTGAACTTGTATCTCTCCAATTTCTTCAAGATTTTTTATGAGCCATAATGCTTGTGTACCTACTAAGGCAACTACAACATACTTTGCTTTTGTAGAAGAAAAGGAAATAATACTTTGCTTCTTTAAGCTCCAAGTAATCAAATTGGAACCAAAAGAAAAGCAATTACCAGATGTAGACTTTCAGTCATCCAAACTACCTCCCCAATCAAAATCACAAAAACCAACAAGATCGAACCTTTTAGAAGTGTAGTAATGAATAACAAAATCTAGAGTGCCTCCCACATACCTAAAAATTCTCTTGGCTGCCTTCATATGTATTTCAGATGGCTCTGACATATACCTTGAAACAAGTGAAACTGAATAAGCAATATAAGGTCTTGTGTGAGTTAAAAAATGTATCAAACTGCCAACAATACTCTTATAATTTGTCTCATCAACTATTTCAACACCATAATCTCTACACAACACAATTCCATGAGCAACTAGAGTGGAGGTTTCTTTACAATCAACTGTATCAAATTTCTTCAACATATCTTTGGCATACTTTGTTTGACAAATGAAAATTTCATTCTCACTTTAACAAGTTACCTCCATTCCTAGAAAATATTTCATGAGACCTAAATATTTCATCTCAAATTCGTTCATCATAGCAACTTTGAATTCATCCTTCATCTTAGCACTGCTATCCATATACAAAAAATCATCAACATGCAAACTTACAATAAGATTATCATTACCTTCTTGTTTGTAGTAAAGGGTAGGTTCACTCTTACTTCTTTGAAAGTCATTCTTCTAAAAATACCCATCAATCCTAGCATACCATGCTTGTGGTGCTTGCTTAAGGCCATATAAAGCTTTCTCTAACTTGTAGACTTGATCTTCTCTTCCTTGCACTTCAAAACCTCGTGGTTGTTCCACATACACTTCCTCTTCTAAGTACCCATTAAAGAAGGCACTTTTCACATCCATGTGATGAATGCTCCATTTCTTTTGAGTTGTTAGTGATATCATCATTCTGATAGTCTCCTATCTTGCTACTAGTGCAAATGTCTCTTCATAATCAATACGATACCTCTATGTGAAGCCTTTGGCAACCAATCTTTCCTTGTGTCTTTCAACACTCCCATCATTGTTGTACTTAATCTTGTAGACCCATTTAGTACCAGTCTTTTTTTCTTGTCATGTGGAAGCTCTATAAGCTCCCAAGTATCATTCTCATGAATGGAATCTATCTCTTCTTGCTTGCCTGCACCCAAACCTCATTAGTAGTTGCATCTTCAAAACATGATGGTTCAAAATTAGCCTTGGAAAGTTTTTCAAAATTTACCGTCTCACCTCTTGGATTTTCTTCACGTGCTTCATTTGTAATCCTCTGATAAATGTCACTTAAGCTTCTTACCTTCCTTGTAGAACTTGGACTTGAAGCTATACTTGCACTTGGAATTAATGAGGGGATACTTGGTGGACTTGTAGCTCTTGGAACTAAAATGTTAGTGGGTTTCTCATGATTAATTTCATCAACAATACCATCATTCAAAACATATTTTGACATCTAACCATGGAATTTTTTATGACCATAAACTCTCCCTTCATCAAAAATCACATCACTAGAGATAACAATGTTATGGGTGAGAGGATTATACAACCTGTAAGCCTTAATTTTCTCACTATATCCAATGAAAATACATGATTCAATTTTTGGATCTAACTTTTTCCTCTTTTTTTTTACTACATGAACATATGCTAAACACCCAAAAACTTTGAAAATTCGGACATTAGGATTTTTCTCATACTAGGCTTCATATGGAGTCATCATATTGAGTGCACTAGTGGGACTCCAATTAAGAATATATATACTGTTGTAGCAACTGAATCACCCCAAAAAGAATTGCTTAGTCCCTTGGTTTGAAGCATACTTCTTGCCATTTCTACCACTATACGATTTTTTCTTTCTACTAGTCCATTTTGTTGAGGTGTGTAAGCAATGGTGAGTTGTCTTTTGATGCCATACATATCACAATAATCCTGGAAATCTCTTAAACAAAACTCTCCTCCATGATCAGTCCTTAAGCATTTGATACTACATCCTTTTTATTTTTCCACAAGGGCTCTAAACCTCTTGAATGTCTCAAGGGCTTCATCCTTGATCTTCAAAAAATAAACCCAATACTTTTATGAGTAATCATCAATAAAAGTAATGAAATATGATGACTTACCAAAACTCTTTGTCTACATAGGACCACAAATGTCTGAATGAACTAAATGAAGGGGACAATGGGCCCTCCATGCACTACCTTTTGGAAATTTATCTCTTGCATGTTTTCCTTTGGCACATCCTTCACAAAATTCTTTATGTTATTCAACCTTATGCAAACTAGAAACTAATGCTTTTGATGTTAGAGTCTTCAAACTATGGAAATTTAAATGCCCATACCTGAGATGACACAACCAACTTTTGTCCTCATATGCCATATTAGCAAAATTGATGCTATGTTCTCCAAACTTCAATAGAAACATTCTATTCTTTGACATAGGCACAACTATAACCACCCTATTGCCTTGATTCTTATAATAAATTATGCATTGCTGATTTTAAAACACCATCTTATAATTTTTCTCACACAATTGCCCAACACTCAATAGATTATGCTTTAATTGTGGAGTGTAATAAATTTCTTTAAAAAATTTCATACCTTCTTTAGTAGGAACTTCCATAGCTCCTTTTGCAGCAACCTCCAATGATTTGTCATCACCAAGCTTGATCTTGGATTTGAAACTTTCATCCATTAGAGAAAAAAGCTTCTCATTCCCTGACATATGGTTAGAACACCCTGAATCTAAATACCAAACATCTTTAGAAATATTTTTGAAGCTTTTTCATAAGATATAAATAAATTATTAGGAGAAGCCTCATCACCTTATTGAGCATAATGAACACTTTTATCATTATTACCTTCTTTTAATTTTCACTCTCTTTCAAAGTGGCCATACTTGCTACAATGGTAACACTAGATATTTCTCTTATCAAATCTTCCTCTACCTCTTCCCCTTGAGTCACCTCTTCCTCTTGAATTGCCTCTTCCTCTTGAACCACCGCTTCCTCTATTTCCTCTTGAAGGATTTTGATTTTGACCTCTTCCTTGACCTTGGTTGCTACTACTGGCGTCTTCATTCTTTGTAATTTGCAATTTGGAGGAAAAAGTTTCTCATCACTTTGCCCAAATGAATCTCTCAATCTCTCTTCATGAGACATTATAGATCCAACTAGGTGATCAAATTGATGGTTAGTCAAATCCTTGCTCTCTTCAATGATTATTGCTACATGGTTCCACCTTGATGTTAGAAACCTCAAAAAAAAATTATTACAACCTCGTTGCTTACTATTTCTCCTAGAGCGACCATCTTATTAACCACATCATTGACTCTTACACAATAATCACTTACTTTCTCAGTTTCTTGCATCTTCAAATTTTCTAAGTCTCTCTTCAACGTCTGTAACTTCACAACCTTGACCTATTCACTGCCTTGGTAAGCTTCCTTTAGAGTCCTCCAAGCTTCTACAGCTAACTTTGCACTTGCAATCCTTGAAAATAAGCTCTTATCAAGAGCTATTTGAATATGAAACAAGGCTTGAGAATTCTTCTTTTTAGCCTCCTTCTTAGCTATTTTGTCATTGGGTGCTAGAGAATTCCCATTTGTTGGCCCTTCATAACCCATTTTGATGATCTCCCACAAATATTTCCCTGTCAAAAAGGTCATAATCTTGATGCACCAATATTCATAGTAGCTTCCATCAAAATCAGGAATTGGCAAAGAATTTAGACTTGACATGATCACAAAAAAATTTCCTGCTTTGATACCAAATGTAGAATCTAAAACAAAGCCTTATTCTTGATTTGAAGGTTATGAAAGATAATAGTAGAAAAAGAAAGCAAAACAATTAACTTAGAAAATTGAGCATACAAATAATACATAGTTTTGTATTTTGCAAACTAAATAAATGTCTCTTTATTCATGTTTTTATAAGAGATAAACTCAACCAATACATAGTTCACAAAAAATAAAAAAGACTAAAGATCTATCCGTGCATTACTCTCTCGGTGGGATTTGGCAGTGAAAGCAAAGTTTATTAACTATTACCAAAGAAAACTAAGGTTGTTATAAATAAATAAATCCACATGGGACATGCAACATACAATCTAAAGGAATCTAACAAACTAATTCTATGCAAGACATTCAACGACGGTAGAACTAGAATTCAACTAATTGTCCAACATTAGTTATCAATAGAGAGTGTGATGAGCTTGTAGGAAATTTTAAAAGCGTGGAAGCTTAGACAAAATACATGAATAGATTGAAAAAATACCTCGAAGGGATGTCATCTCATGGAAGGCAATGATTATATGTAGATGGAAATATTTTGAATTATGTGTGAACATCTATCAAAGCACAATGGAATGGAGTTTTTGTCAAGTATTTTAAATTTATTTTCCTTTGGTAAAAATGTATATCAAATGTTGGAGCATAGGTAAGGCACCTAAACTATTTGGCAAAACACTTCAAACAAATGTGGTCTCATAGTGTGCCATAATCACAGGGATAAATAGTACGCATGAGCAAGTTGATAGAATGCCATAAAGAGATGTCATTTTATGGAATATTGTAATCATGAGATTTTCACAAAATGAATTTGTTGAAAGCGCTCTTGAAACTTTCAAACAAATGCATTTGTCAAGTCAAGATCTACAACGTGTTGATGGTGTTTTCTGCACAGCAACAACTCAGACAAAATGCAATATTCTATCTCTCTTGAAAGGTTATTTCCAACAATAAATTACTAAAAATCACCCCAAGGTCTCTCGGGTGTCAGGTCATGACAATGCATAAATAACTCAGATAATATGTGGAATGCTGGTAATCACAATCGGACCTTACTACAAGCAAACTGTATCTTTCCAATTTCAAATTATTTATCAGATTTTGCAATATGATGATCTCAAATCCTAAATCTAACCAGATGATAAAGAAATAGCAAAAGATAAGGGTGCAAGGATATGACAAGATCTAAACTATTCCTAGAATGAACAATGCAAATGATAGATATTTGGAACAGACCAATCTCAAATAACCGATCCTTGATCAACCCACAATGCAATATCACAAGAACGGTGCAATCTTCTAAGGTGTACAGATTTTCAAATCATAGACATTCATCCACAATTGAACTAAGCACAAAATAGATATGTGGTTCAGGTTGACTTCACTAGCCTACTACAATCAGATAGTTACTGGGAGTATAGACCAGAGATTGATACAAACATTCCAAATATTAAATCATGAACATCATTCACCAATTAATCTAATTCTAAAACACTAAATTCTAAATCTTTAAGCAATTTGAAAGATGAAACAACAGGAACCATGCAAGATAAGCTAACACAAGAGATTTCACAAGGAAAACCACAATGTCTTCAATTGTATTAAATCATCAAAATGCTGCAACAATTCCATTGTTCTGTAACAATGTTTGCTTCAAGAAATTAACTACTACTCCTACTACAAAATTCCCTAGCTCTTTCTGCTCTTACTTGTCTCTATTACTTTCTAGCTAACCCTTTACAATGAGGCATGAATGCCTTTATAGAAAATTCTCAAGATATGTCAGCCCAGCCAAACATTTACAAAATAAAAACAACTAAAACAAGTCGGCCTTAGGAATTTCAAAATAAGGCACATATTAAATGTCGATACATCATCAAGGTTGGCCTAGACACAGTCCCCAATGTAACCTAGATCAACACATGCCCCATGATAATAGGGAAGCACAAATCTCAAAATGGCATTAACTACCGCCTCCCTTATCCTTATTCTGGGCCAATGATCCTTGAACCCTCAAAAACACTATATCTAGCTCGGCGACAGGTGGCAAAGGTAAGATCTTAAGCCGACATTCAGTGGAGCCAATCTCCTCCTTTGACTGCTTGATAGTCTTATTCCAATCATCTTTGTGGGCTTGATACTTGTCCATTACCGCCAGATAAGTTGCTGCATCATCCAGCTGGTGTCTTGTTATAACATTCTCGGAATCTGGAGCATAAACATCATGCCACCATTCCTTTAGTTGTTCCAGACTTAGGTACTTAGGGGCAATCTTTCTCTTGCCAGTCATGACCTCAAAAAATGCAATGCACCCCTCATATACCCTAGTTAAGTCACCATCTATCAACTTCTTTCGCTTCTGAATCTTCCTCATGGCCTTCTGCCGAATCTGTAGAGCCTCAAACCATTCCCAAGGTTCACTAAGTCTAGAGGAAAGAAGGATCCCATCTGCAACCAATTGATCTTTACCATATTCTGTGATGACTTTGGATTTCTGCAGTAGAAGGTCGATGTCCTCCTTGTCCTGGGATAACACATATTCCAGCAATTCCTTAGCTCTGATTGTATCCTTTCCAACTGAAAGGATCTCCTTGATGGCATTATCTCCTTTTACTTGCACATCCCTCAGCCAATTTGATGCAGTTTGAGTAGAAGCCTTCATCCTTTCAATTTCAGAGATGGTTTCCTTAGGTAAGAAATCAGGAGTGGCAGAGGAATATGGGTGAAGAGATTGTAGAGGCTTCATCACCTCTTCCAAGCATTTCTTAAGTATCTCATTTTCCTTTCTTAGCTCATGCTTGGTCTGAGTCTCCTTCCTTAATTTGTCAACTATCATAGCACTAGACCCTTCATACTCCTCAATATCCTGTTCCATAGATGTTGGCCCAAGGTTAAAAGTCTGCACATTGTAATCTGTACCAGTGACTTCTTCTCTAGTCTTATCAACAGTAGGAGTGGCAACATGGATAACTCTGTTATTTACTTCATCCCTTTCTATTCTTGAAACTACCTTAGTTGCCTTCTTCTTCTTACCTTTACCAATCTTAGACAGCATCTCATCCCAATCCAAAGGAGTGTCTTCAATAACAACTTGTTTCTTCCTTATAATCTCCTTTTCAAGCCAATCTGGGACAACAGGTTCTACCTGGATTTCCTCTGTTTTTGCCTCTTCATGCTATTCTGTTGTTTTCTCCTTTTCCTTTTCAGGGAACTACTCACCTTGATCACCTTCCTCAACCTCCACCTCTTGCACCGGCGATGGGGTTCTGACAGGAATACTTTCCTTTTCAGGTGATCCATTACCTTTGCTACTTGCCGGAGAATCTTCATATTGGACTAGTGGGGAAGAGTGATTTTCCACCTCTTCAACTTTGAGCTCAACTGCCACACCAAAGAGTGCTCCTTCCTTGAAAGGTTCTACCTCTCTATTGATCTCATGTTCCTCAAAAATTTCTTGCTCAGGCACGCTTGGTGGAGGAGAAGCAGCCTTAGATGGCTTCACAGCTGGTGACTTTGGAGGAGGATCCACCTTTTGCACAGTTTCCTTAGGGGATGGAGTCCTTGATTTCCTCGAATAAACCTTTGTCTTTTCCCCTGAACTCTCCACATCCACAATCGGAGGCTCATCTTTTGAGGTATCCTGACTTTTCTTCTTTGAACCCCTAGCTGTTCTCGTCCTCTTTGGTGGTGGAGGAACATCCTCTTCTTCTGGCTTTTCTAACTCTTCCTCATCAGAGGACCTACCTATCTTCAAAGCCCGACTTCTTTTCTTTCCTTTTGGCTTTCTTTTTGGTTCTGGCTCACTTTCTTTAGGGCCTTTGATCTTTATTTTGAAAGGTGAGCTCTTTTGAGTTTTCCCTTTGGGGTCGTCCTCCCAGATTCCTCTGAAGTAGACATAGGATTAAGGTTTCCCATCAAATTAAAGGTACAAGGTACCTTATCACTCTCCAGCTCCCAAACCTTATGTTTTAGCCATGAAGTAGTAAATTTCATGACAGGGGCCATTAGGTCTTCCAACTCTGTGACCTCATCCTCATTCCAGTTTATTTCCCCGATTGACCTGTCCTTAACAGATTCATAGGCATGGTCCTGTACCAGGTTTCCATCATCCTCTAGTTGGTCAAGGATTAACTTAACATTATATTGCCTAATTACATCAACAGGAAGCCTAGAATACCTTTTCTTCCTTGCCTCAAAATCATCCTTGATATTGGCCCAATAGTCTTCTAGGTCATCCTTATGATGGTACTCTTTGGTGGCCTTCTTCTGTGCTTCCCTGGTGATATCAAAATTTGTTCTCTTGGAATGGAAGGAGAAACCATGAGCTACCAACTCATCACCTACTGCGTGTGCTGATTGAATGGAAGGGCACACTTCTGCTACACCAATTCCAAGAGGGAAATCCCCACCAAAGCCTGTTTTATGCTTCTCCTTTTTGATAATTACATCAAATTCACATATTTGTCTCACCAATTCCAATAACACAATATGATCCATAGGGTACCTAGGCAACCTGTATGGAGCAGCCGGGCATCCATCAATTCTAATGTAAGAAAAGGTAGGAAACTGAGTGAACCAGGCTCCATATCTCTTTATCAATTCCTTCACTCCATCTGACAGTCTCACATGCTCAACATTTTGAAGCATCCTAGTGATATGCATTGTGAATGCATCATTGGCTCTTCTATAATCCTTGTGTCCTAGGTGCAATTCTGGGTAAATCTCATAGACTATGTCCTGTCCAAATGTCCCCTGTGGATTCAAACCCCTGTATGGGTAGAATCTAGCTAACACATACATCACATATGAAGACATGGTGAACTTCTTGGTCTCTAAGACATCCCTTAGCTGTTTATTAATCACAGCACTAATAAGCCCTGCCCAATGATAGTTGGTTCCTTGTTCAATCTTGTTGATCACATGGACCATCCAGTTTTCCAACACCCTTGCACTCTTCAAACCTGCCACTCTGCTCAAGAATGTGATCGCATCATAAATATCTGATTTGAATTTGATCCTGTGCAATTGCTTGGGCAGTTTGGAGTAATGTGACTTTGGCTTTTCCAACCAGGAATTAATCATTTGCTGAGCTTTGGTTGGCTCATTCTCATAATATGTCCTGGCCATGTCCATGTTCAAAGCACACACAGAAGGTAAATCTGGCATGTCAAAGGCTTGAGCAATAGAAACAGGACTGAAATTGGCCAAGACTCTCCCCTCAGTGCTCACCACCCTTTGTGTGTCGAAGACATACTGCCGGGCACACTCTAGGATTAACTCGTAGCACTGGATTGCAGGAGGAAACCCTGCCACATGCACCAATTCGGACTTCATCATTCCCTGTCTCAGGACCGACAAATCCTTCTTAGCTGTTCTTTTTTTAAACTCTTTGTATCTCTAGGCTCCAACATTGGTGTCAGACACTTCGAACCACACAGAAGATATCTTGCTGTCAAGGAGCTGGCTTTTGGTGTCTAATCTTAATCTCTCTACATCTGAAATAGAGGATCCTTCCGTGTCACCTTTGGATTTTCCTGCAGCGGCCTTGCTTGATTCAGCCTGCATTCACGAAAGAATGTCATGAGTATCCAATTATCACACATATTCCAATCAAAGGATTAGCATAAAATCATAAAATCCATCGAAATCTATCACAAATCACCAATCCTTGAAAATCAAGAAAAACAAAGCAATCCGGGAAAACGAGGTAAGCCAGGAAAATCTAGTCGGGGCAAAATTTTGGAGAAATCCGACCCAGACGGATTCTTGCTACCAAAACATCATTAGTCAAATAAATCGCTAGTACGAACAAAAGATCATAAGATTATCATGAAATTCGTTCATTAGCAACAAGAAATAAGCATTAAGCACTTACTCCGTTAATCCTATCTTCGGGAAATCGAAAGAGATGAAACTAGACAGGAAAACCAGAAAAGTCCAGATGGGATAGATTTTCGCGGATAGTTTGAGGTTCCAGAATTCGTCATACTCCACGGAATTAGCCAAAATCGGGAAAATCCGGGTGCGCCGAAATTCCGCAGACACCACGGGAACCCGATGAAAGACAACACGCGAACCAGCGACTGAATGTTCATGCACAACCTTACTAATTGGGATTCGAATGATTTCAAAATTGACGTCAACCAATCAAGATTCAAAATGAAAATGAATTTAAGTTCTCAAGGCTCTCAAATGACGAGTTCTCATGGCAAAACAATGATGCCCTAATTTTGACTAATAAACCTCCCGCCATGAAAACCAGGGTTAAGCTCGGGGTTTGAAATGCCATCTACGAAAAATCAATCTAAAGCACTCCGAGGCTTCCCAAGGGAGGGGATGTTTTAACATTGATGGAGGATATGTAAATCGCCACAATTTCATTGACCCTAACAAGATTTGGGCAAAGTATCAAAAATCCTAACCTCACAGGATACAACAAATTACGCACTTAGGACAAAAATTTGACCCATAACACCATCCGAATGAACGCCCCCATCATGAAATGAATAAATACAAGCACACATGGCACGGGTGATGAAGTTTTCATGAAGAGATGGGTCAGACCCCAATTCGATAAGAAGAAAATCGTGACTAAACATGGGCCGACCCGAAATGACCATTAATCAACTCAGAAAACTCAATCATTGCGTAAACAAATGGAAGGGCCATCGACAACTTACCATGGATTAACCCAGATGAAACTCGAGCTCAAAGAAGCAACCACAAAGCAAACACGCCCTAGCAATGAAAACTTTAATCAGCGCTCCAAACAATCCACATGCAAGCGGCTCAAAATCAATGATCAAAGCTCGAGCAAGGAATGCACTCAGACGCCAAATTAGCAAACAAGTGAATAATGAAATCGAAATGAGCTTAAAAGGTTTTAAATCCACCCATTTACGTGTTTGAGCAAAGATACTTCGGGCATTAATGAGCGACAAAACGTGTTTGAAAAATCTAGAAACCCGAGCCCAGGACGAAATTTCAGAAAATCTCAAGATACGCGGAAAATCCGGATGAACACGAATTCCATGGATATGGCAGAAACCGAGACTTTAATGAAGTCCAGGATTTTAGTGCAGTCCGACAAAATTTGCCAGAACCAAAAAATCCTGGAGTCAAACAGAAACCCGGATTCGGAAGATTCCACAGGGAACATACAATGAACCAAGGCGCGGGAGAATCCGTCGGAGCTGGAAAATCCCGGATTTAGGTCAAAACCCGGATTTTCACCAAAACCCAAATTTAAACAATTCAAGCCTCAAGTCAAGACCAAAACCAGTAAGATCAATATCCCAAGACCTTAAAAGACAAATCTCATAAAACCAGAGGTCAAAAGACATCACTAAAAGAGGGTCCCTACTCCAAGTGGGGCGTGTGTGCAAAACTGCACAACACAACAATCTACAGTGCTATATATTTATGGTGCAAATGCATATTATCAATTTAGTTCCATAGAGAGCCAATAGATTATTTTCATTATAGGTATAGTAATACAAAGTTTGTATGGTGTAACATTCTTGAAATATTGAAGTATTTGTGATCATGGAAATAGACCATTGTCCCCCCTTACATGGAACCTAAGGATTGACTATAAATTTAACATGGAGAGCGATTGATTGAGAAGTGTGGTTCTTTACTCTTTGTATAGTTTTGGATATACCAATGGATGTACAATCATGTGCCTCAATAAGAACTTTGATAAGAAAATGTGTAATTTTAGGGTTGCTAAAACCAAAGATGATGAAGAACTTCCTACATTGATTATCCTTATAGTTATAGCAAGAAATTCAAATGCCCACTCCATCCTCCAAGAGTTTTACTCAAGTAATAATTTCATAGCGAGCATTTTTGAATTGAGTGAATTGGATAGTTGTGATTTGACCTTAAAGGGGAGCGAAGGGGAGGAGCATGAGATTGAATCTATTTTTGGAGGAAACTATCTCTTGAACCCTGAAAAGAATACAAATTTGGAGTTTTCTTGCCCTTTCAACAATGATTTGCAACTGGATGCACCTTTTGGTTCCTTTAAATACATGAGGAAGTTCGATGCAGACATGTCATATCCATCTGTGCTTATGGCTTCTAGTCAACCTTAGGAGAATGTTCTCTCCAAGTCATTAGTAAGGTCATTCATAAGTCCTAATTCGCAAGGAGTAGAAGTAGAGTCCATATATGCAGAGAATATCACATTAGCAGATGACTTCGATTGGACATTCTGCTACAAAAAATAACTATTGAAGAAGAAACTTGAGTAAGGATATATGCATCATGGTTTGTACCTTTGAGTTGGTTATTTGTGACCATATTTTTTTTGGTTGCAACACACTTTTGAGAAGTTCTACATGGCTCCTTTCCAACAATTATATTAAAGTAATCATATTATGCAACTTTTCCCAAAGGTTGGCTTCTAGTAGCAGAAGTGAAGAGCAAGTTGATCTAGATAATGGTGGTGCCAATCCAAATAAATTTGTGAAGGCTCTCAATTGTCTTGGTTTCAACATTGTCTTCAAGGATTTTTCAAATAAAAGGTTCATAATATTTTATTTCACAAAGGAGGTATGTTATCTTCCTTTAAGTTGATTTTCTAGCTACTTTATCTCCTCACCCATCATTTCATGTTTAAGGTAACTTTTATAATACATTAATAGTATGATTGGTGCCCATACGTTTTTTGGATCTAAATTTTGTAAGATATCTACAAATTTTGACTAGATAGGATTTATGGCTTGTATGTAGTATGATCATGCCATGAGATGGAAAATGTTTATAACATATGTATTTATGCTCTCAAGTCTTAAGTTCAAATGATAAAAGTTTTACTAATCATAGATTTTATGACAAATATTGTCATGCATACAAATGAGACAACCCCATATGGTGAAGGGATGAATCATAATGAGGATTTTCCCTCAATAAAGATCCTATTTTCTTGGTCAATGAAATAATTTAGCCTTACAATAGTAGTTAGTAAATTACAATCTTGGCTCCACACACGTTGGAAAAACATTTTCCTAGGTTGCAAGGTTTGAAAATTTAAAAGCTATTGTAAGATGAATTTTACACTTCAGTTCTCTCATCAGTGAATTTTACTTCTTGACAAGTTTTAAGAGATTTAATTCTTATGTAATAATATTTAGCGTGGTTAATTATAGGTTAAAAAATCATATGAAGCTCTAGTGCAACATGAAAAAAAGATAGAGAGATATAGTTTTTTGTTTTTCCTTTCTTCTTTGAGATATTGAATTTGTGATTATAATGAGTGCTAATCATATTCAATAATTTTCCCACATCTTGGTTATTAAATAGGATTTTGTGTTTAGATAATTAGACTTGATATTAACAATCCTTTTTAACCATGTGTAAGTGCAATCTTTGGAAAGAATGGGATTTTGGTAAATATATTTATTGAAACTAATGATTGTGTGTTTAATTATTAGCATGTGATACAAAAACCACAAGGAAGTCAAGTGTCAAAGCGAAAGTAGCTTCCTACACTAATATAAGTAGGGGAGAGTTACAAAATTTTCCTTTTAACACCTTTAATAGTTACAAAATGAAAGATGCAAATTCAAAATTTAAGCAACACAAATAAAAATGCAAACCATAACACAATGTTTACATGGGAAAATCCTTTCAGGGAAAAACCCACACTTCAAATCACACGACTCAACTTATAAATTATCAGCAACAATATCAGTTACAATACAATCTCAAGAGCAATTCTCAGGAGTCTTCACACTATGACAAGAATCTAGATAAATTTAAGTAGTATAACGACATGTAAGCTTCTTCAAACTTTTCACCATAAAAATGCACTAAGTTTGCAAGTATTTGTAACCTCTTAAGATGAAACAAGGTGCCTAAAACTTGCCATAACCAATTCCAATTCCCAAGGTGTGAACATGAGTTCATTATGACATGTCATAATCAAAACTCATAATTATGGCATTCTTCCATAATCAACCCCTATTCCATAAAATTAGCCACCATTGCACTTGCAATGAGACTACATGCATGCAAATACCTTGCATGTGTAGGAACCCTCATCATATGGGTCCCACCTATCATAGTTAACTAGAAATCTATCATTCTTGAATCTTCCACTATCATAATCAATCATAATCTAACATAGAAAGTTGTCATAGCCCATTACATAGTAACTTATGACAAATGCCATCAATTTAGGCACAAATATAGGTCCCCCAAAGTGGATGACTACCTCCACTAATCTAGCTTGCAAATTGTACATGTCACTTGCCATGTAGGATGCCACATTAGCTATAGGTCTCACAAAGTGACATCAATTTATGTAGGCAATTAAACATTATAATATAAATAAATACATCACAAAATAATAAATAAGTGCTAGGACTCAAAGGTTGAGACACCCTAATCCCAACATTCTCCCACTTGTCGAAGACCTGTCAAGAGTCATATGAAATCATCTACTTAGGGCCCCAAGGCCCATGGAATCAAAACAACATCTAAAATTCTTTGTGCTCACTAGTTTCATCAGTGCATCTACAACATTTACCAAAGTTTCAACCTTCTCCAAGTTCACCTTTCCATCTTCTACTATATCACAAATAAAATGATATTGAACATCGATGTGCTTTGTTCTAGCAAGAAGGTGGGATTATTTACTAAACAAATGGCACTCTGACTATCACAATAGATAGTAATCTATCTTGCATCTAAACCAATATTAGAACACAATCTCTTAAGCCAAATGGATTACTTACAAGCATGAGTAGCTTTCATGTACTCTACTTTTGTCGTGGACAAAGCGACTACAACCTACCACTTACTCATCCAACTTATAGCACCACCAAACATCATAAACACATAACCACTAGTGGATCTTCTATTTTCAATGTCACCTACCCAATTTTAATCCACATATCCATGAATACTCACAGAATGTTAAGGTCTAGTAAGATAACCATGAAAGCACAGAGCATATTCAGAAGTACCTTGCAAGTACCTAAACACTCTCTTGATTGCATCCCAATGTATTCGTGTAGGATTATCCATAAACCAATCAAGGACTCCCACTACTTGGGAAATGTTTGGCCTTGTATAGACCATAGCATGCATTAAACTTCCAATAACACTCGCATACAGTACTTTGGTCATGTCCTCCATCTTAGTAGGAGATTTTGGAAAATCATTCATAGAAAGCTTTATCCCCTGCATTACAAGAGCAACTAATTGCAATCTATCATGTTGAATATCTCCAACACTGATTTCACATACTTGCTTTGGCTTAACCAAAGCTTTCTATTAGCTCTATCACTCATGATCTTCATCCCTAGAATATACCTAGCTACACCTAGATCTTTCATCTCAAACTGTGCTGACAACTGAGACTTCAAATCTGAAATCATGCTTTTACCATTCCCAAAAATAACATATCATCTACATATAAAAAAATAATGAGAGTATAGCCATTTTTAGATTTATAATAGACACAATGGTCAAATTCAAATCTTAGAAATCTCAATGACACACATAGGTATCAAAATTTTGGTACCACATTCTAGGAGATTGTTTCAAACCATACTGAGACTTCTTTAGTTTGCAAACCAAATTTTCTTTACCTTTGAAAATAAAATGTTCTAGTTGTGTCAGATAAAACTCTTCCTCTAAATCATCATGGAGGAATGTTGTCTTCACATCCATATATTCCACTTCTAAGTTGCATGCTTTTGTAAGTGATAACAAGAACCAAATAGATGTCATCTTTGTAATAGGAGAGAATATCTCACCATAGTCAGTTCCCTCCACTTGAGAATACCCCTTAGCAACCAAATGTTCCTTGTGCTTCTCAACACTGCCATCAAGAACAAAATTCTTCTTGAACACACATTTACAACCAATGATTTTATGTCCATCAAGAAAAGGTACCAGATCCCAAGTCTTATTTTTCTTTAATGCAACCATCTCTTCATTCATGGCTTTCATCTAGGAATCAACATCACTCATACCCATAGCCTCTCTAACAGTCCTAGGCTTGAATCAATGTTATAAATCAAAGCAAAAATGTAATTGGAATTGAATAATGAATTTAACAAAACCTTTCTGGTTGCCACCTAACACACGTAGGCCTCCTCAATTCTTGAGGTTGAGGTTCTTCTTCTTTAGAAATTTCAGAGTTGCTTGAGCTCTCCTCATCATTAGGTCCAACAAGAGTGTGTAGTCTACCTTTCATCAAAGTAGGTGGAACCTAAAATACCTCCTTATCTTTCTCCTCTTTCTCTAGCTACAACTCAACAGTGGAAGGTTTCATCTCTCTAAAAATTACACTTCTACTATGCAGAACCTTCTAGGCCTCTAGATCCCAAAGCTTGTACCCCATCATAGTGATACCATAGTCGATGAAGATACACTTAACTGCCCATGTTCTCCAACTTAGACCTCTTCTCAATTGGAACATGAGCATAATCTTCACAACCAAATACTCTGAGATGTCTTAATGAAGGATTTTTACTAGACCATGCCTCCAAGGGTGTCTTTTCAACAAGCACTAATGTAGGAGATATGTTGATCAAATAACATGCAATGGCTACCACTTCTACTCAAGGCCAACACCACTCAACATACTTCTAGCCCTCTCCACAAATTTCTTGTTCACCCTATCTGTAACTCAATTTTATTGTGGGGTGTATGGAGTTGTATTATATCTCTCAATATTGTGCTCTTTACAAAAAATATTGAACTCTGTCAAATAAAAATCATTGCCATTGTCAATCCTCAAACACTTAATCTTTCTACTAGTCTAATTTTCGACCAAGGCTTCAAACTCCTTAAACCGATTAAAGACTTCAACTTTAATTCTGAGAAAATAAACAAATGTCCTTCTATTATAATCATCTATGAAAGAAACAAAATAAATAGATTTTGACAATGAAGGAACATTCACAGGACCAAACACATCAGCTTGAACATAGTCCAAAACCCCAAAAAACTTATGAGAACTAGAGTAGAAAGAAACATGGTGTTTTTTTCCATAAACACAATGTTTTCAAAAATCAAACTCAAGATTATAATCATCAAGGCTCTTTTTTTTAGGGCTTTAAGATCCTTCTCACTGATGTGATCAAGTCATTAGTGTCATGACATAGTCTTCTCTGTAGGAATATTCATTTCCATGGAATGAGAAACCTTAGGTACCCAAAATGAAAAACCATTAGATGTAGCTACAATAAACTTCTTCTCTATACAATCTAATGGTGAGGATGAAGAATCTAAAGGTCTCTTATTTTGTGTATCAGAAGGACTATTGCACTGAACTGTGCATGCATCCGAGTTGTACAAGGTGCCAATCTGAACACCCTTAGCCAACACCATAACTCCTCTTATCATCTTACATCCTCCACCAAATAAAACAACTTGTATTCCCACATCATTCAGTTTACTCATAGAAAGAAGGTTTCATTCCAAACCTAGGATATGCAAGACACCATTGATTGTAACAGCCTAACTAGATTTATTTCAGAAAAATAAATAAATATTGACATCATAAATATCAATTTAGTGACAAAAATTTCTTAGCTAATTCCATTTATCAATTTTATGTCATAAATCAGAAATATATAAATATATTCCATATGTCAATAGTTACATACATGTTTGAATAGGTATCCAATGCCTCAAATTCAATTCAAATTACATAGTTTTCTTACAAATACACAATTTGTTCCTTTACATCAATGGTACAATACATAATAGAATTATGATATGATTCCTTCATGACAACTCACCTCCACTAGTGGACGAGAATGTGATTGAGGTGCTTTTCCACCCAACTACGAAGCAATGCTTCCCTAGAATTCTTTAGTCAATTGAAGAATACCTGACCCTACATTAAACACTTAGCAAGAGATACAGTTTGCAAGGTGGAATCTGTGCGTGCCTAGCTACATGAATTTCCATCTACTTTGTTAGAATATGCAAGTTCCATGTTAGGTAAATTCAATACAATAAAGAGAGGGTAAATAGTACAATTTGTTCCATATACATATATAAAAATGACTGCAAAGCTTGGCCAAGCTCATGTTGTATAAAATACAACTTTGGTTGGATTTGGAAAAGCAAATCTACTCTCTTTGGCACCCGTTCTGGAAAATAAATCTTATCATATCAAGGGGTATCCCTCCCTTTAACCATCCATTAGAAACATTCTAGCATTCTATAGTTAACCAAGAATTCTTGTATCATTCCATTCAATAAAATCAAATAATATTCATTCACACTTGGTATATCTATTCATCTAATATCATGCATATTTGTAACTCAATACTGTTCCAAATTTATAGTTTGATTCCATTTGCAAAACATCTATAACTTGATTAATAAATAAAGTAAATCAAGATGAATAAGAAGGTATATCACATGTATGTGAGCATGCATAAAGGAATCTTTATGTATGATCACATATATGCCTAGAAATGAATAATTTAGGAATATGCATATACATTATAAAATTTAAATGAAAAATATCTTTTGCATAAGTATGCTTTCCTATTCAAAGAAGAAATATAGCATCAATTCATTCAAATGGTTCTCTCAAATAGAAAATATCATCTATTTCCAGTTTCAGATACAATGTAATCGTCAATTTTTCACAGTCATAGATTTATATAGAATCAGGTTGATGAATCTGAACAAAAATACATCACCCATTAATAGAAAATAAGAGTATTCGTTCTATTAAAAAACTAAGTGTTTATACTTGTTTTCCTTGTTCAAAGTATTCATTGAAATAAAATGTAGACCCTGCCCATCAAACCATTTCTTCTAGAGGATATGATACACATGTTATCAACCCTCGATAACATGATATCATATGCCTTTGGGGTTGCTTAACTTTGGCAAAAATCTTTCAAGCCATGGGTTTTACCCTTTTTGGTGTTTATCACCACCAAAATACATGAATGAAATTAACAAAAATAGTTGATACTTTCGACTCAAATTTAACAGAGTATTCAATAGAGATCAAATAAGAGACAATTCTCATGTGTTAAATTCATATGCATATACAAGTATATATACACATATATTCATAAGATCTACCATGCAATACAATAATGGTTACTAGTGTCACAGCGTGGGAAGGCCATCGCGGGTTCAACAGAGAGTTTTAACATCAAGAATTCATTGTTTGATCTCCCCACCACATTACAGTGGGTCGTGAGACCCATATTAAAAAGCAATTGTTGCTTCACTCAGCCTCTAAAATATGAGGCGATCTTCTCCACCCTAACCTTACATTAGGTGGAAAATAAAAGTACAGTGCGAATCAATTTAAATAAAATGTGTTAGAGGTTAGCCCTTCAGCTAGTTGCCTAGGATGATAAACATATATAAGTGGATTACTTAGAAATACATTTGGGTTAGCCAATAGGGCAAGACCCAAAATGGATAAAATTTATGCACATAAAATGATGCATCATGGGTGTAAAGCCCAGACTCCCAAACATACGGTTGATCAATATTTACAAGAGATTACAAAGCTTCAAAAGCTCGGCCCTCATGGGCTTCACAATAGATTGACATAGTCAATCTCCCCGATAGCAAAACCCAAAATTCATGCATGCACAATAAACACACATATTGGTGTAAAAAGAATAGGAGATAATTTTGATAACATATGGCTAAAACAACAAGTTTGAATTATCTCCAATGATTTTTGGCCTGGTGATTTTTCCTTTCTATAGAATCACTCTGCTTTTTCCTTCCAATTTGTCAATTTTCTCCTCTCTTGCTTTTTTCCTTCTTATTGGTTTTTTCTCCCCATTCTCAATTCGAATTCATCCCTTGCTATATTGGGTAGGACGTGGAAACATAATTTTTGCAACCTTCATTATGTTAGTTGGCTACCCACTCCTCCATATGAGGGAATCAACTTCTATCTATATTTGGTGGGAGTTACGTACATTTGAATTTCCCACGATTTCAAAAATCCTTCACACCTTTTTTGTATGTGTATATATATATTTATATATATATCCCATATATATATATAAATATACATATATATTTATACAAATAATTTCACACATTATCCTTGAGATTAGATACATATATGAAATCACTTGTCTATTCAAACCACATTTCAAATTCATCCAAAAGAGTGAACAAATGAAATCATCTTTTTGTACAAGATATATATTGAATTTCCTATTCAATTTCATTGAATATAAATTTTGAAACAGACAAAATGAGACAAGAACACACAACTTTGTTCTTTCCATTAGTTATAATTCTCACACCAAGTATGAATGCAATTTGTCAACTTTTCAAACATGTGCAGATGTCACATTCTATTGTGGTGTGTGATATTCCAAATTCCATCCTCGCTTACCATGGTCATCTGGCTAAGCGTGCCTACCTCAATCAAGTTCTCGTCCTTCAACCTTTTTCTTGCACACATATTCCTACACTTGTCCACTTATCAGTAACCTTCAACAATTAATCCCATAAAATAATTTCTTAAATAAGGAAATTGCATATTATTCATTTTTAGTTTAATCATTGCATTCTATCAAATTCCATAAATAAAATGCTAAATTCTATTTTTCCAAATATTTCAATTCTCCTCAAATTTTAAAATGCAAAAATGAAATCGAGATATGAAATCCTTCCCCACTTAAAAGAGATATCATCTTGATGTCTGATAAAACAAAATTGGTTTACATATGTTTGTCATTTCACCTTGTTTCAATTCAAACATCATAACATACCAATTCCAAAATATCAGGCATCAATATATAGATAATCACAATTCATATTTTGTTCAAGCCAAAACATCATAGCATACTAATCCAAACTTTTAGGCGTCAATACCAAAAATTATCATCAATAGTCTATCTAGGAAAGAAAATGAGGGAAGGAGCGTTCTATTTATTCTGCATCCTCCCATGTAGCATTGTCCTCATGATACTGGTCCCATTGGACCTTATACTGAACAATGTCCTTGTTTCACAACTTGATGTTGCGTCTATCTAGAATTCTATTGGGCTCCACTAGCGCCACTCTTGGATCCTCCACCTATAAAGAATGCTAATCAAGTATATGAGATGCATCTGGGTGTTATGTTTTTAATAAAGAAACATGAAACACATTATGAAGTTGAGCTAGAGCAGGGGGTAGAGCAAGTTTGTATGCAACTGGGTTGATCACTTCCAACACATCAAATGGACCCACGTATCTTGGGGCCAACTTGGATGACTTCCTAAAGGTAATAGAGCTCTTATGCATATTGACTCTTAGAAAGACCATGTCTCTGACTGTAAAGTGTCTAAAGGTTCTATTTCTATCGACATAACTCTTTTTCCTATCTACCGCTTCCTTCAGTGTACTCTTGATAAGCCTCATCTGCTCTTCCATTTCTCTTAGCATCTCAGGACCCACTATGTTCATGTCTTCCAATCTGTCCCAACTAATGGGAGTATGACACTTCCACCCATACAAAGCCTCGAAAGGTGTCATTCCTAGGGATGTACGATGGTAGTTGTTATAAGAAAATTTTACTAGTGGTAGATACTCTTCCCATTTGTACTATTGATCCATACAATACATCTAAAGGAGGTCTTCTACAACCTGATTTACTCTCTCGATTTGACCATCAGTCTGAGGATGATAGGATAAATTGAAGTTTAACTTAGTCCCCAATGTTGCATTCAAGGTCATCCAAAACATGGATTTCATTCATGTATCTCAGTAAGATATAATGGTTTTTGGCACTTCGTGTAAACAAAAGATCTCCTAGACAAATTTCTTGGCCAAGGTCAATGATACATTTGTAAGGTTCCCTAGAATAAAATGTGCCACCATAGTTAACTTATCAACTACTACCAGAATGAAATCATACGTGCTCTTGCTTAGAGGTAACCCCTATACAAAGTCCATACTAATCACTTTCCATTTATACTTAGGTATATCATGGGGATAAAGGAGCCCTGCTAGATGCATGTTCTTAGCCTTGAATTGCTGACACTCCAAGCATTTGGCTACATATTCTACTATGTCCTTCCCGAGTTTTGGCCAAAAGTACATGACTTTTAGTTCTGTGATCATCTTTGTAACTTTGGGGTGTCCTGAATATGGTGCACTGTGGACCTCATCTAAGACCAACTTCCTAAGTTATCTAGAGTTTGGGATATACATTCACCTTTGGTATCGTAAGATATAGCTTGGTTCAAGCTCATACCCATTAAATTGATTGTCTGCTAGATTCTCTTCTAGAGCCTTTTTCACCCTCTCATAATGCTCATCTCCTTGCAAGTGTTGCAAACCCTATTGTTTCAAGTTGAATCTCACAGAGGTTATAGCCACCAAATGTCTTCATCTACTAAGAGCATCTACCACTCAATTTTATTTTCCTTTTATGTACTCAATTCCAAACTCATACTTGCAAAGAAATTCTAGCCATCTCCTTTGACGTGCATTAAGGTTAGGCTGAGTAAAAATGTATCTCAATCTTAGGTGATCTATTTTGAGCTCAAATGGATTTCCCAAAAGATAATGTCTCCACCTTTGCAAGGCATGCACTATAGCCGCCAATTCCAAGTCATGTGCGACATAGTTTACTTCATGTTGTTTCAGCTTCTTGTACTCATACACCACCACTTGCCCTTATTGTATTAACATTACTCCTACTCTATCACCTTGTTGGTGATTTTTCCAACAGAACCTTGAAATCCTCTAAAGGGTAGCCAACCCTTATGGTTAAGTAACTTCATGGTTAGTGGCCAACACAACGAGTAAAATTTTTTGAGGTCTTTGCTCCTACTCTTTAGGCTCTATGGGACCTAGGAGGGTTTTCCTTGTTTTGTTCAAATGAAGTATAATTAATTGGTAACATATTCATACACAAATTTATTCCTACTTATTGCAAATAATGTACTTCACTGAAGGTTTGTTAGACATTTAAGCAGATGATTACCTATTTTCTAGGAATTAGGGGTATTTCAAACCCATACATCATAATTGAAAAAGATTTTTAATTGAATGTTGTTCTTATTTTAAATCTATGATTAGGTATGCCAGTAGCTCATTTTATGCAAGGTTATTTAACAAATAGACCAGTGCTTCATCAATTGGTACAATGGAGTCAAATATGCAAGAACTAGCAATATAAAAGCTATTTAATTCAAAACTTGGTGGACTATTTTCATAATACTTTGTAATATGAAAAATCACAATGCCTAAAAAAATAACTTCTTATCAAATCCTATGCAATTCCTTAAAAATCTATAACCCCCTTCAAGCATTTAATCAACTATTTGAGTTAAAGCTAAAATAGAATCATACATTCAATGGAACAACTGAAGACAAATGAGAATATCATTAATATTTTCATTTATAACTTATAAGCAAGATACATAGGAGAGTATTTGTTTCTAGACTAAGATTTGTTTCGATATCAATAGCTTCTATAAAACCAATTTAAGACTATTACATACAGGACTCATACCCAATATAATCTACTCTTGTATTCATCCATATTCTCTACAAAATTCCTTTTCTGAACTTAGCTTTTCACCTAGACCATATTGTGACCTAAAAATACAACCCATGTAACGAGCCTTGAGATCCTTTTTATAGAACAAGGGAGCAACAAGCATCAGGCTCAATTATATTTACATTTCATTTTGATTCAAGATCATTTGCACCAGAATTTGAGATGTTCCTTAGTTAGTTACATGTAATCATTGTGGAAAATGGAAGAGTAAAAGACCAAACTCCACATCCTCTAAATGAAGACATGCTAGCTCCTCAAAAGGCAAAGATTGTTGTTGGAGTATCATCACCTTGTCCTTGTTGACCAAAGAAGATTCTCCACTTAAAGCCAGAGCAAAATTGTGCCTACCTCCCAGAAAAAGTATACCTACCATCAAATTTAGGAAGTCTGGCACTTCTCCAACACACTAGCCTGAAAAAAATTTCACATCAACACAAAAAACAAAAAACAAAAAACCACAAACATGCTAAAGAGAACAATCCTGACAAGGTGGCTATGGTGTCATCAAAAACAAAAATGGGGAAAAAACATCACTTAGAGTCATCAAGATTAGAGTATGCTCACCCATGTCTTATTCATGGTGGAACTAGAGGAACCGTCACCACTTCCTCATCAGAGTCTTCACAAGGTACTAAGGAAAGGGTATAATAGTTACACTCCAGATCAATTTCACCTCCACTATCTAGAGGGCTATCAGAAACCACAATAGGATAATTATTTTTCCCTAGATAGGCTTTATGATACTTGCATTTCTTCTTTTCCTTCTTTTCATACTCAACCAACTCCTTCCCTTTAAACTTCACCAGTTCTTCTAAAAAGGTCCAACTTCTCAAGCGATAATTTCTCCTTACACCATATTTCCTGAATTTCCTGCGTGCCCTTCTATCCTTTGGTGTTTTAGGAGCTCCCTTTGTCTCAATTTCATCCCCAGGAGAATTTTCCTTAGATTCTAGGAAATTCAATCTCCTGGACCTCCGGACTGGCTTAACAAACTCGCCTGACTTACTCATCTTCTCAAGAACCAGAACAAGAAGACTCTAAAAACTCTCACCAATTTTTCTCTTGGACTAAACTCAATTGTCAATCACTGAATACAAATTATGAATAAAAAATATGGCCATTGGTCTTCATTATATCAAGCCATTCAATCATGCCAACCATTAATACTCAAGAAAAGCTTATGTGCACGAGTTGACAACAGACTGCTTTAATTTTTTTAAAATCTCAACCGTTGATCCTGTTTTTAAAAAAAAATCAACGGATAGTTATCACTCGTGTGACCAATCATTTTAAAAATTAATTGTGTGTTATTAATGCCTTTTCCTAATCATAAAATCCCCAAGTAGATATACATCCACTCTGTACACATATTTCAACCACATACTTAGCATTGATTAAAACTTGTCGTGCCATGGTTACCTGCTCACTCGTGGGAATTAATATACTTGTATTTCTTCATGGAAAAACAACAAGAAGTGGTCTTGATTTTATCTCAAAGTATCGATCTGTACCCTGCCTTGCTTTATTTTCACCTTCCCACATGTACCAATAACTGTCATAATTGACAGTTGAAATCCCAAACATGTATTTTAAAGAATAATCTAAAAAATGGTACCATTTTTATCATAGGGCCATCTTGGCCAAATTTAGTAGTATTCTAACTCCACTAAAGTCCATTAGAGCCTTTGAAACATTCCATGTGGTATTTGCTCACTTGCTTGCTGAAAAACATGGGACACGATGAGCCCCTCATAAGATGACAGGGAGTGGTCAGGATTAACCCACGTCACATGCAATTGACTATCGATCTCCCTTCTTTATGAAGCAATTGCCATCTTTAAAACCTGGGGGGTCCCACAAAAGTGATAGATGTTGCCTTGCTTGCTAGCTCGTGTGATTATCTTTCCTTAATGCACAAGACAGATGGGTGCACGGGGAATAGTCTCGATGAGAACACATGTTACAGTGTCCATTGTTGATCTCTGTCAAAGCTATGTTTGCCGGCCTTTTGGAAACACTGGTCCCACCGTTAGATGTGACACATGGCCATTGCCCACTAGCCCGTATGTTTTAAAGTAATATGAAACACAACAACACATGCGCGTGGGGAGTGGTCAAGATGTGGCCACGTTACCTAATAACTGTCGTTGATCTTCTTTTAATGGCACCAACTATCTTTACTAAGGAGACCAGGCCCACCAATGCACTAGACACATGGTTGCATCCTGACAACCCATGCAGATAAAATAATAAGAAATAAATCAACATGGGCGCGCGAGGGACGGTGGTGATCAACCCTTGACCACCTCTAAGCCAACGAGAACTTGACCCTTAAGGACGAAGGCTATAAATTTAAAGTCATTGAAATCAAGCTCGATAATAGGAAAAATTTAACATTGAAAAGGGTCAAGGTGATTGACAAACCTAAACTCAGGGGGCAGTGAACACAACGATTTCAATGGCATAAGTGGAAACTCAAATGATCACATATCGGGAACATCATGCCATTGTAAAATTAGAACAACCAAGGGTTTTTGGACTCAGGTTAATTGTGAAGGGTTTAGGCGACACAAACCCTAAAACAATGATAAGGAACATAACCCTAATCCAAAACTAGAGCCCAAGCCAAGTATTTGCAAAATTAAAATGGAATCCAGAGAAAATTTTGAGGGGTTCCATCAGTGGCTCCAGTTGGGGACACATGCCTCTTGCAGGCATGGTGAGATCCCAAAATCACAAGTGAAGCAGGCCAAACACAGAGGACAAAAACAAGACAACCAACATATATAATTTTTTTTTATCATAGGCCATAAAGACCTAAATTGGGAGATCTAATTTTTATCCAATTTGAAACCTTTATCTAAGGTGAAAATTTTAGTATGTACCCTGCAATCTAACCAAGCTTCAATTCTAGTTGGTGGCACCAAGCCACTAAACTTAGGGTTGATTCTTGCCCCTATCAAAGAATAATCTATTGAAAGAACTGACTTTCCTCCATCCACTTTTATTTCAAGTAGAAATATGTGCTTACTCTTAAAAACTACTTGTTTACAATCATTGTCACTAACATCTTTCACAATTTTTTTGAGCATACCACTGCTAATGTATTTTTTGTCATTTTGCATTGTACAACCATGCATAAATTGCAAATTTTCATCATCACATGACACATCTGTGTTATATTCATCACATGAAACATGCTCATACCGAGAATAACATTCCTTGTTATTCATATCATTTTTATGCTCCATCAAAATACCTTGCTGTTGAATTGGAAATTGAAAGTGTTCATACTCTTCCAAGTAACTAGCACCATGATATTCAACCTTATCTGCAACATCTATATCAAATGTAAAAAATTCATATGTACTGCCTTCTAGGGGCTCATCAATGTGTTTCTTTGTTTGATTAAGGCCACATTCTAATCCTATATCAGATGCATCATCAAAGTTTTCAACAAAGAGTAGATTCTCTCTACACCAATAAGGATCATCATTTCTCACTTCTAGTGAAGATGGAGGCTCATCAAACAAGGGGATTTCTATTACACTCACTATATTTATTAAAACCTCAACCTCTTTAACATGAAAATTTAAATCTTCCATATCATCATCATCATAATCACTAGAAGAACATACATATAGATTTTCAACTTCATTCACATCATCTATAGTTAACATTTCTGACTCACATTCTGAAAACTCTTCACGGGGAGAAAGTTATTCCTTATCAAGCAAACATATGTTTCCATCATCATATTTCTTATTTGTAGCAAAAATTTCAATCTCTTCCTTATGAGGAAAAACATGACTATCAGAGGAGTGATCATATTTATTACCAACATCACTACTACAATGAGAGGACTTGTCTATATTGCAATTGTGTTCAAAAATTTTAGACTGAATGCTCAGTCTTATGTCTTCCATAGGAGTGTAAGTATTGGAATCTTCAAAAGAATTGAGACCAAAAATTTCATTTTCTTCACTAAAGCACTCTTTTTCAACCTTGGCTCTACTCTCTTCTTCTTTATGTGGTATCTCACTTCCTAACTTATGTGGAGCCTCAAAATCATTATCATCATAGGTTGAAAATATGATAGTTTCTTGGTGATCATCTCTAATTTTCTAAAAAAGAGAAAAGTATTCACACACTTGGTCAAGCTCAACAAGTTTCAACTCCTTTGACAGAGCACTAAAACCTGCTTCATAATATTCATAAAACAAATCAATGCATTCTAATTTTTCAGGTTTGTGACATTTAGGAATTGAAGACAAAATTCCCATAAACCTTGCATAAAGATCATATGATGATTCTTCTTCATGTATTCTTATGCAAGAGAGGGCTTGAACAAAGATTATAGGATCACAAATGCATGCAATTTCCTAATTATTTGTTTGGGGCTCTATGTGATCCTCATTATGGAATGATGTGCAAGTTGAAACAATAGGGATGTAGATGCTTTGAAATTCATCTTTAATTTATTCATTACACCTTCGTCAACATTGGTATCTCAGGGAAGCAAACATTTGTATTTAAATAACTTCTTTGCATCCCATACTTTTGGTTGTTTTCTATGTTCATGGCTATACCATAGGCCTGATGCAATTTTTTAGGATCCTTATCTCTGAGTAAATAGCTCATATTACTATCAAAAGATCCCAAGTAAACAACCAAACATACTGCATCACTTAATCTCAAGACCTCAAGAATATTCCTTAATGTTTTAGCAAATCTTCGGTTGAATGATGGGATCAACTCGTCCTCCTCTTTCTCAATGTTCATAAAATCATTTATCATGGAACTAACATTGTGATGCAAACCCAAAAGCACAACCTCAATCCAATTAACGACCTACCTTCAATAGGAATCTAACAAGATTAAGATGATCAAATAAAGTAATTCAATCAGCCCTCCAAGTTCAACAATCATTAGAAACACAAATTCCCCAATTTCACCCTTCAACTCTAGTAGTACTGGGAACCTAGTTTTCAGACCTTGACTCAAAAACTTTCCACATAACTTAACCAACTCATGGGTGATTCATATACCCATTTTTAAGACACATAACATATCAAACGAGTGCACAAGACTCCTTCAGAACATTTCCTCCAAAATGGCTTTTCTCGTTGTTTTGAAGCCCCAATTAGCCCTTTTTTTCCAAAGGAACCCCTCTACAAATTGACCACCAACCAAAAATAACTAGAAAAAATCTTAGTAAATTCATCCAAACTCAGTATTTTCCAAGTTTTAGAACCCCAAGAACTTGTTTTATTCCCAACTCACAAACCCTCATAGCTTAGAAACCTAGGGTTTTCAAACAACCTTATTGTAAATACACAATTCCAGCCTCTCCAAGTTTAGACAATGGTTCAAACACCCTTAGATACCCTTGTATAAGCTTCATAAATAATTACCAGGCCCTTAGTTTCATTGGTTCTCAAAATTACCTCCTAGGTTCTTCATTTTTTCATTGGAATGACCCTGCTTAGCCTAGGGTGTTGCTTCAACACCACATTCCATGAATTTTTATGCCCTACAACATAAAGAACACTTAAAAAATCATGTTACAGACCAACCCACTAAGAAACAGTGCAACAAAAATAGGTGGATTGGTTATTTCCCATTAAACCTTCTTCAAAACCCTTGGCTCAAGAAACAGGGCAGTCACCGTCCTTTACAAATTCTTTGCACTACAACATTTATTAAACCTTCAAAACACTAGAAACAGACATTGAAATCACATATTCTCAAATGCTAGACTTATCAAACCAAAATGTACCTGTACGAACCCGTACAAGGCTGTAGAAAGGAGTCAAACACAAAAATTCTGAGAAAAAACAAGGAAAATGATTATTTTCTTTATTCCATTCCACTTGCCAACGTTACAAATGTATTTCCTTACCTTCTTAAAGGTCCTCTACCCAAAAAAAATTGACCAACTAACTACCAACTACCTTTTGAATCCTTTGTGACCGTTGGATGAACTTTACATTATTTTCCAAACTTGTTAACATCATTGCAATACACATTGAAATGTTGACATTATGACCCAAAGTGACCTTAAACTGACCAAAAACACCTAAAATAGTCTCATGGAACCTTATACATAAGGATTTCAGACCCTACTTCCCATATTCCTTATAACTCATGGTTACATAAAGTTTTGTTTTAAGAAGCCACTTGACATATTCAACATATTCCATCATAAGACTCAGGATTCCTTACATTAGGTTGGTCTTTTAGACCTTATTGAACATAAATAAAACACAAGATACTCCTATATAAACCTAAACACACCATATTCACTCCCTTGATGCCCTTCAAAACTTCAATCTTGCACAAAGTGTAGGTGCTCCTGCACCACATTGATTCTTTCACCGAATTGCTCTATGAATACTACTTTGAACTCACTCCAAGAATAAATATAACACATTGGTAAATTAGAGAACCAATCCCTTACGTCCCATTTCAAATATTAAACAAATAGTCTAAAAATTATATCCTCATGATCTACTTCACAGTCATCCATTAAATTATTGAATTCTTGTAGATACTTATTTGCTAATTCATACTTTGTACCACTGAATTTTAGTATCTTATCTCTGATTTCAAGTGGAATAACATTTGGGAAACCATTAATTCCACTGAAATTGATGGCTCTATATCTTTTAGAGTTAAAACTTCTCTTACAACCCAACTGGAATTGATTACAAACCATGATTGCACTAGGAAGCATATAAAGATGCATATATTGATGATATGCTTTCTTACACCTTTATAAACTCTTTCTTATCAATTTTGAAGTTTCACAAGGTAATTCAAACTTCATTTACCACATAATATTAAGCTTTTATAAATGAAAATTTCTACCTCAATTTGCTTAAGACCTTTTTAATGGGCAAAGTTTAAAGATAAACATACTTCACCGTAATACATAAACTTCAAATTGCACCTTAGAAGTATGTCAAAATATTACTACCATCTCCCTTTCTTAGTGCTTATTCACTTAATAGGGAACCAATTTTTTTCATGATTTTCAAATATGTTTTTCATATTTTATGTATCCTTTTTTAGAACCAAAATGAAAAAATACCTGGATATTGTAGACATGAAAAATATACCGATTGATTCTATACACCTGTTCCTAATTACTAACACCAGTTCATCCTAAATCATCTCCTTTGCTAATCATTTAATTAAATAATCTCAATTTAATTAAATTCATCAAATTTCATCTCTTAATTAAATAAATCAATTTTATCCGATTAAGTCATCATCTCCTATTGATTAAATAAATCATTTTATTTAATTAATCCTATAGTCCCTCTTTTAATTTAATTTATTTAATTAATCTCTAAATTCATCTCATTTAAATTAAATAAACTTATCTTTATTTGATTTAAAACTAACACCATTCTCTTTAATTAAATAAATCAAAATTTATTTAATTAAGTCTCATATTCATTATTCCTCTCATTTTGATTTAAATAAATCCAAAAATCTAAATCAAACTAATTCCATCTGAAGTTAATTAAATCCTGATTAACTCTAACACTAATCCATCAAATCCTCTAGATTTTGCAACTTGTGCATGTAAATCAATTTAATTGATTTATAAATTCCTCCATTTTTATTCAAAAAGGGCATCAAGTTGGAATATTCTTCAAATTTGAAATCTCCCCCCAAAAGTACTTGTCCATCCAACAAGGCATTAAAGGCCTCTTACATGTCCTTTTTCTTGAGCCAAGTGATATTTAAGTTTGTTGGCATATGGCCTTAGGAAGTTGTTTTTGGCTTCTAGTGTTGTCATTTATGGCAACTAAAGTCATTTCCATGGTCCACAAATCTATATCTAGTTATATTGGCAAATAAAGTGAAGTACTATGTGTTACCAATAGAATACTTGTAGAACAAGGTATCCGGTCAGCCAGTTAATCTGTATACCTCACCGGATCATCGTTTTGAGTTGTGGATCCCCAAGATTGCTTGGTGAGAACATACATTATCTTATTACTAGATTTTGTGGTGTTGCTTTAGTTGTTGGATGAGCTTGGAAGTCCAGTAGGATGGTTTATGTTTATTTTTTCATTGTAGCCAACTCAGTGAATGTAATATGTTGTGGAATCCAAAAAGTAAAATTTGAATGTTTGGCGTGCTCGTGAGTATTTTTTTGGGTCACATCATTATATTGGTCGACAATGTTAGATCCACATTGAAAACTTAATTTTAAACTTGGGTCGAAAGTTGATAATATTTCCAAGTTCTATTAAGGCTGACCTATAGCGATTCTATTTCTAGTTGCAGATATATATAAGAGATTCAATATATCATTTGGCATGTGAGAAAGAAGTGTCGTGGTGTGTTGCGATCATCAAGAAGGTCAATTAAGTGATTATTCATATTTTCATTTGTGCATTAATATTTTTGCAGTGTGAGTTGTGCAGAGTAGAGCATAATTGTTGAATCAGTTTGAAGGATAGCAGATTGTCATCAGAGCGTAATTGGAATTGTAATCAGGCATTGTGGATGCTATTTTCATTAGTTCACACTTTTGGATCTATTCCAAATCATTGTAGGGTAGTGGGCCCATCCTTTTGAGTAGTGAGCTCTAGGTAGTGAGCCTGAATGCTTATGCATTCCCATTTTGTAATTCTCATCGTGGGTATACTCATATTATATTGTGGATTGGCCATCCACCGTGGTTTTTCCTCTAATAGGGTTTCCACGTAAAAATTATGGTGTTATGGTGTTGTGATTATTCTCTTTCTGTTAAGTTAAATAACAGAGTAATAAAGTTTAATTTTTGCACAACACTGATTCACCCCCCTCTCAATGTTGCTTGTTTCCAACAATTTGTATTAGAGCTAGTTCCTCAAAAGAAGTCTTATAGCTTGGGGAGATATTGGAAGGTGTTTTTCAATGGATACAAGCAGTCTTCAACAACAACTTATGGTGGCCCTTGATGATCTAGATCAATCAAAATTTGAGAATCAGGAATTGCAAGAAAATATTGAGAGTACAAAAAAGTTCATTCAGTCACTGAAAGAAAAAATCAATGAATCAAGGGAGAAAAGAAAGGAATTATGTGGTCAACTCAAATAGGAGAACAAAGGTATGGAAGATGAACAACTCAGTCTGGCTCTGAAGGAGAAAACAAAAGAATGTGAAAAGTTTTCCAAAGAGAATGTTTCCTTAAAGCGAGAGATGGAATCCATCATGATGAGAATAACCAAGGAGATTGAGGACAGGAAGAAGAATGAAGAAAATCTCACATAGTCTTTGAAAGAAAAGTCTGAACAATGCAACCAACTAGATAATGGATTGGAGCAATCCAAGAATAATGAAGAAATGCTTGAAAAGTAGCTTGATGACCTCAGAGATGAACTTGCTATTACAAATTAGTATAAGGAGAAATTCAAAGCAAGCTCAGACAAACTTGATGAATTGATCAAAGGATAGAGGATTGATGGTGACAGACGAGGGCTTGGATATGAAGAAGGAGAAAGTTTCAGATCTGGACAAAGGAACTCTGGACAAAGGAATTTCGGACAAGGAAGATTTAGACAAGGAAGTCAGATGAAAGGAACCAAAAGAAATTTGGTAAGGAAACCAAATGCTCAAAGATTTAATGCCTATTGTTATTTCTGCAACAATTTGGTCATATGGCTTCTCAGTTTAGAAGTAGGGTGAACACAAGTAGACCATCATTCTCAAGTCAACGTTTTAATTGCTATAAGTATGGTCATAAGTCAAGTGAATGCAAAATTGTGATGAATAACTTTCATAGAGATGTCAGATGCTATACATACAATAGATTTGGACATATGGCTAATCAATGCAGATCAATTCAAAGCCAATGGAATAGTTGGCCTGGACAAAATGATGTCATGTGCTACAATTGCAAAAAATTTGGCCACATCGCTAGATTCTATTGGAACATAAGAGGTCTGGTAAAACAAAACATGCAATAGGATGTTAAAGGAAAAGGAAAAGTCACTACTGAAGTGATCAGGAAGCAAATGCAGAAGAAATGAGTGAAGAAGAATCTCTTTTTAGAAGGAAATGAACCTGCACCAGAAGCAACTTCTAGTAATTCCTTAGGGAATTAATTTTATGTCTCTGGCATAGGGGGAGCTAACAAGAAAAAATCTTAAACCCCCTTTGGAAAATGAATGATACTGGAATCCAAATGTGTCTAGTATGAAAGTTGATACTTTCAGTTGTTGTGAAATGAGTTAAATGCATTAGTAAAGCATATTGGAGATCCACATAAGTGTCATCTATCTCAGTGCCTAGAAGGAAGGAAATCGGATGAGCTAGGGAAAGGACATTTATTGCAAAATAAAGAAGTTAAGTATGTGGACAATAAAAAGAATGGATTCAACCCTCATTTGTCATATTGCATTTGGAAGAAAAGCGGTTTGAAGAGCTTTGAAGTGATCATTGCAAATTTGTGGAGAGACTCAAGCATAAAGGAGAATCTACAATCAAATTCTATTTTTGTCTCTGAAAGGTATTTATTGAAAACCTATAAATTTGTGTGATTTCAATCTTGTCTACTCCTCTGGTAGTCAAAGTTAAGGATAGGCTGCATCCAAAGTTCAAATGGCATCCGTATAAGTCCATAGATACAAAGCCCTTAGGTGCATTTTTATCGGTACCGTATGGAGTCCTGCATATTGAGGATATTAGGGCTTATGTGCATGCAAACATTGAAGATTTGGGAACCTCTCATTTGATGGATTTGTACTCTCATCATATAATTCAAGAATATTATACTGTGAAACCTGAAATCAAAACCCTAGAAGATAAGAAATTTGCGCAAATTGCGAAATCCCCCTTATTCGAAGAAGATGAATGGGTTCAATATATGTTGAGCCGTGTCCATGATGAATTCATGTGGTTGGATGTGCCATTCAAAATCACCAAAGAAGCTATATGTGTAGTTACAAGACTAAATTCCATTGGTAGACTTCCAGTTTTGAAGTTTGTGAAGAATGATAAGGTTACTGAAGCGATAAGCTCACAATGGGACAAAAGGGAAATGACGATAGACGATATTGTCGTAGTGGATGTAAAATTTGCATCAATGGTTATCGGTTATAAGATCTATCATTCAAGCCAGGAGAATTCAGTATCTGGTACAACTATCTACGCAGCATATGAAATGGTTAAACAAAATGCAGACTATGATTTATGTGAACAGCTAAAAAGCCAGTTATTGGAGAATTTGGGAAAAATCAAGAAGGATAAGAACATATTCAAATACGGTAACCTGCTGATATGTTTGTTTTTCTACTTCTTGGGTGAGGTATCGGGAGTTGGTAAAGTTCAATGGTGTAATGATATGCTAGTAGTTGTTCAGATATTGAATATGTTATGTGGACTAGGTGATCGACAGACCCGCAATACAATCCTATGAGGATACTTTAAAAATTCTCAGAAATTGATGCATGCTAGAGAAAGAATTCCTAGAACAATTGTGGAGCAATACAAAGACACTATTTGCTTCATGGTAGACATTGACCAGTGCCATATGGAAGTTGTTGATGCTAGAACGGTTTGGATCATACCTATGGGTTATGAAGTAAATGAGAACATTTTGAGGATGTATGCATAAAACTTGTTGAATTCACCACTGGATCAGGGTGAAGAAAGGTTTGGTACTTACGCAAAGAAAAGCTTACAAGTTCACTCAGACTTGAAAAATCCCATGATAGTCAGAAGGGTAAGAAAAGAGATAGAAGCTCTTGCAGAGAGTTTTGGCATCCCTGTGCATAAACTAAAGGAAGTGAGAAGGCAAAGAGAAGAAGCTGAAGTAGCTAAGGAGAAAGAAAAGGATAAATCAACCAGTTTGGGAACATCTCCTTATCACACTAGGAGTTCCCTTGTAGCTCAGTCGAATCAAGCTGAAGCTTCCAGAAAAAAGGAAGAAGAATAAGAGCACTAGATCTTACAAAGCTATGTCTACAGATGAAGAGGAAGAAACTTATTTAGAAGAAGTAGTAAGGGAGTTAAAGGCTACTGGAACACAGGCTATCAAATTGAATAAGAGAAAATATTTTGTCAAAGGAGAAGAAGCAAAGAAAAAGGACAAAGTTGACAAGCCCAGTATGTGTATTGAGGAAGTTGAGAGTGCAGTGGTGAAAGATGGAAATCTCAAGCCACTTTGTGATTGGTATGAGAATTTTGATGAATCTGGTAAGAAAATTCTTGAAGAAGCAACAATTAAGCATACAAATATTTTTAATAAAGTTCTTGTTGAAATCATGTTTGGTTTGCCTACAAGTCTGTATAATTCTTTGGAGTCTAGGAGGTTGAGTGACTTATCAGAAGAAGAAAATATGAGGAAGAGAGTTCTTGCTGATTTGTGCCTAGAAATGACAATTGAAGAAATGGATTTATTCCTTGAAAAGGCTAAAAATGATTTTAGGAGCAAAACAAGGGTAAACAAAGTTATGATTGGTGAAAATGATGTTGTCAGTGAAACTAAGGAAATTTTGGAATAATTCTTGTCAAGGGATAAGATTAACATTGAGGAAATCAATACTGAAAATGTTAAAGGAAATGAGGAAGTGAATGTGGAGGTAAATGAATTAGAAGAAGAGGATGTGAATGAGGAGAACATAACTGAACCTGATCCCCCAAAACTTGAGCATATTCTGACTTCTCCCAATAAGAAAAATACAGAGACACCTGTGGTAACTAAGGTCCTTGTTGAGGTGTTCATTGAGGAAAAGGAGGTGCATACTGAAGAAATTGAAATGCCTAAAATCAATCCTGAATCAGAATCCAAGGTTGAAAAAGAAAAGGGTCAAGAAATCAGAACAAAGGAAGTGAAGGAATCTTTATTGGAGCAATAGGTAGAGTCAGATCCTGAGTTAGATGAAAGCTCAATTAACCTATCTACTCTATCTCTAATTCAGATGATGAAGGTCGCTAAAATTGCTCAAGCCAAAGAAAATGAAAATATACTAAATCTCACATAGAGGATAGTGAACTGATAAAGCTTGCATCTGGAGTTTTACATAAATTAATGCCTACTTATGTTTTGGATCTGACAGGTTCCTCCTCCAATGAGTTAAAGAAGCTAATAAATTTTTTAGATTCTTATTTTGAATCTTTTGAGAAATTTGTTTTGCTTAAAGTGAAAAAGGAGTTCAAGGAGAAGAGAGTTGGTAGTCTAAATGAATTGATTGCCAAAGACAAAGCTCTGTTAAGTACTTGCATACAGAATATTCAAGGTACTATGTCTGAAGGAGGAAAAGTGTACAAATCTTGCTTGGTCTTGTCAAAATTTACTAAAGCAAATGAGAAGAAGGTGAAAGACATTGAACACTAGTTGGTCACTATCTCCAATACTTTTGACCAATTAGCCAGTAGTGTTTGTCATCAAGAAATTCAGGTAATGTATTTGCTCAACCAAATAAAGAATTTGAAGCTTGAAAATGAAAGGATTATTGGAAGAGTAAGTGAACTTAAGCGGCTAATAAGTTCAAAGATTGAGATAATGATAAATGCTCTAAAAGAAGCTAAAGATGTTGTGACGGCTCTTGATTTGACAAGTCTCGAAGCAACAAAAACTTTTTCATATTTACTTTGTGGTCATATAATCATTTTAGAGAGTTTGAGAAGTATTTGGGACTCAAACTTAAGTGGGCTGAAGAATAACTTTGCAGACTTCTTCAAATTTTTGTAAGTCTCAAGTTATGGTTATACAGTTTTGCAATTTTGGATTTCCCAGTTTTGTCTTTGATTTCAAAGGGGGAGAGAGTGCAGTGAAAAATGCCTTGACATTCTTAGGGGGAGCAGTATTTTGAATTTTGGTACTGTACTTACCAGTCTTGACACTTAGTCATTTTTCACTAAGTGTTGCCATCAATGCCAAAGGGGGAGATTGTTGGCATATGGCCTTGGGAAGTTGTTTTTGGCTTCTAGTGTTGTCATTGATGGCCATTGAAGTCATTTCCATGGTCCAAAGATCTGTATCTAGTTATATTGGCAAAGAAAGTGAAGTATTGTGTGTTATCAACAAAATACTTGTAGAACAAGGTATTCGGTTAGCCAGTTAATCTGTCTACCTCACTGGATCATCATTTTGAGTTGTCGATACCTAGGATTGATTGGTGAGCACATACATTATTTTATTATTGAATTTTGTGGTGTTGCTTTAGTCGCTAGACGAGCTTGGAGGTCTAGTAGGATGTTTTTTGTTTATTTGTTCATTGCAGCCGACTCAGTGAATGTAATATTATCAACTGTCGGCCCAAGTTTACAATTAAGTTTTCAATGCGGATCTGACACTACCAGCCAATATAATGATGTGACCCAAAACAATACTCATGTGGGCCGACAGTTGATAATATTTCCAAGTTCTATTAAGGCTGACCTATAGCAATTTTATTTCTAGTTGCAGATATAATAAGAGATTCGATATATCATTTGGCATGTGAGAAAGAAGTGTGGTGGTGTGTTGTGATCATCAGGAAGATTGATTAAGAGATTATGCACAATTTCACTTGTGCATTAATATTTTTGTAGTGCAAGTAGTGCAGAGCAGAGCATAATTGTTGAATTAGTCTGAAGGATAGAAAATTGTCATCAGAGCATAATTGGAACTATAATTAGGCATTGTGGATGCTATTTTCATCAGTTCACACTTTTGGATCTATTCCAAATCATTGTAGGGTAGTGAGCCCATCCTTTTGAGCAGTGAGCTCTAGGTAGTGAGCCTGAATGCTTATGCATTCCCATTTTATAATTCTCATTGTGGGTATACTCATATTATATTGTGGACTAGCCATCCACTATGATTTTTCCCGTAACAGGGTTTCCTCGTAAAAATTATGGTGTTATGGTGTTGTGATTATTCTCTTTCTGTTGATGCATGTTTCTTTTGTTGAATGGTTAAGTAAGTTAAATAACAGAGTAATAAAGTTTAATTTTTGCACAACATTGATTCACCCCCCCTCTCAGTGTTGCTTATTTCCAACAAAGTCTTCTTTCATCTCCCTCCAACATGTCACTTCTCCAATTTCAAATATCCACCTAATGGCATTTATGTGCACATTCATCCAAATGTGCTCCACCTTTGTCCACTCACATGTTGACAAGTGGCATGGTGCTATTGGTTGGTCTTTTATCCCACATTCATCCTTTTTTGTTCATTCTTCCATCCTTCTCTTCTATAAATAGAAGTCTCTTTTACTAATTTGGGATCCACAATCATCCACAATCTTAGAAATTTCATCCACAACTTATGCAAAGTCATTATCTTCATGTTTTGAGCAATTTCATCCATTCTCATCCAAGTTTCATAGTTTTCATCAATTTCATAGCTAGGTTATGGAAAATTTTATCAAGGAGCACCATTGATCATCATCAAGCTTGCAAGGAATTGGGAAAGGGCTATTTTCCACATCAAAATAGCACCAATTCCCCCATGGGATTGAGAGTTTGAACATTTGAATAATATTTAGATTGCCTTCATTTGTGTTCTTTACTTTATTTCTTGTTCTTCATGTTTCAAATGAATCTTATGGGGAATGATGTTTCTAACTTGCATATTGGACTAATAATGTGTTTGTTGTTTGTGTTTGTGTAGGTCTAGAATCACCATTCACAGATATGTTGCAACTACTACAGATTTTTTTTTATCTTGATTGAAAATATTATAGATCTGACACTCTCTTTCACATCTTTAGCAGGTTCTTTAGATAGAGTTGCCACCTCTCTTCACAGAGGATTGAATTTCAAATAGCATGAAGCTCTTTGAAGAATGGATTTCCTTTTGGGTATTTTCCCACAACAAAGTCACACAATTCTTTGAAATTTTGCTGCAAAAAACTCACTTCCAGGTCTGAAAACTTCTTAATATCTAAACTAGATGTTCAAATTCACCAAATTCTTGACTCTGTGATGTAATAGTCTAAAATTGAAGATTCAAAATTGTTCCCCAGTAGAGTTTCCATTTCTTTTGGTGATTTTTCCAGTAGAACCTTGAAATCCTCTAAAGGGTAGCCAACCCTTATGGTCAAGTAACTTCACAGTTAGTGGCCAACACAATGAGTAAAAGATTCTAAGGTCTTTACTCCTTCTCTTCAAGCTCTATGGAACCTAGGAGGTTTTTCCTTAATGTGTTCAAATGAAGTATATATAATTGGTAACACATTCATACACAAATTTATTCCTACTTATTGCAAATAATGTACTTCACTAAAGGTTTGACATACCTTTAAGCAGATGATTACCTATTTGCTAGGAATTAGGGGTATTTCAAACCCATACATCATAATTGAAAATATTTTTAATTGAATGTTGTTCTTATTTTAAATCTATGGTCAAGTATGCCAGAAGCTCATTTTATGCAAGGTTATTTAACACATAGACCAGTGCTTCATCAATTGGGACAATGGAGTCAAATATGCAAGAACCAGTAATATATAAGCTATTTAATTCAGAACTTGGTGGACTATTTTCATAATACTTTGCAATATGAAAACTCACAATGCCTGAAACAATAACTTCTTATCAAATCCTATACAATTCCTTACAAATCTATAACCCCCTTCAAGAATTTAATCAACTCTTTGAGTTAAAGCTAAAATGAAATCATACATTCAATGGAATAATTGAAGACAAATGAGAATATCATTAATATTTTCATTTATAACTTGTAAGCAAGATACATAGGAGAGTATTTGTTTCTGGACTAAGATTTTTTTCTATATCAGTAGCTTATATAAAACCAATTTAAGACTATTACATATAGGACTCATACCTAAGACAATCTACTCTTGTATTCATCCATATTCTCTATAGAATGCCTTTTTTGAACTTAGCTTTTTCACCTAGACCATATTGTGACCTAAAAATCTGACCCATGTAATGAACCCTAAGATCCCTTTTATAGAACAAGGGAGCAACAAGCATTAGGCTCAATTACATTTACATTTCATTTCATTTCAAGATCATTTGCACCAAAATTTGAGATGTTCCTTAGTTAGTTACATGTAATCATTACGAAAAATGGAAGAGTAAAAGAACAAACTCCACATCCTCTGAATGAAGACATGTTAGCTCCTCAAAAGGCAAAGATTGTTGGTAGAGTATCATCACCTTGTCCTTGTTGACCAAAGAAGATTCTCCACTCACAGCTTGAGCAAAATTGTGCCTACCTCTTAGAAAAAGTATACCTGCCATCAAAGTTAGGAATTCTGGCACTTCTCCAACATACCAACTTGAAAAAATTTCCACATCGGCACAAAAAACAAAAAACCACAAACATGTTGAAGAGGACAATCCTGACAAGGTGCTTATGGTGTCATCAAAAAAAAAAGGGAAAAAAATCACTTTGAATCATCAACATCAGCGTATGCTCACCCATGTCTTGTTCATGGTGGAACTAGAGGAACCATCACCACTTCCTCATTAGAGTCTTCAAAAGGTACCAAAGAAAGGGGATAATAGTTACACTTCGAATCAGTGTCACCTCCACTATCTGAAGGGCTATCAGAAACCACAATAGGAGAATTATTTTTTCCCATATAGGCCTTATGATACTTACATTTATTTTCCTTCTTTTGATACTCAACCAACTCCTTCCCTTTAAACTTGACTAGTTCTTTTGAAACGGTCTGACTTCTCTAGCAATAATTACTCTTTACACCATATTTCTTGGATTTCCTACACGCCCTTTTTCCCTTTGGTGTTTGAGGAGCTCCCTTTGTCTCAATTTCATCCTTAGGAGCATTTTCCTTAGATTCCAACAAACTCAATCTCCTGGACCTCCAGATTGGCTTAACAAACTCGCTTGACTTACTCATCTTCTCAAGAACCAGAACAAGACTCAAAAAACTCTCACCAATTCTGCTTTTGGACTAATCTCAATTGTCAATCACTGAATGCAAATTCTGAATGAAAAATATGGTCATCAGTCGTAATCCATGCAAGTGTGCTAACCATTAATACTCAAGAAAAACTTATTCCCGTGAGCTGATTGCAATCTGCTTTGATTTTTTTTAAATCTTAACCGTTGATCATGTTTTAAAAATAAATCAATGAATAGTTATCAATGGTGTAACCAATCATGATAAAACTTAATTGTGTGTTATTAATTCCTTTTCCTAATAAAAAAATCCCCAAGTAGATATACATCTACTTTGTACACATATTTCAACCACATACTTAGTATCGATTAGAACTTGTTGTGCCATGGTTACCCACTCACTCATGGGAATTAATATACTTGTATTTCTTCATAGAAAAACAACGGGGAGTGATCTTGATTTGTTCTCAGAGTGTCGATCCATACCCTGTCTTGCTTTATTTTCACCTTCCCACACGTATCAATAACTATTAGAATTGACGATTGAAATCCCAAATATGTATCTTAAAGAATAATCTAAAAAATGGTGTCTTTTTTTATCATAGGCCTATCTCGGCCAAATTTAGTAGCATTCTAACTCCACTAAATTCCATTGGAGCCTTTGAAACATTCCACATGGCATTTTCCCACTTGCCTGTTGAAAAACATGGGACATGATGGGCCCCTCATGGGGTGATGGGGAGTAGTCAAGATTAACCCACATCACCCACCATCGATCATTGATCTCCCTTCTTTATGAAGCAATCACCATCTTTAAAACCTAGTGGGTCCCACAAAAGTGACAGATGTCACCTTTCCCGCTAGCCCGTGTGATTATCTTTCCTTAATGCACAAGACAAATGGGCACGTGGGGAGTGGTCAAGATGTGGCAACGTTACCTAATAACTGTTGTTGATATTCTTTTAATGGTGCTAGCTATCTTTACCAAAGAGATTAGGCCCACCAATGCACTAGATGTGTGGTTGAAGCCTGACAGCCAGTGCAAATAAAATAATAAGAAATAAATCAACATGGGCACACGGGGAACAATGGTGATCAACCCTTGATGATCGAACGGTTAGTGTGAAAACCTAATTTTGCACATGCCTCAAAAGTTAATTTAAAAAGGGGGCCACCTCTAGGCCAATGAGAAGTTGACCCTTAAGGATGAAGGCTATAAATTTAAAGTCGTTAAAATCAAGCCCAATCATAGGAAAAATTTAACACTGAAAATGGTCAAAGTGATTGATAAACCTAAACTTAGGGGGTCGATGAACACAATGATTTCAATGGAATAATTGACAACTCAAATGAACGGATACTGGGAACATCAAGTCAATGTAAAATTAGAATGACCAAGGGTTTTTGGACTCATAGGTTAATTGTGAAGAGTTTAGGTGACACAAACCCTAAAACAATGATAAGGAACATAACCCTAAGCCAAAACAAGGGTCCAAGCCAAGTATTTTCAAGATTAAAATGGAATCCAAAGAAAATTTTGAGGGGTTCCATCACTCCTGAGGCATCCATGATCATTGAAAATTGACCATTGGGATCTAGAATAATGAGTACTGGATATGTAGTGAGCTTCTTCTTAAGGAGTTGGAAAGCCTGATCACACTTCTCAATCCACTCAAACCTCTTTCCTTTATTTTGAAGAGATGTTATTATGGCTACTATTTTAGAAATACCTTGTACAAATTTCCTATAATATCCTACAAGGCCCATAAAACTTCACACTTCTGACACATTTTGAGGTGTTGGCCATTCCACTATTGCTTTTATCTTTTTAAAGATCCATAGACAATCCTTCTGTTGAGATGATGTGGCCTAGGTAATGCACCCTGTCTTGGTAGAACGAGCACTTGGATAACTTTCGAAAAAGATTATTTTCCCTTAGACTCTTAAGGACTATCCTCAAGTGTTGGTCATGCTCCTCAATGGTCTTGGAATAAACCAAAATGTCATCAATGAAAATTAGGATGAAATCATCAAAATAGTATTGAAACACATTGTTCATAAGGGTCTTGAAAGCTGGTGCATTGGTCGACCCAAAGGGTACCATGGAGAACTCGTAATGCCCATACTAGGCTCGAAAAGTTATTTTCAAAATATCCTCCTCCTTTATTCTCAACTTATGGTAACCAGACCCAAGATCTATTTTTGAGAATATTATTGCTCCCTTCATGTGATCAAATAATTCATTGATCCTCGAAAGAGGGTAGCGATTCTTGATGGTCACCTTGTTCAACATCCAATAATCTATACATAGAGGCAAGGTTCCATCCTTCCTTTTCACAAAGATAACTAGTGCTCCCCAAGGTGAAACACTAGGTCTAATAAGACCTTTACGTAACAACTCTTGTAATTGGGTTTTCAATTCATAAATCTCTATGGTGGTCATCCTGTACGGGGCTTTAGATTGTGGCTTGAATCCTAGCACTAAGTCAATGGAGAAATTGAATTCTCACTTCAAAGGCATCTCAGTGAGATCTTCGGAAAACACATCATGGAATTCCCTGAGGATTGTATAATCATCAAGGTATGGTTTCTCATTGTTAGGTTCACTAACATGCATAACATATATGTCACAACATTTTCTCTAAGCTCTCTTAAGCTATATAGCTAAGATTTGTCTAATTTCTAGGGGTTGTTGTACCCCATGTAACTCAACCGAGTTCCCATAGTCATCTATACATCTCACCATCTTATCCTTACAATTTACAATAGCCTTATGCTCAGTCAACCAGTTGATTCCTAAGATTACATCATAGGATCCTACTGGTGCAACATAAAGGTTAACTTAGGTCATGAAGGTGGGAAGTTCCAACTTACTACAAAAGAGACAAGAATCTACTACTCACTCTGCCTAATTTCCATATTGGACAGACCATGAATTCTTCATATAACAAGGTCAAATGGGTAGCTTTGAAATCATTTTAGGGTCTATGAAACACTTAGTAGCTCTTGTATCTATCAAAATGCAAATGGTTCAACCATATAGCTTACCCGTTAACTGTATGGGAGAAGCTTGGTGCTTCACTTTCCTGTTATATATCCACCACTGCATGGATCTTGCGGGGTCTACTATTGCTTTCCTTCCTTCCATGACCTCAACTTTTGAGGTCAGTTAGAGGCATAATGATCTCCCCCACAAGTGTAACATCCATCACACGGTCCTCTTAGATTTCCATCTTATCTTCTTTTAAGTGTCCCTAGGTGTTGTTTTAGGCATCATTGCCCTTGTTAGCCCTTTTATTCCTTTCACCTTGGTTTCCTTTTTCCTTTTCCAAAGGGATGCCTTCCCTTTTTAGGCTTTTGATTTTATGGTACTTGCTTTGTTTCTATCTGTCATCCTTTTGAAATCTTTTGTTTTTGAATCGAGACTTAGAGTTTGATCCCTCTACGAAGATTAGAAAATTGTTACAACTTCTATTCTTGCTTTATAACCTTTTCAAAATCTTCTTCCATAGTAGGATGATTGTGGAGGCCCACTTTAGCTCCAATATGACTTCTTAGTCCTAGTATAAACTTTCAAATCCAAAAATGCTCATCGGCTTGATACTAAGGCACATACTTAAGCAAGTTGGTAAACTTCTCCTAGTATTGCACTATTGTCAAGCCTCCCTAGGTTAGATTATGGAATTCAGTCATTTTCTTGTCAAAGAAAATCTATGGTATCCACCTCTTTCTAAAAGATTCGAGGAAAAATTCCCAAGTAATTCCTTATGGAGGAAGTCTTCCTTCAGCCTTCTCATTATCCTAGCAAATAACTACTTCTCTAAACAATTGGTACATAGCCCATGAAGCCTTGGTCTGATTTGAAAGGTTATGAAGACCAAAGTATTTTTCCATCTATGTGATCCAGGCCTTAGCCTCATCTCTGATAGCCTTGCCATTGAACTTCAGTGGTGTTACCTTCTTAAGATCCTTTCCTATCTCTTCCTCAATCCGATCTCAATTACGATCCCCTTCTCCTTGGTCAGGTACCTCATTCCTGAGATTTCAATCCTCTCGCACTCCTTGGACCTCTTGTTCCAAATGGTCCATCCAGGATTCTTTTCAGTTCAAGAGTTCCAAAGTTTGATGTAACCTCTTACTTGGCCCATTGTCCTGTCCACTACCACCCACATCTTGTTTGGTGGTCACCGTAGTGACTCACACTCGACCTACATCATAGTTGCATTGCATTTATCATTTAAGTTGGATTTAAATTGATCCTTATTTACAATTTTTTTTGCTGGTCTAATTAGTTCCGTCATTATCAGATAGAGAACATTCCTCATGATCCTCATCTAAGTCTACATCTTCCCTCTTGGATGAGGTAGGATGTGCATACATGCACTCCTTCTCCTCCTTGGTCATCAGTGGTGCATTAGGTCCACATTCTACTGGCCAATCTCTAAAAGCAAAGGGTTTCTTGGTCTTAGGAGTTTGTTTGGCCTCCTCTATCTTTTTGCCTCTCTCCAACTTGAGATGGGTGAGGGTGTGTGCTAGAGTTTCTTCATTAGGAATCTTGGGTTAGTCTCCAGGTTTGGGAATCTCCTCAATAACAATTTTCTTTTTCGTATCCCTATTGGTTTTCCCTTTCTTTCTTCTCGACTTAGACCTTCCCATTTCCTTCAACCAATTCAAATTGGTCATTTTCTAGGTAACTCAAATCTAGTTATGGGTCCACTATTCTCTAGTTCAACCATCGTAGACTCATAGGCCTAGAGTTGAACCTTGAGCTCTGATACTGAATGTAACAACCCAACTAGATTTATTTTAGAAGAATAAATAAATATTGACATCATGAATATCAATTTAGTGACACAAATTCCATAGCTAATTCCATTTAGTAGTTTTATTTCATAAACCACCAGTCAAGCACCATGATCTTCAAGACATAAGAATCCACATAATTTCCAAGCACAAACCAACAGATGTAGCACACCCTCAATTTTATGTCATAAATCACAAATGAATCTAAAATATATAAATATATTCACTTCCATATGTCAATAGTTACAAATATGTTTGACTAGGAATCCAACACCTCAAAGTCAATTCAAATTACATAGTTTTCTTACAAATACATCATTTGTTCCTTTACATCAATGATACAATACATAATAGATTTATGATATGATTCCTTCATGGAAAATCACCTCCACTGGTGGATGAGAACATTATTGAGGTGCCTTTCCACCTAACCATGAAGCAATGCTTCCACATAATTCTTTAGTCAGCCAAAGAATACCCGACCCTGCACGAAACACTTAGCAAGAGATACAGTTTTCAAGGTGGAATATGTGCATGCCTAACTATATGCATTTATATCTACTTTGTTAGAATATGCAAGTTCCATGTTAGGTAAATTCAATACAACAAAGAGAGGGTAAATAACATAGTCCATTCTGTATACACATATAAAAATGACTGCAAAGCTTGGCCAAGCTCATGCTATATAAAATACAGCTCTAGTTAGATTTGGAAAAGAAAATCTACTCTTTTTGGAACCCATTCTTGGAAATAAAGCTTATCATATCAAGGGGTATCCCTCCATTTACACCATCCATTAGAAAAATTCCAATGTTCTACAGTCTACCAAGAATTCTTGTATCATTCCATTCAACAAAATCAAACAATATTCATTCACACTTGATATATCTATTCATCTAATATCATATGTATTTGCAACTCAATACTATTCCAGATTTATAGTTTGATTCCATTTGCAAAATATCTATAACTTGCTCAATAAGTAAAGTAAATCAAGATGAATCATAAGGTATATCACATGTATGTGAGCATGCATAAAGGAATCTTTATGCATGATCACATATATTCTTGGAAATGAATAAATTAAGAATATGCATATGCATTATGAAATTTGAAAGAAAAATATTTTTTGCACAAGTATAATTTCATATTCAAATAAGAAATATAGCATCAATTCATTCAAATGGTTCATTCAAATAACAAATATCATCTATTTCCAATTTCAAATACAATGTAATCATTGATTTTTCACAGTCATAGATTTATATAAAAGCAAGTCGATGAATCTAAACAAAAATACATCACCCATTAACAAAAAATAAGAGCATTCATTATGTTACAAAACTAAGTGCTTATACTTGTTTTCCTTATTCAAAGTATTCACTAAAATCAAATGTAGACCCTACCCATCAAACCATTTCTTCTAGAGGATATGATATGCATGTTATCAACCCTTGAGAACATGATATCGTATGCTTTTGGGGTTGCTTAAATTTGGCCAAAATCTTTCAAGCCATGGGTTTTACCCTTTTTAGTGTTTATCACCCCAAAAATACATGAATGAAATTAACAAACACAGTCGATACTTTTGACTCAGATTTAACAGAGTATTCAACAGAGATTAAATAAGAGACAATACTCATGTGTTACATTCATATGCATATACATACATACATACATACATATATATATATATATGTCATATATATATACATAAGCTTGACCATGAAATACAATAATGGTTACCAATGTCACGGCCTAGGAAGGCCATCACGGGTTCAAGAGAGAGTTTTACCATCGAGCATTCATTGTTCAATCTTGCCACCACTTTACAATGGGTGGTGAGACCCATATTAAAGAGCGGTTCTTGCTTTGCTTGGCCTCTACAATATGAGGCGATCTTTGCCACCCTAACCTTACATTAGGTGGAAAATAAAAGTACAACGTGAATCAAATTAAATAAAATGTGACAGAGGTTAGTGTTGTGTAGTTTTCACACACACACCTCACTGAAAGTAGGGACCCTCTTTTGCTCTAGTTTTTGATGTTTTAGCCCTTGGATTTTGAGGTTTTGTTGCCTTAGCACGTGTTTGAATGATTATCTTATTCGTGCATATGCCCCCCCTTCTGGGAAGCACTTTGAAAATCTAATGTTCTGAGCTCATTTCGGGATTTTCACTGCTCTCGGGATTTTCCACTTCTTCTGGATTTCCCTGGATGCTTTGAAAACCCAACTGTTGATGTTTTACACTATTTTCCAGAGATTTCGGTCCTTCGCGGAATTCCGCATGGATTGGATTTTCTCGACATTCTATCTCCTTATCAAATTCTCGGATTGGGGTTTTGGTTTGTTGTTTTGATGAATGTTGATAGCCCAGTCACTGTATTCTCCTGTTGATTGATGAGTTCAATGGTGCCTAGCATTCTCATGATTGCATTTTTGAGCTCAATCCTGTGTGCATGGTTGTTTTTATTTTGGTTGATTTTGGGGTTTTCGAGCTTGTGTGATTGTCGACCATGAGTGAGTTTGTGATCTTGTTTTCGATTTCATTTAAGTGAAACTCACCTGTGTCTCCTTTGAATAACCCATCCTCGGGCTTAATAAGGGTGGCAATCAAAATCTGGGCTAACTCCCCTGCGTTCATTTTTTTAGGGTTTTGGATTTAGGGCATCACCATTTCCTCTTGATTTACCTTTGGATGAGCCTTGAATTTAATGATGATTTGTAGGAGGTTCAAATCGAGTTGGTTGCAAACCCAAGTTCCTCAAATTTATGATCATTCGATCAATTTGAGTGAAGTTGTGTGAGAACATCGACATTCAGGTTTTCCTTTAGTTTTGAGATTTTCCTTCACTGGCAGATTTCCTTGATTTTCCTTGTCCTCTGTGTTTTCCTGAAATATGCAGTGATCTGGAGTTTCACCTGCTTCGCAAATTTCCGCTCCCTCTAGATTTTCCTGAAATTTCTGCTGTCTCTTCATTTTTTGGAACTTGCAAACTGTTGTTATTTTCGTGGATTTCTGTCTTGGGCAAAATTCTCCAAAACTTTGTTGAAAATGAAGGATTGTGAGATAGCATGAATTATTGGCTACTGATTGTGCATCATGTGATTAATATGAGTAATATTAAGATCTTTCATGATGTTTCTTATCTGATTGTGATTGATTGAATGATTATTGGGTGCTTGTTATGCTTATTTCTCCAAAATCCACCTAGATGGGAATTTTCCAAAATTCCTCTCTGGCCTAGATTCCGCAAAGGGGTGAAAATCCCGAACTTTGAAGAAATTATGCTTTAATGATATTTTGGGGTTGATTGTGATCTTTGTTTGGAATAATTTGAATGATGAATATATTATTGGTGATGGGATAATTTTGATCCTCATGTTATAATGGATATTATTGATGGTGGTTTTTGCTAAGTGCCGGTTGAATTTAATAGGGTCATCAAGGAATCGATGGAGGAGATTAATTTGATTGAAGGAGGGTTTAAAGCATTTATTACTTCACCTGTGTCTGACCTGGAGGAGATTTTTCTTAAGATTCCAGATAAAATGGATCGAGACAAGGAAGAAGGGGAAAATTAATGATCGATTGCATTGGGATTTGTGCTTCTTATTTATCCATAGCCTATTTTTACCTTGCTTTTCCATCCTTCACATGCATTGGATCAAGTTACATCGTAAATCCCAGGCTGACCTAGATGAGTCCCAAGCATTTAATGCTAATTCATTTTGTTATGAACTTCTTGGGCCAACCTTGTTTTGTGGTTCTTTAATTATAAAGTCTAAATTGGGCTGACATATCTTGGGGGTTTCTATAAATATGGAATTTTGCCTCATTTGTAGGAGTAGTAGAAGTCACTAGAGAGATAGTTCTTGGCTTAGAAGAAATTAGGGTAGTAAAGTAAGAATTAAGGTTAGAAGTTAGTTGATTTTGGAGCAAGTATTGTAACATAGAACATTAGAATTGTTGCTAATACTGGATGATTCAATACAATTGAAGACATTGTGATTTCTGGGGATCTTTGTGTTGACTTATCTTGCATGGTTCTTGTTGTTCCATCTTTTGAAATTGCTCAAGGTTATTTGATACATGTTAGATTGTAGAGTTAGATCTGATTCAATGGTGTTTATGGTTTGATGTTTGAAGTGTTTGCAACAAACCTTGGTCCATACTTTTTGCAACTAGCTGATTGTTGGTTGCTTTGTAAAGTTAGCCTGGACTTTTATATTCATTGTGCTTAGTTCAATTGTGGATATTTTTTTATTTCAATTGCAATAGGGTTGTTTTGAATGAATATTCATGATGTGAAAATCTTTAATACCTTAGAAGATTGCACTATTTATGTAAGATTGTAGGTTTATCTGGGTTAAGCAGGAATTAGTTTATGAGGGATTGGTCCATTTCAAGTATTTCATCATTTGCATTATTAGTCTTAGAAGTAGATTTAATCTTAGGGTCTCTCTTAAACGCTTATCTTTTGCTATTTATTTATTATCTAGGTTAGTTTTAGGATTGAAGTATCACTATATGGCAAAATTAGATAAGTTTAAGATCCAGTTATTGCTTGTAGTAAGGTCCCATTGTGATTACCAAAATTTTCACATTTATCACTGAGTTGTTTATGCATTGTCAAGACTTGACATTAGAGACCTTGGGGTTATCTCTTGAGGTTTTCAAATAGAGATTTACCTTTCAAGAGAGATAGGATTTCCATATTCTATCTAAGTTGTTGCTGTGCAGAAAACACCATCAACAAATTGGTGCTAGAAGGAGGGCCTGAGTAAGCAAGCTAGATCAAGTTTTGTCTGCCATCTCTCCTAAAAGATTTAGAAGAAGAACTAGATCTGTTCTAGGAGAAGAATATTTTCAAGAATTGCAAGCTCCTCCCAGGTCAATAAGGGACAGTAGAAGGGGAGAATCATCATCCACGCAACCACTTCCATCATCTCCATAATCCTCATCTTCATCAAGTTCATGTTCATTTGATTTAGAAGTCATCCCCATTCACCAGCCCTAGTATGCCATAAATCAGCCTTTACCAACTCCACCTTCACCAATGGCTTTCCTAGTTGATAATCTATCTCTATTGGCCTTCAATAATTACAATCCTATGCCCAAGAACCCTGAGCTTTTATGTTCCAAGTTTCACATTAATGATCCCAAAAGGACTGCAGATGAGCATATTAGGATTTTTAAAACTACCCTTAAGGATAGGGGAATTAATCATGAGGATGTTTCATGCAAAATTTTCCCATATTCCCTTGGGGATGAGGCATTTCATTGGTATAACCATCTTCCTGCTATGTCTATCACTACTTGGCTGCAGCTGGAGACTGTGTTTTTATAGAAATTTGAGACCCCAATCAGTGCCAATGAGTTACTTCTGCAGTTTATCAGAGTCAAGAGGGAGGCAAATGAATCAATAGTGGATTTCAATAATAGATTTCATAGGGATTATGCTAGGTTGCAACCCCCTTATGTTGTGGATGATGCCTCTGCTAGGGAGATTTATTATGAGGCTTTGGCTAGTTTAACATCTACTTTCATCAAATGGAAAGAAAACCCTCCTGACAACCTATTTGAAGCTTATGATGTGGCTATTAAAGTGAGTACAGATTTGAGGCAATAATTGTCTAAACCTTTGTCATTAACTAACCAAACACCTACTTTGAGTCTGGTCCCTCAATTACCCTTGGTTTCACACCCAGGTCATCCCTATCAAACTCCACCCATGCCAAATTACTCTCTAAATGTGAACCAGCGTGCATTTCCTCATCAACAATTTAATGTACCCAACTGTTTATAGAGCTCTGAGATATTTAATCAACCCTTGAACCACGGGTCACATACTATTTATATGCAGAATTCAACTGGTATTGTTCCCCCATCAAACAGTGCAGACAAGGAGAGGCTGGATGCACTCACAGAGCTAGTTGAGAAGTTGAACACTAAAGTCACCTACCTAAGGCACCAAAATAGTCAATCCCAGGCAGTCCAAAGGGGAATTCAGTCCAATTATGATTAAAGCAACAGGGATATGATGTAGGCTCAGAGGTAGAACTTTGATAGGGGACAACATCTTGATAAAGATCATGAAATCCAACCACCACGTTGGAATAATCGAGGAGCCTTAGCATCTTTGGATCAACCAAACAATCATAAGAAATCTACTGGAATTTACTTAGCTGAAGCAACTCTTTCAAGATGGTGTAGGCTTCATAACACTAATCAACACTCTGAGTTGGATTGTCAAGAATTCTAGACTATTGTGTCTATTTTTCAGTAGGAAGTCCAACATGTCATCAACAATTCAAGTGGGTAGGAGATAGTACCATCTAATCCTCATGACATATCAGTCATGGTGGTGAATCATGTCCCATTTCCAAGAAGTGAAGAGAATGAACCAAAAGAAGAACAAGATAAAGGTGCTAAAACAGAGTATGCAGTAGCTCAACCTTTCAAAAATAATGAGGAGAATGAAAATGGTCCATTAGATGAAGAAGAGTCTACAACTGAAGAGGTTCAAGCATTCAATCATGTGCCAACTCAGTATTTCATAAGTGGAGGACAATCTGATAAAGGAGGAAGCGTTGAAAGCAATAGGGATAAATTTGTGGTTAGCTCTGAAGACAACTGTTCTACCATGACTGCAGAGCAAATAGGTGAATGTGTGGTAGAAGAACTCAAGAAAGTCAAAATAAGTCTCTTTTCTCACGAGTTGTTAGAGGATCCTGCAATTAGGGGTGCAATACTAAGGTCTCTTGAAAGAGATATGCTTTCTGAACAAAAGGGTGCTTCAGGCCATGCTAATACAAATACTTTAAAGGAGGTACTCCTGTCTGAAACAAGCTTGGGAAATTATGTATTGGTAGTTGACCCTCAAGGATGGGAGGCTAAGGAAATCCTCATGTTACATGATACGCCAACTCACAAAATTGACAATACTATAGCATCAGTAGAATCGACAGAAGAGGTGGAAGAACAGGTATGGTTGACAGACTATACAAAGGATATACATCAAACTACAAAGAGTAAGCCTCCAATAAAAGAATTTCAACAAGCTACTGGTGAAGGTCGAGTAGAAGAGTTAGTTGGCATTGGATCTGAGAAAGTCATAGCAGTAAATGCTGAGGCAACCTTGGAGGAGGTTGAGCTTTCAGATGAGAAGCCTCAAAAAATTGCCAATGAATGTCCCATGAAGCAAATTGTAGGATCTGATATTGTTGATAAAGAAGCTGAGGTTCCTGAGGGTTATAGTTCCAAACCTAAACCAGTGCCAATAAAAGAATTCAAGGAGTTTTCTTGTTCATCCAATTCTATTTTTCTCTATCTGTTGGTGGACTAAATATTGCAAATTCACAGATTTTATGTATTAAGGATGAGATAGTTGATGTGATTCATACGGATGTGCAGAAAAATCTGAATCATGCTCATAATAGCACTACTGTAGTTATAATTGATGGGCTTAACCACATTGCAATATGTGAAGGCATGCTTAAAGATCATTCTATGAGGCCTCCTGACGAACATCATGATGGGGAAGTTATTATACATGACAGGGTTTCTACATTTTCATCATTGACCCTTCACAAAGACATTCAAATCGGTGAAAAGTTCCATGTTTACACTTTTGAACCTGTTCAATCTAATTTTTACCAGGAATTATTCAGTGATGAGTCTAATTATATTTTGCATGTTTTGAATGCAAGAGGGATATTGCATCATCAGTCAAGACTGCCTAAGGATAGAGACATCAACTCTTCACAAGTGCAAGATGATGAATACAATATTCAGTCTACAACAGTACAAAATCAGGTTGTTTCTCTCCTTACTGTGAATTCTGAAGCTTATCAATTTGATTATGGAGGTTTAGGGAAGACAACTTGCATATGGATTGATCATGGTTTCAATGAGTTGCCTCAATTGTTGATTATTCCTATCAATAAGGTTAAGTTTGAATGCTGCAATTTGGTGGTTTACTTTGCTGAGTATAAGGATAAGTTTGCATTCTTAAGGACTGTTACTTTCACCTTATTGCTTGTCCATGAACTGAAAATTCAAAAAGATGTAGGTCTCAATTTATCATGTCTGGTCATGATTTTGAATAAATGCGGCTTGCTTTGCTTTCTTTAGGTTTTCTTTTCTGCTTTTTCTTTCTTTAGATTAGGTTGCATTAGTTTAGGGTTTGCTTTTGGTTTGGTTTGTTTTTGCTCTGCTCTTGCTTTGGGGGTTTTCTAGTATTCTTTTGGGTGTATTGCATCTGCATGACAATCTTATTCATTATCTGGGACTTTTCTAGGTATTTCATTGATGACCTTTAATCATGTGTCTTGAATGGATGGTCGAGATCTTTTGTTAGTGTCAAGCAGTCTAAATGTTTGATTTAAAGAGGATGGGTCATTGGTTTGATTTGAACCTGAAGTATTATGAAATCTTATATATTTCATACATCTTAAGAATCTTGAGGTTGCTGGGGGATTTTTGTGAGGTCATGTTAGGTGAAAAATCCTATTTCTGCTTTAGTGCCATTGTGGTTCTCAACCTTGAGTGTGAACTTCATTGTTCACAGGTTGAAAAGAAAAAGTGACAAGAAAAGAATATCAGAAAAGAAAGGAAAAGAGAGAATATTTGAAAATCAAAAGAATGGATTCAACTTATCAGGGGTATCCGAATATCTCTACTGGGGCTAGGGACGCCTGGCTAGCAGTAGAGCTATGTTCAGGAGAATTACAACGACAACCTTGTCGGGGCTATGAATGCCTGACTAGCAGCAAGACTCTATCCAAGTTACTTTTGGAGTTAGAATCTTTACGTAGCCTAACTTGACTGAGCTTGGTTTCTGCGGTAGCTCAAGGAGGGAAATGAACTCACTTGCACACACTCAGATTTTCAGTTTATGGAAGGTTCAGTCTACCTTTGATTCTGATTTTCTTTAGTCTTGTATTTCTAATTTGTTTGCCTAATTTGGAGATCGAAACCAAAAATGATGGGTTCTTAATTCCTGTTTGTCATCAAAATGCTTTGGAGCATTTTCTCAGCCGAGTCGCCATTTGTTGTGTAGTTTTCGTACACACGCCCCACTAAAAGTAGGGGCCCTCTTTTGCTCTGGTTTTTGATGTTTTAGCCCTTAGATTTTGAGGTTTTGTTTCCTTAGCGCGTGTTTGAATGATTATCTTATTCATGAATATGCCCCCCCTTCTGGGAAGCACTTTGAAAATCTAATGTTCTGAGCTCATTTCGGGTTTTTCACTGCTCTCAGGATTTTCCACTTCTTCCAAATTTCCTCGGATGCTTTGAAAACCCGACCGTTGATGTTTTACACTGTTTTCTAGAGATTTTGGTCATTCGCGAAATTCTGCATGGATCGTATTTTCCTGACATTCTGTCTCCCTGCCGAATTCCTAGATTGGGGTTTTGGTCTATCATTTTTATGAATGTTGATAGTCCAGTCACTGTATTCTCCTGTTGATTGATGAGTTCAATGGTGCTTAGCATTCTCATGATTGCATTTTCGAGCTCAATCCTGTGTGCATGGTTGTTTTCGTTTTGGTTGATTTTGGGGTTTTCGAGCTTATGTGATTGCCGGCTCTAAGTGAGTTTGTGAGCTTGTTTTCGATTTACTTTAAGTGAAACTCACTTGTGTCTCCTTTGAATAACCCATCCTTGGGCTTAATAGGGGTGGCAATAGAAATTTGGGCTAACTCCCCTGCGTTCATTTTCTTAGGGTTTCGGATTTAGGGCATCACCATTTCCTCTTGATTTACCTTTGGATGAGCCTTGAATTTAATGTTGATCTATAGGAGGTTCAAATCAAGCTGGTTGCGAACCCAAGTTGCTCAAATTTGTGATCGTTCGATCAATTTGAGTGAAGTCATGTGAGAACATCGACATTCGGGTTTTCCTTTAGTTTCGGGATTTTCCTTCGTTGGTGGATTTCCCCGATTTTCCTTGTCCTCTCCATTTTCCCAAAAAATGCAGTGATTCAGAGTTTCACCTGCTTTGCAGATTTCTACTCCCTCTAGATTTTCCTGAAATTTTTGCTGTCTCTTCATTTTTCAGAACTTGTAAACTGTTGTTTTTGTGAATTTCCATCATGGGCGGAATTCTCTAAAACTTTGTTGAAAATGAAGGATTGTAAGATAGCATGAATTATTGGCTACTGATTGTGCATCATGTGATTAATCTAAGTAATATTAAGATCTTTCATGTTGTTTCTTATCTGATTGTGATTGATTGAATGATTATTGGGTGCTTGTTATGCTTATTTCGCCAGAATCCGCTTGGCTGGGAATTTTCCAAAATTCCTCTCTGGCCTGGATTTCGTGAAGGGGTGAAAATCTCGAACTTTGAAGAAATTATGCTTTAACGATATTTCGGGGTTGATTGTGATATTTGTTTGGAATAATTTGAATGATGAATATATTATTGGTGATGGGATAATTTTGATCCTCATGTTATAATGGATATTATTGATGGTGGTTTTTGCTGAGTGCAGGCTGAATTTAACAGGGTTGTCAAGGAATCAATGGAGGAGATTAATTCAATTGAAGGAGGGTTTAAAGCATTTATTACTTCACCTATGGCCAACCTCGAGGGGATTTTTCTTAAGATTCTAGATAAATTGGATCGAGACAAGGATGAAGGGGCCAGTTAATGATCAATTGCATTGGGAGTTGTGCTTCTTATTTATCTGAAGCCTATTTTTACCTTGCTTTTCCATCCTTCACATGCATTGGATCAAGTTACATTGTAAATCCCAAGCTGACCTGGATGAGTTCTAAGCATTTAATGCTAATTCGTTTTGTTTTGAACTTCTTGGGCCGACCTTGTTTTGTGGTTGTTTTATTGTAAAGTCTAAATTGGGCTGACATATCTTGGGGGTTTCTATAAATATGGCATTTTTCCTCATTTTTAGGAGTAGTAGAAGTCACTAGAGAGATAGTTCTTGGCTTAGAAGAAATTAGGGTAGTAAAGTAAGAATTAGGGTTAGAAGTTAGTCAATTTTGGAGCAAGTGCTATAACACAAAACATTAGAATTGTTGCTAATACTGGATGATTCAATACAATTGAAGACATTGTGATTTCTAGTGATCTCTTTGTGTTGACTTATCTTGCATGGTTGTTTCTATTCCATCTTTTGAAATTGCTCAAGGTTATTTGATACATGTTAGATTGTAGAGTTAGATCTGAATCAATGGTGTTTATGGTTTGATGTTTGAAGTGTTTGCAACAATCCCTGGTCCATAATTTTTGCAGCTAGTTGATCGTTGGTTGCTTTGCAAAGTTAGCCTAGACTTTTATATTCATTGTGCTTAGTTCAATTGTGGATATTTGTTTATTTCAATTGAAATAGGGTTGTTTTGAATGAATATTCATGATATTAAAATATTTAATACCTTAGAAGATTGCACTATTTCTATAAGATTGCAGATTTATTTGGGTTAAGCAGGAATTAGTTTATGAGGGATTGGTCCATTTCAAGTATTTCATCATTTGCATTATTAGTCTTAGAAGTAGATTTAATCTTAGGGTCTATCTTAAACCCTTATCTTTTGCTATTTCTTTATTATCTGGGTTAGTTTTAGGATTGAAGTATCACTATATGGCAAAATTAGATAAGTTTAAGATCCAATTATTGCTTGTAGTAAGGTCCCATTATGATTACTGACATTTTCACATTTATCACTAAGTTGTTTATGCATTGTCAAGACCTGACATTAGAGACCTTGGGGTTATCTCTTGAGGCTTGCTGATAGAGATTTACCTTTCAAGAGAGATAGGATTTCCATATTCTGTCTGAGTTGTTGCTATGCATAAAACACCATCAACAGTTAGCCCTTTGGTTAGTCACCTATGACGATAAACATGTACAAGTCAATTACATAGAAATACATTTAGGTTGGCCAATAGGCCAAGACCCAAAATGGATAAACTTCATGTGCATAAAATGACGCATCATGGGTGTAAAACCCGACCCCCCAAACACAGGGTCGATCAACATTTACATGAGATTATAGAGCTTCAAAAGCTCAACCGTCATGAGCTTCACAATAGATCAACATAGTCGATCTCCTAGACATCAAAACCCCAAATTCATACATGCACAATAAACACACATATTTGTGTAAAAAGAATAGGAGATAATTTTGATAACATATGGCTAAGATAACAAGTTTGAATTACCTCCAACGATTTTTGGCCTGGTGGTTTTTCCTTTCTATAAAATCACTTTTCTTTTTCCTTCCAATTTGTCAATTTTCTCCTTTCCTTCTGCTTTTTTTCTTTTTACTGGATTTTTCTCCCCATTCTCAATTCGAATTCATCCCCTACTGTCTTGGGTAGGATATGGAGATTTAATTTTTGCAACCTTCATTATGTTAGTTTGTCGCCCACTCCTCCACATCAGGGAATAAACCTCTATCTATATTTGGTGGGAGTTACATTTGAATTTCCCACGATTTCAAAAACCATTGACACCTTTTTTTGTATGCGTATTTATATATATATATATATATATATATATATATATCCCATATATATATATATATATCTCTAAATATACATATATATTTATACAAATAATTTCACACATTATCTTTGAGATTAAATACATATATGAAATCACTTGTCTATTCAAATCGCCTTTAAATTCATCCAAAAGAGTGAACAAATGAAATCATCTTTTTGTATAGGATATATATTGAATTTCCTATTCAACTTAATTGAATATAAATTTCAAAATAGACAAAATGAGACAAGAACACACAACTTTGTTTTTTCCATTAGTTATAATTCTCACACCAAGTATGAATGCAATTTGTCAACTTTTCAAACATATGTAGATGTAACATTCTATTGTGGTGTGTGATATTCCAGATTCCATCCTTGCTTACCGTGGTCATCCGACTAAGCATGCCTACCTCAATCAAGTTCTCGTCCTTCAACCTATTTCTTGAACACATATTCTTACACTTGTCCACTTATTAGTAACCTTCAATTGATAATCCCACAAAATAATTTCTTAAATTAGGTAATTTCCTATTATTTATTTTCAATTTCATCATTGCATTCTATCAAATTCCATAAATAAAATGCTAAATTCTATTTTTTGAAATATTTCAATTTCCTCAAATTTTAAAATGCAGAAATGAAATCAAGATATGACATCAATCCCCTTCACTCTTCCATAAAGGAATATGATTTTGACTCTTCCATGATCAACAATCTTCAAGTGAGAGTCATCACCCAGATACACCTTCCCACCATCGTATTCTTCGTACTTTGAAAACCAACCTCTGTGAGAGGTCATTTGAAAAGAAGCACCTGATTTTATCAACCACACATCTTCTGATGCATGGGTTACTAAGGCTATGACAAAGGCATCTGCATCATCCTGAGAGGATTTTTCAAAGTCAGAATCTGAGAAATTCTTCTTTCCTTTCTTCTTCATCTCTTCCTTGCACTCATTTATGATAAGACCAATTTTACCGCAATTCCAACACTTCACCTTGGACTTTCCAGGAGACTTAGATCTCCTCAAAGATTTTTAATTTTATTTCTTGTCCTTTTTTCCTTTCTCCTTCGATCTACCATGAAAAAAAAGGGCCTCCTTAGCCATCTCAAAAAACTTTCTTTGCATCTCTTTAGATAACAGTGAAGACACCACCTCATCCATCTTGAAATTGGTGGTTGTGCTTCAAATAGCCATTACTAGGTGGTCCCACAAGTTTGGAAATGAACACAACATGAGCATGCAATGATCTTGTTCATCAATATTATCTCCAACAAAACCCAATTAAGCTAGCAACATGTTGAATGTGTTCGGGTGATATACCACTGATCCTCCATCTTCCATCTTCAGAGAGTGTAGTTTCTTTCTTAGGAACAACTTGTTTTCTAGGGATTTAGCCGGATAAATGTCTCCAAGTTTCTTCCAAAGGTCTCTTGTAATTTTCTCCTCATGGACATTCAGGAGGACAAAATCAGGAAAACAAAGTCTAATCATACCCTTGGATTTCCTATCCATAAGATCTCAATCTACCCAAGTTGTTGTAGTTGGTTTGGTTCCAGATATTGCAACCCACAAATCTTTGTCTATGAGCATATCCTCCATATTCATTTTCCAAAGTTCAAAGTTTTTTCCAATAAACTTCTCCATCTTAATTCTTAAAAATGTGCTTGCCATATTTTACCTACAACAAGGTCATGAAATATCCTTCTATAAAACTCCCATTGAAACAAAGATCAACTCAAAAAATCCTTCAAACCCAACAAAAAATTGAAAATTGGTCATACTTTGATACCAACTAAAAGGAATTTGGGTAAGTAGAAGTAGATTCCTACACTAATCAAAGTAGGGGAGAGTTACAAAACATTCCTTTTAACACCTTTGACAGTTACAAAAATGAAATATGCACATTCAAAACTTAAGCAACACAAATAACAATGCAAACCATAACACATGTTTACGTGGGAAAACCCTTTCGAGAAAAAATGCACACTCCAAATCACATGGCTCAACTTGTATTATTAGCAACAATATCAGTTACAATACAATATAAAAAGCAATGCTCATGATTCTTCATGCTACAACAATAATCTAGATAAATTTTGGTAGCATAACGACATGTAAGCTTCTTCAAACCTGTCACCATCAAAATGCACTAAGTTTACAAGTATTTATAGCCTCTCAACATGAAACAAGGTGCCCAAAACTTTCCATAACTGATTCCCACACCCAAGGTGTGAACATGAGTTCATAAATGACATGTTGTCATAATTAAAACTCATAATTATGACAATCTTCCATAATCAGCCCACATTCCATAAAATTAGTCATTGTTGAACATGGAATGAGCCTGAATGCATGCAAATACCTTGCATGTGTAGTCACCCTCATCACATGGGTCCCACCTATCATAGTTAACCAATAATCTATCGTTCTTGACTCTTCCACTATCATAATTAGTCATAAACTAACATAGCAAGTTGTCATAGCCCATTGCATAGTAACTTATGACAAATGCCACCAACTTAGGCATAAATCTCGTTCCTCCAAAGTGGACACCTACCAACACTAATTTAGCTTACAAATTGTACCTGTCACTTGCCATGTAGGATGCTACATCATTGATAGGTCCCATAAAGTGACATCAATTTGGGTAGGTAATTAAACATTATAATATAAATAAATACATCACAAAATAATAAATAAATGCTAAGACTCAAAGGTTGAGACACCCTAATCCCAACACATAAGTCACACTTACCATTGCTAGTGGACCCATCACCCCCCATGAGTATATTACAAACATGGTGATAATTAATATTACAAAATATTTTCCCAATACACCCTAAATGCTTATAGACACTTTCCAAGGATGTTGGAACCATGGCATAGGATTTACAAGGTGGATGACACCTTAATCCTAACATTCTCCCACTTGACATCAACATTGTAAATACATCATAGGAATCACAAACAAGGGAAAGGCATCCCTTATCCAAATATGTACAATTTGAATTTTCACCATGATCTTATGCTCCAACAAGATGCCTACAAAGCAACCATGATAACCACCATCAAGCAAAAAATCCTCACTTCCAATATGCCACCTATGGAAGAAGAAAGGAACATGCCATGGTGAAACATATCAATTGTCACTAAAACTTACAATAATATTTACATGAATACAAGCATCATATTTAAATGACAACAAAGGCTCTAAGGAGCTTCCTTATGCATACGAATTGGAATAACAACCACAACAAATTGCAACTCATCCAAGCTAACCATACCTCAAACCAGGCTATACAAATCATAAATAGAACTTCATGCCATCAACATTCAAACCCAAAATTTATAATCAAGTCTTTGTATATCCATCCTCCTATCTCAATACAACATACCAATGAACAAATGGACAGAGACAAGGCCAACTATAAAATCTGCATAAACACTAAAAAAATCATGTGGATATAGACAATCCACATCTAAGTCATACCACTACAAGAAAATGGGTAGCTAATCCACAACCTGGATAACTAGTAGATCCAAAACCAATGAAACATGAAAACTCATCATCACATTAGAAACTAGCAAACCAAGATATCAAAAAGGATATCCATACATATATCCAGAAACTCACATTACATGAATAATGTCAAATCTGAAAATAGATCTAGGCATACCAAGTCTACCTAGAGTACTTCACTTAGAGAATGTGGCTAACTCCTCTAATACATAGTGTTAAGGAAACATACAATGATATGAAAATATTACAAAAAATTATGCTACAATACTTCTCTCACCACTAGTCTTCATAGCTCTCCCAAGTTCTTCACACTCAACCATGTGAATACAAACATCAAGGAAGAATACCATGAACAAAGAGAGACCCTGCAAATCAATCCTTATCGTTGTTCTACACTGACATGTACCAAGTTACACAATATAAAATCTCCTTCACCATTCCCATACTGAAAGGATATCAACATCTGACATTCAAATAAAATGAAAACATGGAAGAAATAGATGTAAACCTCTCATACCGAAGGTAGACCAAACCAACCAATCATTCCCACAACAAAGGGAATATGTCCCAAGCTACAAAACATTTCCTATACCTCTCTAAATAATTCCTCAAAACTACATTCATAGGTCAAGACCAAAACAAGGAGAACAAAAATCCATAGCACATGCATCTTCTTCTTAATAAGTCTTTAGAATATCTATATTCAAGACTAACTCATATGAGAAGACAAGATACAAAATAAAAAATGCATTTGATATTCAGGAAAGAAATAGCTCTCAAATCATTCACCTACCAATTAGACCAACAGAGGGATACAAGATTATATAATGCACACAAAACCAAGCAATGAAAATATTTTCTTCAAGTCCATAATGGATTCACATCCATAACTAGGTATATGCTCCTTGGTCTTTCTATTGAAATCATCATCAAAGAGTAACCATCTCAACATATGATCCCATAAATAAGATATATCTTAGCATCCAAGTCTCTCTAGTTTCCATGAGCATCCACCAATCAATCCATGCAAAATTCAAATATAACCCTCCAAATCATGAAGCTCCAAGCAAATGATTAATACTGAAAACCAAAGAGAGCCAAATAAGACCACTATCAAAGTTTTAAATGCAAAATTAGGAACACAAACATGACATCATGATATAACACCTGTGAATAAATATATCATGGTATCAAAAGAATTTGTATCATGTTAAAACTTTAATTTAGAATCAAGAGTAAATTATGACATAATAGCAATCATACACTAAACCAAGAAACACCATCTCCAAACACATGAAAATAAACATCCTTCATCAAATGATGAATCTACATCACCACCAAAGCTCCCACTGAACTGTGTAACTAAGCTCTCCAAGCATCATGATAACCATCTCTTGACTAAATATCCTCCATGGCCTTGAAATAATTAAAGAACTCAACACCATGAGCTCCCAAAAGGTAAAGTGCAACCACAATCTCCAAACCAAGAAGATACAATTGCCTCACATCCTTTGTTAATAGAACCAAAGATATCATTGAACTCTCATTACTATCTAAAGGAAAAATCCCTATGACACCAACAACTTGTAGAGGAGGAAATTTGACATCTTGAAATTATGTGATCTTGAAAGGGTGAATGTTCCTTGACTACCTCAAGGATCAAAGCTTAGGTGATGATGCAAGAGCATCTTGGGGTGTAAGAGCAATCAACATCAACCAAAAAAAAAGTATTTTATTTTATTATTTTTGTTTTGTGGAATAATATTATTATGTAAGTAAAATGCAATATTAAGGCTTAAATAATTTATATTAAATTATTAGTCTTATTTTACATTGCAAATTTTGAGTGGGAGATAATGGTGGAGGTGACTTCAAAAATTTGAAAAATCAAAAAAATCAAAAAAATCAAAAAAAGGAGATCTGGGTGTGGATTTTTGGGAGGTTATGAGTTTTTATGAATTCTTTTATTTCACCTCATAAAAGCATTCAAAAAGTTGGGTTTCTAAGATTGCGATGATAACTTTTTCTATTTTGGGGTCTAGTGGAGTGGAGTGGAAAAATAATATATCTTCTTGAATTGGAAATTTTCAAAAGTGGGTTCAAAGGAGCTTTTATCATTTAATATTTTCATTATTGAATTTTATGGAGCATATTCTTGGATTTGGGTAGCATTTAGGAGTTACAGAAAATAATGGAAGTCTTTTCTTGAAAAGGCTTGATTTTTAGCAATTTTGAAGGGGGTCTTGATGCCAAAAATTTGAAGAGGAAGGCTTGGGGTTTAGCCATTGGAGAGAAGACCAAAACACCATGAATTTTCATGTCTAAATTTGAAGTTGCAGCAGCATATAGATGGGGTCATAGATGTTTTATTGCAGCAAGGTTGCACATGACAGTTTGCAAGTTATAAGAGCTAGAATCTTGTAAAGGAAGCCGAGTTTAAGAAAATCAAATTGTATTTGATTTTTGCTATTATTTTTCTGGTTTATATAAGATTTTAGATGGTTTGAATCAGCCCATATGGCTGCAAAAATGTAATCTCAGTTTGAAATTGATTTCCATGTAAAACATGAGAGTTTGAATGAGAAAATTGAAGTCATTTCATGCAGATTTGTGTTATTACAATAATTGTTTTGATTTGCTTAATTGTTGTCCAAAAAATGTGTGTGTGGTTGTGGGTTTTTATATTGTAAGGTGTTTTTCTTATTTACATCATTGGTATCAGTTTTTCTTGTTTACATTATTGGTATCAGAGCAAGAGTTCCTAAGTGTGTAGGCAGAGTGCCGAACCTGAGGTAGTTTGCACTAAGACCTGAGAGGTTGGTGTGTGTGTGTGTGAATTTTTCTTGTAGATGTATGTGAAAGTTGCAAAAGGAACTACTTAGGGTATTTGAGGATATGAGGTTCTTGTGGTTGTGAATAGATCGTTGAGTGTGAGGTAGTTTGCAACAAAACCTGAAAGTGTTGAAGATTTGTAAATAGATCGCCGAATGTGAAGCCGTTTACATATGTAAAACCTGAGGGTTTGAAGATTTGTGTTGTTATGGCTTTGAGAGTGTGTGGAAATTATTTGAAGAAATGCCCAAGAAGAAAGGAATACATTTTGTCATAGTAATGTATGCAGAAGAACATGAAGGAGAAAATATGACAAATGTATACTTTGAGGATAACATGAAGGAAAAGAGAAAAGGTGAAGTTGTAGAGGTTGAAGGAAAGAAAGAGGAAATTGTGTGGATGAAAGTCTTTTGGAGGACAAGAAAGAATTGGAAAGTGAAGATGTGAGTAAAGAAGATAATTTAATAATGCATATTGAAGCACTTGAAAAAGAATGGAATGAGTTGATTTCAAGTGGAACAAACATTTCAGTAAAAGGTGAGGTAAAAATTGATTTTAATATTTTCTTTGATGAAGATAGGAATGTAGAAATGGAGAAATTTATTGCAGCAGTGAAAGGAACTAAGGTAAATTTCAATTTTTTTGAATGTTATTATAAAGATGGATTTGAGGATAATGAGGTTGCAGTAGAGGAGAATATTGATTCATATTTTATTAAATTTGAGAATGATGACGATTTTCATATTGTGAATGAGTTAGTTCAGAAGGATTTTGTTAGTGATGTATGGTATGCAAAGAAATTTGTATGGTGTTGTAGAGTTAAGTGTAGGTGCATTTTTGTGGAGGTGGATGGACTATGGTGGGTTGAATCCCACAATATTGGAAGATATTGTGAGTTGCATTTTGTGGAGGTGGTTGGTTTATGGTGGATATGATTCCACATTGAAGATGTTGAGTGCAAAGAATAATCGTTAGAGGAGAAGGATACTTGTTCCGCCTAGGTGCTGAAAGAGGAGAAAGAAGAACAAATTGGAGGTTTAAGTTTTAGTGGAGTTCGCTGAAGATTGCTTGCAATCTTAAAGGGTGGTACTACCACTTAACTCTATTTTGTGAATCCAGATTCACAAAATTTTCCTACCACAGGTGTCTGATGCAGGGGCATCTTGGGGTATAAGAGCAATCAACATCAACAAGAAAAATAGTATTTAAAAAAAAATTGTAATAGCAGTAGAAGTTGCAAAATTATATTGATTCTAGAAAAATAATATACCTTTCCAGTTTATCCCCAAAGGGGTTATTTCCAGTCCAAAAATGGCTTCTCACCAATGTAATTTTCTAATTACAGAGAAAGAAAAAAAATTGAACATAGACCACCAAAACACATATCAACCTCCTACCCCACACACCTAAAAATCTTCATAAAAATGCCCAAATCCCACCAAGTTTGCAAAGGCATGGCACCACTCCATACCTATCACCGCATCCAAGCCCATCTATTGGCTCAAGAACTTGTGAACAACTGATGCCCATTGCCTATGGTGTTGTAACTCCTCTCCTTGCAGATTCAGAATAAAAGGGTGCCAATCCACTTCTACACCCTGCTCAAACATCTGCTCCACATCATCCGTCCATGGCAGAACAACTCATGTGATAGCTATTGCAACGATATCAATATCTCCCACTAGAATTGAGCCCTTAAAGACTAAGCACAATAGTAGCAAACATCTTTCCTTTGACAGGTTTGAATCCATCAGCAATGCCAGGAATTGGGAAGAAATGTTGGAATTGGCCCTCGTGTGATTTTTAGAGTAGTATGCTTTCCCAAGCACCTTTCTCACTGCCTCCAAACATAGAATTTCCTTATTACGACTTATGTGTTTTAGTCGTTTGTTTGAGATGTAGCCAAGAAAAGCGGACTCCTTCTTAGAGCTCTTGGAATATCCATTTTGATGGCCATTACTTCTTCGAAATGCATGATAAATAGGGAAAAAATGAATTTTGCATTAAATGTCAGTTGCTAGTTCTACTCTGCATTGTCCTTTCAACTGCAATCTGAGTGTTTCATTTAAGGAATTCAATTAATGCACATGATTTTTTGACACCACTATTGCTAAATTCTTGAGGGAGTTTAAATGGAGGTATTATGATGTCCTTTGGATGCAATCTACAGACTTTCCTTCTCTCGATGCTGCTTAGAGAAACCCATTGTCCCTCTTTCTTGTACTCTAATGCCTTAATAACTACTAGCCACCTAGAATGATGAGCCTGTCACTTCCATCTGAGTGTCCTTCATTTTCTCCATGGTGGTAATTAAAATCACTTGCTTTCTCACTTGCCATGTGTCAAGGCCCATGAGCCAATTCTAGCCATCCTGACATAGACAATAATCCCTAATTGGCACATGGGCCAAAATAATATTTTATTTTATTATTTTTGTTTTATGGAATAATATTATTATGTAAATAAAATGTAATATTAAGGCTTAAATAATTTATATTAAATTATTAGTCTTATTTTATATTGCAAAATCTGAGTGGAAGATAATGGTGGAGGTGACTTGGAAAATTTGAAAAATAAAAAAAAAACCAAAAAAAGGAGAATTGAGTGTGGATTTTTGGGAGGTTACAAGTTTTTATGAATTCTTTTATTTCACCTCATAAAAGCATTCAAAAATTTGGGTGTCTAAGATTATGATGATAGCTTTTTTGGTCTAGTGGAGTGGAGTGGAAAAATCAATTTATCTTCTTGAATTGGAAATTTTCAAAAGTGGGTTCAAAGATGCTTTTATCATTTAATATTTTCATTATTGAATTTTATGGAGCATCTTCTTGGATTGGGGTAGCATTTAGGAGTTATAGAAAATGATGGAAGTCTTTTCTTGAAAAGGCTTGATTTTTACCAATTTTGAAGGGGGTCTTGATGCCAAAAATTTGAAGAGGAAGGCTTGGGGTGTAGCCATTAGAGAGAAGACCAAAACACCATTAATTTGTAGGGTTGAAGTTGAAGTTGCAACAACATATAGATGGAGTTATAGAGGTTTTATTGCAGCAATATTGCACATGATAGTTTGCAGGTTGTAAGAGCTAGAATCTTGTAAAGGAATCTAAGTTGAAGAAAATCAATTCGTATTTGATTTTTGTTGTTATTTTTTTGATTTATATCAGATTTTAGATGGTTTGAATCAGCCCATATGGCTACAACAAAGTAATTTCAGTTTGGCATTGATTTCCATGTAAAACATGAGAGTTTGAATGAGAAAATTGAAGTCATTTCATGAAGATTTGTGTTATTACAAGAATTGTTTTGAGTTGCTTAATTGCTGTCTAGCAAATGTGTGTGTGGTTGTGAGTTTTTAGATTGTAAGGTGTTTTTCCTATTTGCATTAGGTGACAAAATGGAAAGACAAGGGATATTGTTTTATATTTTGTGTTTTATGCGGATTGAGAGGATAAGAGTTTTAGAGATCAAAAGAGTAAGTTGCAAAGGTCTCATGAGAAAATTGGTAGGTTCTCGGCCAAGGATGACAATGCGGCATGCGAACGTCCCCACGATGCATTGTAGTCTCATACGAACTGAAAACAAATTTTACTAACAAAGATAGCAATGAACTTACTAACTATTTGAAAACCAAAATCTCACAAATGCACTTAAAATAACAATATAACAAAAATAATAAAATAATGACAATGACAACGATAAACTAAATTAAATGAAATGGGAAGGAAGAAAGAAACTCACAAGGGGTTCATGAGTGAAGCCTCTCGCTATACTCCAACTTAAAAACTTGTACATATGGAAATGAGAAGATAGTTGGGGCTATTTTAGGAGCTTTCCTTAGTCAAACCCTTGCATAGGTGTTTCCCACATCCACAAACAACTAGATAGATAGATACATAGAAATGAAAATGATAATATACGAGATAACTAGATAGACAAATTAGAATAATAGTATACTAGCAAAGTAAATATGATAATACAATGTAAAAGGCATGAAGTTACCCTCCCTTTAGCAAAATGGTGATGCCGAAAGGAAGATTATGAAATTCCCAATATGTGCCAAAATAATGCTAAAGTGTTGATGTAGAGAGCTCAAGTGCAAGAAATCTTGATAAAATGGAGAGAATGAGAGAATGAGCAAGAATGAGCGAGAGATCAAATAGAATTAAGGAATGAAAAAATGGGAAGTTTAACATGGATATAGACATGCAAATGGGCATTTTTGGCATTTCTGCAAGTTGTAGAGGTGTTACACTTTGTGGCCAAGCGAGAAGTGTAACATCCTAATAGCTATGCAGGAAAGAATCTTTTTAGGATGTTTGTGTAGTGTGTAGATGTCTGCTCAATGCATGGTCATTCATGAAAAAATTTCACTTTAATAGTTGAAAATGGAAGGGGTGAAGATAAAATTAAGGTTAGGTGAAGGGGAAATTACATTATCTTTAATTTAATTGGGCTAAAGGGGAGGTTATGGATTGCAAATTTGTATAGGGTGCAATTTTAGGCATTACATTTTGCCCCTACTTTAGTGAGCATATGTATTCTAATAGATGTGAACTAAAGTAAAGAAAGAGGTTGAAGAGAAAATACCCAAGATGAAGAGGATGTAGGTCTTCGATTCAATATATGTGGTAGAGAAGTTGAGCTAGGACATGACGAGGACATGATTCTTCTATCTTGCAATGTTGATTGCAATCTCACCACAAACATGTTAGTTGCAAACAAAAATTTTAGGCAAAAAAGCTAAAAATAGACATGATAAAATCTGATTAGACAAAAAGACAATGCTGATAAGTATGACTAGCAAGTTGCACTATGCTAGAGACCATACGACAAGTAGATATAAAGACACGTGATAGACAAAACCTCATAAAGGAGAACCCCTATCATAAAAAGACAAGTGATAGAAACAAGCTCTGGAAGGAGGAGAACCCCTGTAACAAAAAGATGAAATCACAAGACAATTCTAGTTAAGTTGCCCCAAGCTAGATGAAAAGATCAAGAGACATCAAGATTTTAAGACATTATTTAAAAAGATAAAAAGAAATAAGAAAATAATCAGATATGATAGCCCCCCTTAGAATGATGTGTGTTATGCAAAGGATCATAGGTCATTCTAAGGAGAAGAAATACAAAGATATGGTGTGTCATGATGAAAATAATCAGATATGATATCCCCCCCTTAGAATGATGTATGTTATGCAGAGGATCATAGGTCATTCTAAGGAGAAGAAATACAAAGATATGGTGTGTCATGACATACATGGTGAGATATATTCATGGAATGTTGTCATGTGAGGGACAACACATAGAATCCATAACATCGAAGAAAAGCAGAGACAAAGAAATCAAGAGCATAGGGGGATCCAAATATTCAAAGTCAGAATTGATTATGAATGTAAATATATAGATAGTGTAAATCTAGTATGAATTTCCATTAACCCCCAAATTGATTGGAATAAGAAGAAGAGCACATGAAGATAAATAAAAATTTGGGTCAACATGGAAGAGGCCTAAATGGCCCAATGCTTTGTGTAGAATAGAGTAAAATCATGGGAAAAGTCATGAATCAATAGCATCAACCACCAAACACATAAAACTCAAGCCCTAAAGATCCTAGCCCAACAATGAAGCACAAATAAACATAGAAACACAAACAATAATAAAGCAATATTACCATAATTCCTATGCCATGGTTGAATCACCTTCATTTCTCTTCTCCATTTTGCTTTATATGCTTGCTTGTCCTTAAATTTATAGTATGCAAGAATAATCCTACTGATAGTGACGAAAAAATATCAAAAATGGTAGTTGTGATTAGGGTTGAATTGAAAGGGATAGGTCTCTTTTATAGAAAACCAAATTTGAATGAAGGGCCAAGATTAAATGATGAAAATTAATGAATGAGATTGCTTTGAGAAGTAAGGAAATAAGATTAGGGAAAAAATAGGGTTTAGTTAAAAATGGATGATGAAGATTAAAATACAATAAAACCTTATCAAGGGTGGAAATTAATTGAGATAAGAGAAGAGATTGGCACAAAAAAGGAGGTGGCTAGAGTAAATTAAATAATTATAAAATTATTTAATTTAGGAGGGAAAGTGAATGATTAAATAATTAAAGCAATTATTTAATTATAGAAGAAGAGGGAAAAGTTGAAATTTTAATTAAAATAATTGGAAACAATTATTTAATTAAAAAGTGGAGGAAAAAGAAAAAATAGTAAATAATTAAAATAATTATTTACTAGTAGAGGGAAAATGTGGAAATTAGATAATTAGGATTTATTTAATTGTAGAAAAAAAGGCTAATGAATAATTAAATAATTAAAATAATTATTTTATTATAGTAGGAAAATGAAAATAATTAATTAATTAAATAAGAATTTATTTAATTATAGAGAGAAAGGATTAATTAATGACGTAACTAAATAAATATAATTTATTTAATTAATCAAAGGAAGAATAAAAGAGAAAATGAATTAATTAAATAATTAAAATTATTTAATTAATAGAAGAAATGTGACTTTAGACAATAATTAAATAATTAAAATTATTTAGTTATGTAGAAAAGAAGGAGAATCAATGTGGAAAATGGTGTTCATAGGCTGAGGACATTTTTCAGTGTCTACATTTTGCCCCTCTTTGATACAATGTGAAATTATCTGAATGTTGTATCAAAGAACAAAGAAATTCAGCTCAGAGTATGCCCCAATGAAGATGGGATAGACCTATGCCCCCTCAAATTTTTTTTACAAAATTTGAGAAAGTTTCAAAAAATTTGAAAAAATTATTCCAACAAGCCAATTTGATAGTAGATAAAAGGTTTCAATTTCAGGACCTCTAGGATACTCGCACTATGGTTTAGGCTCAATATTTGACACATCTAGTAAAAACCCTACCGTGGGGGGGTATAAATAAGATTTTGGGGGTAGAATTGGTCATTTATGCATTTTTACTAGAGTGAATAATGAGTTGTGAGAGTGGCCTTGTTGCGAAGCGACTGCCAAAATATTGCCTATACCACACACACCTCACACCATGGATTATGAGTTTGAACCTATAGACGACCAGAGGGTTTTGGGGACGTGGTATGTATGCCTTTCCCTCTTTGTGATTTTATCATTATTTGCTAGATTTTAGGGCTCCAACATGGGAAAATAGATGTAGTGCACATTGTTTGTCAAATCTATTATCGCGTTCACTATAAGTGGGGTAGTTTGCGACACTTGCTCAGTGCATTGCATTTGCTAGTTAGGGTTTGTCAAATGCGTTGTAACACAACTATGAAGTGTGACACATGTGATTCATGCAATGCAACTATGGTTAGGAATACCACAAATGAGATTGTGAGTTGCATGTAAGAGATTGTGAAATGCATGTGTATTTATGCGATGTAATCTTTGGTTTGTATGCCAATAATGATTTGTGCGATGGATGTGTTAGACCGTGTGACACATTTGAACTTGTAAGTCACATATGTAAATGTGTGATGCATTTGACTGGCGAGCCACATGTGTTTAGACAATGTGACACATTTTCCTAATTAGGGTTTTGCCCCAGTTTTGGATAAAATTTCTTCTGTGATCAAGGTCGAATAGGTTTTCTTAGGAGATATGACCCTATTTACACCTGGGAGAGCCGACCATCAACTTTTAGATTGCAATATCAATTACTTGACGAGGAGAGGGATCAATTGCATTCCCTTGGTTTATACTATGTGACCTTCATGATCATGATTAGGGATAATAGGGGATTACTGAATATGTTAGCTAAGAAGTGGCACTCAGAGACCAACTCCTTCCACTTACTGACAAGAGAGGCCATAGTGACATTAGAGGAAATTTGGCAGATTCTATGGCTTCTAATTCAAGGAGCTCATGTTTCGTATGATCCAGAGCATAGATTTGGTGCCATCCAAAGATTCTTTGAGTATGGGGACATTACAAAGCTCGACATAGAGGAGTATGAGATTTAGTGGGTTGTGCTAGCTGAGAGGTATGAGTGGTTTGAGGTGGTTCTCTGCACTATGATTGTGGGGATTGTCATTCCTGATTGCCAAGGACATGGGTTCCTTGTCGGATGGGGAGAGATTTTGATTGGTATGATGACCTAGGGAACTGTGTACACATGGGGGCCATGCCTCCTTGCCATGTTATACTTTTAGTTGCATGATGTTGCATATAGAGGAGCACAGTCCATTATTTGTGGGACAACATCACTTATGATCTGGGCCTGGGAGCGCATCATTGTGTTTCAACCTCCTATTAGGTGATAGCTAGGAGCAGGAATGCCTTATGTGTTCTTATATGGAGGAGTGGTCACATAGACCAAGGTCGATGATATTGGGTATTGGAAGCATGCCATTGATCTACTTGCTTAATTTTTCTAGAGACCTTAGCAGGATTGTCAGCCATGAGAGGATGATGCATAAAATTTTCCTTATTATTGGTAGGCACATTACTTGATTGGACAAACCATATAGTCCCAACACATCATTGAGTGGTACCTTCTAGAGTGGGTACTTAGATAGTTCAGGGAGTGATAGGGGCTTCCCTTTGGTACAACAGAGTTTGTCAGGTCCTCATTAGAGATCAACTAGTGGGGATAGATGATCCGTGTGGTCATAATAGAGAAGGACATTGATGCTTTATAGCCCTTTTAGTGGGGTGTCAGTGCAGAGGTTGTGGATGCTAGCACAAATCTAGAGTACGATGCATGGTGGGCTACACACATGCTTGATTAATTGACAACTCCAGATCAACTTTCCCCAGTGAAGCGGAGGGGTAGGGGTCCACGTGGAAGATTTAGGGATAAAGGATAGGGTAGGGAAAATGGAAAAGGTAGAGGAGGTAGGGGCGATGATGGTGGGGATAGAGGCAAGAGAGACAAGAGACGCAGAGTCAGCGGAGGAGGGATAGGGGACAAAGATTAGTTAGATAGCTCTCACCTATCAAGGAGGAGCCTGAGTAGAAGGGTTTGAAGGTGGATGTGGAGTAGGAGGGAATGAGGGTGGAGGTAGAGCAGGAGGACCCCAACCAAAGGGAGAGTAGGAGGTGGCCATGTAGGAGAGAGGAGGAGGAGATAGGAGAGGAGGAGATGGGAGAGGAGGAGAGAGCAATTCGAGAGGAGATTGTGATGGGAGAGGGGTTCTAGGATGTGCCCATTTTTGGAGGCCATGTAGGATATGGAGGGGGATATGGTATTGGACCCACATATCATTGATTTATAGGCATGTTTCTAGGGGGTAGATGCATGGATTCATACTTTACAAGAAGAGGTGAATAGGCTGACAACTAAGAAATACATGGCAGTCATTGGGAGATAGAGGGCTGACCAATAGTGCTTGTACTTTATCTCAACTATTAACGGACTCATGGCTGAGCTAGGTCACCAACATTTCTAGGTAGGACAAGAGGCTCGATAATACAGAGATCTATATGAGCACCAGGTTCCAACAACAAAGAGGGCACCAACCTATACACAGACACGAAGCCATAGTAGGTCACAATCTTGCTAGTCTTAGAGTAGTGGGGGAGTCTCCCAGCCTATGCCTTCTCCGTATTAGCGACCATCAGGATTAGGTTATAGGGCTTTAGGGTCATAGGACATACATGATAGACAACCATCACCAGGACCATCCCCATTAGGAGATATGGGTAGCTCTAGCTAGAGCTATTTATGATATGTATTAGACACTTGCATTTTTGATCGAGCCTATGAGCTCCATCTTTGGGATTCATCGAGATATTGTACCGTGAAACCATTTTTTTCATATATATGTGAGATACATGATTTTTGATGGCAACTATATGATGCATGTCCCTATGTGATGGATTATGATGCTTATGATGTTATGCATTTATATGATTATGAGATGATTCTATATGTTATGATGTATTATGGATGTATATTGTATGGTTTATTATTATATATGATTTTCTATGATGTATTGATGGATGCACTTGATTGTACTGTGAGATGGGGTTAGAAATAAAATAGCATAGACAAAGTGACAGCCAACACTACTAAGCTATTAAACCACATCCAAACAAGAGAAAACAAATAATGGAGAGAATAAAAAATGTAAAACATAAAAGAAAGCACTCCCTATTATGGTTGATTCTTTCTCTTGCTCTCCTTCTTCTTGTTATGCAACTTTGCCCTCAGATTTGTTGAAACACTTATGCAAAACCTGCAAATGGTAGCAAGAAAGTTGGAGATAATTAACTGTTAAGCTGAAAATGGAGAAGGAATGTTGTTTTTATAGACAACCATTCAAATGGATGGTTGAGATAAATCTTCTAGAAAGATTCAAAGATCAATGGATGAGAATGCATGAGAGAGATGTTATGAAATTGATGGTTGAGATTAAGTCTCAGAAAAAATGCCAAGATCAATGGTCTAGAATTGATGCACCAAGAATATGCCATGCATGGAAAAGCTATGACGCCGACGGTTATGACGTCTGACAGCTATGACAAACATGCAAGACATGTAGGCTATGACACAAATGAATGTTATGACAGGGGATTATGACAGAGCATCTTTGACTAGGTGGAGGTGCATAAATAATTTATTTTAAATTATTTATTCAAAAATGGAGAAAATGGACAAGTGGAAAATAAATTATTTATTTAGAGAAAATGACAAGAGGAGCATTTAATTAAATTTATCAATTTAATTAAATGGAGAGATGAAAATTATTCCTTAAATAATTAATTTAGATTAATTATTTAACAGGGGAGGTGGCATGAGATAGTTAAATAATTTTAATAATTATTTAACTATAGAAAAATTAAAGGACCATGAATAGATAAATAATTAATGGTAATTATTTAACTATAGATGAAAGGTGACAAAATAATTAAATAAATAATAATTTATTTAACTATTGAAGAAGAGGGAGAAATTAGTGATGCAATTAGTTTATTTAATTGATCAGGATAGAATAAAGATTAGAAAGTGAATTAATTAAATAATTATTAAAAATTATTTAATTAATAGAGGAATATGATCAAACATGATTGAATAACTAAAATTATTCAATTATCGAAGGACGAGGATGAAGAAAAATGACACTCGTAGGCTTATGGCATTTTTTAGTGTCTACATTTTGCCCCTCTTTGAGACAATGCAGCTTGTCGCGTTGTTTCAAAGAAAAAGATTGATCAATTGATACATGCCCCAAAGATATCTTGGTAAGGATTATGATAAGAATGTAGGTTTTGCAAGAAAGCTCAAATGTGAGATGGGGTTAGAAATAAAATAGCATAGAAAAAGTGACAGCCAACACTACTAAGCTATTAAACCACATCCAAACAAGAGAAAACAAATAATGGAGAGAATAAAAAATGTAAAACATAAAAGAAAACACTCTCTATTATGGTTGATTCTTTCTCTTGCTCTAAAAGCTCAAATGTGAGACGGGGTTAGAAATAAAATTGCATAGAAAAAGTGACAACCAACATTATTAAAGCTAATTATCCTAAGGGAAAGCCTAGGGTTACGAGTGCAGATGTGTCATACAGACCAAGTAGTACTCCCATAAACCCTGTTGAGCTTAACCTCTTCAGGCTGGAGTGCCTCCTAAACAGAGCTTAATCTTGTGCCCCATGTATGGCCACTCGAACGGGGGTCCCAAATTAAAATCCAAAAAATGTTTTAAAAGATTTGAATCGTCAATTTTTCTGTGCTCAAAAGAAGATGACGAGATTTCTACAACCTACAAAACAATGAAAACAAACAAGAAAATGAACCAAACAAGGTTCACTAATAAAGCTAATTATCGTCAGGTTCACCAAATGTGAGATGGGGTTAGAAATAAAATAGCATAGACAAAGCGACATCCAACACTACTAAGCTATTAAACCACATCCAAAAAAGAGAAAATAAATAATGGAGAGTATAAAAAATGTAAAACATAAAAGAAAGCACTCCCTATTATGGTTGATTCTTTCTCTTGCTCTCCTTCTTCTTGTTATGCAACTTTGCCCTCAAATTTGTTGAAACACTTGTGCAAAACCTGCAAATGGTAGCAAGAAAGCTAGAGATAATTAGCTATTAAGCTGAAAATGGAGAAGGAAGGTTGTTTTTATAGACAACCATTCAAATGGACAGTTGAGATAAATCTTCTAGAAAGATTCAAAGATCAATGGATGAGAATGCATGAGAGAGATGTTACGAAATGGATGGTTGAGATTAAGTCTTAGAAAAGATGCCAAGATCAATGGTCCAGAATTGATGCACCAAGAATATGCCATGCATGGAAAAGCTATAACGCCGACAGTTATGACATCTGACAACTATGACAGACATGCAAGACATGCAGGCTATGACATAAATGAATGTTATGACAGGGGATTATGACAGAGCATCTTTGACTAGGTGGAGGTGCATAAATAATTTATTTTAAATTATTTATTCAAAAATGGAGAAAATGGACAAGTGGAAAATAGATTATTTAGTTAGAGAAAATGACAAGAGGAGCATTCAATTAAATTTATCAATTTAATTAAATGGAGAGATGAAAATTATTCCTTAAATAATTAATTTAGATTAATTATTTAACAGGGGAGGTGGCATGAGATAGTTAAATAATTTTAATAATTATTTAACTATAGAAGAATTAAAGGACCATGAATAGATAAATAATTAATGGTAATTATTTAACTATAGATGAAAGGTGAAAAAATAATTAAATAAATAATAATTTATTTAACTATTGAAGAAGAGGGAGAAATTAGTGACCCAATTAGTTTATTTAATTGATCAGGATAGAATAAAGATTAGAAAGTGAATTAATTAAATAATTATTAAAAAATATTTAATTAATAGAGGAATATGATCAAACATGATTGAATAACTAAAATTATTCAATTATCAAAGGACGAGGATGAAGAAAAATGACACTCGCAGGCTTAGGACATTTTTTAGTGTCTACACGTACTATATGCTTATTGTATGATGACTAAATTTTATAGAGGATACTCCTTGGTGCACACCTTTCCAGTTACATCACTCTTCCCATCAACGTATGGTGACACGACCCTTGGAAGGACAACAAGATACATGTAATGATAGATCTTAAATTATATTTTATGATTTATTTCTCTAATTGAGGTGTTTGATAGATTTTAAATTCATCACTTAAAATAGAAAACATTTCAAGAAAAATCACCTTTTGGTATAGTAAGAATCACGTGAGTAAGATTTGTTTGGTTTATTTCATTCACTTTTTCATGATTTATTGCTTCAATTGAAGTCTTAGTTAGATTTGAAATTTCTTTAATCTTTAATATTTTTAGTATCTTTTTTTTGTGTGCATAGGAGCTATGCTCAAGTAATTAATAAATACATGTCTAATGATACACACTATCATATATAAAATGAACTTTTCCTATCAAATGTTAAAGTTATAAATATTTATATATGAAACTATCCTAGCCAAGTTTGACAAATTAAAAAGGTAAATGAATCATGTGCACACACTTGGATAAAACATGCATTTTTTATTCTAAATTTTTTCCATCCAACTTTTGTACAAACATTCTTCTATATATATATGGATGTATAGTTGATTAGATGTGATTACATTGATAGAAATAATATAAACGATTATTTTTATATATCATTATGAATTTTCTTATTGTATTCTACATCTAATCCCATAACCTTTTTTTTTTAAACCAATTTTTTTCTTTTATGAGGTGGGGAATTTGTTGTTACCTACCACAACACACCACAAAATTTCAAAAAAATTAGGACCTTTGTATTATATTTCTAAAATCAAGCATTTTTTTTTGTAATACTAGGATATTTTTTAATTTGATTTACTTTTTAGTTCATGCATTATAATATCAATAATACACTATCCAAATTTAAAAAATGTACTAAGTATTTATGCTTCATCATTAAAAGGGTATATTTTTCTAATCAAGGGTCATGCTATTTTAATTTTTAGAAAGTTATTAAGTCCTTATTACTAAAGTACAAAGTGGCCTTGAAACCCTAAACCCCCTTTACCTTGCAATTACATATTATTTGCATCTTTTGAACCCTAAATATGGTTTATTATAAAACCACCCCAAAAATTTGAAGAGAGTTTGTGTGTCATTAATAACACATGTGCAATATGGTAACAAAACTTTAGAATGCTCTAAAGTCCCTATAATTTTTCTTCTCCTAATAATTCTCAGTGCTTAAACTTCTAGTTTCTTTTGCAAATTTGAACTCCCTAGTATTTTGAGCTATTTTAAGGATTTCAAGCATGATTTTAGATTATATTTTAATTTTCCTTTTTTCTTGCCATTTACAAGTTAGGGTTTCAATTTTGGCCTTTGAATCTAGTTTACCAATAGAAATATTTAATTTTGGTTTAAAATTTTTATGTTTTGATCTTCTAACATTGTCATGATTTTTGTTTACAATGTCATAAATAAAACTATGATGGTTTCATAAACAAAACTATATTTAGGGCATGATTGACTCTAAGCTTCATTGAACCCAATACCCTAGTCTAAGGGATCCTTTGCTATATTTCTATTCAAACCCTAGTTATTTGTTCTTATAGATCCCCATGCCTTAATGGCGATCTTATCTTTTGAAATCATAAGAGAAAATCAAATCTTTCAATCCATCCCCCCCAAAACTCTTTTTGAGTCTTATTTTTCTAAAACATTTTATGCAAACTACGATCAAGGTCTGATCCTACTATGCAACATGAACTACCAAAACCCTTTATACTTTGAAATTTACATATTCTTACAAATTTTAACTAACAATTTATATATTCCTAAATTTTTTAATTGAGGTTTTGACTCCAATTATCACTTGTACCTATTTTGTAACTTACAAGTAGATGTAGATTGTAATTGGGGTCCTCACTTTGACTAAAACTCGCATTCAATTTGAAACTTGCAAAATTTTTGTAAGTTGCAACTAGAAATTAACCTCCTAAAGGTAACTACACTTTTTAGTAGCTCACAACTTAAATAATAAAGTACAAAGTTTTTCTCAAACCTAGATCATGGACTATATTGTAAAAGTTGGGCCTAAACTCTAAAATGTACCAAAATAATAAATTACTTATTTTGAAGGTTTTAACATATGAGAATTATAAATTGAATACGTTAAACATTTGAATTAATTAAAATAGTATAATTTAACCTTAATTACTTATACTTTAGAATTAATTATGTAAAAAAATGGTACATATATAAAATTAAATGTTAAATTAAATATTTTGAGGTGTTTTCTATTGAGTATGGCATCTCCTACAAATACGGAGTATGAATTCAAAGGGTTCATACTTACATCTAATATTTTGATAGACCTCATAAATATAATAGACACATAATCAAACATGTGGGTCTCAAAAATGTTTAATACTAGGATGGTTAATACATGATAATTTTTCTAAGAGAACAAGGAATTTAAGAGCTAGTGGATTAGTACAAGCTGCAAGTTTTCCAATCATTATGCAATCTAATGCTTTAATAATTAAATGGGCCCATTACTAAAATCTAATCCATAATAAAATTAGAGATGTTAAGGTAAATTCATTTCTACTAGTTCAACCAAAATATATTGGGAAAATATTTGGTCTATTGACTCAAAATGCATATGTAGAGGTCTTTTATGAAATTATCCTACAAATATTATGATGATAATTTTTGTAAGTGTTTGGAAGTTATCAGTAATGGGTGGTTTCATATACATAAATCCACCATTTTAATATTCCCAAGAGACTCTTTAGGAGTGACTTCATATAGGATGTAAATGATTGAATAACATTGTTAAGTAGAGTCATATGACAATAGGTTGCTAGGGAGCTACAATCTTGGATGAACAAATTCATAGTTAAGATATTGGCAAGAGAGGAATTTATATAATGGGAAAAATTGATTAGTGACTCATTACATGTTTAGTTGACTATGGTGGTAGAATCTAATAAATCTTACATGACATCCTATCTAGTGAATGCTCTTGCTAGGAGACAACAATTTATAGGGTTAAAAATAATGGGAGTCATGGGGCATTGACTATTATCCTCAAGTAAAAATTAAAGAGGCTGCTAAGAACTTTGTCAAAGTCAATGATTCCTTTATATTTAATGTAATCAAAATTTAAAAGGAAATTTTTATCGTAGGATGTTAATAGAAGATATTAATGAAACTAAAATATAGGACAAACTGTATATTCAATTTACCACATTCACCTACATTAGGATGGTGGTTGTGATAAGTCCCCTTAATAAATTTCCCAAATAAGTTAGTGACAAATTAGTGTTACTCAAATTATGTAGATAATTGGTACAATTCCACAAGTTATTTTCTAAAGTAAAGACAAAGAGACCTTATTTTCCTACTCTAATAAATGAATATTATTGTAAATAATAAGTTAGGATTCTTTCCCTCCTTTGAGGAAGACACCATATCCTATGAAAGAACCTATTCCCTCTCCTCAAAGGACCCCCTCTCCACATAAATATTATTCTCCATATAAATTCCCCTCTCCACCTAAGTCATTACCTTTATATCAAAGACATCCTAAGGAATAAAAAGGAAAAATAATTAGAGCAATAGGAGACTTAACATCAACAAACTCAAGATAAGGGTACACAAGATCAAGGAATAACTCAAGGGAAAAAATACATGTAAATGAACCCTAGTGGTTTGATCAAATAAATATCATAAGGAAAGGGTGTTGATTCCACCAATTTATGAATTATATCAATTTCCTTCTATTATTTTAAAGCCTCTAGCTCCTATAAGATTAAGGAACTGAAGTCTACAATTACTACAAATGCACAATGTGTTGGTTCTCCAACCTAATATTAGTTATTTCTAAGAACTTTTGAATCCTTATGATAAAAAAATCTAGATGTTGAGCCAATGAATGAGATATATATGACTCTATCTTCCACTTTAAGCTCTACAAAACCTAGGTGGGTACACTTCAATGATCAAAATTTGCATAAATAATAGGTTTATCATAGTGGATAGTAGATAATTGTTCATGCATGTACAACAGGGATTTGAAAATAATTTTTCAATATTAATTTCTCTAAACCATTAATGAGTGGGAATGACCATAACATGTAAATTACTAACATGCAACACAAAAGTGTGATTATTCATTTTTATAGTATGAGTGGGAAGAGACATTAGAAAAGATAAGTGCTTGTTCCTTGAGATAATAGAGTCTAAAATTGATTCAATGTGTCATTTTGAAAATATTCAATTTTTAGGGTTTAATAATAATATATTACTACCTATAGGCTATTATGGCCTCAATATTGCTAAGGAGAAAGGCTATACAAGAGTACGGTTGGAGGAGGATTTGTTAAAAAATGTTAATTGAATTAAGAAGGTTCAACCTTCTTCTTAGACTATTGATAATATTATAAAGGAATCTATTTCTATCCTTAACTCATTTGAGAAGTTCCATGTCTCTCACATTTATCATGAGGTTAATGGGTTGGCTGATTGCCTAACCAATATTGGGGTCTCATATGTTCCTAAGCGATGGGATTATCATGACACTATTCCTATTGAAATTAAAAATCTTATCAATAATGATCAAACATTACAATATGGTAGGAGTATTAGGACCTAGAGGGGCTTGCTCATTGTATCTAATGCCCTCATTAAGTTGAAAAGACAAGTGCAGTTTGGATCCTGTCCAGATAATGATGGTAGAGCTTATGGAAATATTTCATAAGTAGAGGATATGATGACATATAGTCCTTTTTTTGTGAGGAACACACAGTTTCTGGGTGTTTGCTTCTACCCCTTTCTATGCATTTGGAGTTTTCTTTTGCCTATGAGATAGTTTTGGGTGAGTTCTGTGTTGAATTATGCATAGTCAACCATGGGGGTGATTGTTGTAGAGTGGAGCCTGTAACCTATGAGGAGACTAAAGATAATGTGTTGGTTTGGGATATCTTGGATAAAGGAGGGTTACCCCTTACATTTAAAGACTTCATGGGTTTAATTCCCAAATCTCCCAGAAATTTGTCAATGGCTAGAGTAAAAGAGTACTGAGAGTCTTTGACATGGAGTTTAACATCATGGAGGACTTCATAGATAATATTACTAGTTTATCTTTTGAAGGCAAAAAATTCTACAGAGAAAGGTTGACATAAAAATCATCCTTGAAGATTTTCTTCAAAGGGAAGGAGAAGAAGAGAAATTGATAATATGAAATTGGCCTGTAGATGCAAATATGACTTTATAAACATTCCAATGAATCACAACCTATTTAGGGGGATGGTAAGGATGCCATTGCGATAATGAGGTATCAGATTCACTCCCTTGACAAATAGTAATATTTTGGTTGCAATCTCTGGCTTTCATTTTATGCTTCTTAATAACTGATTAGGCACAATAAATTGTGTTTCCTTCCCATATTATTTGTTGTTATCTTTGGAGAATGGGATCAATGAATTTTAAAAAAACCTTAACAATCATTTTTTGTATGAGGGTTTAATATTACTGATAATGGAATATGCAAAAGCATATAAGGTACCTAAAGCTCCTAAATTGGCTAAAGCCCACATGGTTAAGGATGTATCCTATGGTTATGAGACTAGAAATGACTTTGATGATAAGGACTGGGTGAATAAAGGGTCAGATTCTATAGAAGTTTATTTCAATCCCTAGGAGGAGTTTGACAAATAGCCTTGGAAACAAGCTAAGAAGGATTCTCTTCCCTCTTGGTCATGGGGCTACCAGATGGATGAAGATTATGGGACTCCTATTACTATTAATAATAAAGGTAAGACAAGAAAGGAAGGGGGGTAGAGTTCCAAAATGGAGGAGTTGTTTGATCCTCCTAATGTTAAAAGGAGAATTTCGGTGGTGGATGGTACTAAAGGGGTCAAGGGTAAGAGCTCTGTGGTGAAGAAAAACTTGTAGAGTGATAGGGATAAGGGCCAGGAGGTTATTATAGCAATTAAGTTAGTAAATGGCAAGGAGAAGAATTAGGGTGTTTTTGCAGCTGGGGAGAGAATCTTGAGAAGTTGATGGAACTAGATGAGGACCTTCAAGCGAATAGGGCTAGTAAGGATATTGTGGATTTAGTTAAATCCCCTATTGTTGTTGAGAAAGGGACCATGAAAACTCTGGGTACTATGGGAAAAGGTAAAGCTAAAATGTATTCTCAGGGTGACATACACTAGGAGATTCAACATAAGGGATCAAACAACTTACCAGATGAGACTATCAACTATGAGAAGGATGATATTAGTGTTGTCATGAGGATGGTGAAAGATGGGGTTGGGTTCCTTTAATTTTTTTAAAAATGACTCTTTTTTGAAGTGAAATAGATAAACATCAAGTAAAGCTTGATGGCCAATATAAATACAAGAATTATTAACAATAGCAAGATGGAGGTGACTATGCATAATCAGATCAAGGAAATGAATGCAGTCCTTAACATGATTGTTGATGATGCATCAAAATTAAGGCAAGATCATGAATCTAGAATTATTGCTCTTGAGAAGATAATTAGTAAGATTTATGATGACCTAAAGATGCTAGTGCAAGTTAGTCAAGCTTCCCTACAAAACAATGTGCAAGGGATGAATTTGTTGAATGAGAAGGAACATAAATGGATGGGGGAACTGATCATTAAGGGGTTAGATGCTAATGAAATGGAGGATGATGGTCTGAAGGGTGGGATTGGTAAGGGTATGAATGTTGTTCCTTGCATTCGAAACAAGGATCAAGACAAAGAAAAATACTATGATTTTGGCTTAGGAACTGGAAAAGGTTGTCGAGATGCATGAGCAGGTCATTTCTAGGGACATGGAAGCAGTAAAGATCTTAAAGAACTTGCAATAGTTTCTTGTTGTTGTCTTCTTTTTTGTTATTTGTTTGCTTATGGTTTGCTATTGGCTTTGTAAAGCTGACATCTTAGTGGTAGCTTTTTTGGCTTGGGGCTACTTGTTTTTTCTTGTCTCATCTTTAGCAACTTGTTTCTTTTGTAAAGGGTTTCAGAGTCCCTTCAAAACTTGTTTATCCGTTAATCAAAAACAATATATTACTACCTTATAGTAATTTAAACTTGCATAATCAACTTATAGAAAGATATTATACTTATTAACAATCACCCTCCAATCACTATCTAAAAAGAATTACCACCTTCCTTAAAGATGAACTAATTAAATATTCAATTCTTACAAAAAAATTGCAAGCCAAAAATTTCTAATTTCATTAAAAATATACTTTTTCAAAGAACATACAAATTTGTTAGGAGATAACCAATTTCATAAGCATGCATTGATAAATTTATTTTAGAGAAAATCAATTTACAATAGACAAACTAGAACAAAGTTTTAGACTTCCATATTCCTTTAGAAAAAAATTATTAAATTAAATAAAAAAAAATCTTTAAATGTATTTTATCTCCAAAAAATTCCAACCCTTGAAAATTAAAATTAAAATTCAATCACATTATATAGAACCCTTCTTAAAGAATCAAGCCACTTACTATAATATTTAGGAAAAATTAGAATCATCACGTTGCTATAAATCTTTTGATTTTGTCCACCATTTGATTTTGCAAATTTTTAGCTTGAGAATCTTAAAAAATAGCCATCTTTCCAAATTTGTACCTCTCAAACTCTATTTTTGTCTTTATGAGAAATTTTATTAAGAAATAACACAACTTTTACAAGCCACATCTTTTGATTTGGGTACTCGATTGACCTCCCATTCCTCCTATTTTTTTTTTAATGAAAATTTTAGAGTGCTCTACATGAACCAACTTCCAAAATATGAATTCATGAAAATTTTACCCTCATTCAACCATTTAAAGGTACAAAATTTAAATTTAGTATTTCTATAGGATCTCAAAATTTTGAAACTCTAATATCTCACTATCTACAAGTGATCTTTGATTGATTTTTCACCATAGTTTGACTTTGTAATTATAGAACTCTAGAAGCCACCACTTGTAGCAAAGTTGGCTAGGGCTTGGGGTTTGTATCCCTCGAGGTCACAGGTTTGTCTTTTCTTTATAGTGGGAAAGGCAAGGGTCAATAATATTGTGCTAGTTCCCGCTCCGCTGACCTGAGGTATAGGAATGGACTTTTCCCCTAACCTCCTTGAGGTTAGATTTCTTTAAGCCACCACTTGCAATGGAGTTGGTTGGGGCTTGGGGTTTGCATCCCTCAAGGTCACAGGTTCGACTCCACTTCATAATGGGAAAGGCAAGGGTCAGTAATATTGTGCCAGTTCCTGCTCCACTAACCTAGGTATAGGAATGGAGTTTTCCCCTAACCTCCTTGAGGTTAGATTTATTTTTGTGAAATCTCAATTTTTGGATGATAATGCTATTTTAGACGCTACCCAAAAGTCTAATATTTTCAGTGGGGAAGGGTACATTAGTGGCCTTTTTCCCAAAGAGTTTCTTAAGCAACACCAGGGTTTTTAGGATGTGTATGATGCTATCAAATTGGATTTTCAAAACAAGAATGATAGAATCTTATTAAGGGCTCTACAGAAGAGTTGTAGGAGGATTTATACCACAATGGATATAGATATCAAGGAAAAGTATTATTCCATAACATTTCTCCGTGCCCATGTGATCATCTACCTCTCAATGGTTTTCATTTTGGCTTGCCTCAAAGGGTGAATTTTGTGCCTATGGAGGATCAATTTGAGGAAGTTCCTACACATAATGCTTGAGAAAGGGAAAATGATGTAGATTATGGTTTCATTGCTTGTGCGTGCATTGTTCATGGAGTGTAACCTAATAGGGAAATTGAGGAAGGGAATGGTTTTGCTGCTCGTGGTGTGCATATAGATGAGGGTGATGAAGGTAAAGATGAAAATTAAGTGGAATTTGTGCGTATGGAGGAGTAACAAAGGCATTTAACATGAAAATGAAAGTTTTGATAATAATTTTGGCAATATGAAAGCTGCATTAGGGTTTATTTTGGATGATTGTAAGGGATTGGTGCAAATTTCTTGGATGGTGTCATAGGATATGAATTTTTTGAATGATTGTTAAGGTTTGGTGCAAATTTCTCGACCGATGTCAGGATGTGAATTATAAATGCATACTGTTTTTGTAATTTTCATATTTGCAAAGTTGGATGTAATGGTATAGTCAATTGACTTGTAGATTTACATGTAGGGTTGGCAATAGAATGACATATGTAATGGTAAATCAATATCGACATATGTAATATTTCTCTTCTATTATATACTATATATAGGCTCTAATGCTTTTTACTAAAAAAAAAAATTATAGAACTCTAGGTAAATTTTCAAGTCCATACATTCTCATTAAGAAACACTCTCTAAAAAAAAGAAACTTATTTTTTTTAGATAATTTTTTGTTGACTTTACTAGATCATATTAAAGGTACTTGTATGCAAACATGATACAACATTAGCTCATAAATCTTGACATAGACCAATATTTAGACAAGATTTTTGCTCTTCGTGTAGTTTAAGAAAATTATGATACCAAATGGTGATAAAAATTGGGATATTTATTTCAAATATTGGGTTGAAGACTTAACCATGGGCATAAAATATGAAATTGGACATAGGCTCCAAGACAAGGACCCTATGAATCCTAGATGGTGGCTCCTTTAAAATATATTTTAGAGATTGAAAGGTAGCCATTTCATAATATAGTCACCATAGTCTCATTGGGAAAGATTTCAAGAAAGGAGGGGAAAAATAGAAAATTCATCCATAGAATGGATGATCCAAAAGAGGGAAAAGTATAAGGTAACCAAGTAGGGGTTGAAAGAATAAGTTGCTTATCTAACTTGTATTAAAAATTTGGTTTCTCCTATCAATTCTAATATTTCAACTTCTACCTCTCAATCAACCTTAGATATATAGAAAGAAATTTCACCTAGTGACAAAGTAAAGAATATATTGATAGCTACTTAAACATAGAGTTATGAATTGTTTACACTAGGTTATACAATAATTGGCATAATTATGGATGAGTGGAACAAGTTCATAAGATAAGAGGATTCCATATAGATTATGGAGAGTAGTATTAATCAATAATTAAAGAATATTGATACAAATATTCATTAGAGTATGGAGCTCACTAAGGTGGACTTTCAAGTTTTGATCAATGAAGTAATTTTAGATAGAAAATATAATTTTATTCTCATGAAATGGCTTGAAACATATAATTATAGGAAGGGTATATTACAAGGATGGAAGAATAGATTATGGGCCTCTTAAAATCTTATAAAATATGTATCCATGTATATAATGAGTAAAATACTTTGAATTTTATTCAAGTGCATGATGAAATTCTAGACAATTTCATACAAGAAAGTGTTCATTTTGTGCATTTTGATGATTTGGATATGGTAAAATTTTGGAGAATTTCATACAAGGAAGTGTTTATTTTGTTCATTTTTATGGTTTGGATACAACTCTTGTAAAGGAATTACTCAATAAATTTTAGGTGTAAAACCAAAATTAATACAATTTAACATTAGAATTTAAAGGGGTAGTCAAAATGGTTCTTCACTTTCTTATTCCTTTTGACTTTTGTTACTCATGGAGGGAATGGCCATTCATCTTCCCTATTGTTAAATATTCTTACATATTCTCATTTAAAACTCGTTGTAAAGGGTTGAAACTTTAGTTATTGGTGGAAACTCATGAAATATGAAATGCATTCAAGATACACAAATTTTCTCAAATATTCATGGGTTTACATGTTTTGGTTTTCAAATCCTGAAATGTTATTCTATGAATTTAATGCACCAAATTTTGATGGATTCAACGTGTATTCAAAATATTGATGCCTCACTAATGGTGAAGTATTTTGTGTGGTTGAATTGATACCAATTTATGATTTATATGGAATTAATAATAACCACACACAACAATTTATGTCTCATATTTGGATTGTGAATAAAGGATCCAACAAAGATTGGTTTCAATATTTTTTTTCCATGTATTAAAGAATGATGTATGGAAGGATAAAAGATTAATTTAGATCCACTTTTCTTCTCTAATCATTTTTTCCCTTTCCTCTCCTTTTTGTTTTTTATAAGAGTGTTAATTTAGGGTGTGAAGATAAATTTGAATCATAAAAGGTATAAAATTTAGGAAATTTATCTACTTTAAATGACAAAATCCTTTTCTTTGAAAATCAATATTGAATTCATAAAAAATGGATTGAATCACATGGATAGTTGTTTGTCTTACAACTTATAAAATTTTAATTTTAAAGAATATGTAATTATTTTAACAACCATATTAAAATATTAAAAAGGAAATTATTGGTTCATGTTAGCTAATAATATTTTAATTGCAATAAGTGAGCCTCTTTTTCATATGAATGATTCTTGACATTCATAGAATCCCCTTGAATGAACCAACTAAAGTAATATTCAATTAAGGGATTCTAGTAAGCCTTGTACAATGGTTGACAAAGACTCTTGAGGCTATCCACCTTCCAAGTAGGGGAACCTTTACTATTACACCACTTAGGCTTCACATCTTATAGGTATATAGGTGTGTCAAAATCCACATGTAAAAACCTTATCATTGTTAGAGGATTATTCCTTTTTTGGATTCATGTGGAATGAGGTGGTGGAGTTGATCATCTATGTAAGTGTGGAAAGTGCTAGAACAAATGCATAAAATTTATCTTAAGAAGCTTGAGAATATGATTCATCATCATACTCATTTTTTTCTTACCACATTTCTAGCATATTACCTTAAATTTTATAAGAGACATATCTCCCCTAAGAAATATATATGCCCTATCCATTTTTTATTGTTATTCTTTCCTTTTTCCTTTAACCATGTACAAAAATAGTTCTTCCTTGGCTAATTTGGAAGATTTTCACCACATCTCCTTAAAGAGGAGATAATCCATTACCAATGGCACTTCTAATGGACATCACCAAATTTTCACATGTCTAGTAAAGAACACAAAAAGGTCATGCAAAAATATTCTTTCTCCACATTTATACTAAAAGATAGATTGTAATTCTCTTACAATAGTGTTAAATACATTTCTCAACACACAAATCTTTGTCACCCATCCTAAAATAATACATATTTTTTCCTAGATAAAGATTGTTCACCAATTATTGGGCATGGTACAACTTTCCTAACTTTTTCTAGAGGTCTTTGGGAAAGGGTTCTTTTGTAACATTCAAGAGCATTGAATCTTAAAACAAAGATAAATGAGACTTGCATCTTTCCAATTTAACACAACATAATCTTTATCCTTCATGCTTGATAATTTAATTATGGAGAACAACTACACTAGATCTTTATCTATCAATAGGTCATCCATTTTAGGATGGTACAACTTTCCTAACTTTTCCTAGAGGTCTTTGGAAAAGGATTCTTTTGTAACATTCAAGAGAATTGAATCTTAAAACAAAGCTAAATGAGACTTGCATCTTTCCAATTTAACACAACATAATCTTCATCCTTCATGCTTGATAATTTATTTCTGGAGAACAACTACCCTAGATCTTTATCTATCAATAGGTCATCCATTTTGAGCTTCTAGAGATTAAATTTTATATTATTAAATTGATCCATCTCCACCCATGACACACTCTCTATTTTCCTTGAAAACAAATATTTTTTGTACACAAATCCCACTCAAACCAAGATTATTCCAAATATATTTTCCCTACCACCTAAGAAATAGAGTTGATTAGGATCTAATACTAAATGGAAACACTTTCTACACTAACCTTAGAGGAGAGATACAAAAAAAATATGATCAAATAGTTTTTAAAAAATAGACAATAAGATATACCATAATAACATAATGTTATCTTGGGAAATCCATTTTGGATAAAGACCCAACCTCCAAAACTCAAGCCAATATATTCATACTACCAAATCTAGTTGTTATATATCAAAAAGCTCAAGGCATTAAATGGGAAAAATAATATAAGCTTAAAGAGTTTTTGGTAGTGTAACCCCTTGTACAATTGTACAATAATTGGTCTTTTCATCTCTAAACTATGCACTAATATATAAGAAAGACCCATCATCAACAAGCTCAAGCCATCACAAGAGAAAAAAATAACATAAGTTTATCTTAATTTTGGTAGCATAACCCCTTGTACAATCATACAATACTTGATCTCTTCATCTCCAAACTATGTACTAATATATAAAAAGACCCATAACTAGAGACCATCAATGATTTCTAAATCTATGAGAGAAAATACATGGGCTAGAAATGACACCAAAATCAAGGAGAGTTAATTAAAATGTATAGTAAGTTCCTATTTCAATATAGTTCTCTAATTATGGTATTATTTACCTTTTTGGTAACATGCATATGCAAGTTAGAGATCTTCCAGGATCTTCTCCAAGTCCACACTTAAATACCCCTTTTCATGCTCTTTCTAATCCAAAAAAAATCTTACAAACCTTATAATTTTTCATAGTTGAATTTTGTAACTACCATGACCACTAAATGATAATTACAAATTGTCAAATTAAAAATTACGAGTGTAAAATAGTGCCACTCCAAGTGGGATGACCCAAATATGCGGGTGTATAATAAATAAATACGATTAAAAAATTAATTATGAACATTAGAAATTGCCAATAGTGGCATGGTGTGATGGTTAAGTTGTTGTGTTGTTATTCTTGCCATCAAGGTTCAAACCCCATTGGGGTGTAATTGTTGAGAATTTATATTGGGGATGGGGTCTCTCATTTGTGACCTCACTGGTTCAAACCCTAATTCATCGCGATCTTCTAAGATTTAGGGGTTCACTAAGGAATTAACTAGTGCAAGATTAAACTATTACATCAACATTTAACATCAAATATTTGTAGTAGCACATGACTAGGCATATTACATGATTGCTTAGCCTATATTCAATTGTTGTTCCAAAGCTATAAATAAACCTACCTAGGGGTTTGACCAAGGGAGAAACACTTTGCTTAATGAGATCCTCAAACATGTTTGCCAAACCCCCAAAAACTTATTACATGTTTAAATATCTAAACAAATTAAATATAGATCATAGAACCTAAAAGACTGATTTTGCCTATTAAAAGAAGAATTCATAAGATTTAGATTGAGTATACAATACACTTTCATCCTAAATCATTTATACAACATAAAATCAACCCAAAATTTTAATCAATCATTTACGCAAAAATAATATATTTAACACATCACAACACTTGATATGATAACAAACTATTTTACACTACCTATCACATTCTTATTAACATTAATCAAATAAACTTTTCATATAATTTTTATTTTTTTTAAAATATTTAAAATTCTATCCTTATATATATATATATACTTTACATGGGAGCATATGAGAGTTGAACTATTCAAATACAAGATTTTTCTTATTTTTCCTCAATTCCCAAGGTGGGACCATATAAAACAATTAAGGTAAGACATAATAAACGTACAACCTTTGACTTGACTCTTCTTGTGCAAATGACTAAGGACAAATTTAAGGTTGTTTATAAAGATACCTTTAGGCAAATGTACTCAAAATTTTAACGACAAACTTAAGGTTGTTTATAAAGATACCTTTAGGCAAATGTACTAAAAAATTTAACCACAAATATAACTACAAGTACACATAAATATATGATTAATAGTGAATTAAAAATATAGCTTTTAAACAATGACTTGCCTATAAGATTGGTTAGTGTAAAAAAAATAAAAAATTTAGATGAATATGTTTATTTATATTAATAAAATTATAAGTTAGTATTTGAATAACAAAATTTAAATTAATTAATTTTAATATTTAATTTAAATTTTGAATAAATAAAGATATTCTTAAAAATGTTGGAAATTGGTTCATTAATATTAAAAAAAAGTTTTGTCAATACAAATATCTTAATATCTGTTAATTAATTGTATTTTATTGCAATTTAAATTTGTATTCATAAATTTGATTTTCAGGACTACAAAAATAAATTTAGTGCATGTTAAATGAATCTAATTCATAGAAATGATTGATAGGAAATCAATGACATTTGCAAATGTACTTCAATTTCTATCTATGTCTAAAGTGGGATGGTGTCCAGATATACCATTCCAAGTACATGTTAAGTAAGAAGTCTTCATTTAGTCAAGCCACTAAGCTAACCAACATAATGGTGATGAAAAAATATTCAAGATAATGTAGAAGTGTGCACTTAGGATGATGTGATGTTGATGTTCTAACTATTCTCTAGGTATTAGGTTTTCATAATGAATTAGACATGTCTTTAAATACAATATAACACAAAATGTACCTATGTCAAGTCACAATGATTATTAGAAAAAAAGACGATAAAATTTATTTTGAATTTTGAAATTTAAAAGTTTAAGATTAGTTAATTCTACACCCACAAAATCTAAATCAAGATAGCGAATAACTTTTTAAAGAATTAAAGTAGAAATTTAGATCAATTCTTAAAAAGAGAAGATAAGAAGATAAAAAGATAAACTAAAATAAAATTGTGAATTGAATTTAATGTAAAAATATTACTTATAAATTTGTTATTACATAAAAAGACAATTTAATCAAAGTAAACCCCTAAAATTTTTATATATCTATATTAAAAATATATAATTATGTTGAGAGGCTTATTACAATGGCATCCACCAAAAAGTCATGTGTTCATCTAGAAATTGACGTTAAATATTAATTTTAGGAAGATAAATATATAGTGAAAGAATTTTTTTTGTCACAATTCATATTAAAGACAAATAGAGTGGAATTACATCTCATGAGATGTAAATTAAAATGAAAAAAATAACAATGATAGTTACATTAATAAACAACTAAAATTTAAAAGAAATAAAAAGATAGGTGATTTTCAATATATAATTTAAAAACAATTATTTCCTAATCCATATCTATCAAAGAAACCTATATTTTCCACTCTTACTATTACATCAAAAGAGTATAGATTTCTTACTAAAATCCACATCAAATTTCAACATCGAAATTAATGAACTGACGTATAGGTTGATATTTTGTATTTTTTATTATTTTAGTGTAATGAATATTGAAGGTCATTTTGATAAAGATGCATATAAGCTTTTTTAATACCATAATGCAAGTAAATTACGGGATTTAAAATGTATTATATATTTCAAAAGCTTTATTATAAAAAGTTTAAAGCTATGTAATATTTAATAATATTTTTGTTTTCTTCAATGCTTAAAAGTGATTAGAAGTTAAAGTGGGTATATATATAGTATCTTTTATTCACATCCTTTCTTTGAAACATAAATGTGCATATTTTTGTCCTTGAAAATAAAAGTGAGTAAATATTTAAAATACACAAATCTATTTTCTCACCTAAATTCTTTTATTTGTTCCTTAATCCTAACCCTAACTCATATCTAATAGTAAAATTAACCCTAAACACACTTATTTAAGAAAAAATACTAAAAATAGAAATAATTTTCTATCATCTACATCTAGCTTCACACACTATTTCTCTCTTTGGAACACTTAAATAATCTTATATTGCTACTACACATACCGACCTCCATTGTTACAACTCCATAGACCAATGTGACAAGAATTAAATGTGTAAAATATGCCTTCTACACTAATCTAGGAGAGGAGGTATTTGCCTAAATTAAATTGATCATACATTTACAAGGAAATCAACACGAAAGAAATATACCAAAACACAAAGACTTATCTAGAGAAAATCCTTTTAAGAGAAAAATCGGGCACGTTGTAAAGCAACTCAATGTATTATTTAGTAATCAAATATTACAATACACTTATAGAATATATGCCTTTACAAAAGTATCACCAACATACCTAGAGCAATTCTAATACCTAATAATACTTACAAAACTCACTATGAAATCTCCATCTTAAGAATCAAATAAATAGGAAAATAAATACATGAAGCCATTGAAAATGACAATTTAACATTAAAACCACCAAAAGTATGACACTCAAATCCCTAGTCAAAATCTAATGCCCAAATCTCAAGATGAGTCCATAGGCTAAAATGACACACCCCTTATACTTGCCATAAGTTCATCATAATCCACTCACCCACTTAGGTGCTCCACTTTAGCTCTATTATCTACATTCAAAGATACCTTACAATATGTCATGACATGCATTATAAGTTTCTCTTACATTCATGGTGTGTGAGACCTAACTTTTGATCCAATTCAATTGATATTTTATTTTAATTAAAGGTATCAAAGAGCTCCATGTTACCATAAAGAGCTTACTTTGGTTAAGGTTCATTTTGATACTTTCTCAAAGCCAAAATCAACCTCTAGAGCCCAAAAATTGGATTTTTGTCCTTAACAATATGATGCAAGGTTGAGGCACCTTTCCTAACATTCTCCCACTTTTAAAACACCTTGAAATATCAAGGGGAATACTAATGCTACGATCTATCTTGTAGTGATTGAAAATCCCATAGGCTTACTACACCACCTAAACTTCTTTGTGTTAACTAGCTTCAACAATGCATATACAACACTATGCAAAGTGTCAAATTTCTCCAACATCACCTTCCTATTCTCTACCATGTTACAAAAAATGGTGTTAAACATCTATTTCCTTTATCCTTGCATGAAAGGTCAAGTTATTTGCTAAACATATGACACTTTTACTATTACAAAGAACTTTGATAGCTCCCTGACTCAACCCTACATTTGAACACAGACTCATATGTTAGATGGTCTCCTTATAAGAATAATTAATTTCTATGTACATATCCTTTTAATGAAAAATTAACTATGATATTTTGTTTATTCATCCAACTAATAGCACCACCAAATAAACTAATGGAATTTGTACTGATGGATCTTCTACTATTAACATCTCCTACCCAATTTGAATCCATGACTATCTATTTAGCATCGACCCCTTGTATAATTATCATGATTAAAAAATAGATTAATTGGAGTTACCCTAAAAATATACGAATATCCTCTTAACTACTTCCCAATGATCTCATCCATTATCATACATAAAGTGGCTAAAGACTCCCACTACTTGGGTACTATCTTGTCTAGTGTAGATCATAACATACATAGAACTCCCAACTACACTAGAATAAGGAACATGGGCTAGATATCATCCATCTATATGGGTTTCATAAGACACTACTCAATAGAAATACTAATTCAACAAAAATATAATCACTCAATGGTTTGCAATAACCACGCTAAATAGATATGTGATCCTAGGAAGGATGGGTGGAATGAGGTGCATGGGAGGGGCTAGTTTGTGGCGTGCAGGGCTACATGCCCTCATGACACTGTGCTCTCTATGCATGCACTAGTGTGGAGTGTCATGGAGATTGTGGGGTATCACTTGGTGCGGGTTTTCTTTTTTATGCTTAGGTGGGGTTTTCTGTGGTTCGTGACTAGGGTTTGGCGTGTTTTTTATTTTTTATTTTTTATTCTTTTCTTTCACCTTCCTTTCTTGGTTATGGCCTCAAGAGGATGCTTGAGTTTGCAGAAAAATATGTCTTGTGGTATGTATCATGCAGATCCATCTTCTTTCATGCATGTAAAATTTATGGAGGCCTCAAACAAGTCTTCAATTGGTAATGGTTTTCTTTTGGAGAAAAGTTTCCCTAGGCTTAAAAAAGTGAATGGGTGTTTAGAGAGGTTCCTTGAGCATCCCATTTTGGCGATCCAATCGGAGTTTTTTGTAGAAGATGTTGCCTATTGGATTCATCATGCATTGATTTATAAATTCACGGGGATTCACCTCTCATTTCCAGTCTTGGATTCATGGGCTCAGAAGGTGTGGAACCCCAAGGGTTATATGGAGATAAAGGTGGTTGTCAAAAATTATTTTATTGTTTTGTTTTCATGCATAACAAATTAAAATAAATCTTTTGAAGGAAGACCTTATTTTTTCAACTAGGTTGGGCTCTTCATGAAATCCTGGCATGTGGGTTCAATTTGGCAGAGAAGCTTCCTACATGGGTTTTTCTTTGGGTTCGCCTCCCTCGACTCCTGTTGAAGTTTTGGCATAGTGACATCCTGCATATGATTGCTTTGCTTCTTGGAAAACCGGTTGGTCTGACTTAGCAGACTTTGGATCAAAAGGTTCTTTCTTATGCTCATGTTTGTGTTGAGATAGATTTAAATAACCCTTTGCCAGATTCTCTAGAATTTTCTTGGTTTAGATTCTTGGGTCTAATAGCTATATTTTGAAACCCTTTCATTCAAATGTTGATTTTGTCATGAGTATGGGAACTTGCAAAGGAATTGTTCTCGCTTTAATCGGGCGATTGGGGTAGCTAGCTCAAAAACCAACTTAGTTCCTAAGAATGATAAAGGGAAGGATCCTATGGCTGTTGATGTGGCAGACAAAGAGTGTTTTGTCTTGGTCAAGCCCCAAAATAAAGGGAGAGGTTTGAAAAGAACCTTGAAGGATAGGCAATATGATGGGGTTTTTAATTGGATTTATACTTTAAAGGATTTGACCCAAGAGGAGGGAATCTCGGTTGAGTTTTCAATTGGTGTTGGACCATTGGGAATGGAATTTTCAAAGAATAAAGGGATTGATTATTTGATCTTGCCTAGGGGGAGACACACATATTGAGCACATGACAATGGATATGCCATCTCATACTTTTGTTGAACCTGAACCAAGTGGGCCTATGGTTTTGTAGTGGGTGGATACCTTAGCAGTCTCAATTCCTTCTCAAGCAAAGGAGGCCCTGGATGTTGGTAAGAATAGTGGGTCTTCATAGGTTTTGGGTCTATAGTCGAAATCTCTTAAAAATGGCTCTCTAGAGAAAGCCTATAAGGTGGGTAAAAAAAAAGACCTAAAGAATATTAAATTGATTAGGGAGAATCTGGTGGAATTGGGGTCAATAAGAACCATTGACTCCCATTTTTCCCATTCTTTGTAATGATTTTTATTTCATGGAATGTGAGGGGTGTGAATAACATTACTCAACAAAAGGCTATTCGTGAATTGATTAGTGCTCATTGTCCCGATATTATTTTTCTTCAGGAAACTAAGTTATCTATGGACTACATGTTGAAAAGAGACCCTTATGTTTGGTCTCGTGGCTCATGTCAGTGTATTGGGGCTTAAGGTACTTCTGGTAGTGTGGCTTTCTTTTGGGATTTGAGAAATATTGTGCCTTTTTGGTGGATTTTGAGTCATTTTTCTATGTTTGTGATTGCTTCTAGTCTAGATTCAGGTGAAACTTGTCTCTTCACCAATGTTTATGCTCCTCATGAACTTATTGGTAAGGATTTGTTGTGGGCTTATGTTAGGTATGTTCGATCTCTGGCTCCCTTGCTCTTGTGGGTCCTTGCTGAGGATTTTAATGCAGTTGTTTGTGTAGAGGAAAAAATTGGTAGGAATGTGAGGTTAGATTATTCTGATAGCCTCCTCAGGGGTAATATTGAGCTCCTAAATTTAGTTGATGTGAAGCCAAGTAATGGGACTTTTACTTGGAATAACAAGAGGTGTGAAGATAATGCTATTTCTGAGAGGTTGGATAGATTTCTTATTTCTTGCTTTTGGGTTGGTGAAAGGTGACTACCAGTTCTGATATTTTGGATTGGAAAGGTTCTAACCACTAGCCAATTAAGCTATCTGTTGTTTCCTTCAAAGCTTCTAGGAACACATCCTTTAAGTTCCATCTAATGTAGTTGTGAGACCCCTCTCTTCATGATCTCATGAGTGGTTGGTGGCTTCAAGGGAAGCCTAATCATGGTAGGGCTATGCATTCATTTTCTAAGAGATTATAGTATGTAAATGTTGGGAAAATGTGTCTCAACCTTGCAATTATATAAAGGTTATTGTTGATAGGATATATATATATATATTTCGTAGTTACACTGATAGGTGTATACAATGGTAGCATGGGGTGGCATTGAGGAGAAAAATGTGAGTGTGTTAAATTTTTCAAGAAAACTCCTAAAATGGATGGAATACATTAAATAAATGACATTGTAAATCTAGACCATTCGTTATTAGATTTTAGATCTAATGTAAAATATTTTGTTGGCCTATCTTTCCCTAGAATGTAACCCTATTTTATGAGGGCATTATATTATAGTTGTGGTAGAGAGTGATGTATTTTGAGAGTCTGATAGCGGTCATGTTGTCTCTTGATCTCTGAGTGGTGATACTCCTATGAGAAGCTTGCTCTACAAGTATATTGTAATCTTTGTGATTTACTGAATAATATATTGTGCAGCTTTTGGGATGTGAGGTTTTTCTTTTGAAAGGGTTTTCCCCACATAAGTCATTGTGTTGTGGTATGCATGATATTTGTGTTTAATTTTTTGTAACTGCTAAAGATCTATAAAGTTTTGCATTATTCTCCTCTCAAGATTAGTGTAGGAAGTTATTCTACTACCTTTGCTTCCTTACAAGTGGTATAAGAGCTTGATCACCTTTGGTTTTAGCTATGGGTTGTTGGGTTTTTTGAACTAATATAGATTTGAGTGGGAGCTTGTGCAGAAGATATTTTGTGATCTTCTTGTAGGAATTTTCAAATGACAATTTTATTAGGGAGAATAGAGGTGGAGAAATTCTCTAGAAATAATTTTGAGATATGGAAGCTAAAGATGGAGGATTTGTTGATAGATTGAGATCTGTGGGATGTTGTTGATGAGAATGTTTCAAGGCCTACGGATTCTACTCAAGCTACTCAATATGATGTTATGGACCATAAATCCATGGTTCTAATCAGATTGTGCTTGGTAAATTCTGTTTTAATCAATGTCCATGAAGAGACCTCTGCAAAAAAACTATGGAAGAAGCTTGGTGAGATGTATCAAGCCAAATCTTTAGTGAACAAGATTTTCTTGAGGAAGAAGTTGTATTCCTTGAGAATGGAAGAGAGAGGATGAATCATCGACCACCTAGAAGCATTCAATATGTTGGTGGCTCAATTGACATCAATTGGTGTCAAAATGGATGAGGAATATAAATGTTAGATCTTGCTTTGTTCTTTTCCTGATTCGTGGGATTCTCTTGTTATGGCTATTGGGAATACTTTTGTTATATTGAAGATTGAAGATGTGGTGGGTTCTTTTCTTTCTGAAGAGATGAGGAGGAAGGTACCCATCATTGCCAAGGAGGCCCTAAATGTTCATGGAAGACCTAAAGAAAAAGTAAAGAAGAATGAGAAGCGTGACAAATCCAAGTCTAGGGGGAGATCTAAATCTCTTGGAAAGTCCAAAGTTATTTGTTGGAATTGCAGTAAGCCTGGACATGTTTGTAAGGAATGCAAAGAAGAAAAGAAGAAATTTGATTCTGATTTTGATTCTAAGAAGGAAGATGGTGACACATTCATTGTAGCTTTGGAAACTTGTGCAGGTAATGATGCATGGTTAATTGACTCAGGTGCATCTTTTCATATGACCTTTAATAGAGATTGGTTTTTTGAATATGAAGAATTTTATGGAGGTAAGGTGTACTTGGGTGATGATTCTCATTTAGACATTGTTGGTCATGGTAAAGTTAAAATCAGGTTTGTTGATGAGAGAATAAAAAGGATTAATGGTGTGTTTCATGTCCCTGGATTAGCACAAAATTTGTTATTTGTGAGAAAACTAATAAGTGTGGGTGTGCAAGTAGTATTTTTTGATGCAAGATGCAAGATGGTTAGAGGTGCTATGGTGATTGTAGGAGGTTTCAGATATGGCACATTGTATAAGTTGGATGCATGCACTGTTGAGTGCAATAGTACTTCTATGAAAAACAATTTTGTGGAAGAAGTGAGGGTTTCACCTTTAGCAGATGCTCATGGATTTTTGGTACCCAAGGGTGCTCTTTCTTCTAAAAAAAATTTATCTACAAAGAAAACTATGTTATGGCACTAGAGACTTGGCCACATTGGAGAAAAGAGTCTAAGGACCTTGAAAAATAAAAACCTTGTTGAAGGTTTATCTGATTGTAATTCATTTAATTCAATTTCTGTGAGCATTGCATTTATGGAAAACAAAACCGTGTTTAGTTTTACTCGAGTTCTCATAAATCTTATGGTGTATTGAATCTTATTCATGCCGATGTGTTTGGTTCTGTAGATGTTCCTTCGATTGGTAAATCCACATATTATGTTTCATTTATTGATGATTATAGTAAGAGGACATGGGTATAATTTTTAAAGAGTAAATATAAATTTTTTAGTCGATTTAAAGAATTTAAAGCAATGGTTGAATTGTAGACTAGAAAGAAAATTAAATTTTTTGAGGATTGATAATGGCAGTGAATTTTACTCTAATAATTTTGATAGATTATGTAAATATTGTGGTATTCACAAACAAAATACAACTCTGTATTCTCCACAATAGAATGGAGTTGCAAAAAGAATGAACAGGACACTGATGGAGAAGGCTAGGAGTATGTTGAGTGGTGCTGGTCTAGAACAAAGGTTTTGGGATGAAGTTGTTGCCACTACCTATTACCTAATTAACAGGTCTCCTACATCAACTCTTATTGATAAGATGCCTATCGAGGAATGGTTGGGTCACAAGCCTTCATTAAAACATCTTAGAGTTTTTGGTTGTGATACATATGCACATGTGTCAAAGGAGAAGCAAACAAAGTTGGAGAACAAGGATGTGAAATGTATCTTCATCGGATATAGTTATGGTGTGAAAGGATACAAGCTTTGGGATCTTGTTGCACAAAAGTTAATTCATAGTAGAAGTTTTATTTTTAGAGAAACTAAGCCTTCTTCTATTAAATTGTAGTCAAAACAAATCAAACAAGAATATGTGATTCATTTTCCTTCTACACCTAAGAAATTTGAAATGAGGCCCAAGGATAGACAAGAAGTTTAGGAGAGGTCATCTAGCTCTAGATCTTTAGAAGAGGAGGAAGAACCCCCAACTCAACTTGTTCGTAGGTCCAAAATACATAGACAACCACTTGAAAGGTATTCACCTAATGATTGGAGATGTATTTTTTTCTTTGAATACTAACATGGATGAACCGAGATCTTAGAAGAGGCACTATGTTTGAATGATGCAAAATTCTGGAAGATTGCTATGGATGAAGAAATGACATCTTTTGAAAAAGAATAATACATGGGCTCTTGTACCATTGCCTGAAGGAAGAAAACCTATTGGTTGTAAATGGGTGTTCAAGAAAAATATTGGTTCATATGGAGGTATTGAGAATTACAAAGCAAGGTTGGTTGTGAAAGGTTACTTTCAAGTTGAGGGTGTTAACTATGGTGAGATATTTTCTCCTATTGCAAAAATGACATCCATTAGATTTTTGATTTCTATTGCTACTGATTATGATTTAGAGGTTGAGAAAATGGATGTGAAAACTGCTTTCCTTCATGGTGATTTGGAGGAGGATATTTATATGACACAGCCAGAGCACTACGTGGTGAAAGGTAAAGTAAGTTGGTTTGCAAATTGAAGAAATCTTTGTATGGGTTAAAACAAATTCCTAGAATGTGGTGCCAAAAATTTGATACATATGTGTTGATTTTTGGAATTGAGCATTCTAAATCAGATCATTGTGTTTATTATAAAACTGATGGTGATCGTTTCTTTTTTATTACATTATATGTTGATGATATGTTATTTATTGGTAGAGGGAAAGGTATGATTTCAGAATCAAAATCTCAACTTGCTGCTAAATTTGAGATGAAAGACCTTGGTGTATCTAAACACATTTTTGGGATGGAAATTAAAAGAGAGAGTGAACATAAAGCTATGGCTTGGCCAAAGTAAGTATACCAACTCAATTTTACAGAGGTTTGATATGCAAGATTGTAGACCATTGTGTGTTCCTGTTTCAGTTGGAGCAAAGTTATCTATGTCAGATTGTCCAACATCTCCATTAGAGATGGAAGACATGAGTAGAGTGCCTTACCAGAGTGTAGTTGCAAGTTTGATGTATTCTATGGTTTGTACTAGACTAGACATGTTTCCCAAGTAGTGGGATTTCTTTCTAGATATATGTCTAATACTGGTAGAGTTCATTGGGATGCAATTAAAAGAGTCTTCAAAAATTTGCATGGTATCTCAAATTATTCCTTATGTTTTCATCGTAATATGATTGAAGATGAGATTTCCCTTGATATTCTTGGTTATGTGGATTCAAACTGGGTAGGTGATGTTGATAGCAAAAAATCTACCAATGCTTATGTTTTTACTTTATTTGGTGGTGCAATTAGTTGGATGAGTAAGCGACAGGATGTGGTTGCTTTGTCACTACTGAAGAAAAGTATATGGAAGCTACTCATGCTTGTAAATAATCCATCTGGATTAAGAGACTGTGTTCAAATATTGGAATAAAACAAGGTGCAGTGACAATTTATTGTGACAGTTAGAGTGCGATATGTCTAGCCAAGAACTTGAAATTTCATGCCAGGACCAAGCACATTGATGTACAATATCATTTTGTTAGAGATATGGTCAAAGATGGTAGGGTGAAGCTAGTTAAGGTAGAGACTTTGATGAATGTTTTTGATTCTTTAACTAAGCCTATGAGCACAAAGAAGTTTAGATGGTGTTTAGAGACTATGGGCCTTTTGGCCCCTAGCAATTAAGAGACAATTTTTACTCCATCCTGTTGCTTTTGCAAGGTGTTCAACAAGTGGGAGATTTGTTGGGAAAATGTGTCTCAACCTTGCAATTATATAAAATATATTTCCTAGTTACACTTATAGGTGTATACAATGGTAGCATGGGGTGGTGTTAAGAAGCAAAATGTGAGCATGTTAACTTTTTCAGGAAAACTCCTAAAATGGCTGACATACATTAAATAAATGATATATTGTAGTTTTTTATTAGGTTTTAGATCTAATGGAATATATTTTGTTGGCCTATCTTTCCCTAGAATGTAACCTTATTTTATGAGGGCGTTGTATTACAGTTGTGGTAGAGAGTGATGTATTCTAAGAGTCTGATAACAGTCATGTTGTCTCTTGTTCTCTGAGTGGTGATACTCCCATGAGAAGCTTGCTCTGCAAGTATATTGTAATCTTTATGATTTACTAAATAATATATTGAGCGGATTTTGAAGTGTGGGGTTTTTTTCCCGAAAGGGTTTTCCCTACATAAATCATTGTGTTGTGGTATGCATGATATTTGTGTTTATTTTTGTTTAAGTTTTTGTAACTGTTAAAGATCTGTAAAGTTTTGCATTATTCTCCTCTCAAGACTAGTGTAGGAAGTTGTTCTGCTACCTTAGCTTCCTTATAGTAAAGTATAAACTCAAGAGGTGTAACATGCAATGTTTTGGAAACCTTCATTTCAATAAATTATTGGCTCAAGTTGGGCTTGACGCTATCACTCGCTAGATAAAGGATCATGGTCTTACTGATGATTTGATTAGGAAGGAGATTGTTGCGGTTAAGGAAATTTAGGAATGGGAGTTGTGGGAGATCTTTTGGAAGAAAAATTCTTGTGTGGATTGGATCTAAGAAGGGGATTGTAACACTTCCTTTTTCCATAACTCTATCAAGGCTAGAAGGATTGGGATTATTATCCCCTCTTTGGTGTCACTAGAGGGAGTGCAACTTGTTTCTAGGGGTGAGATTTCTAAGGAGGCTTCTTGATCATTTTGAGTTGTTCTCTGAGGATGCTCTCTTTGTTGGTGGTGAGGAGAATGCTATTTTGGATTGTATTTCCCCCTTAGTTTCTAATGAGATGAATGAGGACCTCATGCACCCTATTTCACTATCTAAGTTGGAAAAGGTGGTGTTCCAAATGGAAAAAGGGAAAGCCCTAGGTCTTGACGGTTTCCCTATTGAATTCTTTTAAAAGTTCTGAGGAATTATTTATTTTCACCTTCTTGAGGTTGTCCAGGAGTTGTACAATAATAAGCAAATGCTATGTTCCTTGAATTATACTTTTTTGGCGCTTATTCCCAAGAAGAATGAAGCCAATTGCTTGGATCACTTCAAACCTATTGCTCTTTGTAATGTGGTTTTCAAGATTATTACTAAATTGATTGTTGAAAGATTAAAGCCTTGGCTTTACTCTTTGATTTCTGAAGAGCAAGGTGGCTTTGTTGCAGGAAGAAAAGTTCTGGATGGGGTTGTGATTGCTACTAATACTATTAACTCTATGGAAAATTCCAAGGTGAAAGCCATGTTCATAAAACTAGATATGGATAAGGCTTATGATAGGTTTAGGTGGTCCTTCTTGCAAAAAATTCTCCATGCTTTTGGGTTTAGCGGAGCATGTATTGATTGGGTTATGAGTTGTGTTACTTCTGCCTCATTTTTAGTGCTTATTAATGGTGAGACATAAGATTTGTTTAGTGCTTCCAAGGGGCTTCACCAAAAATATCCTCTTTCTCCTTACCTATTCATTATTATGGTTGAGGGCTTGGGAAGGAACTTATCAAGTCCTAGGTTAATCAAGGATTGATCCAAGGTTGGAGCTAGGATGGAAGGGTGCCTCCTCACTCCCATTTGCAATTTTTTGATGATGGAAATTTGATGAGTATGTCCAAGATTCAAGAAGCTGTGAATTTGAGGAAGACTTTGGATATCTATTTGGTTTCCTCAGGTCAAAAGATCAATGAGGACAAGTCTTATATCTTCTTCAATACTCCTCATCTTATTCAAAAATGAATTGCTTGGATTCTCTAGTTTCAGATTAGATGTCTCCCACTTTCTTATATTAGGATTCCCATGTTAGTGAGGTATAACCTCCAAGATCTTTGGTAGTGTCATGCCCCCTTTCTAATTTTAGAAAATTTCTATTTTTAGCAGATCCAATATCCTAAAAAAGTGGATTTGAATTTGGCAATTTAACCAGGAAAAGGCTCATTATTCAAGATGATTAAATTAATGATTTTTTGGGGAGAGTATTAAATATGTTTGAAATAAATTATTAAATCAAGTTTGGGCATGACTTCTTGGGGAAGATTTTTTTTTTCTTTTTTGGCATTGGTAGTGGTGCAAGATGAGGTTTCTTATTTTGCAACTTTTTTTGGGTGCATGATTTTGTGCTTTCAACACTTGGCTTGAGGAGTTAAAATTTTTCACATGTAAACCACTCATTCTAGGTGTTGGGATTTGGGGCTGCAAGGTTTGACATCCTTTATTACTTGTTTTTGCAGTCTGGATTGAGTTTATGCTTGTTTCTCTATTCACAAGTTGTGGCACTCCTGCAAAGGTTGATAAACCATTGTAGGGATAATCTCTAAGGCTGGAAAACCAAGGAGATTTGGACTCAAGGATAGTGGATCTAAGGGTTTTCAAGCATGCCTTCACACAAAAGTTGCATTTGTGCTGAAAGATGGCTTTTATGTGGATTTTTTAGTTGAGTTGTTTAACAAGCTTTGTGTTTTAGAGTGCTCAAATTTTTGTACAGTTTTAGATTGTTGTTGTTATCAGTTTGATAGATTTTTTATTAGAGATTATTCATTTATTTATTCTACCCAAACTCTATTTAGAGTGCTAGTGATTTTGTAATTGAAAATGCAATGTTTTGGTTGCAATTTGTGGGTTTGTTTGCCCATTTTCATTATGCAAATTGCAGCAAAGTTTTTGATATTGTTTGCTGCTTTCATGAACATAAAACTAGTGTTTTAAAACTTATAATACCAGTAGAAATTCGTGCTTTTTCCTTTGGCACAATATTTTATGTTAAAAATGAAGAAAATGGTTGATTTTTTTGTGCACCTGATTTCTCCTTTTAAGAGTTTTTGAGTAAATCTTTAATGGAAGATTTAAAATGTTTGGAAGGGATATTATAGTGGTATCAGAGTTGTGATCTTTCTATTTTGAGGGTTTAAATTTTTTTATGTAGCCAAGTGATAGGGAAAAGAGGTATATGCGGCAAGAGAAGCATAAGGAAATTGTCTCAAATTCTCAACCAGAAGGAAGTGTAGTTGTGTCTTTGAAGGATAAGACAATGGCTAATGCAAATGAAATGCGTAAGAAATTTCTCAAATAACTACAAAGGAGTAAAAAATTAACTACTGATAGTCTTCCTGAGACAACAGAGATGATGAGGTTATTGGTCGGGAAAATACAAAACCCAACAACACCTAATGAAAAGGGTAGTACTTTTGAGTCACACAAGAGCAATACAAAAACCTCAAAATAAATTTTCTTATTGAAGGTGATTCTCCAACAACTAAAAAAACCCTTAATCCCATGGAGGAGTTGGCTAAAGAGCTCGTAACAATCAAAGTTTCCTATGAGAATTAGGATGAAGGGTTTAAACGTGCAGTCTCATATAATGACTATGTCTCTCAAATGAAAAATTTGATGGCAGAAAGGGGTTATAAGCACCACCATGATTATAGTGGAGGAGAACTTAAGAGAAAAATCAATAAAATTTCAGCCTCTACCTTTGATGAAACTGATAAAATCTTAGCTAGAGCATGATTGCAAAAATTGTACACCTGTTTTACACTCAGTCCAATGAGGGAACAAGATGCCATACAATATGCAACTTTGCACCTAGAGGGAGCTGCCTATGATTGGTGGTACCATGGAATGACTACTCAAGGTCATGATAAGGTAACTTCTTTTGATGATTTTAGTCAAAGGTTAATTGATAGATTTGATCTTAAAGATGAAGAGTATTTTAAGGAATTGTCCAGTTGTTAAAAAATGTCAAAAGGTTGTTCTTATGGTGTTGGATATGTTTGAAAAAAGGATCATATACCTTTTCTTAGAGGGTCTTGAAGAACCTGTTAAGGGAATTGTTAAGGATTTCTCACCCACCACCTTGTAGGAAGCAATAAAAAGAAGTTTGCAGCTTGAAGTCTCCATGCCCAAGAAAGTGAGTGTCCATCAAAATAAACTTCCAAAATCATGGCAACATAAAGGGAATATTCTGGTCTATGCTCTTGATAAAATCTGGGTGGAAGGGGGCTTTGTTGAGCCAAGATAGCAAAGTTCAGTTGATTAAATCCACCTTTTAGAATATTCCAGTCTATGCTCTTAGTCTCTTTCACATGCCGAGGAAATTTGTGGATATCTTGGAAGGAATTCATAAAAAATTCCTTTGGACAGGTGTTGAAGATAAAAAAGAACTCATTTGGTTGCTTGGGATGATGTTTGTCAGCCTAAAAAGGTTGGTGGGCTAGGCATTCGCAAAATTAGAACATTTAACATGGCCCTTTTGGGTAAACAGTTGTGGAATCTCTTGCTAGCCAAAAGTGAGTGGGGGAAAATTACTTGGAGCAAATACTTACATGGTGCTGATGGGATTAGAATTTTTTTATCTCATGAGTTTAATCCTCTATATGGTTCTATGTTGTGGAATTGTATGTTGAAGGCTTGAGGCTTGTGGCTAAGGGTCTCTTTTGGCAGATGGGTAATGGGATGAGTATTCTATTCTAGGACGATAATTGATATGGCAATGGGCCACTCAATGATGAGCCACGGGCTCAACCCTTTATGGACCTCTGTGTGCAACAGTTTGGCAGATTTGTTGCTAACTATATTGATGAAGGTTGTTGGAGGAAGTTACATGAGGTGGACCCTGGTCTGGAAATTATTTATAAGGCTATTTCTATGGTTCATATTCCTTCTATCCCTTCTCTTGATAGGTTTGTTTGGAAGCCTTCCTCTGTGGGTAACTTCTCTATTGCTTCGACTTTTCATTTCAATGAATCCTTTATTGGCCCGCCTCCTTTTTGGGCCTCTGTTTGGTCCTCTAGATTGATTCCTAAGGTCAACATTTTCTTTTGGCTCTTCTTCCAGAACAAAATTTTAACTATTGATAATCTGATTAAAAGAGGTTTTGTTATTCCCAATAGATGCTTTCTTTGTGAAGAGGAAGCGGAAAATACTTGTCATTTGCTGATTGGGTGCAGATATGTTGGTGTGATCTGGAATCATGTGCTCTCACTTTGGAATCTTAGCTGGGTGTTTCCTGGTTCTGTCAAAGATTTATGGTATCAATGGGTTGGCCCCTCATCTAATCCGACTCTGCAGATTTTGTGGTCTCTCTCTTTGCCTCATATGATTTGGGGGGTTTGGCTAGAGCGCAACAACAATTTTTTTAGAAATTCTGCTCTTTCGACTTTATCTGTGGCTCATAAGATTTGTGTGGGTATTAAGGAAAACTTTCTTTCTAGGATCTCCTTTTATGCTGGACAAAAGATTATTCTTTGTCCCTATGATATCTCTATTGCTCAAAAGTGAAAGTTTCCTTATGATATTTCTCTTCCGATCTCTAAAGGGAAATCTTCAAGAGAAGATGTTGCTTAGAAGGCGCCACTGGATGGTTGGGTTAATATAAATTTTGATGGCACGAAAAAAGGAAATCCGGGACCTACAGGATGTGGGGGAGTGATTAGAAATTCTAATGGTAGGCTCATCTTAGTTGTGGCGCTCCCTTTGGGAATCCAGACAAACCACTACACGGAGGTGATTGCTGCCTATCATGGACTCAAAATGGATCAAAGCAAAGGGTATAAGAAGGTCTGGTTGGAGGGTGACTCTCTAAACATTATAAATAATTTAAAGAATGCTTCACCTTCGTCTTGGACTATTGAGGCCTTGGTCAGGGACTCCATTGAAATTATCAATTCCTTTGATACTTTTTATATCTCCCACATATTGAGAGAGGGAAATATGTTAGCTAATTTCTTCGCTAACTTTGGTGTTAGAGAAAGAAAGGAGTGGGATTTAAATGATATTATTCCTTTTGAGGCAATGACTATTATTAACAATGAATGCTAATCTCAAGTTGCTATTGATCTTATTTTGCATTGAGTTGTGCATGTCCTTATTCATGTGGCCTAATTTTATGAATGGGGATGTTCAAGTATTAAGTATGGGGGACGACTTTCACATGGACCAGAGTTCAAGTTCATCATTTCATATCTGTCCTTCTATTGGCTTCACACGGATTCTAGGTGATATTCATCTTAGTTTCCAAATTATTCTATTTTATAATTTTTCTCTGGGTGGTATCTATCTTAGTTACTCGAGGTTTTTGTTTTGTGATTGACCTTTGCTTGTTAAGTCTTCTGCGATGGGTGGGGACAAAAACTGTGCCGAGCCTAAGTCCTGCGTTTTTGCTAAGCAGAGGAAGGAAGTGTGGGAGATTTTAGAGAAGGGTGGCTTAATTCCATATATGGAGAAACTGCATGGTAACAACCCCCAGGTCACTGATCTGGTTGCTCAAGGGTGGAATGAGAGAACCCTGAATTTGAGTGGACGGGAAGTCATGGTTAATGAAGAATTCATAGTCGAAATTACTAGCTTGGCTATGCATGGTATGGTGTTTAGAGACAAAAAAGAATCGCAGGCTGCGATGTCTATTTTCTTTAAAGGGAATGAGGATCGTGATTTGAAGACAGGGAAGAGTGGTGGTTATCAGAAGAGCTCCTTAAAAGTGTTGTGGCGTGATGTTGTTGAAGAGATTATGAGGTATGTCACCTTGGAAGGCAGGTATACGGTGATTAACACTTACCATTTCCTTTTGCTTAACCATTTTCGACATAAGAAATGGATTTCCTTTCCATACTACTTGTTGATGTCGCTTGACTCGAGGATTAAGGATCATATGAAAAACCACAGAAACCCTGTCCTACATGTGGGGTTAATTATCTTGATCTATGAATACGTCAAAGTTCATGAGGTGCAAAAACCTCTTGTGTCCCTGAAGGAAGATATTGCTAAACCTCTGGAGGGTTATGAGATGGTGTTAGAAGAGGAAAGGGTTAGTAAAAAATCTAAGAAGAGGAGGCTTAATTTGAACAAAGAGTTTGAGTCTAATAGGGATGATGATGTGGATTATGTCCCAGATTTGTATGCCTCTTTCGAGGAGGGCCCCAATTCCCCAATTCTGGGTAAGTCTGGGAAAAGGAAGTCGGATGTCAAAGAGGGCTATATGACATGCAGTGATGAGGTGGTAGCGAATGTTCATTCTAAGGGGGTTAAGGAAAAAAATGAACTTTATGGGGAAGCTTCCTCTCCTCCCCTAGTGACTAGACAATTGCAAGAGTCTGAGGATGGGAGCTGGAAGAGAAGGGTGTTGAGAATTGTTGGCCAAATCTTGGAGAAGGGTTTCCCTCTTTCCCTGGATGGAGGTATCTTTGGTGAGGCTTCTTCGAGTGCTGACATTGGGATGTAGAAGTAGGGGAAGGAAAGGGTTGTGGGTGGAGGACATACTGTGGGATCTAGCAAAGCGGATGTGTATAGGCTAATGACAAGGAAGGCTATTGCAGAGGAAATCACCTACTCCATTCAAAATATGAAGACTCCTATCTCTGATGGTAAAGGTAAGGATATTTGTGCCGATAAGGTTCATGTTAGTTCTCCTGATGAGGACGTTGCTGTGGGGAAAGGGATTGAGAACTTTGATAGAGAGGAGTTGTCTCATGTGTTGGGCTCGACTCGTGATAGTGCTAATGTGTTGTTTAAACTTTTAAAGTGGTTCTTCCATGAGATTAACAAGACTAATGTTAGAATTAGAGGTATTGCTAGTAAGGCTAAGGATCCTTCTGTCCAAATACAAATTGATGATCTGATGGACTCTCTTAATACTCTAGCTAATACTGTGGTAGATGAAACCATCTATTTGAAACTGAACTTGGAAGGGAGAATCTTATCCCTTGAGGATAAAATTGATAAAATGTGGAATGTTGTGATGAAGAGTGGAGATGTCCCTAATATTTTGGGCATTTCTGACTTTTTCAGGGTGATCTCCCCCATGATTACTATGAAAAAGAGAAAGGATATTGTGTCTGCTGATGATACTGCTATTGTGGGTAAGCTGTTGGATGTGCTGGTGAGAAGGGTGGTGTTAAAGGTAGTGTTTTGAGTGGTGAGGTAAAAACTAGTGGGCCAGGGGCCAAAACTAGAAACAAAATGAAAGCTCAGGGTGGGGCCTCTGGTATAGAGGTGTCTGATACTATGGATAATGTGCAGAAGATGGCTGCTAGTGAAATGGAGGCTGTTGAGATTTTGAACAATATGTAGTGTTGTTGGCTGGATGCCTTCTTTTTGGCTATTGGTTTGCTGTCATTGGGTTGATTGCTGTGTAATGTTGTTTTCTTTTTTTATTAGTTGCTTTTTTTTTTAAAGGGTTTTGAGCCCCTTCAAAATTCATTTTTTACCTCCAATCAAAACAAAAGGGGAATTTTTAGAAAAATACCAACATAGTTGCCCCATAAAAGAACATTCCAAACTTAGTTGGAAAGAGGTTGGATGATGTGACAAAATATGAACTTCGAAGAAATAAGATTTGTTTTACTTGTAGGAAACCATGGTCTAAAGTGCATAAATGTTTGGGAAAAGGACAGGTGCATTTTATTGAGGTGATTTTAGATTTAAATATAGATGATAATGAGGATTTACATGACTCCAAAGAGGTAGTAGAGTAGGAGGAAGAAAAAGAAAATAGCAAGGGAGGTATTATAGTGGCCCTATCAGGAGCACCTAGGTATCATCCTTTAAGAGTTTAGGGAGTTATAGTTGGAAAAAGGACAACCATTCTCATAGATAGTGGTGCAACACATAAATTTATAGATGAGGATTATGTGTCAAAGAGAGGGTTGAAGAACAAAGACTTTGAAAGTTTCAGTGTTATTATTGCTGATGGTTTTACTATATCGTGCACCTAAATGGTTCGGCAACTCAAAATAACCCTAAATGACTATGAGGTATGTGATGAATTTTATGTGGTTGGAATTGGGGAAAGTGATATTGTATTCTGTGTCCAGTGGTTGCATTCTATTGGAGGATACTATACAAACCACCAAACCATGGAGTTCAAATTCTAAGCCAATGTGAAAGAGATTGTGTTAAAAGGCATTTTGAATGGAGTACCTAGAGTGGTTTCCACCAAGAGGATGGAAGGGACTTTCAAAAGGGGACAAGTAGCTTGGGTAGTAGCAATCTTGATCCATACAACCAACTCTTCAAAGAAGTAAGGTAAAAATAATTTTGAAATTCAGTCCATTCTTGATAAGCATAGTCTTGTTTTCAATGACTTGCCTCCTAGGTTACCACCAGATAGAGGGTTAGAACATGTTATTGAGTTATAGAAAGGTTAAAAACCTATGATTAATACTGCCTACCATCACCCAAGGATTTATAAGAGGAGATAGAAAAAACCATCTAGGAGCTTCTTGATTTGGGTTTCATAAGGCCTAGTTTAAGTCCATTTTCCACTTCTATAGTCTTGGTTAAAAAGAAGGATGGAACAATGAGAATGTGCATAGATTATAGAGCCCTAAAAAATAAAACCATTTTAAGAATAGGTATCCCATATGAAGGATAGATGAAATTATTGATGAGATACATAGGGAGGTTTACTTTTCTACAATAAATTTGAGATCAAGCTACCATCAAATCTGTATGAGGAAAGAAGATGTAGAGAAGACTGCTTTCCATTGCCACTATGGTCATTTTGAGTTTCTTGTCATGCCATTTGGTCTCACAAATGCACTAGAAACTTTCCAATCTACAACGAATACATTTTTTAGTAGGAAGCTCATAAAATTTGTTTTAGTGTTCTTTGATGATATCTTGATTTACAGTAAAACTTGGAAGGAGCATCTAGAACACATGGATACAATTTTGGGTATTTTGGAGCAACAATCCTTTTATGCTAATTTGTCTAAATATGAATTTGGTCTGACTAAATTTTTTTATTTGGGACACATCATAAGCTCACAAGGAGTGTAGGTTGACTTGCATAAGATACATGCTATAATAGATTGGCTACCACCCACCAATCTTACTCAGCTGAGAGGGTTCTTTGGGTTATGTAACTAATATAGAAGGTTTGTAAAAGGTTTCTCTCAAATTGTTTCCCCCTTTACTGATTTGACTAGGAAAGGAGCCTTTGTTTGGACAAAAGAAGCTCAAGTTACATTTGAAACACTCAAAAAGGTAATGAACTCCTGCCCAATGCTTGCAATTCTTGATTTCTCTCTTCCATTTGTTGTTGAATGTGATGCTTTTGGGGAAGGTATTGGGGCTGTTATAACTCAAAGGGGACATCCTATAGCATTTGAAAGTGGAAAATTGAATCCTCTGGAAAAGGGGTATTCTATTTATGACAAAGAAATGTTGGCAATTATGCATACTCTAGACAAGTTCAAACAATATCTAGTTTGTGGTAAGTTTATGGTTAAGACTAATCATAATAGTCTGAAATTATTTTTGAATCAAAAGGATTTGAACGATCACCGAAAAAAATGGCTAAGTAAACTGCAACCTTATGATTTTGAGATTGAATATATAAAAGGAAAGAAAAATGTAGTTGTTGATGCACTTTCTAGGAAGCCTTATGCTCTCTTCTTACTATCATCACTGATTAGAAAGTAAATATAATTTCAGAATATGCTAAGGATTCATTTGCTACTAAAATTTTGAATGGGAAGGTGGAAGATGAAAGGTACACCATTGCTGATGGTTTAATCTTTTACAAGAACAAGGTATACTTGGTACTGGGTTCTAAGATCAAGGAGAAGATAATAAGGGTCTTCCATGATACTCCTTTGGCTAGTCACCAAGGGTATTATAAGACATATAAGAAAGATCAAGAAAGGTTTTCATGGAAGGGAATGAAAGAAGATATCCTCACTCATATCAGGGAATGCATGGTATGTCAACAAAATAAAGGTGAGCATATTTTTCCAGCAAGTTTGCTTCAACCACTCCCAATTTCTGAGCACAAGTGGGAAAGCATATCCATGGAATTCATCACTGGTTTTTCTAAACCTCAAGGTAAAGATTGCATATTTGTGGTGGTAGATAGGTTAAAAAAGCATGCACATTTCTTTCCTGTCACTTCTGAATTTAAGGCACCCCAAGTAGCAGATTTGTCTTTTAGAAAAAAATTCAGATTACATGGATTGCCCAGGAACATTGTTAATGATAGGGACAAAATATTTATTAGTTCTTTTTGGAAGGAATTATTTCATTTGAAAGGTGTTGAACTTACTCCTAGCACACACTATTATCCACAAATGGATGGACAAACAAAAAACATTAATAAGTGGATAGAGGGGTATTTGAGAAATTATGTTTCAAATCAGCAAGGTGCGTGGGTGGAGTGGTTACAAATAGGGGAGTACTGTTACAACACATCTCATCATATGTCTATTGGAATGTATCCTTTTTGTGCTCTCTATGGATATAATGCTATTTCTTTTGATAACTTGTTGTTTTTAGATAGTAGAGTCCTTGCGGAAAGTGACTTTATCCAGCAAAGCCAAGAGATTTTAAGGTCTCTTAAAGATAATTTGGTTCAAGCTCAAATAACCAAAAGCTATATGTAGATAAGAAGAGGAGTGATAGAGTTTTTGAAGTGGGTGATTTGTTCTTTGTGAGGTTGCAGTCATATAAGCAAAGTTCCTTCAAGAGGAGTGAAGCAAAGAAGCTCAAACCAAATTTTATGGGCCCTACAGAGTCACCAAGAAAGTTGGGCATATGAGTTGGAGCTACCACCAGGTTGCAAGATACACAATATTTTCCATGTATCATGTTTGAAGAAGGTTGTAGGACAGCAAGTTTTGACTTCTCCAGTTATGCCACCTCTTGATGATGAGGGGAGACTGATCTTAGTACCTGAGGAGATTTTGGAAACAAGAGAGAAGTTACGAAATAGAGCATCACTGAACACTTGGTCAAGTGGAAGGATTTTCCTATTGGAGATGAAACATAGGAAGGTTCAGATGTTCTTAATCACCCAAACTTACATTTCTTGAGGACAAGCAATCTTTGGGAGGGAGGATTGTCATGTACCCTTTCTAACTTTAGCAAGCCTAGTGTCCTGAAAAAGCATACTCGAATTTGACAATTTAACTGGGAAAAGGTTCATTATTCAAGATTATTAAATTAATGGTTTTTGGGTAGAATATTAAATATGTTTGAAATAAATTATTAAATCAAGTTTGGGCATGAATTCTTGGGGAAGATTATTTTTTTCTTTTTGGGCATTGGTAGTGGTGCAAGATGAGGTTTCTTCTTTTGTAGCTTTTTCTAGGTGCATGATTTTGTGATTTCAACACTTGACTTGAGAAGTTACAATTATTCACATGCAAACCACTCATTCTAGGCATTGGTATTTAGTGCTGCAAGGTTTGACATCCTTTATTACTTGTTTTTGTAGTCTGGATTGAGTTTATGCTTGTTTCTCTATTCACAAGTTGTGGCTCTCCTGCAAAGGCTAATAAACCATTGTAGGGATAATATCTAAGGCTTGAAAACCAAGGATATTTGGATTCAAGGATAGTGGCTCTAGTTCTATAGGTGTGACTTCACACAAAATTTGCATTGGTGTTGAAAGATAGCTTTTATGTGAACTTTTTGGTTGAGTTGTTTGGCAAGGTTTGTGTTTTGGAGTGCTCAAATTTTAGTACAGTTTGAGATTGCTGTTGTTATTAGTTTGGTAGATTTTTTTATTAGAGATTATTCATGTATTTATGCTACCCAAACTCTATTTAGAGTGCTGGTGATTTTGTAATTGAAAATATAGTGTTTTGGTTGCAATTTTTGGGTTTGTTTTCCCATTTTTATCATGCAAATTGCAACAGAGTTTTGGATATTGTTTGTTGCTATCCTGAATAAAAAATTAGGGTTTTAAAACTTGTAGTACCAGTAGAAAGTCGTGATTTTTCCTTTGGAACAATATTTTATGTTAAATATGAAGAAAATGGTTGATTTTTTGTGCACCCAATTTCTTCTTCTAAGAGTTTTTGAGTAAATCTTTAATGGTAGATTTAAAATGTTTGTAAGGGATATTACAAGAAGGTTATCTTGGATAAGCTTCATGAGAGGATTAGTCACTGGACTTGTTGGTGGATTTCATCGGTAGGTTGTCTAACCCTTTTGAAGTTATTTATCTAAGATCTTCCTATTTATAGGTGTTTTGTGTAGGTTGCACCCTCGTGCTTTGTTAAAGAATTTGATGCTCTTGCCCACCAATTTCTTTAGATTGGTAATTTTTCTTCTTCGAAATGGAGCATTGTGAAGTGGAATTTTGTGTGCAAGTCGAAACAAGAGGGTGGTCAAGTGGGCTTAAGCTTGCAGGTTTGAGTGGTAAGGTCTTAGCTACCAAACTTTACTTGCGATGGTGCACTTGTCAGGACCAGGATTAGGCCAAAATTTTTACTCTTAAGTACCTCCCAGGGGTGAGCTCTATTAAGGTTCCTCAGTATTTCCTTTCAAGGAAGGGGTCCATGATTTGGAATACTCTCAAAAGAGGGGAACAAATCATCAAGATGGGCCTCTTTTGGATTTATAATGGTGGATCTGAAGCCCTCTTTTGGCATGATTTCTGGGATGGGTAACCCCCATCCTAACTATGTACCCTCATTTACAACCTCTTTGTGATAGTTTTCTCGTTGCTGGTTGGAGTAAGGTGGAGGATTTTAAAGCAGTTCAAGCTTTGTGGTAGATTGAGGTGAGGCATTGGAAGGCTCCATATGAATGGCCATCAGGTGGTATTGAGGAGGCTTGTCACGAGCTTGGTAGGATTTTGGCTAATAGGCTTTATAATTCCCTTTCGGGGAGGGATATTTTGGCTTGAGGCCTTGACCTGAAGGGAAAAAAATTTGTTTCCTTAGGCTATTTGGAGTTGAACAGATAGGCTTATGGGAGGGTTGGCACGCCTTGGTGGAAGTAGGTTTGGAACAAATTTTCATGGCCTAAATGTAATTTCTTCTTATGGCTGGTGGTCTAGAATTGTTGTCTTTCTTGAGAAAATTTGCAGAAGAGAGGTTTTTAGGGCCCTCCTCTACAAGTGTAGTGAGGAGGATTCCCCTCACTTGTTCTTCCAATGCCTTTTTGCTCGAGAGATTTGGAATCTCTAGTGGGAGGCTTGGAACCATGCCTACATTCATGCCACTTCTTTGGTTGAGCTCTGGGATAGGACTGGTTGTCCTCCTACTTAGACCTCTTTTTCATAAGATTGCTTGGATTACTAGCCCCAATTTTATTATATGGAATCTATGGTTGGAAAGGAATCAAAGGATATTTCAAGGTGTGTAGATGGTGGTAGCTCAATTATAACAAAAGATTCTTAGTAGGGTTCAAGAGACCATTTCTACAAAATGTGATTTTTCTGAGACTGTGATGTCTAGTGACATGGCTATTATAAGGAATTTGAAGTTAGAGGTTGGTGGGCTAGGTTCCCCTCTTGGTTGTAGGCCTTTCCATACTAAGTAGAAAATTCAGTGTCAGGTTAACTGGACTCCTCTGCCCAATGGTTTCCTAAAGGTGAATACTAATGGTTCCTTTAGGGGAACCCTGGGCATGCAGGGATTGGTGGAATTGGCAGAGATAGTGGAGGAGATATGGTGTTTCTTTTTTCTATTTATAAATGGCACCAAACCAATAATCTTGTGGAGGCCCTTGCTATTCTTCATGCGTGGAAAGAGGGTGATCTCTCGGTTGAAGACAAATTATTTGTGAATTTGATTCATAGATTTTTGTGGGTGTGTTAAATGAGCAGAGGTTGGATGGAGCTAGTTGGCAACTGGTTGTGGTGGTCAATCAAGTTTTGAGCTTATGTAGCTCTTTGGATTTTATCTCTTTTCATCATATTCCTAGGGAGTGGAACAAAGCAATGGATTGCCTGGCTAAGTGGGCTTTAGAGCATGAGGAGGGATGAGATGTTACGGAATGGGGCCTCCTGCCCTTGGATTATGGGGTGAATTTGGACAAGATTATTTTGGAGGACATGAATATGTAATTGGCTCCTTTTGGGGATCCCTGTTTGTTTCCTGGTTTCTTATGTGCTTCTTCTTGATTTTCTAATAAATTTTTACCCCCTTTTTATTAAAAAAATTACCATGCTAAAATGTTGTTTCATATTCATATACTTTATCAATTGTAATGATGAAAATTGCATACCCTACAATTTTCTCATTATATTTTACACTCTCTTTAGCATCCCTCTCTCCTATCATATTTTTAGGTTAATTTGACCCTATCCTAACCTTTGTTTTGCTTTTGGTGCTAACTTGAGCTTTATGTTTTTGAATGTCTCTATCTTTTATTTACAAGTGAGTATGTTTTTCTATCAACCTATTTTCATGCTATCATTTTGAGCCTTTCTAGGCACTACTATCCTTGGATGACAATGTGATACACTAGCATCTCTTGAATTTTTATTCATATAGTGGTTGCTTTCTTTTTATTTTTTCTAGCTTTCCAAATCAAGCATGCAAATGTAGTCGTTACATTATGAGATTTGTTAGGTGAATCCCAAAAGACATTTCATTATGGCATGCCTTTTCATCTTCCTTCCCATCTCATTTGTGAATCTCTCAAACAATCTATCTCTCATTCTTGTGTTTTCAACATTGTACATAATTTATAGCACTCTTACACTCTTAAGAATTTAGATAGTGCCTTTGTATCTTAAGTATTATCTTCTATGAGGTTATACCATTGTTTATGGCATGCTCTTGTGATTGTAGTGATTAAAATATACATATCTAGTATTGTAGGTGATATTGTTTAATCTTTCATTTTAATTATATTTGTATTGCTAATTACCTAGTTATCTTTGTGTTTAGCTTCTTTGTTTCCATTTCAAGAGATCCATTTCCTTTCATTTACTCTCACACACACTAGGGTGCTCATTATTATAGACCAAGGATTCAAAAACATATAACTTAGTTGCAATATTTTTGTTTTTAGATTCCAAGAATTGCTTAAGATTTAAGAGCACATATATTCCAATATCTTTGTGTTCCATATGTTGCTCATGGAGGTTGAAAGAGAACATAGGGGATTGACGCAAAGGTAATATATTATGCAACCACCCCCTTTCCTATGTGTAGAAAAAAAGAATTCCATATAAAAATAGAGTTTTTTCACCCGATCTAGATGATAGCGTGTGAACCTATCATGTCCCATTTTAAACTAATTTAATTCAAGTTCTCTAGATATTATGAGCCAATTTGATATATGTTTGTGTAAATTATTGCTACATTTTGGTATTTTGAAGGAATTCAATATGCAATTATTTCATAAGAAGAAATAAATGATCACTCATCCAAATAATATTTTTTGATTGGAGCTTAAAATGAACACATCTACATTATAATATGACTTCATTTGTATCTAGGTCACCTACATGTTTGAGAGTATTGCCTTTGATGTTAGCCTATGACTATAAAGTCAATATATCAAGGGGGTTGATTGAGGAGAACTTGACCCTCACAATATAATAGCTTCCCTAAGGCATTTTTAAATATTGATAGCCCTTATTCACCACCAAGCAGTAGGGACTATAGGGAAATATAAGTTTGTAGACTACTAGATCAAGTCTACACCTCAAAAGTAAAAAACACTGCACTTCATAGGACTAAGCCACATAAGATTTTGATGTTTGTTAGATTTTTGCAAGAGTGAGCACATCAAATGCATTAATTGCTAGATAATAACAAATCAAGTATGCATTGCATCAACATATTTGTTCATTATTTTTCAAGGATCTAATTACCTTTATCTTCTTGCACTTAAATGTACTTTATTTATACGTATTTATTTAATTAGCCTAGATCATTTTTTAATGGTGAAATTTGCATTTCCAGGCCATTTCTCATTTAGTTTTGTGCTTATATTTTAGGAGAGTACTTTGTTACATAGACATATTGATAAATGACACAATGTTTTGGAAAGTCAGATCCCTTGCCCTATGTTATCCACATGTCCCATTACACATCTTTCTATACACCTACCGCTCATTCCTTTTTCCTTCTATACACACCCATATACATTTGCCTTCTCCACCTATTTATTACTCACATGCTAGCATGTATTCGTCTGCACACACTACCCACTATTATTTGATCCATTTCTATCCCACAACTAGTCGGTAGTCACATGATCGTTATCACAATCATAAGCTCATCTTATCCTAATTTAAATTTAACTAACTTCTCACCTTTATCCTTCCTACCTAAAGTTGACCAATAACAAATTTCTGATATAAAACGACTTATTTCTTCAACAAAATACAATATTTATTTTAGGAGATAAAGCTTGTTGGGCACGCATTTGACAAAACAATAAAATTCTATTATTATTTTTTTCAATAATAAAAGTGGAAATAACAGATGTCTAACTTGATTCCGTGGACAAAGTAACCCAACATTCTAGGTTTCGTACCCAAGCCTATCTGGTAACCGCCTCAAAAAGTCAATTAGTTATCAATGTGAGGGAAGGCGCGGCCCAACAGAAGCTTCTTGACATCTGGTGGAAGTAAATTTAGGGTAATTATTGTACCGAAGTCTATTTCTTCTAGAAGGACAGGAAAAGAAAAATTATAGATCTATCTTCTGCCCGTTTCCCACGTAACCAATAAAAATCTGTAGTAATCTTCATCCCATTGACGACGTTGTCATATAGCCGCTGTCTTTGATAATTTCAAATGGATCTGTAAAGAAAACAAATTGGGGTTTTATCAGGGAGGAGGAGAGGATATATTTAGGGTGTACACTGTAAAAGGGTTGAGAACAGATAGATTGAGAGAGTATATGACAGTTATTGATGCGGTGTGGAAGAATATTAGTGGAGGGGGAAGCAGAAGACATAATCTATCCCAAGCCCAGGCAGAGGAGGAGACATCATGGCAAAAGATCTTCTAATCCCTTTTCGGATGTTGGCCTTGATAAGTTTGCCAGTTTGAATGCAGAGCTCTCTGCAAAAAGAGAATATGTTGCCAGGAAGACAGGCATCCCTGAGGCCATGGTGAGGTTTGCTTATACAAGCCAAGGGTGGGTGCCTGTTGTTGTCAGACACAGGCATGCTGGGGGGGTTTCCAGCAAGCCAGCCTGCAGAGCAGATGAGAAGATGCAAAGAAAGGAGAATTGTGGCAGTAGTCCAAAGGAGGAGGATGGGAGGGGTGATGATGTGAAGGTCAAGGGTGATGGAGGGCATGAGAATGGTGGAACTGTAGACGGGTCTGCAAGCAGGCAAGAGAGTGAAGTTGTGACCATGCTGCCATGGTGGTCTGGGTATGTGAAGACTACTGCTTTTGGGATGCTGACTGTGAGTGCTATTATGGTCAGAAAGTCTGCAGTGCCTGCAGCAGCCATGGCTGTGGTTATGGTGGTGGGTTCTTTGCAGAAGAGGTGGCTTGGTGGTGTCATGTGTATGAAGAGATTCATAAATGCTGGGATCTCCTATTTCTCTGAGCTTTTTCACCACTGGAAGAAAAACCCAGATGTTGAAAGGATGCCTTTGCCTTCACTACAAATCCAGCAACCTCTGGCATCTCTAAAGCATAAGATGATCATTAGTAAAAAAGTGCCTGAAGGAGGGCCTCTGCTTTGCTTGAGTGCACCCTGCAGCCCTAGGCTGAGAGGTCAGCCTACTGCCTTCTCTGCACCAATTAAGAGTTTGGAAATCAATACCCAATTGGAGAGTAAGATCTCTGTACCCAATAAGAGCCAGGAGATCAATACCCAACTGGAGAGTAAGATCTCTGTACCCAATAAGAGCCAGGAGATCAATGCCCAACAGCATGGCAAGATGGCTAATAATAATAAGGGTAAGATGTCAATTGATATGAATAAGAAGTTTGGAAGGATTTTGTCCTTGGATAGTCAGCCAATGAATTCCATCAGGTTACAGAAGGCAGAGAGTTTTGTGAGGAAGAGGAAGGCAGGAAAGAAAGCCATTGATGCTACCATTGGTGCCACTGTGATGATTGTTATTCTCTTCTTTCTGATTGCCTATGGAAGGATCTCTGCAATCTTCTTCACATCTGCTTGGTGGTATGTCCTTCCAAATCTCAGAACTGATAATTCTAATAAAAAAGCAAAAAGATGATGGATTTTGGAAGAAGGTTGTCATGGATGAATTGCTTCACAGAAGATGTATCATGTGATTGCAGTATACATAGGTCTGTTGTGCAAGGATTTAGTCATCTGAGATGTCTTAGGAAAAAGCTCTTAATTTTTGAAGACATGTGTGAGATATTTCTTGGTTTTAGGAGTTATTCCGTGTTGTTGCCCTCTAGCGCGTGGATTGATTATGAGTTGAATTGTGAAGAAAACCCTTATTGGATGCATCTCCAATGGTTTTTGGTATTCTCTATAGCACAGAGGTTAATTTTGATGGCTATACAAGCCTAAAGGAGAAATTGAACATAGTCAGTAGATAGATGCAGAAAAGCAGCCACAATGCTTAATAAAATAATCTACAAGTACATATCCTTTAGGTGTGGAATGTCCATTCAAGTGTATTTCTCACATTCCTATATGCCTGATTTGCACTGACAAAAAAATAAAATAGAAATGCAAGTATGGCAGTTGGAAGAAGTCATGTGAAAATTTCATAATGGTTTAATTATTTTAGTTGTACTAGTGGGGTGTAATAGTTATTAATAAAGATGCAATCATATTATGAGTTGGAAAGTTTAAGTACATAAAAAGATGCAGTTTTTTGTTTCAGTTAATTTTTATATTAATAATAATGAAAAGAAGTCATGAGTTCTAGATGTTTTATTGTATTTTTTATATAAATAGTGTTTTTTTTATATTGATATTTTTTTGATTGACAATCATTATTAAAAAAAGAAATCATTGTTAAATATTATATTATATCTTAGTTTGACACACTTTTTTGAGTGATACAAATTATTAAGACATCCTTGCATATATTAAAGTTTGTCATTGATTCTAACTTCTTTTACTAAAAAATCAATTTCAGTTGTTATAATAGTTACAATAGAACAAACATGAGATCCAAAATTACACATAAGAGATAAAATATAATATTTTGATTGAGACTATCAAATCCACTTACAAAAATTCAATCATGTGACATTGTAGTTAAAAAAACATATATAAGCTCATTTGCAAATGTAGACACCTAAAAATGATCTAGGTCATTTTTACCACTTTCGTCCTAGCATAATTATGACATTTAATTATGTCATTGGTCTATATTCGACTATTGATTAAATAATTTATAATTATTTAATTAATTCATGTCATTTATTCTTCATGATTATTAAATATTTATTTATTAAATACGTCATTAATTGTCTAAGTCTTCCCTTAATTAAATAAATTTCTTAATTTATTTAATTTCCCTTCGTCCATTATTTTTTCCTGATTATTAAATAAATAAGTCACTAATTTATTTATTTATTTAATATGTCACTAATTGTCTTAATTAAATAAATTGATTAATTTATTTAATTAATCTTATCTTCTAAATTAAATAATTAAATTTAATTATTTAATTGCCAATTTAATATTCCTCTCATTTTAAATAAATCAATTATTTAAAATGTCATTTCAATCTTAACTGTCAGTTCACTTTGGTAAATAATTGGAAAATCAATTATTTATTATCTCACAAAATTCATATTTTGAATTAATTTAATTCAAAATGGTAACTAATCTTCCAAAAATCAAGTAATCGGGTAGATTCTTGATTTTCCAAATCTGATCTTCAGTCTAACTCTTATCTTCTTGATTTTTCAAATCTCACAAATCAGGCAATCTTTATCTTCTTGATTTTCGAAAATCCTTATTTTCTAATTAATTTATCTCATTTATTTTCCATCGTCGATCCGATAATCTGAGACATTATTCTGACCGTTTGATTAAGGATTTGGCCTTAACCTTGATTAGGGATTCTCTGGCTTAATCTGGACCTCTCGTTCTAGGTCTTTCTTAGAATTCAATCTCATCCGTCCACTCAAAATTGTGTTTTCTATAAAAAACAATTTTGCTCATAATTTCGGGATCCGACAACTTCATTTTCGAATTTAGGCATTATAGTCATTTCGGTATTGATAATTATTACTTCATTTAGCATATTGTCATAGTCATAGGCATAGACATTGGCACAATTTATAAATCCTTCAACATTTGTATAGGACTTGGACATTATCATAGGTTGCTCGTTTGAAATATGAGGGCCTCATTCAATTTGCTACAAACTAGAAGGTGTAACAAAAGTGAACCATGGAAGATGAAGATATCTGGTAATATCGTTCCCTTTATTTTCATTTCATTTCCTTTGTGCTTTGTTACTTCATTGGATTTTAATGTTTATTGATTAACAATCTAACGATCTAATTTTTCATTGATACATTTGGTGAACCCGACATTCTATAAAAATATTTGTGTGTTTTTCTTTTTTGCTTTAACTGTTTTGCAGGTTACGGCCAAGAAGTCATACAAAATCCTGTCACCTTCTTTTGAGCACAGAAAAATGGGCGAATAGAATCATTTAAAATATTTTCTGGGTTTTGTAGATCTCGGCTTCAGCTTTCCAAAACTGCAAACGATTTTAAATTTTGTTAAGATTTGAGAAAGTTATGGCTATTTTACTAATCGTTGTTTTTTTAATTTAGCTTTTGAAACTCGTGTTTCTTTTTGTCTATAACTTTTTTTTTGTGGAGAATTGTGGAAAATACTTTCTGGGTTTTGAAGGTTTGATTTTCAGCTTTCCATGGATATCTACCACTTAAAATTTTGTTAAGTTTTGAGTAGGTTATCGCTGTTTTAAGTTGCTGCTGTCAATAAATTTTTAGATTTTTTTGTGTTACTAATCTTCATTCATAGCGTGTGGCGATCCCTATTCGTGTGTCGAAGACCATTGCATAAGGAACTACTAATCTTTTGTTTGCAGGTTCGAATGTCGAAGACGGAATAAACAAACATTGTGCTTGTTTTTCTTTCATAGATTAGCAAACATTTGATTTTGGTGCATATAAAAAGAACACGTCTTCGTTGATTGATTGTGTTTGCAAGATGGTAGGTGAGTATGCTCTCACTTGGTGAAAACCTCGTGATTAGAAAATCAGACCCATCTTTATTTGTTTATTACCCTGACTTGGTATATCGGAGTATTCTCTCCCCTTGCTCTTTCGGGCCATCTTGGGTGTAAGAGAAACGGTTACCAACTCTAGAAATTGGCTTGCCTGGGGATTTCATGACCCCAACGCGACTCAAACCGGCAACGGAGCTAAAGCCAAGCTACCCCCGATCGGTATATAAATGTAAACCTTAAGGGAAAACCTAAGGTTGCTTGTGCGGATGTGTCATACGGACAGAGTTGTACTCCCTTAAACCCTATTGAGCTTAACCTCTTCAGGCTAGAGTGCCACCTTAATGGTGATTAATCTCTTGCCCCATGTATGGCCACTTGAACGGGGGTCCCTAACTAAAAACTCTTGTATAGAAAGCTAAAATCCTTCTATTTGCTAGCGCAACACCGGTCGGTGTGAAGACATCCACACTTTTGCAGTTTGTAGTAGAGGTGATCAGCTTGCCATGGGAGTTTCATGGGGGTTGGAAGCTTGGTTGGCCTGAGAAGAGAGTGCACTGTAAGGGGGAGCCCGTGCAGTCAAGCTTTTGAATTCACACGCTACAGATATGCAGTTGGGGAAACCTGCGTGGAATCTAGTGAATATTGTCATGGCCTAACCTAGGATTGTACTTATCTGATGTGTGATTGGTTACATTCAAAACATTGTGTTTGTCAAGTGTTTTTTAGATTTTCAAACAATATACACAACAGTCACAAATCTGGACACAAACAATCGACCTTGGACAACTCAGACTTTTCAACAAAACATAAAAAAAAACAATCTCAATCCTCATTTTGAACGTAGACTTTGCATTGTTCATCTTAGTCATCATTTTGAACCTAGACTTTGCATTTATAACATTAAGTCCTTAGTCAAATATCATCATCTTAGTCCTCATTTGGCATTTTATCCTTGACAACCTTGTCATCTTGCATTAATCATTTCCTTAGGAAAGCGTCATCATCATCTTGCATTGTCATCTTTTATTCCAAAAATACAAAAAAAAAATTAGTGACATAACTTGTCATCTTAGTCTTCATTGTCCTTTGGCATTAGTTATTTTCTTTAGACAACATTGCCATATTGCACCCCTTATTGTCAAAAATCCAAAAAACATAGTCTTGCATTACCATCCTTTATCCAAAAAATACAAAAACACAGGCTAGTGCCATCTTTGCATTTACTTGTTATTCTCATCATCCTCATTTGAGAAAATCCCTTTTACGGTTGAGACTAGGCTTCAAAGACAACAACAACAAATGGAAAACTTTGGACAAGATTCCAATCCCAACATCAACAATAACACTTATGACAAGAACAAACATTGGACCTTTTCTGACCCATTTCACAACATGAACATGCAATCTTTCGTGAACATGCCATCTCCATTACAAAAAATTTATGAACCATTCATACTAAGAGACCAAAATGGAAAAGTATATTGGAAAGACATAGAAGCTGCAGCGCAAAATCTTGATATATTCTCCTTTGTAAAAAAATTAGTCTTATGTGACCCTCAAAGGTATCTAGCCATGCTTTTGGACGAAGGGGCTAAGTTACCACAAGGCTTTGACATAAATACTTTGCCACCTCCATCCGTCTACCCTCACCATCAACAGTTGCTTGACATAAATCCTACCAGTAATTCATAACAAACGTCCACTTATCACCTCTATCCTAACCTTGACAAGGGAAACCAACAGTCCACTAGTCCATTCCAAGTCTCCACATCATATGCTAGTCCTTCACCTATCAATCCTGTCAACGTCTACATGCCCTATTAACCATCTATCAACTCATGTCAAGTCCCCACATCATACCATATCAATCCAGTCCAAGTTTCCACATCATATTTTAGTCAACCTTACACTAATCCAATCCAAGACTCCATGGCATATTCGGTCGAAGTCCCCATGTCACATCCTATACCATCACATCCTAATCCAGTCCAAGACTCTATGTCATATCTGGTCCAAGTCTCCACGTCATACCCTTGTCCTTCACATACTAGTCCAATGCAAGTACCCATGTCATATCCTAGTCCTTCACATACTAGTCCCGTCCAAGTCCCCACGTCCTGTCCTAGTTTGTCATTCATTAATCCTTTTCAAGTCACCCCCTCACAAGCCACATCTAGTCATGAAAATTATGTCATTACACAATGTCAAATCCCATTTAATAAACTTGAGGATACATTTCAAAATGAAAGCCCAAAGCATGACATTATAATGTCACCCTCATGTCAAGAACAAGGTAGTCCATCCCATGACCCTATCTTTTAGTCCATCCATGAAGTCCTTCAAGACAATCATGACATCCAAAACACACCTCTCCTTGACAACGACTCTATTTCTGACTATATCATCCATGACAACCCTATCTTTGACCAAGACCCCATCATTGACCAAGAAGTCCAAATCCATGACAACCCCATCTTCGACCAAGACCCTACCATTGACAAAGAAGTCCAAAACGATCCACTCCTTGACCTTTATGCCATTCATGATCAAACACTTGCCGACCCTATACAAGCCTTGACTATTGACACTTCCCACGATGAAACACTTGCCTTCATGGGACACATAGATGATATTCCTCTAGAACAAGAATCTTCCACTAAGGACATGCTTGCATATGATCAATTTATAGCTAAATATTTGGACTCTATGACACTAAACATAATGATGGATTTGAAATTGCTTTGGAAGCACCAACAGAATCATCTGAACCTGACATGTCACATGATCAGACCAAAGATATCAGTCAGGAATATGTCCAACATGAAAATGAAGCTAAGACACTTTAACAACTAGGGTCATCTATCTTTGTCAGAGTAGGCTTTCTTGTAGATGAAAATATTACAAGTGACAGTATCCACATACCTAATGATGGGTTAGCATCTTGCTTTCAAAACAACAAATACCCCATCGCAAATAGAATCTGTCAAAACATGCAATATCAAGGCAAAGGACTAGGTATACATGAGCAAGGCATTATAGAACCAATACAACTTCAAAAAAATTACAGACATCAAGGTCTTGGCTATTCTTCAGACAACAAATCAAACGATGTCAATGGTACCTTCTCGATACTGGGGGCAACTTTTTCAAATACAAACATCAAAATGGAGTCCATGAGAAATCCTTGTCATAATATTGTTGCCAACACCCCCTCCACCCACACCATAAACCGTCATTCTATCATGAATAAACCTTCCCTTTGGAACCAACAAAAATAAGAGTCTTACAAGTCAAAAGATCAAAATCAAATGTCCAAGGCCATTGAATCAAACAAAAGGAAAAGTGGACAAATGAAATTAAAATGGATCCCAAAGAATGATGGATCAAACAAAGACACCAAGTCAAATACAAAAGTCAATCACAATGTGGAGCCACAAGACAAGAGGACTCGCACATATAACATATGTCCACCTCCTTCAAAATGGTAATCAATCAAGACATATAAAAGTGTTGGTTCCAAACACCATCCCTCCAAAATCCGTCATCCACCATCCCAAGTTTGGAAAATAAAAAGTGATTCATCCAAACGTCCAAACAACCTTTCCATGTCCACCATCATTTGTCATAATCCTACATCTCGCCTAAAGTCCAAAAATCCTATGTCACAAATCCGTCACATCATGGCAGCAACTCTTTATCACAAGGACTCTCATGGCACTCTATTGCGATATGCGTATTTTGATAACGCCAACTCTAGTATCAGAAAGGATCACAATGCCATCGATTAGTTGTATACAAGTGCTACGATCCTGACAAAACAACTCCTTCAGCAAGGTCATTATTGACATATCATGGCACCAGTCTCTACATCGGCACCGTCAGTGGATTCAAAACAGTCAGTGGTTATCTAAAGCATCCAGGCTATCCACAAAATTAGAAATACAAAAAAAATCAAAAATCAAAAAATCGTCACCTTGATGAAAACCTGGCAAACAGGTGTGTGACACCAAAAAAAATCAAAAATTCAAAAAAATAGTAAAGAGAAAAATTTCATCCAATGGTGAAAACCTGGCAAACAGGTGCCCTAGATAAGTACCATGATGAAAACCTGGCAAACATGCATCATGTGTAAAATAAATCGTCTATGTGGACTCTTACACTTGGGGGCAAGTCGTCTCATTTCCCATGCCTTCCTCATGACATTGACATCCATCTAAGCCCTATCATTTCCGTCCATTTTCCCACCTACCTTGGTATTGACATAAAAATGGCACACATAAATCATGCTTTGGAAAAACTCTTGACATGTCTATCCTTCGGTCATACACGATTCACGAAACATCATGTCATCAACCATCATAGTCTTATTGTCCTTATACAACATGGTTCTTGAAAATCATATGACAATTCCATTAGCCTCATGTCTCCCATCTTTTACCAAGGCCACCCCATATCCTTTCATGCCTATCACCTATCTTGGCTTTCCCTTGTCAAACGGTCTAAGGATAATCATTATTCCATCTAGTCCTAACCAAGTCATTCCAAATGCAACGAGTCTAATCCATACAAGCACATTATCCAAAATTTTACTTGACTGCATTCCTAGCTCAGCTATAGACCTCCATACTTTTGTCACATTATCGTTATCATCCTCACGTTGTTTTGGGATGCGTCCTTCCCACGTCAAACAACGTTGTCATCACCTGTCAATTGGTATTCAGCTTGACTAGGGACACAATCATGTTTGTCCTTGGATTCTCATGTGTAGGCATCAGTCATATGCAATTGTCACGATCCTCTTAAACGTCAAAATCCAAAAAACATCATAAAATGTCCTAAAAAAGACAAAAACATCATAAAATGCCCTGAAAAAAGACAAAAACATCATAAAATGTCCTAAAAAAAGACAAAAACATCATAAAATGTCCTGAAGAGAGACCAAAAACATCATAAAATGTCTTGAAGAAAGACCTAAAAATCATAAAACGTCTTGAAAAAAATACAAAAACATCCAAATCAATGTCAAAATCCTAAAAAAGAGTCAAAGTCAGTCATGTCAATCAGTCCATGTCATTGTCGAACTACGTTGTCTCTGTGCATTTGCTATGTAGGTAAGGCCATCAATCGACGAGTCTCCGAGACATTAGGTCAGTCCTTTTAGGTTCATCCAAATAAAATCATGGCATTTATCACAATCGTCACATCGGTCAAATAAGTTAGACATAGTCAAACTCAGACACAAGATAGTCATTTGAAATGTCAATGTCAAAATTGGTCAAAATCAGACAGCATAGTCCAATTAATCATACGGTCAACATCAGTCAACTTGCCAAAACGTATTACTCAAAACAACGTCAGTCTCGTCACTCTTTGGTCCTCTTCAAGATGTGTCCTTCTTGGAGTTAGACCTCGTCAAAATGTCCTTTGCCTTTTCAGGATGTGTCCTTCCTAACAATAGGCCCCGTCAAACTGTCAACACCGTCAAATTGGCAAAGCTCTTAAACTATCAAAACTGTCAAACCGACAAGAAATCAATCTTTGGCAAACAAACATTGGCAAACAAAATTAAATGGCTGTTAATTTTTCTTGTCTGTCTTGACTTATCTTTTGATTATCTTGGCTATTTTGTCTTATCTTTTTACTGTCTTTTCTTTGTGGTCATGTTACTAGCTACCTCGAGGATGTCCCATGAAGGATTTAGAGGTGCGATGATGTCTCCTGGCCTATTTTATTTTCTTTGACTGCTGTCTGTGGATTGTCTTGACAAAAAGACTGGGGCAACTTCACCCTTAGTATGAGTTAGGACATTCCTTGTCTGTGACTGTATGTTTTTCAAGTGGATGACCTTGCACACCTTGGTCTGCGTCATATCATGGTGTTTGTTGTCCATTTGTGTCATTTTTACCGCCCAATGATGATTAAGAGCAATAAATATTAGTCTTATGGCAATGTTTTGAAGGATTTGGTCTAGGAACTAACATGCATCTTCTTTAGTCTTGTCATCTCCTCTCACTCATCTCATATAGGCGTTGCATCCATATCATCATCCATATCTTTTTCATTAACATTTCTTTGTCTCTTCATATTCTAGTCTTCCCTTTCATTTTGAGAGCACACCCATGTTCTTGGAACCCGTCTTTCCTCTCGAGGGGGCATACCATAACCCTTTTCGTCATTCTTCCTCATCTTATTTTGCACTAGGGCATTTTTTGACTTATTTTCTTTGTCACAATGCGACAAGCGACATTATGACAAAGAAGGGCAAAATGTAGACACCTAAAAATGACCTAGGCCTGCAAGCTTCATTTTTACCACTTTCGTCCTAGCATAATTATGACATTTAATTATGTCATTGGTCCACATTCGACTATTGATTAAATAATTCATAATTATTTAATTAATTCATGTCATTTATTCTTCATGATTATTAAATAAATAAATTTTATTTATTTATTAAATACGTCATTAATTGTCTAAGTCTTCCCTTAATTAAATAAATTTCTTAATTTATTTAATTTCCCTTCGTCTATTATTTCTTCCTGATTATTAAATAAATAAGTTTTATTTATTTATTTAATATGTCACTAATTGTCTTAATTAAATAAATTGATTAATTAATTAATCTTATCTTCTAAATTAAATAATTAAATTTAATTATTTAATTGCTAATTTAATATTCCTCTCATTTTAAATAAATCAATTATTTAAAATGTCATTTCAATCTTAACTGTCAGTTCACTTTGGTAAATAATTGGAAAATCAATTATTTATTATCTCACAAAATCCATATTTTGAATTAATTTAATTCAAAATGGTAACTAATCTTCCAAAAATCAAGTAATCGGGTAGATTCTTGATTTTTTAAATCTGATCTTCAATCCAACTCTCATCTTCTTGATTTTTCAAATCTCACAAATCAGGCAATCTTTATCTTCTTGATTTTCGAAAATCCTTATTTTCTAATTAATTTATCTCATTTATTCTCCACCGTCGATCCGATTATCTGAGACATTATTCTGACCGTTCGATTAAGGATTTGGCCCTAACCCTGATTAGGGATTCTCAGGCTTAATCTGGACCTCTCGTTCTAGGTCTTTCTTAGAATTTGATCTCATCCGTCCACTCAAAATTGTGTTTTCTATAAAAGACAATTTTGCTCATAATTTCGGGATCCGACAACTTCATTTTCGAATTGAGGCATTATAGTCATTTCGGTATTGATAATTATTATTTCATTTAGCATATTGTCATAGTCATAGGCATAGACATTGGCACAATTTATAAATCCTTCAACATTTGTATAGGACTTGGACATTATCATAGGTTGCTCGTTTGAAATCTGACGGCCTCATTCGATTTGCTGCAAACTAGAAGGTGTAACAAAGGTGAACCATGAAAGATGAAGATATCTGGTAATACCGTTCCATTTATTTTCATTTCATTTCCTTTGTGCTTTGTTACTTCATTGGATTTTAATGTTTATTGATTAACAATCTAACGATCTAATTTTCCATTGATATAGCAAATAAAACCACCATATTCCAAGTAATATAACCACTCAAAAGTAGCTCCCAGTGGACTAGTTGAATCTTTGTATTCCCTTAAAATTGTTTATGGTTATCCATAATCTTGTTTGTGGGTCTTAAACTTCTACAGTCACTTGAAAATGCTTGTCATAAGAAATTTACCATCAATAAAAGCAAAGTCACAATCCCAATCAAACTATATATTTATTTTAGGAAGGTAATCCTATTTGTCCTCCTCCACATTGTAAATTGCAACCTTATTTAATAATTCCTTATCATCAATACTACTACCTCTTGCAATGTAAATATGAGCTTGGGTTTGAGGAGAGATTGAGCAGGCAAAGAAATTAGTACACATAGGCATGATGGAAACTCTCTCCCATCTACAAGAATAAACATCATACAACGTAACAATAGTGTTGCCATACTAATGAACAAGACTTAATACAACTACTTAATTTTTTTAGTAAGATAGACTGAGCACAACCTTTGTATTTTACTTAAAATTTATTAAGGATGTAGAAAAGCATAAATATGAGCTTGGGTTTGAGGAGAGATTGAGCAAGCAAAGAAATTAGTACACATAGGCATGATGGAAACTCTCTCCCATCTACAAGAATAAACATCATACAATGTAACAATAGTGTTGCCATACTAATGAACAAGACTTAATACAACTACTTAATTTTTTTAGTAAGATAGACTGAGCACAACCTTTGTATTTTACTTAAAATTTATTAAGGATGGAGAAAAGAATTCCCATGAGTTGTGCAAAGGGTCGTAAATGTGTATTCCCCTTTCACCATATTTCCATAGTTGAAATATTGAACTAAGATGAGATTATGGTATGTTGTGAAGCTCCTTCTATCTTGATAAAATTGTGGACACTATATCCTTCCATATGTTACATATAAATCTTAATTTTCTATGCTAATTGAATTACACTTCTAACAAGCACAATTGATTGATTTTATTTGAAAATTTAGGGAAAAACTCCATTATCATAAAGAAATCTACTTTATTTCAAAGGTTTTAGAGTATGTATAAAGATCATGAAAAATTAAACATACAATCTTTCCAGATGACAATAGCATATAAATAGAACAAATATTATAGAAGTAAATAATATAGACTGTAGAAGATGCTGAAAAAAGGGAGCTATGCTTCAAATCACATTCTACAAAACATTATCAAAATGATTGTTGATAGGATAGAGCTGAACCAATCTCATTAAGTTGAAAACCCAAAATGGTGGCCTAATGGAGCCCAATGGTGAAAACCAATAAAGGCACCAAAGCATGGCATCAAGATAGTCCATCCTTGGATAGAGAAGAACAAAGAAACAATAATACAACACATTCATATGATTTGTGAGAACCTCAAAAGGTCACAACCATAAAGAAATATGGATAGGGACACATCCTTGTATGTGATGAAACTATGAAAACAATAAATGTGTACTACAACTAGATATGAGTTAGAAAGTAATATAACAAAAATAAAGGAATAATACAAGCACCAATAGGAGCAAGATGAGAGAAAGGAATTTGATTTACTATCTATAGAGAAGGAAAGAGAGATAATGTATACAAAGATATGTTATGTGATGATAAATATATGGATATGGGTTAATATAATACATATATATGATGAATATATGATGTAAATGAAAACTTGAAATGTGTATGGTGAATGAGTATACATATGTTTTTTCTTATTCTATAATTATATCATATATGTTTTGATTATCTTCCTTATCCATCACACTAGGATAAAACACAACACTAACATAGAAATGACACAAATTATTGGTCTACATTCTATTGTCAAAATTTATTTCCATTGTTGGAACCTTAGTTGTTGGTGGTAAGGAAAGGACTAAACTGAAGGAGAATGTTGTAGTGATAAAAATTAGAGAAAATGATTATAGAGGAGCATGCAAGCAATTATGATGTGTTGTAGCACACACTAGATCTTAGCCCTTAGGGGTGGATAAGGAGAGGGAGGAAGGGGTTTCGGCTGTTGAAAAAAACTTGAGAAAATTTGTAATCATAACTTATGAATGTTCTTACAAATCTAAAAATTAGATTACCAAATAAGATTATGTGTGATTGTGTATTCAACACTAATGTAAAAATCAGAAAACCATAAGAGACACCAAATTTACATGGAGGAACTCTTTTGAGGAAAAAATCCACATGAGAAAGAGGGAAATATTATTAATTATTAATGAAGAGATACACAAAAATATACTTCATGTCTATTCTCTAATAAACACAACAACACCTTGTTACCTACAAAAATCAACATGAAACTACCATCTCATGGTTCCAATTTATAGAAACTTGTGGGTGGGAAAAACACAATGGTAAATCAAAACAAGAGACAAGAAACCACTTGCAAAAACCCATGCTAGGATAATGGGAAGCCAATAGACATAAGAAAATATTAATTATCTTCACATGGCTCCAATACGGACACCTAGCCCATAGCCAATCAAACCTTTTCCTTTATGGATGCTTTGTAACTCCTCGATGACTCTTCCAATCAGACAAAAAGAAAACCTTTCATCTTCCAATCTTGGGTGCCCAACACATGACTACTCTCATTCCCAAATATGGATGCCTATAAAGAATCTTATCCCATTTTTCCTTGTAACCATCACCGACAAATACTCACCTCTTTGAAATGCAATTATAATTTATCAATATTAAATGTTTTTCCTCTCATGTCTCCTAGAACATTTTCTAAGGAATGTGGAGACACATGAATGCCATAGGAAAGCAAGGTTAATGTCACATTTCATAACATTATCCCACTTGACATTATACATTGCAATTACATCCAAGAGATACAAATAATTAAATCAAGTACAATGACCAAGGACCATGGCCTTTTAGCACCAAGAGAACTTTATTCATAGTCATTGAATTTGTAAGAGAATATGCAAAATTATCCAAAGTGCCAATTTTTTAAATTGAGACCATACTATTATCAACTATTTCTCATACAAAGTGATACTAAACATCAACATTCTTAGTATGAGCATGATACATGGGATTTTTAGCCAAACAAATAGCTCTTTGACTATCACATTTGGTCCTTACTGTCCTACAATCAAAACTGCCATTACCAAGTATTTGTAACCATACCACCTCCTTAAAGGCATGTGTAGCAACCGTATACTCTACTTAGTGGTGGAAAATGAAATTGTGGGTTGTCTCTTACTCATTTGACTCACTACTCCTCCAAACAAAGTAAACATATAGCCACTAGTGGACTTTCAACTATCCAAGTCACCTACCCAATCTACATTAACAAACCCCCATATGTCCAATGTCTTGACCAAATCATTAGTACCATGATAAACCAAATAGTAATCAAAAGTACCTCACAAATATCTAAACACTCTTTTAACAAAATTTTATTTCTCTATACTACTTGGTTAGACATAAACCTACTCAAAACTCCCATTTCTTGGGCTATATCTGGTCTAGTGCAAATCATTGCATACATTAAACTACCAACAAAAATAGCATAAGGAACCTTATAAATCTCATCAAAATCATCATCAAAATTAGGACACATATCTAAGCTCAACTTAGTACTAATTGGAAATGGAATTTTATTGGCTTACAATCCTGCATCTTAAATCTCTGTAAAATGGTATCAACATACTTACTCTGACTTAATCAAATATTTATGTGAACCTGATCTCTATTGATCTCCATCCCAAGGATATAGTTTGTATCTACCAAGTCTTTCATATAAAAAATGCTAGAAATATAAGTCTTGAGCTCCATAATAATAACCTCGTTGTTACCAATAAACAACATATCATCAACATACAAGACAATAATTAGTATCTAGTCATTAATAACCTTAATGTAAACATAATGATCCTCCTAGCTCCTAACATAACCCAAGTTCAATACAAACACATTAAAATTATGGTACCACATATTAGGTTACTATTTCAAACCACACAAAGATATCTTTAGCTTGCAAACCAAGTGTTATTTTCTTTTCACAACAAAATTGTCAAGTTATTACATATAAATATCCTCCTCAAGATCCCCATATAAGAAATAAATTTTAAAATCCATTTTCTCTATCTCAAAATCACAAGTAGTAGCAATATATAACCAAAATCTAATAGAAGTCAATTTAACAACAAGAGAGAAAATTTCACCAAAATCAAGTCCCTATCTCTAGGAGTAGCCCTTGGCCACTAGTCTAGCCTTTTACTCCTCTAACTAAGCTTCTACATCAAATTTATTTTTAAAAACCCACTTGCAACCAATGGGATTCCTTCATTTCAAAAAACTAACAAGATCCTAAGTTTCGCGACTATCCAAGGCCATTGTCTCCTCCTACATGGCTTCCATCCAAGACTCACTTTCCTTCGAAGAGAGAGCCACCATGAAAGATTTAGGTTCATCATTAGTACTCAACAAAGAAAATACATAACAAAAATATGGTGGCCTATATTTGTCAATTGGATTTGGTTGCCTTGTGACCTCTTATAGGTAGGAGTAATGAGCTCTACTTTCTCTTCTTCTGTGTGCTCATCCTACGCATCCTCTAAACTCTCTAAACCCTCTTTTCCTTCTCCATCATCATATCCATCTATTTTTTCTTCCTACTTAATATTTGTCTCAAAGTGTGTTATTTTTATTTTATCTTTCTCCTTTGGGCATTCTTCTCCTAAGTAAGCTCTAAAATCCCTAAAAAATCACATCTCTAGAAAAGATTATTTTATGGGCTAGAGGATTCAAAAGCTTATAACCTTTTACATTCTCACCGTAACAAATGAAGATGTGTTTTTTTATGTTTTTGGATTCAATTTAGACTGCTTTTCTTGAGGTACATGAACAAAATCCTCACAACCAAAGAACCTTAAGTGTGAAACAAAATGATTTCCACTTATCCACATGCTTCATAAGGATTTTTATCAATAACAGTTGAACAAGGAAATATATTAATTAAATAACAAGAAATACCAACAACTTATGCCCAAAATTATCTATCAATCTTGGCAACACTTAACATACTCCTAGCTCTTTCCATCAAGGTTTGGTTGGGGAGTGTAGGGAGTGTAGTATCAAAAATTGTCACCCATGACAATTTCACATTAGGTTTAGCTCCCTTCCTATGTGCTTGGACCTAATTATGCACTTAATTTCCTATTTAATAAACATCTTCAGAAAATCAAATAAGGAAAACAAAAATAAGCATTCAATATTTTCTCCGGACACTTTGGGCCCTAACAAGAATGGGTCTGGTCTAGGATGTCCCACACCCGAGGCCACCTCTTTTTGGCCCCAATTTGAACATGTTGGACTTGGTATTTTATTATTTGAATTTCCAATTTCAATTGTTGGCTATCATCATTTGATTTTTGGGAAATTAGAAGAATTGTATTTCAATACCAATCATTTTATCATTTGAAATCCTAGAAGCACACATAAGCACTTTCATTGAGAAAATTAAGCATCTTGTAAGTATTCAAGAGAAGTCAAGAGAAAAATTATTAGCATTTTAGAAACATTTATTTATGTCAAGAATCATGTCAATCATTCATCATGTTTTATGTAAGTGTGTTAATGTTTTATGTTCTTTATTGTGAGTACTAATTGTAGACATCCAAATTTGGACACTTAATTTATCCAAATTTATCACTTTTCATCTAAACATCCTCTTATCTGAGTTAATTAAGTAATATTACTATTATTTAATTAATATCATTAATTCTGCCAAATCCCTAAGGTATTTAATTAATAATTAAATACCTTACCCTCCTTAATCCCCTTTTCATCAAATGAATTAAATAAATATTACATTTATTTAATTCCTTACATGTCATTTTCATCTAATCCTAATCCTCTCCTAATCTCTTCATTAAGGATGTGCACATGCCTAATCCTTGATTAGGATGTGTCACATCCTCCAACTTTTGCAAGTTGGCTTCTAATCCTCATTAACCTAATTATCCTCTAATTACTGATTAGTTAAGCCTAATCAGTACCTTGGTCAACTCTCCCCATCCCCAAGAAATTTTTAATTCCTTTTATTCATCCAAGGCTCCTCTCTTCCCCATGTGAATTTTTAATTAACTTTTATTCCTCCTAGAATCCCCTTTTTCCATGCATTTTCTAGAATCTTTGACTTGTCACATCAAGTCACATGTGACAAACTCCCACCTTTTTGGAGACCCTCTCTTATCCACTAGATTCTCCCACACATGTAAATTTTTAATTCACATTTATTCCTCCAAGGAATCTTCTCATCTCCCAATGTACTTCCAAGGTACATGTCCTTCTTACACATCATGTACCTGTTACCCATTTTTTCACCTATAGGCTCAAATAGGTAGGATGCAGGGGAAAATGATGTTAAAATTCGACATGTGGATTAAATGTGGCTCCCAAGAGGGTTGAGCCCAACGTGCATGCCTTCGGTTTGGGGGTGGGTTTTCATTTTGTTTGTCCTTGTCTTTCCCTCTTTCCTTTTTTGCTTCCTTCTTGTCTTTTCTTTGTTTCTTCTGAGGACGGAACCGGGTCGGGATCCGAACTTAGAACTTTTCCAAAAGTTCCAGTTCCTGTTTCTAATCCGGTTACGACCCCGGTTCCGCCTTTTCTTTCTTTGTTGGGCCCCTTGCCTTTGTCGGAGGCGGGGTTGGATTGGAATCCGAACTTGAAACTTGATTCAACTTTCAGTTTCGTGTTTGTTCCCGCCCTGCCCCCGCTATGTTTTACTCATAATCGGTTTTAGTTCCTATCCCACCTTGTCTCCTATTTTGTGTTTTCTTTCTTTTAGCGGGTCCGGGCCCAGGACGGAACCCGGACTTGGAACATTTCCAAAAGTTCCGATTCCTGTTTCTGATCCAGTTCTGACCCCGGTCCCGCTTTTTCTTCTTTCCTTTTCTTTGTGGCCTGGGGTCGAGGGTTGTCTCTTCCTCCTTGGTTCCCCCTTATGTTTTTCTTTTCTTCCTTCGTGTCTCGGATGTTTCCGGGGGCAGGATCGGAACGGAATCCGAACCTGAAACTTGAAGAAAGTTTCAGGTTCGGATTTAGTTTCGGTTCTGGTTCCGCTGCTTCTTTGTTGTTGCCCCCGTCCCTGCCCTGATCCCATTTCTGCCACTCTTTGTTCCTTTCTTCCTTGTATTTCATCGGGGTTGCTTTCTCCCGTTTGTCTTTCTTCCTTTTCTTCCCTCCCTTCGCCTTCTTTTGAGTTTTGTCGGGGGCGGGACCGGGTCGAAATCTGAAACTGAAACTTGAGGAAAGTTTTAGTGACGGATTTCGTCCCGATCCCGGTTCCGCCGGGATTCATCTATTTGGCTTTCGCTCCCTTTCTTCCCTGGTCCCGGTTCCGATTCCGTCTTGGCCCCGCCTCTGCCAGTTATAAAAGTCTTAGCAAAAAGGAGTGCCTTTGCCAAGAGATGAGAATATCGACAAGAGGTCTTGCCGATAGCGGAGTGGTCTCAGCGAAATGGGATAAGTGCGGAGAACTGTCTCCCCGACATGGAGTAAGCGCGCCGAAGGAGCTTGCCTTCGCCATAGTGTCTCGCCGACCCGATGGGGTCTTGCTAATGGTTTTTGTGAGATCGATATAACTCTAGGAGCTTTCCATGAGGTCTTGTCGACCGTTGTGTGTCTTGCCGAAAGAATTGGCATATCAGTATGACTCTATCCGCCCACTATGACTTCTCCTCGACATCTAAAGTCTCACCGACATGCGATTCTATAGAAGGAGATTTTGATCGCCCAAAAATCTACGTGGAGTGAGTTCGACCAATCTAAAGGAGCCAAATATGAACCTTTGACATTCGACTGTTTGACTTCCCCTGTGAATAAGATCAACAGAGTAGGCACAACGTGGATCAACCATGAGCTCACGAGCATTCAAAGCAGCTCGACTGAGGAGGTTTGAGAGGACACAGAGATAGAAGAATTAATGCAGTAGAAGATCTAAAGGCTTCCCCAAAGGCAATCTTTCACACCGACATGAACAACGAGACACGCAAGGCACAACATTAACTACATGAAAATATCTAAGGGAAGATTTTTTAGCTGACTGATATTTTTGTGAAAAACCCTAGGGCGGTTGCCGACTCTCTTTTGTATATAAGGCATTTTTTTCCTCTTTGTAAGGAGTTCTCCTAGATGCTTTTCTAAAGTCTGTGACTTTTGTAGTTCTCTCTTAGATTAGCAAAATTTTGTAACTCAATTCAGAGCATGATATATAAAACTTATCTTGGATACCATTGATGGTTCATTTCTTGCCTTCTGGTTCTTGTGAGGTATTGTGCATTTTAAGTGATTCATCAAGCTATTTAGTGAAATTTTTCTCTTTCCTTATAGCTTTTGTTTCATGTCGTGCCTTTCTTTGCAGAAGTAGTATCATGTAGGTTACAAACCGTGTTTACTTAATCGTGCACATGAGCTTTTAATTTGTGAGAATCTACTTTTCCTTCTTGAGGGCATGTGCATGTCGAACTTGTTTGTATGTGTGATCTAAAGGATCTTGTTGTGCAGTCCCATGGTTGTCACCAGTATTCAAGTGTACATCGAGTATCTCATTGTTCCTGTCAGTTCGGTGTATCACCTTAGTTTAGTTTCAATTTATGTACTCCTTCTCCCTTTCCCTTTACAGAATCATTAGTTTATGTGATACCAAAGGAAGCCGGCCTTCTCTGGAGGTTGACCTCTATTTACAAGTGACCCACAACTTTAGAGGTCTTCCCATGTTACACTGGAGTGTTGGACACTAGGTTCAACGAGGGTGCAATTTTAGGTGATAACAGTACCTCCCTTCCACATCACCTACACATCATCTCGCCCTTAGCCACTTCACATTCTACATGTCAAAATGTGAGGGCTTGTGAGTCCTCAACTCACCTTAGCCCTTCATCTTGGCCTTGTTGGATAAATCTCAACCATTGAATTTTTTAGAGAATTCAAATTCCTCTATAAATACCCCCTCCTCTAAGGCATTGAGAAGACTTAGTCATTCAAGCAAGCTCATGCTGTCAATTTGTGCACTCATCTAGCCATTCATTTTATCCATTTGCATTTACATTCAACCATATAGTTAAATCTTGCATCTAGCTACATCAACAACCATCTAAGGAGCATACAAGCAATCCAAAATCAAGGGCCAACCAAGGAGTTCCAGCTGTAAAGAGAAGGTATAACCATTTTCCATCATTTTCCATCTTATGTCTTTGTATTAACAAATTCTTTAGGCTAATCTTGAGGTGTTTCTTTATGTTTTTCCATTACATTTTTAGTTGTTTAGAATAGGTAAAACTCGAGGATATCACATTTCTGGCATGCCCGGTGGGACCCACAAGCGAGTTCCTATATTTAACATTTGCTGTTGTTGAGATTGTTTGCAGGAACAAGTCGCAAAGGGGCAACTACGCCCTCTGGTTACTGCAGAAGGGTGACTACACCCTCTGTTTCACTATAGAAGGGTGACTACGCCCTCTGTTTCACTATAGAAGGGTGACTATGCCCTCTGTTTCACTATAGAAGGGCGACTACGTCCTCTATTTCACTACAGAAGGGCGACTACGCCCTTTGTTTCACTGTAGAAGGGTGATTGTGTCCTCTACTTCATTGCAAAAGGGTAACTATGCCCTTGTTTTGGATTTTTCTTACTAACGTTTTACTGCAGAAGGATGACTATGCCCTTGTTTTGGATTTTGCTTACTAATGTTTTACTGTAGAAGGGCGACTACGCCCTTGTTTTGGATTTTGCTTACTAACATTTTACTGCAAAAGGGCAACTACGCCCCTGATTAAACTTTTTTTTCTAATGTTTTACTACAGAAGGGCGACTATGCCCTGGTTTTAATTTTGCTTGCTAACATTTCACTGCAGAGGGGTGACTACGCCCTCTTGAGCACTGTAGAAGGGCGACTACGCCCTCCTGTTCACTGCAGAAGGGTGACTATGCCCTCTTGGTCACTACAGAAAGGCGATTATGCCCTCTGTTTCACTGCAGAAAGGCGATTACGCCCTTTGTCTCACTGCAAAAGTGTAATTAAGCCCTCATATTCACTGCAGAAGTGCAATTATGCTCTCTTGTTTACTGCAGAAGTGCAATTACGCCCTCCTATTCACTGCAGAAGTGCAATTACGCCCTCTTGTTTACTGTAGAAGTGCAATTACACCCTCATTTTCACTGGAGAAGTGCAATTATGCCCTCCTATTCACTGCAGAAGTGCAATTATGCTCTCTTGTTTTCTACAAAAGTGCAATTACGCCCTCCTATTCACTGCAGAAGTACAATTATGCTCTCTTGTTTTCTACAAAAGTGCAATTACGCCCTCCTATTCACTGCAGAAGTGCAATTACGCCCTCCTGTTTACTATAAAAGTGCAATTACACCCTCATATTCACTGTAGAAGTGCAATTACACACTCTTGTTCACCGCAGAAGTGCAATTATGCCCTCCTATTCACTGCATAAGTGCAATTACGCCCTCTGGTTCACTACAGAAGTGCAATTACACCCTCTGGTTCATTGTAGAAGTGCAATTATGCCCTTCTGCTACTACAAAATTTCAATTACGCCCTTCTATTTGCTGCATAAATTCAATTGCGCTCTCCTGGTTACTGCAGAGGGGTGAATACGCCCCAAAACAACACATTTTGAGAGGTAAAACAACCATTTTAGCTTCATTTTTGCTCTCATTTTTTATTTTTTTCATATCCTAATCCCCTAACATTGTTTTTTGCAAGGACATTTGTGTTTTTGCTAACATTTTGCAGCATATTCTTGTGTAATTGATGAAGAAATAAGGGTAAAACAATTAACGTTTGCTTGCAGGACCTTCTGTTTACACAAATTTTCAAAGCTATCCTTGTTATTTTCGTTAATATAAGAACATAGTTTAATTAGGGGAAGTAATATTCATTGTTTGTTGTGTCTATCTTTTTGTGTCACCCAAGGGGGCATTAGTTTGTTTTCACTTTCCCCTTGCACTTCGTGTGAGCCTGGGGAGTAGTTGGAAATGATTAGTGTCTTCTTTCTAGTGGGACCTGCTTGGGGATTTCATCACCCCAAGGGACGATCCCAACCACGCGTACCGACAGGGTATACAAAGGGGGGAGAGTGAAATTTGTACCTCAATCTAGTCGCGTCGTAATTGGCAGAGCATCAAAGCTAGGGTGATACCTAGATAGATGTGAAGAGTTAGTCCGAGCCCTTTAGTATCTCACAGGGGTTCCCAACTCACACTTGTGCCGGGCTGGTGTTCATGGTTGTGCCTCACGTACCGAGAGTATATTGAGGACTCCCTAGACACCTTGTGCATCCTAGATTAAGACCTTTATTGGCCATACCCTTAACACTAATCATAGGATTGTGCTTGCTTGAAACTATTTTCTTGTGAAAAACCAGTAAACTTTTTGACAAATTGGCCTTATTATTGTCATCTTAAAGTCCTTTCCATAGTCACTTTCATCAAAACCAAGTCCCTATTCACTGCAAAGGGGTGACTACGCCCTTTGGTGCACTGCAGAGGGGTGACTACACCCTCCTGTTTACTGTAGAGGGGCGCATTTGCCCTCCTGAGTAGCAAAAATTGCCCCGTTTAGCTTTGTTTAGCCTCTAAACCATCGTTTAATCATTCCAAACCTCCGTTTTATCATTTTAAACCTCTGAAACCCCCATTTGATCATTCTAAACCTTCGTTTAATCATTCCAAACCTCCAAACCTCCTTTTAGCCATTCCAAACAAACCTCTGTTTGACCATTCCAAACATCCATTTGACCAAGTAGTCTTCCATCCCTTTCAATCCATTGTTTACTCGTTTCGAGTAATCTTTCATCCATTCCAAGCATCCATTTCCTCATTCCGAGAGTTGTTCATCCTTTCTAATCAATTGTTTACTCATTTCAAGCTTTCATTTCCACAACTTGAGAGTCCTTCGTCCATTCTAAGCAATCATTTACCAGTTCTGAGTGTGTATTCATCCACTCCTATCATTCGTTTTCCCAATCCAATCATCTATTTCCTCAATCTGATTATCTAACACCTCATTCCAATCACCCATCTCTTCATTCTAACAATCCGTTTACCCACTTAGAGAGTCCACAAAGTAGTGGGGCGAATCTGCCCTACAGTGGGGCAAACCTGCCCTGCAAAAGGGAAAATTTGCCCCTTTGTGAGGGAAAATTCACCCCTCTACAACAAAAAGTTGGAAAATAGACAATAAACAAATCCAACTTCCAAATCCGACCGGTGGAATCAATCCCATCATATCCTTCAACCTAATCCTAATCTGAGCTTTAATCCAATCCCAATCTGAGCTTTGGTCCATTCAAATCGTATTGATACATCATCCTTAAGCATCTCTAGGTTACACATCCCTTATCATTTCCCCATCCAAATCCCTTGAACTTTGTTTCAGGTTATTATTCGAGTTGACCTAAGTGTCTGAATTGATCATCATCATCAACATCTACTTAGGATTGTCATCCATCCTAAGTTAATCATCATCATCAGCCCAATCAATTCACCTTCAATATCAAGGTGGATTCGGTGCTGCAATCATCCATTCATCCTTTAATCCGATCAATCAGTATCTTAAGTCACCTACGGTAATGTCCAAATAGGGTTTTCCAATCACTCTTATCATCCTAACCGATCCATCATTCGATCTTATCAATCATCGATCGATCCTATCGAATCCAATTCAATCGTATCCTTATCCAATCACCTTCAACCCAATCAATCTACTTCCATCTTGAGGTAGATTCAGTGTTGTAATCATCCTTTGATAATTGATCCTATTGTCAGAATCAATCCCATTGCATCATCCAATCATCCTAATCTGAGCTTTAATCCAATCCTGATTTGAGCTTTAGTCCGTTTCCATCCAAAATGTTTGATCCATCCTATTTATCCTTTCATCATCATGAATCCTTACCCTTCATCAATTCAACCAAAAATAGTAATCAAGGGAAACCCTAATTTTGTTGATGACGATAACGAAAGCCTTGTCGATCAAGAGGTATATGATGTAGATCCCCTTGATACTATCATTGCTAGTAAGCTTTCCCCAACAGCTTTCCGAAATTCAATCCCCCCTCTAAGCTATCCTGTTATGTCTTCATCCATGCCTAATAACGCTTCTTATTCTACCTTTGACAAGGGATATCCATTATCTTCCTCGCCCACATCTTCCTCATATCCTCCCTCTACATCATCTTCCTATCCAACAACCATGTCTTCTTATCACAATCTAGTATCCCAACATCCCTATTATAGTCCCCTGTCCACACTTGCATACCCCAATCCTTCATCCACAAATGCTCGCTATCCTAATCCTCCATACCAATCTACCTATCCTAATCCTTCTTATCAGTCTTTCCATCCTAATCCTACATCCACACCTTTTTATCTTAATCTTGCACCCCCATCAATCTATCCTAATCCAACATCCACATCCTCTTGTCCTAATCCACCACCCATATCCTCTTGTCCTAATTCACCATTCCAATACCCCTACCTTAACCCTTCATCTAATCTTAATCCCCCATCTATTCCCAGTCCTGCATCCAATCCCATTCCCCCATCTAATCCTAATCCACCAATCCATAGTCCTAATCCTACACCCATCCCTAATCCTTCATCTATTCCTATCACACCATCTCAGCCTAGAATATGCAAGTTTCTCACTTCAGAAGTTCTCCAAGGACTCATGACAAAGAAGACATCTCTCACTCCACACCTTGAAGTTGTGGAACCATGCCATCCCAATTCATCATCCACTATCACTAGTGATGAGACCTCTCTCCATACCACACCTATCATTATTGATACCACCCCTAGCACTGCCCAAACCATCAAAATCATCAAATCCTCTGAATCCACTAAGCCCCCCTCTCCCACCATCACATCTACCGAATCCATTGAACACCCATCTTCTACTCCTAGATCCATCCAATCCATCGAAGACACCCAAGTCCAATCCACTTCTCCTATCCCTAGTATCACTAATATACATTTTGATGAATGCTTCAAATCCTCCATCCTTCCATCTCCCCAACTTGAAGAGTCCCTCCAACACTTTTTCATCCTGCCACCCACACAAGATGAGTCATTCCAAGATCCTGATCCAAAGCATGCTAGCATATCCCCTTTTTCACATCAAGATCATGTCGACCCATCTAGCCCATGTCAAGATTATAATCTCCCATCTGTTTCATCCCATGATCCCCTTCTCTCTCATGAGCCCTTATCTCCATCTCCATCACCCACTACCACAAATAAAGATCCTATCATGTCACCTAATCCTTCTCTTGATCCCTTACCACTCCCTTGTCTTGATCAAGATGCATCTATCCCCTCATCTCCATCTCATGATCCTCCATCATTGCCTAAACCTACTATCCCCACACCACTTGTATATCCCCTTGGTACTGTCACATTCTTCCATGGTGGTCTCCTTGTAGAAGAAGAATAAAACATATACACCACCTATCCTCCTCCACCTAATAATGGACTCACATCATTCTTCTAAAATAACAAAAATCTTGTCCTAGATCGAATGCTCAAGAGAATGAACTATCAAGGAAAAGGTTTAGGCCTTCATGAGGAAGGTATTTTAGAGCCCATCCAAGCTAAAGAACAACTCTGTATGCGAGGTCTTGGACCTATTTCCCAAGACTCACAATCTAATGATGTTGGTACAATGTCTAGACGTCCTCAATGAGCCTCTTCCAAAAGAAATATAGTCTCTTCCCATCGCTCCACTAGATCATATGCTGCCATTCCTCCTTCACCATATCACCTCAAAACAACTGTCCATATTCCTCCATCGTCTGATCCATCCATTTTGGGTCCTTACATCCCTCCATCCACCATCTCCATCCTTCATCTACTCCATCCATCTTGGGTCCTTATGTCTCTCCACCCACTATGTCTATTTTGGGCCCTTATATCCCAAAATCACCTCCTCCATCTCATCCTATTCATCCTTTTACCCATTCACCACCTATCCATGTCACCCATCATAAACATCCCACTCTCATGTCCCCTAATCAGGATCAACAAAGGCACGTACCTGCATATCCTCCCTCTACACATAATTCCCATAATCTTACCTCCATCACTCCACATCATCCATCTCCTCGCACCCATCTCATTGCTATTAAAAGCACTTTAGATGTTAAAGTAAAAATGCATAAACCTAAACATCCACATGAATCAAAAGCTCCTCATGTCCCCTCTAAAAGACATGTTGACAAAAAGAAAAATCAAATCCAAAATCCAAATTCAATCCAAGATCAAATCCAAAAGCAGAATCATATCCATTGGCCACAAAGGCTCACCAAAGAAAAGATCAAAACCATGTGGATCCCAAAGAAAAAAGATGCAATACCTTCAAATGAAAAATTTATAACAACATCCAAAGTTGCTAATCCAAAAGCTAATCATACACTCCCGTCATCTCCTCAATCTGTTTTGGGGCCTTATGTCCCAAAATTCACTATCCCATCGCCTCCATTATCCCCACATTCTCCATCCATTAATCCTCCCATCATTTCACATCCAACACCCTATATGCCGATGTTGGTCCTAAACTCATCACCCCATCACACACCTATCCCATCATTCCATCCATACACTTTCCAACATCCCATCCATTATCCTCCATATCTCCCTTACCCAATCCCTTTAATCCATTTATCATAATAGGGTCGTACCAACCTCCAATAGTCACCTCACACATGGGCTCTTAATACCTCGTATGGAACTTGATGCTTGAGTCCTTCATCCATATCCCTATCCTTATCCATCTCCTTCCACATTCTATCCAAAAAAAATAAAAATAAAAAAATAAAAGAAATCCAAAAAATTAGAAAAAAGTAAAAAAAAAAAATGAGAGAAAAAGTAAATAGAAATAATTTGTCCAATGGTGAAAACTTGGAAAACAAGCGCCTTCGATAAGTACCATGATGAAAACCTAGAAAATAGGCGTCATGCGTAAATCCCCATCTGTTCTTTTCCACACTTGGGGGCAACTTCCTGATATGCATTCCCTCCATCCACTATGCTTCCTTCTATGCTTCCAACTATGCACCCATCTTCCTGCTATTCGGAAGAAGACCTCTATATTATGGGTTGGATCCCCTTTTGATGCCACCTAACTACTGATTTCTGAGGTAAAGGGTAAGAAGTGCATAAAACATTAACATTAACTGAAAATACCTAAGGTGATACACCAAAACCATCCAGGACTTGATAACAGCCTATCACATTCAAAACAATATCATAAAAATTTGCTTACACTACTCATTTTCACATGCATTTCACATAAATAATTTATAAGAAGGTTTCTGAACAAGAGTTTTAGAAGGAAACAAAAGGTCTCACAACTAACAACACTATTGACTAACACAACTTATAACTTGTTAACATGCATTTTCTGCTAAACAGATGCCTAAACATGAGACAAGTTTGCAAGGAAAGATAAATTTCACAAAAGAAACTGATCAGTCACTAACAACATACTATGAAACATGAAATGAGAAGGTAAAATGCTCTATTTTATTGATTCAAAGTTACTGTATAACAGTCCATCTGAGTTACAATACTACTCCATGTTGAAAAATAACTCAAATACCCAAAGCTATGACTCTGTTGGAAAGAAATAACTCCCTCCAAAAATGACAAAATGAAGACACTTAAGCAAAACCCATCAAATCCCCCCACACGTCCATCTAGAAGGTTCTAGTCAGATGCAGCAATGAGGCCAAAAAAGAACCTTCTAAAATCACTCCAAATAGTCCAAGGTCAAGCCAAGACCATATTCATGCCAAAAGTGTGACAAAACAACCTCCAAAATAGCACATGTTTCTCCAAAATAGTCAAATGCACCACTCACACACTCTCCTCATGTCTGCAAGTCATCATTTTGTCTCCCAGCCTTGACCCATGCAATATGTGTGTTTTGAAAACACAAGGCACTAATTTGCATTAAAACAAGATAATTTATTTAAGTGATTTATAATCCATCACTTAAACAAATCACTTTACATTTCAAAGGCCAATGCAAAAAGCCCCACCATCAATATTAAATTACATTATATTTGCATGTGAATATTATCAAAGTGATTAGAAAATCACTTAAATGATGTTTTTATACTTTGAAACAAAATGCAAAAATATAATGCAATATCAAAATGCTTTCAAAAGCATTAAACAAAGTCAAAAACCTCCCAAGGCACTTGATCATTTCCACTTACCTCATTTTGCAATCCAAGGCCACACACTTGGTCAACATCTATGATTTTCCAAGGCAAAACAAAGGTTCAAATTTCATCCTATGTGGCATCCAAGACTCCACACATCATGGAAGGCACATTCACAAAGTTTTCAAGGCACCATGATGACCAAAGGTCAAAGGTATATATGTGGGACTTAGCACATTTTACATGTCTCATATTGAAGGACTTAACAATATTGAAACAAGGCAATAAAAACATAAGGCATAAAAGTGCCTAAGTCATGGCATTTGACCCCCACCAGATTTTAATGTGTTTTCATTTTTTAAAAGATATGTGAAAATTCCCATCAACCACCAATAGTAGGGTCAAACCCTAAACAAAAAAAAGGAAAAACAAGGGCAAAAAACTCCCATTTCACCATCGAGCATTTTGGATAATTCACTTGGCCGCCGTGAGGGTTTGAAGTTGGCACAAAAAATGGTGCTTTTTCGATGGATTCTTGACAATTTTTTGATGAAAAATGCATGGAATCACAGGTAAATTGTGATTGTTGCACAAAATATGTAGTTTTTCACTTCTTTTGGAGGCCATTTCATTCATTTTGGCCATGACCTATAGCATTTTCTAATGAAATTTGTTCCACTTTTCTCCTCTATTGTTGTCTCATCTACTTTCATAGCTGCCATGAGATGGTATGAAGCTCGAATAGAAGCTTGAAAATTTTTGAATATGCAAACAAAATGAGCAAAAAGCTTAGGTAAGCCTTGAATCAACTCTATTTCTTCCAATTTTTTAGAAAAAGGGCTCATTTTGAGCCTCCATTCTTGAGAATAAGGCAAAGAATGTGGTTTTTCTTCTGCATTTTAGATTTAAAGAAGAAACCCCAAAATTTTCATTGTTTTTGTGAGAAAATCTGGCTCCTTTGGCTGTAGCCATGAACATATGATGTAGGGTTTTATATACTTGTCATTTGCTTCGAAATATTCATGATAGCTTTACAAACTTCTATATTTGCAAAAAAAACAAGTGGGTTCTTTGTTTTTTGAATTTCCAGGCCGTGACCATGGACATGTGAACTGGGTTTTCTGCATTCTTTTGTTTTTTTTCAAACTTTGTGATAGCTTTTAAAAGCTTCTGTAATTGCATTTTTTTTAGCTCGAACTCCATGTGGGGTTCCTCACTATGTAGAAATCCTGCAATTTCTGTAAAAACCCCAAGTGGGTTTTGTGTTTTTGAGGAAAAAAAATGGCTCTTTTGCTACGACCATGAAAAATGAAAAAGGGTCATTTATGCACTTTTTTGTATTTGCAAATTTCTGATTTTGAAATGGCATTCTCTTAGAAATTTGCAATAGCACTTTGTTTGGAAATATATAGCTAGTACTCTCGTCCTCGATGCGAGCTATTCCATCCCTCCATTCATAGAGCCCTACAACAATAGCAAGTTGCTCCTGACTGAAATTTCCTTCTTGTAAACCATATACATGTAGATATGATGTTTCTGTCAGACATTCTTTTTCATAAAGTTGTAAGCATATATCCCGACTATGTGTATAAACCTGCAATAGTGGAACCTCTCCAATCTCATATGGAAGAGATGCTAGCTCTTGCCACATTACATCATGGATATACAAAAGATAATGGGTATCTTCTCTCACATATTTTATCATTTTTGGAACAAGTGGCCGTAAATGCCAATCAACAGTTTGATATTCTTTGTCAGCAGTAATCCCATAGTAGTGCTTCAGTAGAAACTCAAGGCTATTTCTCTCTAATTGCAAAGCTCTTGATGCCTGGCCCATGTCAAATAGATTGCAAATATAAATGCCAAAATCATGTTGCAGCCATAATATGTCTCTATCTACTCCATGCACCACCTTTTTAATACAAGGGCTTGAAAATATGTCTTTCAAACAAGGACCAATGTGATTGCGTAATATCAAGGTATCCACAACAAATTCCTCCAATCTTGTAGAAATTTGCATCAAGCAAGTTAAACCCTAAAAGGATCTATACTGATTGTGCTCCAAATCAACAACTATCTCACTTGCAGATTGCAATTTGATGGCCATTTCTTTCAAATCTTGAGCTTTCTCCACATATTTAAATGGTGTGCTCTCTAATAGGCAAGGCTTAAGTGGTACAGGTGCTTCAGTTTGAATGTCTTCAAATTCCAGTTTATTCAGCTCTGCCTCTCATAGCATAAAATAGAGACAGTGATTTTAACCTTGAATCTCACTGTATGCTTTGACATGATTTGAAACCCTCTATAACCTCCTGTCATGCATAGATCTGCAATGTTATTTGCATAGTGATTGTTCTCAGTTCCTTTGTATTTCATGATGAAGCACTTATGATACTAGCAAGATCTTTCATTCCCTATGAACTCCACCAATTAGAGGACTGTACGTTTGGTAATGTGATGCAATGAAGTTTACCTATCCTAAAAGATGCAAAACAGATGATGCAAAGGAGAAAACAACACTACAATACCTCAATGATTAGCCTAGTTGAACTCCAACAAAATAAAAGATAAACAAGAGATATACCTTTTTTCAAGTTTATATTTTGGTTGGCCCCTTGATTGTCAATAATGTGTGCTCCTTGATGGAAAACGATCTAAAATGATGTGCAAAATGATGAGGATTTGATGGAGATTCAAATGATTCAAGTGGGTATTTTGATAAGTGTATGAAAGGGATGCAATATGAGCTTCAAGGTGCAATAATGGTGGATGAGAGTATGAGAGTATGAGAGTTGAAGTTGAATGCTTGAATGTGATTGTGAATAATGTAAATGAGAGACAAAATCTTCCATTTTAAGGGAAGTGTCTCTAGGGAATTGGACGGTCAAAATTTTTCCAACATGGGCAAGCTGAAGGGCTGTGGTGAGTTGAAGACTCACAAGCCCTCACATCTTGCCATGTGGAAGATGAGATGTCAAGAGGACATGTGATGTGGAAAAGGACATGTGAGGCAGAGGTACTTGTAAGTACCTTGGGATGATGTGATGGTGACAAGTAAGAGTACCATGAGAATGAGAGAAGTTGTTGGAGAAATAAATGTGAATTTTAATTTCACATGATTGGGAGTACCTTGTGGATAAGACAAGGTGCTTATAAAGGAAGCTAAGAAGTACCTTGTGGATAAGAAAAGGTCCTTAAAAAGGTAATTACTTGTCCCATGTGACTGATGTGACAAGTGAGGAGTTCTAGAACTCTTAACAACTTGCATGGGGAAGATGAGAGTTTTGGAGGGATAAAATGGAATTTAAAATTCTATTAGGAAGGACATGGGGATAAGAAAATCAATTTAATATTCCTTGGGAGATGAGAGAGTCTACTAAGATGCTGATTGGACTAACTAATCAATGATTAGAAGATAGTTAGTGGCTAATGAAGATTAGGAGCCAACTTACAAAAGTTGGAGGATGTGACACATCCTAATCATGGATTAGACATGTGCACATCCCTAATGATGAAATTATGAGGTGGATTAGGATTAAGAAAAAGTGATGGAGGATGTGACATGTGAGAAATTAAATAAATGTATTATTTATTTAATTCTTTTGAGGAAAAGGGGAATAAAGGGTAAGGTATTTAATTAATAACTAAATACCTTAGGGATTTAGAGGAAACTTCACGGTATTAATTAAATAATAGCAATATTACTTAATTAATGCAAGTAGGAGGATATTTAGACGAAAAGGGATAGTTTTGGACAAATGTAAGTGTCCAAATTTAGGTGTCTACAAGTAATATGCCCATAGCCATGACTCATGATTGATGGATATTTCACATTATTTACAATCATTTGAATTAAGATATCATTTTTTTGAAAACATTCTATACAAAGACTTTCAAGTTTAGAAGAGAACCTCTCCGCAGTCATCCCTTTCATCAACACTAACACCGATGTCCTCTTTACATTGCATCATACATAACAGTGTTCTTATTCTTTTCATCATTAACTCTGTATACTATCCCTTTGCATTGTGAATTTACCTATTTCCATGCTTTGATCATTGTCAAAATTGAGACCCTCCATTTCAATAGATTTTTGATGACAAATAACAAGAAAGTATGTGCATGTTTTGTTCTCATGATGAGTGACAGTCATTGTATTACTATGCACTGTGATGTATGCTTCTTTAGCTCTTTGCTGTTCTTTCATACTGTGAGTGATCATTGTCAATATCATGACATTCATGCTTCTTATAGGTCCTTGTCATATGTTTCCATTTTCTATGAACTGTCCTCTCCTCTTAGTTCTCTGACCTTTCCTCAACATCTCCATATAGCTTATGCCATGACCTTACCGCCCTGCACTTGTTCACTGTTGCTTGCTTTTAGGCATGTCAAATTTCCTTATGTACTTCAAATTCTCCATTCCTTGACATGTGGTTGCCCCTCATGGCTGTATTTTGATGTAAATGGTTGCTTCATTTGAGTGTGATGACATGCCCCTTGTTTTCTCATGGCTTACTAATTGTGCTTGGTCAATGCTTGATAGCTCTTCCTGAAACCAAGAAAGCTTCCCTTGCTGCCCCATAGCATACTTTTCTTGTGGCTGTCCTACTATGAGATGTAGCATGTATTCTTCCTTCTTTGGATGCCCCAATCCTCATGGTTTCCACAAAAATGTTTTCTGCCCCACATGCTTGTAACCTGGTTTCCACAACATTTCAGCCCCTTTTGATCCTGTGCAACAATTAAACACTGTCTCCTCACTTTAATTCTAGTGGGAAGACACATGTCACCTATGTTGGTGACCTGAAAGCTCACCATCCTATGTGATTATCCAATAGGGTTAAGGTGAGAGGGACCTGACAGTACCTTGGATTATTTCTTCTTGCTACCCCATATGCTTCATGATGATTTCAGGCATGCCTTGATTTCTTCTTCATTATTTAAGAGATGCATAATTGAATTTGATGCATCTATGATTGGACATGATGCATCTCTAAAATCACTTCTTTTAATGAAATTAATCTTGGATCCACTTAAGATGATTGAAAGACATGTCCAACAAAATGTACCTTCCTTTTTACATGATGGCAGCCATATGACTGATTCATTATGAAGAGATGAAGTATAAACTCTTGACAGTTCAAATTATATGTTACATCTTTTGAATTTGATAATGAAATTTGATCAACTGGTGTGATTCCATATTGATTTAATGCATTAATAGCATGTATATCTCTGATCAAGTTGTTTAGTTTCCTATCCCTCTTAAAACATTAGAGGTCAACATGCTGAGGTCTACCCTCGTGGGAGCCACATTTACCCCACATGTTGTAATTAGTTGAATCAGAACAATAACAAGACTTGTCCTAAATTTGCACAAGGAACAAACAGTTAGATAAGAAAAGCATATCATAGGTGTGTTTGATCACTTCTTTCTTGTTTTTAGGGACACTTATGGTATGCTGCTATTTTAATTCTTGTAGACATTTGATCACATGTTTATGGATGGTTTGCATATAATTTTGATCAGGGATCTTTCATTTCTCTAACAACATTGTTTTAATCCAATATAGGAAACCTAGAAGTAGCGAGGGAGTCAAATGGAAGTAGAGAAACAAAGATGATGCAAGACCAAGTCAACGAGATTTGTCATTCCACCAGGCAATGACAGGTCCCTTTTCATGTTATATGCAAATTTTAATTTTGTATCTATATGCATATGATTTCTTCTTTACTAGCATTAGGATAGCTAGGCCCTTGGCTTGTGAGGGACATTTACACTTTCATGATTATCAATAAAGATTACATTTGTAACACATATGGTTCTCTTTCTCATTTTTTGTAATTGCAACATTGGAATAAATGTAATATGTTTCTTGACAATCTCTTTCATGCATATTGATGACTTAGCAGACTATGGTTTATCTTTTAAATGTTCAAACAAAAAACACAAAAAGAATAAACACTAAGTTACCTGATTTCAGTTGAAAGCTAAAAATCAGGTAATAGGTTTCTCCATGATATATGTTGTGTAACTTCTTTCTTCTAGTCTTATTCTTCTACAATCTTCTGTATACTTCTACAAATGGTAAAATGAATCTAAACAAATAATCATCCGCAAAGAAATTGTAACAAAGAACACTTATTTAGATGTATAGTATAATAGTTTTACAAAGTATTAAGCTACATAATAACCTCCATTTTCAATATTTGGTATCAGAGCTAACGTTGGGGTAGAGTTTGAGATGCCTTTCTCTTAAAGTTTGAAGGCTTTTTGGCTGTAGTGGGAGCTTTTACTATTGTGTTATTTCTGATTTTGGAAAATAAGTTTGTTACAACGAGTTTTAATTCTTGTTTAGATATTGAAAGATTTAAAGGATCTAATTATGAGATGTGGAAACTAAAAATGGAGGATCTCCTTGAAGAGAGAGATCAGTGGTTAGCTATTGGTAATGAGATACAGTCACCTACAATGGTGTTAGATGAGGATTGGGATAAGCTTGATAAGAAGGCAAGAGGGACCGTAAGATTATGTCTTGTTGATGCTTTTCTCTTGAATGTTTCAAAATAAACTACTGCATATAAATTGTGGAAGAGAATATGTGATATTTATCAAACTAAAAGTCTTACTAATAAGTTGTATCTGAAAAGATAGTTGTATTCTTTAAAGATGAAAGATGGTGATTCTGTTGCAAATCATTTGAATGCTTTTAATTTGATTCTAAGTCAGTTAGCATCTATAGATGTAAAGCTAGAAGATGAAGATAAATGCATATTGTTACTTTGTTCTTTACTAGAATATTTTGAAAATCTAATTGTTGCTATCAGTGGTAGTGGTGCAGATCCGAAGATGGACAATATAATTCCTACTCTCCTATCAGAGGAGAGGAAGAGGAAGTCTAAAACAGAAATTCAAGATGCCTTGTTTGTAAAAGGTAGGCCTGAGAAAAAGGAACCTAAGGGAGAGAAGGAAGGGAAGGGTAAGTTAGAAGGATTGAGTAAGGTAAAGTATTGGAACTATGGTAAACCAGGACATGTGAAGAAGGATTGTAAGAAAAAGAAAAAGAGTTTTGATTCTTTTACAAAGAAATCCTCAGATGACGGTAATCATGCTTTGATCATTTCATGTAAAAATGTTAGTGATGACTCTTTTCTTGATGTTAAAGAGTGATATTCATGAGGAGGATGGTAGTCATGATGCCATGTGTAGCTCGTACCATGGTTCAGTGGGAATTGTTGGCAGTGACGTGGATGCATCATTGGTAAGGTTATCTTCATGTGATTAGGGATATGGTTTTTTCTTGGTTTAGAGTGGTTGCTATTATGTCATGGTTTAATCTTGTTATGCATTTAGAGTTTGGCATGGTACTTGTTCTCTTGAGACCAGGATGTATAAATGTTATGGTGCATGTGATCTCCTAGTAGGAGATGGTTAGATCATGTTGTCATGTTTATGTTCCTGATTCATGATTGGAGCTTTGACATTGATCTTGTGTAGTTCTCCTAAGTATTGGATACATTAATCATTTGCTTGATTACTTCATGATAGTGCTATGTTGCATTTGGAGTTTGGAATGGATTGGTTGGTTACAGGTCCTCATGGATAATGGGAGAAATAGGTGAGCCTTGAGTTCTCTTATGGTAAGATCTAGATATTGGAATGGTTACTTGTAATAAAATATTTTTCAACAGTAAAGACCGAGAATCTACACCTTGGTTGGACATGAGTTGAACACACTCGGTGATTTCACATGCCTCCAAAGAGGCAGTTTGGATACAGAGACTTGGGAAAGGTAATGGTTTTAATTGTAAGTAAATTAAACTTGAATGTGATAGTTAGAGTGCTATGTGTTTAGCCAAAAAATCCTATGTATCATGCTCATACTAAGCATGTTGATGTTCAGTATCACTTTGTGCGAGAAATAGTTGAGAGTGGGAAGGCATTAATTGAGAAAGTTGACACTTTAATTAATGCTGCAAATTATCTTATGACACCAATTCCTACAAATAAGTTCTCTTGGATTTGAGTATTAATCATTTGCTTGGAGCTTCATGAATATGTAGGTTGCATTTGAAGTTGGCATGGATTGATTAGTTGGTGTAGGAAGGCCAGTGGCCTTAAGTCCTATACTTGATTTATAATAATGATTCCTTGTTTAGAATAATTGCAATGTATAATGTCAAGTGGGAGAATGTTGGGAATAGGATGCCATTTAATTGCAATCCTAAACATTATTTCACGTATCTCCTAAGTCCTTGGAAAGTGTTCCCCAACACTAGGATTAGAAAGAGATTAAATTCAAATGAAATGAACATGTTAATTGACATTTGTAATTAATTCTAAATGATAGGAACATGTGGGGATGCCCATGAAGAGCTCCTACAAAATAGGAGCACTTGGGGCACCCACATGGAATGAGGAACTCACCTTGAGTTAAGTTAACTATTTGGAGAAAAAGATAACACTTCTATAATGCATGTAAATATCCTAGAAGTTAGGGATTGATGTTTACATGCATGGAGTTTAGTTTAGTTTAGTTCAGATCAGTTCAATTTAGTTATGGTTCATTTATCTTCAGTTGCATGTAGTTAGTTTCAGTTGAATGCTAGTTGACTTCAGTTGAATTGGAATACATGACTAATGACTTGAGTTGCATGAAAAATAATGGGTGATACATTCAATTAAGTGGGGATGATCAATCATGCATGATATTTGCATGAATAGTGGAGAGATATGTTTTAGTTAACAGAGATTGACTTGGACCCACCTTGGGCACCCATGTTGGCATCTTGGAGTTAAAACTTTTGCATGATAAGATATTTTATAAGGTTGTGTTAAGTGGGACCATTCTTGGGTGCCAACTTTGAGGATAAGATTAGAAGATATCTTCAAAATCAATGTTGAGTTATGACTTCAGTTTGGGATGCCCAAAGGGATGAAGGACTTGTTTTGAAATTGTTTTTCACGGTAGAACTCTACTTGCAAAGAATAGCCATGGGTTTTGTGAGATAAGCATTGTGCTTTGTAATTGTTTTACAAGGCTCATTATTGTCTATTTATTGCAGCAAGTTGAAGAGAGTTTATTAGATTGGATTGCAGGTTGTGAAGAAGAATTGTTGAAGGCAAAAGAAGCATCTCAAGGAAGGATTGATAAAGAATTAGTGTAATCTTGTTCTAAGGTTAAATAATACAAGCATTAATGATTTTTGGTGGAGTTTTTTCTTGAAAGGGTTTCTCCACAGTATATGTTGTGTAACTTCTTTCTTCTGGTCTTATTATTCTACAATCTTCTATCTACTTCTACAAATGGTAAAATGAATCTAAATAGATAATAATCCACAAAGAAATTGTAACAAAGAACACTTATTTAGATCTACAGTATAATAGTTTTACAAAGTACTAAGCTACATAATAACATCCATTTTCAACATTTTTATTAGGAAATAATTTATTATACCCACATTCTTAATACATTTCCTACATAACCTCATGAGAGAAAAGCATGCATGCAAGTAACTGTAATGAATAGATCAAATAGAAAAGCCACAAGATAACACAAGATATACCTTGGAAAAACCCTTAAGAGGGAAAAACCCAACCTCCAAAAGCATCCATACTCCATCTATTATTCAACAATAAAATAATGCATGCACTTATAAGAGTTATCATGAATAATTTTGAAGCATCAAGACTCTCCAATATATCATTTTTGTCATAGGATCTTGAATTTGGGGGCTAGTGCATCTCTTAGATTTGACATCATCCTATCTCTTCAATATTTAGATAATTGAACCCCTCTTGGACTTTCCATACTTTAATGTAGTTTGAGTGTAAGTTCATAGTCTCACTAAAATGGGACTAAATGTAGCGTTGAAAATTGTCACCCTTGACAATTTCACACTAGGTTTAGCTCCCCCTATGTGCTTGGACATAATTATGCATTTAATTTCCCATTTTATAAATATCTTCTAAAAATCAAATAATTCGAATGTAAAACAAGCATTTAATATCTTCCCCAAATGTTTAAGGCCCTGACAAGGATGGGTCTAGACTAGGGCATCCAACGCCCTTGTCTAGCCCTTTTTGGCTCCAATTTGGATATGTCAGTATTAGTATTATATTATTTGAAAATCCAATTTCATTTTTCAGCTATGGACATTTTATTTTTCAGGAAATTAGAAGAATTGTGTGTATAAACACAAATCATTTCCACCATTTTAATCCTAGCACTTTCATTGAGGAAAATTGAACATCCTAGAAGTAGTCAAGAGCAATCAAGAGTGGAATTATCAAGATTATTACAACATTTATTTTAGTCAAGCGTCATATCAATCATATATCAAATTTTTATGTAAGTTTGTTTATGTTCTGTGTTCATTTGTTTTGTGAGTACTAACACTAGTAGGACTTCAAATCAAGAAACAATTTATCTTTGAAGGTGATGACTACATGACTTCAGTCCATCAAGGAATATAGATTTGAGTGGTGAGTTGTAAAAATTTATTAATTTATCACTTTTTATCCTTGAGCCTCTACCCAACTAAGGGTAAGCTCTCTTTTTACATCATTGTAGTCATTGTGGAGGTAGAATCACAAAAATAGGGTTTAACTTAGGCAAGCCCTTATATGGAACAACCCCTCTCCCTATTTTATAGAAGACTAATTGCTCATTCTTATCTACAACATCCCCTCCTACACACAAAAAAGCATTAAAACACCAATCCACTATTTCGACTCTTTTATTGAGGTTTGCAACCAAGTCAATATTGAGATCACTTTTAATCCTTAATGTCCATAATTGGAAGAAGTATGATTTAATACCTAGATCCCTTTTTATAGTCAAACAATATATTGATATCGAAAGATGAATTTGGAAATTTGGATGCTATGATGAGGTTAAGGGGGATGGCTTTGACCCACTTCATAAAGTACTTAATGGTGAAGATGAATTTATGTCCATTAGATGAATATGGACCTATCTTACTAACCAATTTGAGACCCCATTGAGAAAAAGGCCATGGTGATGTGATATGTTATAATGCTTGAGATGGCACATGAATAAGATCACCATGCTTATGATAGGCCAAAAATTTCTTGACATATTGATAGGCGTCATGCTCCATAGTTGGCTACAAGTATCTAGTTCATAGAATCTTTTTGGAAAGGACCATTCCACTAGTGTGGGCTCCACAAATACCATAGTGAACTTCTTGTAATGTGTGGTATAATTTTGTTGTATTTTAACATTGTAATAATGAACCATCATAGCCTCTATGATTTAAGGTATCTCCCAGGATGGTGTAACAGGAGGATCATTGGATGAAGTATTTGCATTGATTATGGGTTAAGTTTTTTGGAAGGGTTTTATTATGGAGGTATGTATAAATATCATGGTACCATGGCTATTCAAGACCAACAATCTCACACACCATATCTATATCTAGAACATAATAAGTTGGCATTAAATTTTCTCAACCAAGAATTCACACTTGTGACTATGAGTAAGAATATCAACCAAGGATCCAATCCTTTCCTTTGCATCAACTACTTTGACGTTGTTAAGGTGTAGTACTTATGCAAAACATATCTAAGTGAAATACTCTTTGAAGATATCAATCATTGTTTTGTATGGGAGAATCTTTCCATCTTTAATTTGGTACTCATTGTTTACTTGTTTAACAAAAAGTTGAGAATCTCTATAGAACTATAGGTGGGTGATGTTCCATTGAATGGCCATCTTTAATCTTGTGATTTTGGCTTTAGATTATGTGATATTGTTTATGCACGAGAATTCCAACTTGAAAGAATTAGGAATAAAATAACCTTGGAGGTTATGAAGAGGATACTTGACACTAAATCATGTTATCTGTATGACCCATCAAAATATAGCCTTAATGTAGGATCCTCATGAATCATAAAGATAAAATCATCAAAAAAATATTATTAATGGATGGGCATCTATGATTGGAGCCTTGGAAATTTGATCTGTAATTATTTTTCCCTCAATTTATTTGTGGTCCACATACTAAATATCAAACTTGCTTAACAACATAACCTATTTCTAAGTCATATGTCCCATGAGAGTTGTTTTAGAAAGGAGGTGTTTGAGAGAACAACCTTGGAAATGAGTTTAATTTGATGGCTTAGCATATAGTGTCTAGTTTATTGGAACTAAAGACAACAACCAAGCATGATTTTTCCATTGGAGTATAGTTGAGATCATACCCAACCAAGGTGCAATTTATATAATACACTACCCTCTCCTTTCCATTCTCATCATGTTGAGCTAGGAGTGCCCCAAGTGTAATTGATGTAGCTAAAATGTAAAGAAATAGGGTTTTCCTTAGATTGGAAGCATGAGAACTAGTGGTGATGCCAAATATTCCTTAAATTTAACAAAACCATGTTGACAAGATGTATCCCATTAGAAGGGGGCACCTTTGTGGAGTAAATGAGTGAATGGTTGGCACTTTTTGGCTAGTTGAGCAATGAATCTTCTAATAGATTGCAACTTCCCTTAGAGACTCTTCAATTGTTTTAATATCCTCCATGGGAGCCTATCAATAATTTATTTAGCATTGGTAGGGTCAACTTAAATTCCTCCATGATAAATAATAAAGCCCAATAGCTTTTTAGAAGTGACACTAAAGATACACTTTTCTGGATTGAGCCTCAACTAATAATAAACAAGACAATAAAAGATGCATTCAAGGATATTTGGATGATACTCTCTAGTATTTGACTTACTAAGAAGATTTTCTACATAATCCTCGAGGATGATATGAATCATATCATTTAAAATAGTTGGCATTGCTCTTTGGTAAGTAGCCCCTATGTTTTTAAGACCAAAGGGAATTACTTGGTAGCAAAAGGTACCCCATGAAGTAGTCAATATTTTTTTATGTTGATCTTCATCTACTATATGTATTTGATTATATCTATAGAAACCATCCATGAGGAAAACATAGTCTAACCAATTGTAAGGTCGACAATGATGTCGATGTTGGCAATGGAAATTCATCTTTGAGATATGCTTTCTTGAGATATATAAATTCATTGCAGATACAGATGCCCCCAGTTGTCTTAGATATTGGAACAATATTGGATAGCTATTTAGGTTAGTCAATTAGTTAAATGAAGCCCATCTCCAGTAGATTTTCTATCTTTTCCTTAACCAAAAGTGCAATTTTTGGATGCATCTTGTGGATTTCTTGTATTGGGATGCACTATAAGATGATGAACCACTAAAGATGGGTCAAAACTAGGCATATCTACATATGGCCATGTAAATTTCTTAGATTCTTTATGCAGGATATCTGAAAATATTTGTCATTCTTTGTTGGACAAGCTAGTGGCTACATATGTGATCTTTGGTTTTTATGTAGTGCCCAAATTGACATCTTTTTTTTCAATAAAAATAGTAGACCATTCCATTCTGTACATTCTTGTGATGGGAAGAGTAATTTCCTCATCTTTTGATGCCTCATAGAGGTTTTCACCAAAAGATACATCCTTTATTTTGAATTTTTCTAAGTCTAAAAGTGCCTTAGAGAGGTTTTCACTAAGGGGCCCTTTGGTTTTATCTTAATTTTTACTTTTGAGACTAAGGGACTCCTCTTCCCCAAAATAGGCCCCTTCATTCAACTTGTAGATAAATCTAAATTTAAGAATATCAACAAGAATCTCATCTTGTAGGTCCATGAATTCCAAGAGTGATTCATTGCTCTCAAATACATCAAGATAGGGTGAGCCTTGTTGATCTTAATCAATGAGGGTAGGGTAGCAAAGTGGGAGATCAATGGTGAGCATGGTATGGTTGATGAAAATAGGGGAGATATCCAAATCATCAAAGCAAGTTATGACGATAATATTATTGATGTTGCCGACATTATTAGAATTTACCTCAACATCATAAGAGGCCTTTAATGATATCAAAAGAGGCACTTGGGAAGATGTGTGTCCAAGTCCTTGATTGTCTTCATTAGCAAGAGGAGATAAAGGCTCAAGAATACCTTGTTCATTAATACCCAATCCTTTTGATTTATAGTGCATATTCTAACTTATATGAAATAGAATGGGATTTTTTTTGAAAATAATCAAGAAAAGTATCATCAATATCTATTTCCTCTTGGTAGAGTCATTGATTTATGTCTCCTTCAATATATTTATCATCAAGAGTGCTAGGTGACTGTAATACTATATATCTATATGCTTTGATACTAAGCACATTAGAAGAATTTTACTAATTGTGCCAACCATGAGAATGTGGAGAGGGAGGCATTAAGACCACATGGAAAACCCAATTCAATGTATATTGCCCACACCCTTCATTAACGATATTTACCTTATATTCAATGGATTTGTGTGTAGTAGATGGTGTGGGTGAATATGAAAGTGCGGTGGGATCAATGTAAGATGTTGATCTAGTGATGATGTTGCATTGGGAGGCATAACATGTGTGCTTGGGAAATTGTGATAGCGAGTATATGTGGCCTCCAATGAGTGATAGTACTCCAATGGGTGAGGACCCACATATATGGTGACTTCAATTCCATTATGGTAAAATTTGATGAATTGATGATAGATGGGTGGCACAACTTACATAGACTGTAACCATGTCCGACCAAGAAAGAGATTGTAGGTGAGGTCAAGATATATGACATGGCGTGTTGTGTACTATAATGTCAGACCAACCTGAATAGGTAAGAAAATAACACCCTTTGAATCTCTTTATTCATCATTATAAGGCTTAACATGGTGATTACTCGAGGCTCTAAATTAGATTACAATTACCCCACTTGTTTGATGAATTTTAATATACATAAATTGAAGAAAAAACCATTATCTAGCAAGACTCGCTTGACCTTATGTTTAGTTATGAAAACCTCTATGTGGAGGGATTTTTCACAAGAAGGATCCAAGGGTGGGATATCATTTTGGCTGAAAGAAAGTTGATAAGTAGAGGATAAATGACCCATTAGTGCTTGGAATGGGGTAGGGTCAATTTTGTTAAGGACTTGTGATTCATGTGATGCCTTCTCAAGTATTTCTCTATAAACTAGGGGATGTCTTAAGAAGTTCCAAGATAGATATCAGTGTAAGATTCTTCCCAAGATGATCCAAGAGAGTATATTTAGTAGATTGATAGGATGTATTGGATGGATTGGGAATGATGAATCTACCATGTCTTGTAGTAAATGAACACTTAGGATCTTTGGACTCTATTTTAACCATTGCAAATTGCAAAGGTACACATGTGATGCATTTGACAACATTGTTATAATTTTGAAAGGAACATTATTGCAATTGGTATGATTTATGAAGTTCCCTTGGTTATTTGATGGATTGTATGGAGTGGATGAAGTGGAAGTACCTTGAGGGTGCTTAGGAAATGATTCTTGATATGTTCCCAATTGATCACCTGGTGAGGATGAATTCACTTCTATTTCAATATCACCTTAGTCAATGAGGTCTTGGATATAGTTATTAAGCTTCATACACTTATCTATGGAATGACCCTTGACACTATGATAATCAAAATATTCATTTTCTTTATACCAAGAAGGTTTTGTTTAGAATCATCAAATGGTTGGGTCATGGGGAATGCAATGAGATTATCTTTAACAAGATTTCAAAACACAACATCTAGAGGTTCTCCAAGAGTGATGAATCTATATTTTGGATTATTTTGGGTGCTTGGTTTGGGTTGTCCTTGGGTGATGAAATAGGATTATTTTCACAAGGTTTAGTGGTGATTTGATTTACATTGGTTACACTAGCCACCTAAAATTTTTAGTATCAATGATTCCATCACTTACAACATTCTTGTTCTTTATCCAAAAGTGTAGTTTTTCATTAGATTTATTGTTGTTTTCTTTGTAGATAATGATGAGACATTTGGCTATAAGATCATTATCAATAGTAACCCCTTTCTCAATGATTTAATTGAATGTGGATGCACAATGATTTTTCAAGTGAAAGGACATTTCCTTGTTTAAGTTTTGGATAAAGATGTTGGACAATTATATTTTGGGCATAGGTCAAGGAAGATGGCTTGCGAATCCTCTCCATCTTTATAGATAGGAAAAAAAATTCCTCATTTTGTTTTCTTAGGATTGCAAAGGTACAACATGTTGAATTAATTCTTAAAATTATAGTAAAAGTGTGTCATAAAATTTTCTAATAGATCAACGAGGTGGAAATCGATTGATGTGAGAGATGCATAAACCACTCCAAAGCTTGTCTACCCAAAATATGAGGGAAGAGGCAAAGGATTTAGTTATCACTATAAGCCGCTTCTTGGAATGCCATGAAAAATTCCTTAATGAATCATGGGGTTCTCCTTTTCCCTTGTATTTTTTTAAACTTGGGAATTTCAAAATGTTGTGGGAAGGGGACATTGGGAATGTTATGATTGAAAGGATATGGGAACAACTCTTCAAATTTGAATTGTTTCTTGTTGTTTCCTACTTGTAAGCTCTTAAAGGCTAATTTCATTTCCTCCCACTTGGAATTTAGGGGTGCATTAGGTATATGTCCTATTGGGTTGACTAGATGACCCAAAGGAATAGCATATTGTCCATGAGGATTTGAATTATATGGATGTGGATTGGATGGGGGTGATAATATGGATTAGGAGGATTAAAGGAGAATGAACAAGGGTATGAGGATGATTGTGGTTGGTTGGTATGGTATGTATGTGAAGTGGGAGATGTGTAAGACACATCCAAGGCATACAAGGTGGATGTTAGTGGAATGTAAGAAGATTGGGGGATGCAATTGGATTGAGGGATATAGGGAGGTTGTGTTTGAGGAATATAAGTGGAACAGTATGGGGGGACATAAGAGGGACATGCATTAGGGATAGAATATTTGGGGACAAACATGGAATGTTGAAGAATAGTAGGTGTTATGGATGTAATGAGAATATGCAGAGGAGAAAAGAGGTGTTGAGATTGAGGAGGTTGTAGTGGCATTAATGATGGGATATAAGACTGATTAGGAGTAGATGTGTGGTAAGGAACCAAGAACCCAAATAATGGTTTGAGGTGTAGCGAATTGTATAGGTGTAAAGAGGATATTGACTGATATTTGAGATGTGAGAATAAAAATAGGATTAGAGACTGGGGATATAGGAGGTGTGGTAGATAGCCTAGGAACATAGTTGTGTAAAGAGAGGAGATGAACTAATACACTATTCCCAAGAATTGGATCTTCAAGTTGGGAAGGCCTACCACCCCATGAATTATCAAAAGGTGGCTTGAGGGATTTTTGTCTAACTATATCACCTATCTTAGACATGTCAAATTCACATAGAAGTTTAGTACCTCTAATGATTAATTCCTGTAGGATTGAATCCTATTGGCAATCAATAGCCCATTCCAATAAATCTCTAATCTTTGGATTACTTATGAACTCTTGTAATTGTGGTGAATATTTAGGTTGGGATATCATTTCAAGTTTAGTGAGTTATTCTAGTTGAGGCATTGAATTGGATGCCTCCCCATTTCCTAATATGGGATAAAAAGGATTCTCATAGCCAAGCATGCATGTGGTCCACTACAATTGTTGTTTTATTTGTATTTACCCTTGCAAATGGGTAATGGGCATGAAGGTGGGTTGTGCGTTGTTATGAGATGAATTATGGGTTTAATGATGCTCCTTTTGAAGTGTAAGTTCATAGATAATTGATTGGTTCATTATCAAATGGATGGATGGATTGTTCCTCTTAACTTTGATGGATATCCTATGTTGTGTTCAATAGGTTGGTTATCTACTTGAGATAGACTAAGATCTAAAAAAAAAAGTGATTTTGAATCAAACTATACCTATGGTTGGAGGTGAAATAGCTTGAATGAGGGATGACTGACTTACAACGGGTTAGGTTCTTGAGAAAGTGTTGAGATGGATAATTTGATTAGGATTTAGGATTTCAATTAAGTTTTTCAAGTTAGATTTTTGATGGTGAATGATTTTGATGTCAATGAGATGTGTTTATCTACAACCTTATGTTAAAAGGATGATATTTTGACTAATTTTTTGATGGGTGATGTGACAATATGGGTTAGATATGGAGAAAAAAAATACATTTACAACATTAGACTTGAAAGATCATTGACTACCTAGGGTATGAATTGTTTGCTCTTTGGATTATGTATGGAAAATAGGACCACCCAAACATAGGACAAGGCTACCTATTTAGAGATGTTTGATGAAATTTAGGACTTGGTACCTGTCAAAATAAGGTTGCCTAAAATATTACCAAGCCACCCAAAATATTACAAGGCTACCCAAGTATGAACATGGCTACGTAAACATGGTTAAGGGTCAAGATTGACTTCTACGATTGAGCTAAAATATTGATCCAAGGGTGGGTTGGGATGTATACCCAAATAGGGTATGAGGCTGCCCAACTATGAATTAGTCTACCTAAACTGAGATAGACTAATTCTAGACTAATTTTGGCTAGTTTTTGGGTATAGGACCATCAAAACACATAACTATGTTGCCTAACCTAAGTTGAATGATTTTGAACCAAGTCTAAGCAATACGATATTGCCCAAACACATAAGAATGGTGCATAAACTAGGTTGGAAGGATTTTGAGCCAAGTCTGGGCAATATAAGACCACCTAAATAGAGAACCAATCCATCAAGTCTAGGAAATATGAGACAACCCAAAAATAGAACCAAGATGTCTAAACTAGGTTGGACATGTGAAATTGATTATGTTTTCTTTTGGAAAAAGGTGACTTAAGATGTTTTCCAAGTAATATCACACTTGAAAAAACTCTCATTTAGATGTAAAGATTTTTAATTATTTAGACAGGTACTCGTATAAACGATAATACACATCAAACACACTCACATTCCCTAAAATTAAGCATGTAGGAGTGCTAACTTAGTGTGGGCCGACTAGACAAAGGATAATATCTCAAGCTAGTGTGAGGAAATTATATTTCAAGAGTTGATAGAGAGGGATCCAATGACACAAAGGATTATCTTTTCCCTTTATTTGGAGGTCATAAGACCTTTCTCCAAGAGCTCCTATCTCTACTTAGGGAGATACATGGTGAGTATCTTCAAACATGTTACTGTACCTTGCACCACACTAAGCAACAATGAAAGGTCTTAACTAGATTTAACAATTTTCTAAGGGATTCCTCTAAATACCAAGAGGGTATGCAAAGCACAATCATGAACACTAGCATGTCACAAGAGTGGGTTGGGAATGTTAGTTAAGTTGCTCGTACCAACCCTACACTCTTTGTTTGGTATCACCCAAACATTAGAGCTTCGCTAGACATGATGTGACTAGATTGGGGTACAAATTTTATTCTCCTCTCTTTTTATACCCCATTAATAACACATGGTTGAGGTCATCCCTTGGGGTGATAAAATCATCAAGCAGGCATCCTAATGGGAAAGATTCACTAGAAAATTTTGATCTCCAAGATTGCTCAAGGCATGAAGAGAGAGCATACATGTAACTAGTGTTATTGGGACTAACACAAGACTTGGGCCAAATTAGGGTTTTTGATATCCAATACCACTAAGCAGAATGAGGAGAGAGAATACACCAAGAAAATACCCCAAACAAAGAAAACTAGTTTTTTAACCCTCTCATCTACTTTAATGTGCCTAATTCAGTGGAAAAAATGTCTTTGACTACAGGGCTACAAATTAATTGTTAGTAGTTTTTCCACTTCATTCTTTGACTAGCATGCGATTTGTAAGATAACGTTAGTGAAAGCACCATAGCTAATAAAAATTTAGTAGATTGGTCCCTTAATAACAAAATAAAGCTTACTAGAAATTGATAGAAACAAAACCACCCCAACACATAATGGGGCCACCCAAATAAATAAAGAGTATATTTAAATAATGACAATTTTTACCTTATAGGCCATCCAAATAGGTGATGAGGCTGCCTAAAAATTTATGAGCTTGTCCCACTATGAATGAGGCCACATAACAATGGATCCTTGCACAAAAAAATGAAATTTGATCAATAAAAAAAATGATTTTTAGGTTTTATGAGATAGCTTGGATGACATATAGACCTATAAAACCAAGTTTTATCAACAAAGAGAAATTTCATCAAAAAGTGCAAGAGAAAATAAGTTAGATTGATGTAATTTGACTTCTAACACCTTGACGATGAGGCCACTCAAACATAGTATCAGGTCGCCTATATGGAACGAGGCCACCCGATTGTGACCTATACACGTAAAAACTCAAAAATAACCAATTGAGATTAGTAAAATGAACATGGGTCCCACTGAGCATGCTAGAAATGTGTGCAAGGAAATCATGCTTTAAATGAACAATTCAACTAGCTAAATTGAACTACACATAGACCAAACAAACATTCAATTAGGGTATTAAGAAATCAAATAAAACTTAAAATTTAAACAAATAATTTCATGTTAGATAACCTAGTTGCATGAAATAGTTGTGCCCTTTGGTGATTTTGATGTGTGCTCACAAATCTTGTAGCGTAATATTGCATTCCAAGGCGTGATAAAATTGATTCGGTTGAGATTGGATTTATAGATTTTTGATGATAGGAGATCAATGATGAGGATCAGATGTGAAGATTAAAGGCTAGGATTGAATGTGATCTCTCAAGCCATGAGATTATGCCAAGTGACACAATATGGTGGCTTAAGAGGGAGATGGTGTTTATGAGGGTGCTTCAGAGTATGGGGAGGATTTTTCCATAAAGGCAAGGCTTTTCCTCACACTCCAAAGGGGGTGATGTGAAAGGAATAAAGGAATAATTTTTTTCTTTTTGGTACTTTAGGGGTACTTTTGGGATAAGGACCCGTGTGAGATTTCTTTTCAAAAGGAGAAAGCCTTTAAGGCTAGAGGACATAGTGGATGGGCAATAAATGGAAATGAGTTGACCCCTTTCCTAATCATGGGTTAAAATGTGCAAGTGTTTAGGGAGGGGATTGGGCGGCTGATTAGAATTAGTATTAGAGGGTAAGTGGGAGAGTTGGAGGATGTGACATGTGAGGGAAAAAATAATTAAATAAATTTTATTTATTTAATTTATTAGAGGGAAGGGGTAAGGTAGGGTAGATAAATAATTAAAATAAATTATTTACCTTAGGTCAGGGCTTAAGAAAATAGAAGAAAAACGAAATATTAATTAAATAACAAAATATTGGGCGGTGGGCCTAGCTTGATTGGCTAAAGCATCCTATTGTAGGCAAGAGGTCACAAGGTCTAGTCTCCCCATTGCTCCTATGGTATCGAAGGGTGTGTTGTGCCAACATCACCAGTCACATGAAAATTTTTTACCAGGTGCACTATAGTTTATAGGGGGCGACGACTACCCAATTCTGATTCCTACAGTCTAAAAAAAATTAAATAACAAAATATTTTTTTTAATTAATAAAGATGATGGTGATTGGATGAAAATAGGAATAAATAGGAAATATTAATTAAACAAATATTTATTTAATCAATAAATAGGATTTGGGATAGACAAATTATGGATAAATTGACCAAATGTACTGGTCAACTCTGGGTGTCTACAGGTGCACCTACATCCTCTTTCTTATTGTTTATTTTCATTGTAATACTCAATAATTTTCTTATTTTTATTTATGCATAATTTTAGTCTCTTGTTTATAATCAATTTTAACTCTATAATTGTTGATTACTATTGGACTAGTTGGAGATAATCTTAATGAAAATAATTATTACACATAATCACACCAAATCGTAATTCTAAATAGATTAACTCGCACATGTAACACATATTCTTTCTACCATAAATGACACCCTTCACAAGAAAATCATTTGGTGGAAAATTCACCACTAGCAATTCATCGTGGATAATTCATGACATATACAATTAGAAATTTTGATTTATGATAATAAAATTGAAAACATTTTTCAATATATTATATTTTATTCTAGTAAATCAATTATACAACAATATCACTCATCTCTATTATTAATGCACTGGAAATTATTCTTTTGTAAAAAAAATATCAATGTCTTTGAATTATATATTAAAAACTGTTAATGAAATGAATTATCCGCTGCGTAACATGGTGTGATGGTGAATTTTACGATGATAAATTGTTGACATTTACCTGAAACCATATATACATATACATATACATATACGTGTGTGTATACATACATACATACATATGTGTGAATTCTAAAACGATTTGAAAATACAAAATTTAGAATCTCTAGGAATTGTTGCAAGAGATTTATAGAAAAATAAAATCATATGGCTAAAACACTAGGTAATGGTCCCATAAACATACAAGTAATTAGAATCTTTTCATTTCAGAATAATTTGTTTTTTTATGCATGGGTCTTTTTGAAATAATTGATTTGTCAAGCCAATCCTTTAATTTATTGTTAAAACCTAAACTTAATTTAAAATGTGTCCACGATTCCTTAATTTTGTTGTAATGGGAAAATCTATTCCCGTCAACTTTGACAAATAAAACGCGGTTAGTAGGATAAGGATGACATTACAACTACAACCACATTTTGTGGGCGTGAAAACTTCAATGTAGTCTAAAAAGTCTTTTGTCAAAAAATAATTATGTTATTTTGTCCATTCTTCGTTGGAACTCATCTCCGAAAAAATTGAAAATGCATGAAATAATAGAATATTTTTTAAAAATTTTTGTTGTGTTATATTTTTTATTGATATTTTAGACGTGCAATTTTAGTGTATAGTTTAATTGTTTTGAATGGATATATTGGTTTAAGACACTATCACTTTGTTTTTTTCTAAAAATGGATTTAGTTTTTAATGATTTTTTTATTCTAGATAAAAGTATAATTATGATCATGTTTTTTGAATAGGATTGTTAGTGTAATCGTGTCTATTTGAAAATTTTGACTTTTCATATTTTAAGACTAACATTTCTAAACTTGATCGTTTATCTATTAATGTGGTCACCTAAAAAATTGGATTTAGTTTTTAACAGTTTTTTCATTTTAGATAAAATCATAATTATGATCATGGCTTTTGAATAGGATTGTTGGTGCAATCGTGTCTATTTGAAAATTTTGACTTTTCATATTCTAAGACTAACATTTCTGGAATTTGATCGTTTATCCAAAAGATGTTGAGTCAAGGCCTATCAAGGTTTGGGGTTTGAGGGGATGACCAAACTCTAATTTTAAATAAATGGAATTAAATCATTTGGAGACTTGAAACCCAGTGAGGTGTGATGGCATAATTAAAACAACCTTGATTAGGGTATTGAGATTCAACAAGATTCAACAAGGGCTAAAATGAAAAAAAAATGATGAAGAAAGGGATTGTAGAAATGGAAAACAAAAAAATGAAACCCTAAATTGAATCTATTGGAATGGAAATTGAAAATGACACAACAAAATAAAACAAACCAAGAAAAGGATGGAAAGCACAAACACAAACATGCAAGAAAAAACCACTATTAAGATATACATAAAACACAAGAGCCCTACTTGGTTCAAATGGTAAATTTATGGAAGAGCTAAAGTGACCAAAATGATGAACACACCACACGAGTGAAACACAAGTAGAGTAGACACCCACACACAAAAGAGCACACCATAGTTACATAATCTCCAAGTTAAGCATAAGAAGCAATGAGAACTTGAGATCACAATTACAAAGTGAGCTAAAATGACAATAAAAACCATTGAGGGGTTGCATGCCAAAATAACCATTAATGCTTGGCAATGAAGTTAATGCTATACCAGAGTGGTAGGTAAGTTGACAAGACAAGTGCCTCATCGAGAATTAGAGTTCAGGGATACAATTGGAGTCATGATGAAAAATTGAACACTAATGCCTAAAAGACCAATAAGCTTGAGAATGACACAAAACAAAGGTTGGGGTTCTAGTATGACAAAGAAGACACACTTGAACAAAAAACCTTGAAACCTCAAAAAAAGTAGGAAAAGGAAGGGAACAAAGGGAAAAGAAAACCCAAGGGGAAAAAGACCAAAAGAGACAAAATGAGGAAAGAAAAAGATAAATGAAAAATAAAATAAAGAAAATACAAAAGAAGGGGGTTGACAAGCCAAAAAATGGGGTGTGTGAACAAGGCACAATAGTTTTGAGCCTCCTTAAATATATATCAAGGAATCAGTATGAAGGAGGTATAGTTTTTTATAATTACTCTCATGCTACTAAAATTTTGTTAGATTTAATAATATTAAATGAGTTGTATTGATTTTACTTATTTTTTCTTGAAGCTCAATATTTCTTTGGTGGTGAAGTGTTTTCTTGAAATATTCTCTTCACATATATCTAGTACCATATGTGTTTTTTGATTTATTATTTATATTTTACATGTTTATCCATATTCTATTTTATTTTTAATGAAAATAACATCTACCTATAATTAGGTTTTAAATTATATTTTTACATTTTATGCCTATACTATTTCTATTATTATTCACTAATTTTATCAATAGATGTTAATAAAGTTGTGTGACATAATCCCCCATGTTGATTTTCATGATGTAAAGGATTGCACATGAGCTAGATGATGTCTACTAATTTTTTTGACATGGTTCCTGTTACCTTTTTTTCACTACGAGCTCAAATAGGTAGAGTTGAATCGAATTCATCATTGATAGGTTCAGAAATTTTCAAGTTTTGTTGCTAAAGTATTCATTGATCATCAAAGAGATTAGATTGCATCTGAATTATAGTTTTATTGTGCAAGTATTTAAAACAAAAAATTGAGAATTTGCATAATAATGCTTTTTATTCATTTTGTAAAAACACTGAAATCTCGCACAAGCTGTGAGAGTAACTGAATTTGATTATGACAATCAAAGAATGAATACAAAATTCAATGATAAGCTACACTATTGAAGATAACGTAAACACAAAGAAGAGAAGCAATTCATCATTGCCTATGATGATGAATCACTTTTGCTTGATGTCTTCAGTTGTCGTGTCTCCAAGCTGCAACCTCGATTTCACGTTCCATGAACTTACAAGTTTGTAAAAGAATGATGTTAGAGATGTACTCTAAGCAATGATGAATTACATTCTACTCTATGCCTACGCTACCAACATGAATGTAATTTACATTCAATCAAGCATTCACCAGATGATTGAGTTACAAAGGCTGACAATCAAGAAAAACATAGTTCAATGGAAGCTTTAAGCTTCGATTATTTTTACTGACTTGTTTGTTTCAATGTGTAGGAATAGGTTCATCATGTTCAAGATTATTTTCATCAGATATGTGGAGCAAAACGGGCTCCCACAAGGGTTGAGCCCGACATATCATAAGGACACCTCTCATTTATTCATACATGAGGGTTATTGAGATAAATTACAGTCATGAAATAAGACTGCTATCATGAAAGAAATTCAAATAAACCTTAAGGTAGCAGCTTTCAAGCCATATCATGGCAGAAATTAAATAGAGCTGATGAGCCCAAAATATGCTCATCATCTAGATATCATGGTGTACTTTTAATACCTTTACTTCTGTTGATTATGGTTGTTTAACTCTCTTGAAACCTTTTTATTGGGGGATATCCTGTAGCAATATACTTTCATGTTCCTGTTGCCGATCATGTTGACATGTCTATATTTATTACCCTGTTGACTTCCCAAATGACTGGTATAGCGCATGTAGTTTTTGAATGATGAAATAGATTTAAATATGTGATTAATGAATGGATATTGTGTATGTGCCATGCGCCTTTTCTTTCGTATCTGTTACCTTGTGTTTCGCAGGTTGTTGAAGAAAGTATGATCGAGTCAAGTGCAGCCAATCTCGGCCTTGCAGTAAAGTCCATTTCCTACATGACTTCGAGGAAGCTCTGGCAAAGACTCTTTGACTGAAACCGTTGGCATTGATTTTAAATGACATTTAATCTAGAAAGAGTGGAGTGCTAGATTCTCTCTGGATCGGGTTGAACGGATAACTCATTTATGAAGTCTGTTCCTCGATTTTGGGATACATTTCATATCCATGTCTTTCTCTGTTGAGTTAGTTAGTTAGTTGTTCTCTTGTTTTAAAAATAAGTGTTCCTCCTACGTGGGTGAACAGTTCAGAGGAGATAGATAGATAGATAGATAGAGAAGCAGATTATGTAAGAGTTAAAGATATAATATGAATCAGGGTTTTTATTAGTTTTCAAAAGCAGAACAGTCAATGTAAATGATTTCACATTATGAATAAAAGTTGATGGAGTTCTGAGCACAATCTTCTGTGTCAATTAGTTGATGCTTGCTAAGGGGGCCCACTTAGTAAGTATCTGTAGGAGCGTAGTTGTTTATCTTTTGTTAATTCAAGTTAGATTTCATTTTAGAAGTTTCAGCACAAGCTCAGTCTTATACTGTTCCTGCAGCATCAGGAATCCATCCCTGTGTTTGTTTCTGTAGCATAATGCCAATTTATAGTTTGTCCCTCAACTGTAGCTATTACAATTTTCGCTTTGGTTAGTCTATGATTGAGTTAAGAGAACTTTACGTTATTGCATAGATAGAAATCTCTTTCCAAGTGTTTATTTTTTAGTAGATTATGACTGAAACCGGTTCTTAGTGCATATATTGTGCCACTCCATTTAAAGTTTACGTTCCCTAGTTTGACAAGTAAATGAACGTCCATGAAGAGGTATTAGTCACCTGCTGGAATGTTCAATTCCCAAGATAGGTTTTTCCATGATTTTCATATCCTTTTGTGGGCGTGGCCATTTTTGGCACCGTTGTCGGGGATGGTGTCAATCTAAGAACCTGCTATAGTCATTATTAGCAGTAGTTTAGTCAGTTTTTCAAAATCTTTCAAAATACCATTCATTTTCATTGCATGCATAGAAGGAGAGACGCTCAGGGAATATTTTTCCCCAACCTACCATTCATTGCCAAGAAAACTGAACCAGCTTATAGCCTATTTGAGGACGAAGGAGACTTAGATATTGACCCATTTGCTGAAGGTCTGTGTGCCGATTTTCTATTTGACCCATTGGATGAAGAACCTAAAGGAAGTCCATTTGCTCCTATACTTGGTCAGGTGAACATGGCATGTAATCCACCGAATCGACCTCTTGCTTTTGAATTCCCCATTACTCCGCAACAAAATAATGACAACCTTAAGAATATTCCTTCTTCTTTGCTTCCCAAGTTCTATGGCTTAGTCATAGAAGACCCAGAGACCTTTTTGTTCAAGTTTGATATCCTCTGTCGTAGTTATGACTATACTTCAGAAGCTCACAAACTAAAATTATTTCCTGCTACCTTGAAGGAGGGAGCTCTCATATGGTTCATGAGTTTGGGAAGGGGTGTTGTCGATAGTTGGCCAGTCATGCAAACAAAATTTCTTGAGAAATACAAGGAATACTGTAAGAGTGGCAGTAAAGGTGATGATATATTCTGAATTCAACAGAAGGAAGATGAAAGTCTAGAGGATTATATATCAAGATTCCTGTTTTCACCAAAAAAGAATTCAGACCATATTCTTAATGAAGAATCTCAAAAATTACTTTTTCTAAGGGGAATCAATGATACCTGCATAGATGCCTTGGACCTGATGGGAGGCGGTGATATCACTCAAGCATCTTGGGATGATCTCATGAAGATATGTCTCAATTACTCTCAAACAAATGTGAAGAAGGGTCGAGGTCATCAAGCTACAGTGGGAAAGTCTTCTTCTAGTGGAGTTTCTCGGATGGAGATCACAAACTTGCTATCTGATTTCAAGCAGGACATCATAAAAAACATGGCTACGCAGTTGGATACCATGAAAGCTCACAAGAAACATGAAGAGGCTGAGGCAATCCTGGCTGAGTTCTATCCACATTGTAGATAGAAGAAACGTGATTGCAGATGCAAGTTGGTGGCCAATATGGAGGCAAAACAACTACCTACTGATTTTAAGATGATAGAAGGTGATGATGACCAAGTCTTCTTTGTTGCACAAAGGAGACCATGGGCTTCAAGACAAGGTATGCCTCAAGATCCTTTAACTTTTGGTAATCCTTACTCTAGTTATAATAACCAATGGCAACCCACGTATGGTCCACCTCCACCTTGGAATGCTCCTCAACCATACTAGCCTAATTATCAGAGCCCTCAATGGCAACCTCCTCAAGGAGGTTGGCAGCACCCACAAGAAAAATGGACTCCACCTCTAGGTAACTGGCAGCATAACCCTCAATGGAGAGGTCCTCAGCAATGGCAGAACCAACCACCTGGATTCCTGCAGTCTCAGCAGCCACAACCTCCAGCCCTTATGCCTCCTCCTGCAGCTCCTGCAGTAAATACTGGCCCTCCAAAACAAACACCTATGCCTGCTCAACCATTGCCCAATCCTAATAACAAGCAGCAGCAACAACAACAACCTATGTATTATACAGAAGCCAACCCATATCCAGCTTATGCCCTGAATATCACTGATATCCATCTCAGGTCTGGAACCACTCTCCCTACTTCTCAGCCACCTATAATAACAGAGATTCTAGACTCTGCTGTTGAACAACCTACTAATCATGTAGAAGATATACTTGTATCAGCTACTGCCTCCAAGAAACCTATCCTGCAGCCTTAGGCTACACCACCTTTTCCTCAGAGATTGCAGATTACTACACCCAAGACCATTGAAGAACCCACCTTTGATATTTTGGAACAACTAAAGAATGTACAAGTTCAAATTCCTCTTTTTCAAGCAATCAAAGATGTTCTAGTTTATGGAAAAGCCATTAAAAAGGCTTGTTTAAAGAAACAAGGAAGAAAGAAAAAGGACCCCCAAACTATCCATGTCCTAGGATAGTTAGCCGATATTATGTTGGGGAAAGTTGTCATTCCAAAATATACTGATCCTGGAAGTCCTGTAGTAAAAATCAATATCAATGGTCAAGTAGTAAGAAATGTTTTGGTTGACCTTGGTGCAGCCATTAATGTGATAACCAAGCACACTATGGAATGTTTGAATATTCCAAACATTCAGTCTACACCGACTGTCCTGCAGCTTGTTGATAGTTTCTCGGTTACACCTGATGGAGTAATAGAAGATGTCATTGTCACCCTTGAATCTTGGGAATACCCTGCTGATTTCACCATATTGTCCACTAAAGCAACCCTAGGGGGATATCCTATTATCCTAGGAAGACCTTGGTTAGCTACAGTTGATGCCCTTATAGGATGCCATTCAGGAGACATGACAATTTCTGATGGTTAGTCAAGGAAGAAATTGGCTTTATACCCACCTGCACAACCTTTTGTGCCAGATTTGTCTCAACCAGTTTGGCCAGATCTATGAGAGGAATCTGAGGAAGTCAATTCATTAGCTCAGTTGATGATGTTACGAACTGATCCATTTTCCCATCTTCAAAGTGAAGATAACTTGCTTTTACACATTTTGCAGTTTAGTTCTGGTTTGAATAGCCCAACTGTTTTGGACAGCCACCCTCAGCAATGCTTCCTGCAGCAACTGGATCCTGAGAACCATCATGATTTGCTATTATGTGATATACATGCACCACCTTTATCAGCAACCTCAATAAATGATCTCACCAAACAGATAGAAGTATCTCCAGGCTGCTGTCTGCATATTAATAATAATTTGTCTCCGTCTCAACAAACTGCCCTAGCCACAATGCTGCAAGCCCACAAAAGAGATTTTGCATGGGAGTATGGGGATATGAGGGGTTCAGACCCAAAAATCTATACACATCGCATATATATTGACAGTGACTTCAAACCTATCAGGCAGCCTCAGAGAAGAATTAATCCAGCTTTGAGAAAAATTGTTAAAGAAGAATTGCAGAAAATGTTAGTAGCTGGCTTTATCTACCCAATCTTCGGTAGTCAGTGGGTTTCCCCATTGGTCATTGTTCCTAAGAAAGGAGGAAAATGGAGGGTATGTGTAGACTATAGAGAGCTCAACTTGGCAACAAAGAAAGATTACTTTCCTCTTCCATTTATTGATCAAGTTCTAGATAATTTAGTAGGGAAAAAGTACTTCTCATTCTTGGATGGTTTTAGTGGGTACAATCAAATCAAGATTGCTCCTGAGGATCAAGAAAAGACTACTTTTACATGCCCTTGGGGAACATTTTCCTATTCATTTTTTCCTTTTGGTCTCTGTAATGCTCCTGCAACTTTCCAGAGGGCAGTCATAAGTATCTTCTTAGATATCTCATATGATTGCATGGAAATATACATGGATGACTTTATTGTTTATGGTACAACATTTGAGGAAGCTCAAGCTAACTTGGAAAAGGTACTACAGAAATGTGAAGATCACAACCTATCACTGAATAGTCAAAAGTGCTTCATGATGATGCAAGAAGGAATAGTACTTGGTCACTATATTTCTGCTGCAGGAATTCAGGTTGATCCTGCTAAGATTGAAGTTATCTCTAAGTTACCCTCTCCTACCAAGAAAAAAGAGGTACAAAGCTTTCTAGGCTATTCCGGATACTACAGAAGATTCATCAAAGACTTCAGCCAAATAGCAAGCCCTTTATATAGTCTGTTGAAGAAAGATGTAGATTTTTCTTGGACAGAGGAATGTGAAAAAGCATTCCTTGACTTAAAAGTCGCCCTTACATAGGCACCTATTCTGAAAGGACCTAATTGGTCACTTCCATTTCATATTCATACTGATGCATCAGATTATGCCATTGGCATAGTATTAGGGAAGAAGGATGGTTCAATAGAACATGCACTCTATTACATGAGCAAAAATTTGCAAGGAGCTGAATTGAACTACACTGTTACAGAAAAAGAAATGTTAGCAATCATTTACGCCCTCAATAAATTTAGGCATTATATTACTGGTTATCAAATATTTGTTCATACTGATCATGCCACAATCTGGTATCTCGTGAACAAAGCAACAATATCCAGGAGACTGACAAGATGGTTATTGCTGATGCAAGAATTTGACATTATAATTGTGGACAAACCAGGTAAAGCCAATGTGGTTGCCGATTTCCTTTCCATAATTCAAAGGCAAGATAACTCTGCGGTTGTTGAAGACTCCTTTCCTGATGAGCACCTATTTGCAATTAAGGTTATTCACCCATGGTATGCTAATATAGCAAATTATCTGGCTACAGGAAGAACTCCTCAATTCTCCTCTAAGGAAAAGAGATTATTGGTAGAGAAAAGCTTTAACTTTTCTTAGATTGCAGATTGCATGTTTTATACAGGGCCAGATCAAGCTATGAGGAGATGTGTACCAGAGGAGGACACTCATGATATACTGCATTCCAGCCATGATGAGCCGTGTGGTGGACATTTTGCTGCCAAAAGAACAACAGTGAAAATTCTAAATACTAGTTACTATTGGCCAACCTTGCATAGAGATGCAACCAAATATATCAGGAGGTGTGACAAATGCCAGAGGATGGGAAGACCAACTCGATCTGATGAGATGCCTCTATTTCCACAAGTTGTAGTTGCTCCCTTTGACAAATGGGGACTCAATTTTGTCGGACCAATTGATCCACCTTCCAATGGTAAGTCCTACATCCTTGTATGCACAGACTATGTCACAAAATGGGTAGAGGCTAAGCCTATGAAACATGCTAGGGACAATAAAGTGGCTGAATTTCTCTATGCGAAAATATTTACTAGGTTTGGTGTCCCTAGGGAAATAGTGACAGATGAAGGAACACAATTTACTTCTACACTTATCATAGCTTTAGTTAATAAATATAATATACGGCACAAAAAATCAACTCCTTATCACCCCCAGGCCAATGGCCAGGTTGAAGTCACAAATAGGGATATAGAGGCCATTTTGACTAAAACTGTAGATTTGCATAGGAAGGACTGGGCCACAAGGTTACCAGAAGCTATATGGGCCTACTGTACTACCTGAAAGACTGCTACAGGATATACACCTTTTGAAATGGTGTATGGTAAAACAGCTGTGATGCCAATAGAGTTTGAACATAAGACTCTAAGAACAACACTGGAGATGGACATGGATTTAACAAATGCACAAATGGACAGAATCATGCAGCTCAATGCTTTGGATGAGCTCTGAAAGAATGCCCTGTAGCACACTGAGATGATATAAAATCAGAGAATGAGGTGGCATGATAAATACATTAAGGAGAAGAAATTCAAAGTAGGAGATTGGGCCCTGCTTTATGACTCACAATATAAGGACAATCTAGGAAAATTACAAACCAGATGGTTGGGCCCGTATGAAATTGAGAATGTATTTGCTAATGGTTCAATACAACTTGTTACAATTGATCATGTTAGATTCAAGCTGCTAGTTAATGTACACCGCCTCTGGTTGTACCATAAACTAGTTTCAAAAGAGGAATTCATGCAACAGTTCGTTCAAGATTTTGCCACAACTCTTCCTGCAGCTGAAGGCTTTGGCCTTGCTCCTGCAGCTTCTTCGTGATTTTCTAATGCATGCTCATAATAAAGGTTTCCTTTCAAGGGAACCCCTTTTCTTCATTTCCACTTGTCGGCACATTTCACTTCTTTATCTTCCATACCATCCATCCATTTCATTCATTCATCTCGTCCTTCCACGTCATCCATTCACTTCATCCATTCGCACCACCCCTAATTATGATCTCATTCCCAACTGTCATCTCATGCTGAAGCCATCAACTTTCTCAGCATGTACGAACATTTAATGAAAGGTACACAATATCTTTTGATTATCGCATTTTTTATTTATTTCATTCTATTCATTTACTGCACTATCTGTATCAGTCATTATTACCCAATTTTCACCTATTCCCTAGTACATGTGAGGACACATGTCATACTCTAAGTAGGGGGCGGGATAATCCACTTTTTAAACTTGTCCTTTCACCGCTGTCACAATTGCTTAGATAATATTTCTTTATTATTTTTCTGGTACTTTCCAAATATGATTGCATGTCTTTTTCATTGCATGTTTTTCATTGAGAATCACATTCAAAAATAAAAAAACTGCTTGTTTAAAAAGTTCATAAAGTTCATTTTTGGAAAAGAAAGGGAAATTGACGGCAGAACAAAGAAAAACCAGAGTAGAATAGGTGAAATTCTTGAGAAAGGAGTTGAGTCAGCTAAGGCAAAACTATGAACATGGGTGGTCAGCTGGTTAGGCATGAGCATGTAGCTCATGAGTTGTTAATGCAAAATCCTCAAACGGTCCAAGCATTCAGCCTATGTGGTTGGTTGAATTGCTTCTTGAGTTTAGATGCTTTTGACGAGGAGGCTGCAGGTGAATTTTTGAGAACCCTTTCTGAAGGGGAGGCTACTGTTTGGGGTCTAACAATTGTTGCAACTGAAGAAAGAATTGTAGAAGTAACCGGGCTCCCAGCCGTTGGAGAAATTTTTTCTTCGGATGCTGCTTTTGCAAGGGCGGAATTTTCAATACCCACTAGTGGACCTTTGGAGGTCTCAAAGTAGGGATGCAAGCGAGTGTCGTTGCCTCCTCCATACCCAGAATACACTGCTTTCATAATCAGGTATTTAACTTGTGAAGGTTGTTTCTCCTACCTGCATTCTTACCACTTCAAATTGCTAAGTCGTATGAGGCATGGATTAGTTGTTAATGTTTCAAAATTTTTGTTAAACTTTCTGGAACAATATGCCCATGGAACCCAACAGGGGAAATATAATTCTATTGCTCACCATGGCCTCATAAAATTATTGATTGAATTCTCTTTGAGAGATGTATCATCTCTTTCCTGGGAAGAATTTGTTGCCCAGAAGAGCCTGCAACATCTAGAACCCCCTAGAGCACTTACCCCATGGCATCAGAAAAAGAAAGAGGAAATAGCGTCCACTAGTAGAAGAACAGGGCAAGCATCATCTGCTCCTGTAGCACCTGGTCCTGCAGCTCTCACACCAGAGTCCTCTATCTGGGTACAAACTAGGGCTGCCAGTAGGAGAGAGAGGAAAAACTAAGGTCGGAGAGTCATATGGGGTTGAGAAAATCCCAGAATCTGACCCCCCATCTCAAAAAAGGAAACATTCTTCTCCTGCAGCTTCTTCCACTGCAACATTTTCTCCTACAACAACGCCTATTGCTGTCACTAGTTCACCATCATCCTCTAACAAGGTAGAACTTTCTAGGCAATTCAAAAGAGGAAGGCTATGAGAGCACCTCTTGCAGCCATAACACTGCTAAGAAGAGTTTCTACGAGAACACAATGTAAAGTATCCCCTGCTTCACCTCAACCTGAGGTTATTATAATTTCAGAAGAATTTTTTGAGTCTGAACCTGATGTTTCTCAGAATATGTCTGAAAGTGCTGCACAGAGTTCATTTGTTATTCTTGAAGAAGAACAAGTTGAGACAAGGGAAGTTGAGCATAATAAAAGGGGAGTACCAAGTCTTGATGACTTGGCTGATGCGACTATGCAGATTTCAGAGGAAGCACAGTCTTCTCCACTGCAGCAAGAAATTTTTTTCCTGCAGCAAGAGGAAGAACAGACTGAACCATTGGAAGTGGTCAATGAAGCCTCAATTCCCCCTGCAACTTGTCAAGCCATTGTTATTTATAAGAAAAAAATTTTAATTGAATTTTTGGAATATGTCAAAGCTACATGGAAACCGGTTACATTACAAACCCTGACTTTCCGCCACCTGGCCAAGACTGAAATGCAACAGAATCTTTGGGAGGAGGAAAAGAAGAAACTAAAAAAGAAAATTAAAGAGCAGAAATTGGAAATTCAGGAGTTAAAAGAAAAGATGGATGAAATGACGAAGGTAACTGGTCAAATTATGGAATGCAGACCACCACCCAGAGTTTATGCTCTATGCCTCAAAGAACAGTTTTTGTGGTTTCAACTGATGAGAATTTCCAGAAATCAGGATCCTATTCTTCACAATGCTAAAGAGTTTTATGATGCATATCAGGCAGCCCCTAATTGGCTTAGAAATTCTTTGTGTGAATTTTACCTTCATGGCTTCTTAATTCCATTTGAAACATAGTGGAATCCTCTTCTGTATATTGGCGATATCCATTTGAGATCACTTATGTCTTGGGCAGCAAATGAAGCAAATTATGGCAGGCAATGGAAAACCTATGAAGAAGCCGAAAGGAATGAACCTGTTCCATTGCGTTCTGAGAGTTCAGACCCCCTCACAATGCTGAAAACCTGGCTTACTTTAAGATATGGTTTTAATAATGATACAACCAGAGTGAAAATATTTGATCTCAGGAGACAGGTATATGATGAATTTTAGGAACAATCATACTCGTTTTGGAGAATGTCATACTCCAGAGTTAAAAAGAGGTGGGAAAGATTAATTGTTGGGTTAAGAAAGTCTGAACCTCATAGTCCACTAAATTTTACAGCAGCTCTTAAACGGTCAAGCAAATACATACAGCTAGGACTCCAAAAGAGGTTTGAATTGTGGTTGCCATTAACATTTAGACCTCCTGTGCTAATGTGGCCCCTTTATTCCTATCAGGCTACAAAACTTAATGACGACATAGAAGCCCGTAGGTATGAAAGATGGCAGAGTTATAGAGGCTTTTGTTACAAATTTGGAGTTCCATTTTAGGGTCATTCCTCAGCCACTGATTTCAGAGAGACCACCAGGAAGTTTAATGCTGGAGGACCAACATTGGGTTAAGTAGGGAGAAAAATGATGAGCCCAAAATATGCTCATCATCTGGATATCATGGTGTACTTTTAATACCTTTACTTCTGTTGATTATGGTTGTTTAACTCTCTTGAAACCTTTTTATTGGGGGATATCCTGTAGCAATATACTTTCATGTTCCTATTGCCGATCATGTTGACATGTCTGTATATATTACCCTGTTGACTTCCCAAATGACTGGTATAGTGCATGTAGTTTTTGAATGATGAAATAGATTTAAATATGTGATTAATGAATGGATATTGTGTATGTGCCATGTGCCTTTTCTTTCGTATTTGTTACCTTGTGTTTCGCAGGTTGTTGAAGAAAGTATGATCGAGTCAAGTGTAGCCAATCTCGGCCTTGCAGTAAAGTCCATTTCCTGCATGACTTCGAGGAAGCTCTGGCAAAGACTCTTTGACCGAAACCATTGGGAAGGATTTTAAATGACATTTAATCTGGAAAGAGTGGAGTGCTAGATTCTCTTTGGATCGGGTTGAACGAATAACTCATTTATGAAGTTTGTTCCTTGATTTCGGGATACATTTCATATCCACGTCTTTCTCTGTTGAGTTAGTTAGTTAGTTGTTCTCTTGTTTTAAAAATAAGTGTTCCTCCTGTGCAGGTGAACAGTTCAGAGAAGGAGATAGATAGATAGATAGATAGATAGAGAAGCAGATTATGTAAGAGTTAAAGATATAATATGAATAAGGGTTTTTATTAGTTTTCAGAAGCAGAACAGTCAATGTAAATGATTTCACATTATGAATAAAAGTTGATGGAGTTTTGAGCACAATCTTCTGTGTCAATTAGTTGATGCTTGCTAAGGGGGCCCACTTAGTAAGTATATGTAGGAGCGTAGTTGTTTATCTTTTTTTAATTCAAGTTATATTTCATTTTAGAAGTTTCAGCAAAAACTCAGTCTTATACTATTCCTGCAGCATCAGGAATCCATCCCTGTGTTTGTTCCTACAACATAAGGCCAGTTTATAGTTTGTCCCTCAACTGTAGCTATTACGATTTTCGCTTTGGTTAGTCTATGATTGAGTTAAGAGAACTTTACGTTATTGCATAGATAGAAATCTCTTTCCAAGTGTTTATTTTTCATTAGATTATGACTGAAACCGGTTCTTAGTGCATATATTGTGCCACTCCATTTAAAGTTTACGTTCCCTAGTTTGACAAGTAAATGAACGTCCATGAAGAGGTATTAGTCACCTGCTGGAATGTCCAATTCCCAGGATAGGTTTTGCCGTGATTTTCATATCCTTTTGTGGGTGTGGCCAAGAGTAGATCTATATTCTTCCTTTGCTCAATAACGTTGAATACAACTGACAAAGATGCAATCTCAAATCATTCATGAGTTCTGCTACAATTATGTTGTTGTAAAAGTTTCATTCACAACAAACAGTCCTATACATTACATGGTGCAAGAGGTGCGTGCTTATGAGTTTCAAACTAAATATAACTTTTAGCAAGAGCTTCATATTAAGAACAACCATATATGCAAGTAAGGTGTTGTCACATTAAAGCATCAAGAGAAACATCATTACTATGTGCCATTTTAGTAAAGTAGATCATAAAAGATACAATCTATAGAAGGCTGAAACAACATTCTTTCATCGACTGTTATCACAAAAGAACAGGTGTACGTGAACCATAACAAGAGAAAATTTCAAAATAATGTTTTGATGGCTGAGGTTTTCTACACAAGAGCAGTCAATGATAGAAGTTGCAGTAGATGTCTATATGCAAAGGAGAAAGCAAAAGAGAAAGATAGTGCTTATTAGATGCATGATACAACCACAAAAGAGATTGCAGTCTAAGGGCACAAACACATAAGTCTTTAATCAAAGTAACTGTAGGTTACCAAGGAATGCTTCCTTAGTATTTTTTGAGACTTGGATAAACATTGAATTCACAGCTAGAGGGTGGAATGACGAATAAACTTGCACCAGCCAGAAAAGAGCAACAAAGATTTGGGACAATATTACACAGTATCAAATAGAAGCAGAGTAAGAAGTCCTCCGGATATACACCAATACTATTAGCTCAAATGTGTAGCTGAAGAGAGGCCAAATATCAAGCTTATATGGAAATAAGGGTCTCAAACCCTTATTAATTTTTCCATTTAAAAATAAAATCAAATATATGGTTTGTGTTTTCTTTTCAAAGCATTCAGAATGAAGCCCAATTGATTTTTCATGGTCACAACATCAATATATGCAAGGGTTTTATTTGTAAGGAAAATAAATGGCCATACATGGATTTTAGCAGAAAACCCTCATGGTGATAGGTGACAAACACGAGCCTTTCAAATAGTCATGAAAAACAAATACCTAGAACAAGCTCAAAATACATAAGTTTTTCTCTTTTTTTTTTTGCATTGAAAGGAAACTTGAAAAAGGAAAAACTATACACTCAAAATTTTTGGCCTGCAAGATATATATACATCAATAGAAAATGAAGCCAAGCATATATGGAGATTTGGGTTTTGAAACCCTTGTTTTAGAATTTATGTTTAAGGTCAAGGTTTTTAATGGTGGCCATAGAAATGACAGAGGCCAAAATCTTCTTTTTCATAAAAGAAATCAAAGAAGAAAGGCGAGCTTACATGGAAGACAAAGCCAGATTTAGTTTGCAAATATCCATAAGGTTCTCAATGGC
>VDFB02026320.1:11834010-12113483 GCA_007258455.2 Sequoia sempervirens | reverse complement strand
CCATGCAAACAAAATTTCTTGAGAAATACAAAGAATATTGTAAGAGTGGCAGTAAAGGTGATGATATATTCTGAATTCAACAGAAGGAAGATGAAAGTCTAGAGGATTATATATCACAATTCTTGTTTTCTCTGAAAAATAATTCAGACCATACTCTTAATGAAGAATCTCAGAAATTGCTTTTTCTAAGGGGAATCAATGATACTTGTATAGATGCCTTGGACCTGATGGGAGGCGGTGATATCACTCAAGCATCTTGGGATGATATCATGAAGATATGTCTCAATTACTCCCAAGCAAATGTGAAGAAGGGTAGAGGTCATCAAGCTACAGTGGGAAAGACTTCTTCCAGCGGAGTTTCCTGGATGGAGATCTAAACTAACATCTGATTTCAGCGGGGACATCATAAAAGCTGCTTAGCTCGCAGTTGGATACCATAGCTCACAAAAGAAACATGAAAATTTGAGGCAATCTGGTAGGTTAAACGTCCACATTGTGGAAACAGCGTGATTCGCGAGATGCAAGAGTTAGTGTAATATGGAGCAAAACAACTACCTACTAATTTTAAGATGATAGAGAAGGTGATGATGACCAAGTCTTCTTTGTTGCACAAAGGAGACCATGGAGCTTCAAGACAAAGGTATGCCTCAAGATCCTTTAACTTTTTATTGGAAATCCTTACTCTAGTTACTATAATAACCAATGGCAACCCACGTATGGTCCATCTCCACCTTGGAATGCTCCTCAACTATACTAGCCTAATTATCAGAGCACTCAATGGCAACCTCCTCAAGGAGGTTGACAGCACCCACAAGGACAATGGACTCCACCTCCAAGTAACTGGCAGCAGAACCCTCAATGGAGAGGTCCTCAGCAATGGCAGAACCAACCACCTAGATTCTTGCAGTCTCAGCGGCCACAACCTCCTGCCCTTATGCCTCCTCCTGCAGCTCCTGTAGTAAATACTAGCCCTCTAAAACAAATGCCTATGCCTTCTCAACCATTGCCCAATCCTAATAACAAGCAGTAGCAACAACAACAACCTATGTATTATGCAGAAGCCAACCCATATCCAGCTTATGCCCTGAATATCAATGATATCCATCTCAGGTCTGGAACCACTCTCCCTGCTCCACAACCACCTGTAATAACAGAGATTCCAGACTCTGCTACTGAACAACCTACTAATCATGCAGAAGATATACCTGTATCAGCTACTGCCTCCAAGGAACCCATCCTGCAACCTCAGGCTACACCACCTTTTCCTCAGAGATTGCAAATTACTACACCCAAGACCATTGAAGAACCCACCTTTGATATTTTGGAGCAACTAAAGAATGTACAAGTTCAAATTCCTCTTTTTCAAGCAATCAAAGATGTTCCAGTTTATGGAAAAGCCATTAAAGAGGCTTGTTTAAAGAAACAAGGAAGAAAGAAAAAGGACCCCCAAACTATCCATGTCCTAGATAGTTAGCCGATATTATGTTGGGGAAAGTTGTCATCCCAAAATATACTGATCCTGGAAGTCCTATAGTAAAAATCAATATCAATGGTCAAGTAGTAAGAAATGTTTTGGTTGACCTTGGTGCAGCCATTAATGTGATGACCAAGCACACTATGGAATGTTTGAATATTCCAAACATTCGGTCTACACCGACTGTCCTGTAGCTTGCTGATAGTTCTAACGGTTACACCTGATGGAGTAATAGAAGATGTCATTGTCACCCTTGAATCTTGGGAATACCCTGTTGATTTCACCATATTGTCCACTAAGGCAACCCTAGGGGGATATCCTATTATCCTAGGTAGACCTTGGTTAGCTACAGTTGATGCCCTTATAGGATGCCATTCAGGAGACATGACAATTTCTGATGGTCAGTCAAGGAAGAAATTGGCTTTATACCCACCTGCACAACCTTTGCCAGATTTGTCTCAACCGTTTGGCGGATCTAGGAGAGGAATCTGAGAAGTCAATTCATTAGCTCGTTGATGATGTTACGAACTGATCCATTTTTTCCAGCTTCAGAGTGAAGATAACTTGCTTTACACATTTTGCAGTTTAGTTCTGGTTTGAATAGCCCAACTGTTTTGGACAGCCACCCTCAGCAATGCTTCCTGCAGCAACTGGATCCTGAGAACCATCATGATTTGCTATTATGTGATATACATGCACCACCTTTATCAGCAACCTCAATAAATGATCTCACCAAACAGATAGAAGTATCTCCAGGCTGCTGTCTGCATATTAATAATAATTTGTCTCCGTCTCAACAAACTGCCCTAGCCACAATGCTGCAAGCCCACAAAAGAGATTTTGCATGGGAGTATGGGGATATGAGGGGTTCAGACCCAAAAATCTATACACATCGCATATATATTGACAGTGACTTCAAACCTATCAGGCAGCCTCAGAGAAGAATTAATCCAGCTTTGAGAAAAATTGTTAAAGAAGAATTGCAGAAAATGTTAGTAGCTGGCTTTATCTACCCAATCTTCGGTAGTCAGTGGGTTTCCCCATTGGTCATTGTTCCTAAGAAAGGAGGAAAATGGAGGGTATGTGTAGACTATAGAGAGCTCAACTTGGCAACAAAGAAAGATTACTTTCCTCTTCCATTTATTGATCAAGTTCTAGATAATTTAGTAGGGAAAAAGTACTTCTCATTCTTGGATGGTTTTAGTGGGTACAATCAAATCAAGATTGCTCCTGAGGATCAAGAAAAGACTACTTTTACATGCCCTTGGGGAACATTTTCCTATTCATTTTTTCCTTTTGGTCTCTGTAATGCTCCTGCAACTTTCCAGAGGGCAGTCATAAGTATCTTCTTAGATATCTCATATGATTGCATGGAAATATACATGGATGACTTTATTGTTTATGGTACAACATTTGAGGAAGCTCAAGCTAACTTGGAAAAGGTACTACAGAAATGTGAAGATCACAACCTATCACTGAATAGTCAAAAGTGCTTCATGATGATGCAAGAAGGAATAGTACTTGGTCACTATATTTCTGCTGCAGGAATTCAGGTTGATCCTGCTAAGATTGAAGTTATCTCTAAGTTACCCTCTCCTACCAAGAAAAAAGAGGTACAAAGCTTTCTAGGCTATTCCGGATACTACAGAAGATTCATCAAAGACTTCAGCCAAATAGCAAGCCCTTTATATAGTCTGTTGAAGAAAGATGTAGATTTTTCTTGGACAGAGGAATGTGAAAAAGCATTCCTTGACTTAAAAGTCGCCCTTACATAGGCACCTATTCTGAAAGGACCTAATTGGTCACTTCCATTTCATATTCATACTGATGCATCAGATTATGCCATTGGCATAGTATTAGGGAAGAAGGATGGTTCAATAGAACATGCACTCTATTACATGAGCAAAAATTTGCAAGGAGCTGAATTGAACTACACTGTTACAGAAAAAGAAATGTTAGCAATCATTTACGCCCTCAATAAATTTAGGCATTATATTACTGGTTATCAAATATTTGTTCATACTGATCATGCCACAATCTGGTATCTCGTGAACAAAGCAACAATATCCAGGAGACTGACAAGATGGTTATTGCTGATGCAAGAATTTGACATTATAATTGTGGACAAACCAGGTAAAGCCAATGTGGTTGCCGATTTCCTTTCCATAATTCAAAGGCAAGATAACTCTGCGGTTGTTGAAGACTCCTTTCCTGATGAGCACCTATTTGCAATTAAGGTTATTCACCCATGGTATGCTAATATAGCAAATTATCTGGCTACAGGAAGAACTCCTCAATTCTCCTCTAAGGAAAAGAGATTATTGGTAGAGAAAAGCTTTAACTTTTCTTAGATTGCAGATTGCATGTTTTATACAGGGCCAGATCAAGCTATGAGGAGATGTGTACCAGAGGAGGACACTCATGATATACTGCATTCCAGCCATGATGAGCCGTGTGGTGGACATTTTGCTGCCAAAAGAACAACAGTGAAAATTCTAAATACTAGTTACTATTGGCCAACCTTGCATAGAGATGCAACCAAATATATCAGGAGGTGTGACAAATGCCAGAGGATGGGAAGACCAACTCGATCTGATGAGATGCCTCTATTTCCACAAGTTGTAGTTGCTCCCTTTGACAAATGGGGACTCAATTTTGTCGGACCAATTGATCCACCTTCCAATGGTAAGTCCTACATCCTTGTATGCACAGACTATGTCACAAAATGGGTAGAGGCTAAGCCTATGAAACATGCTAGGGACAATAAAGTGGCTGAATTTCTCTATGCGAAAATATTTACTAGGTTTGGTGTCCCTAGGGAAATAGTGACAGATGAAGGAACACAATTTACTTCTACACTTATCATAGCTTTAGTTAATAAATATAATATACGGCACAAAAAATCAACTCCTTATCACCCCCAGGCCAATGGCCAGGTTGAAGTCACAAATAGGGATATAGAGGCCATTTTGACTAAAACTGTAGATTTGCATAGGAAGGACTGGGCCACAAGGTTACCAGAAGCTATATGGGCCTACTGTACTACCTGAAAGACTGCTACAGGATATACACCTTTTGAAATGGTGTATGGTAAAACAGCTGTGATGCCAATAGAGTTTGAACATAAGACTCTAAGAACAACACTGGAGATGGACATGGATTTAACAAATGCACAAATGGACAGAATCATGCAGCTCAATGCTTTGGATGAGCTCTGAAAGAATGCCCTGTAGCACACTGAGATGATATAAAATCAGAGAATGAGGTGGCATGATAAATACATTAAGGAGAAGAAATTCAAAGTAGGAGATTGGGCCCTGCTTTATGACTCACAATATAAGGACAATCTAGGAAAATTACAAACCAGATGGTTGGGCCCGTATGAAATTGAGAATGTATTTGCTAATGGTTCAATACAACTTGTTACAATTGATCATGTTAGATTCAAGCTGCTAGTTAATGTACACCGCCTCTGGTTGTACCATAAACTAGTTTCAAAAGAGGAATTCATGCAACAGTTCGTTCAAGATTTTGCCACAACTCTTCCTGCAGCTGAAGGCTTTGGCCTTGCTCCTGCAGCTTCTTCGTGATTTTCTAATGCATGCTCATAATAAAGGTTTCCTTTCAAGGGAACCCCTTTTCTTCATTTCCACTTGTCGGCACATTTCACTTCTTTATCTTCCATACCATCCATCCATTTCATTCATTCATCTCGTCCTTCCACGTCATCCATTCACTTCATCCATTCGCACCACCCCTAATTATGATCTCATTCCCAACTGTCATCTCATGCTGAAGCCATCAACTTTCTCAGCATGTACGAACATTTAATGAAAGGTACACAATATCTTTTGATTATCGCATTTTTTATTTATTTCATTCTATTCATTTACTGCACTATCTGTATCAGTCATTATTACCCAATTTTCACCTATTCCCTAGTACATGTGAGGACACATGTCATACTCTAAGTAGGGGGCGGGATAATCCACTTTTTAAACTTGTCCTTTCACCGCTGTCACAATTGCTTAGATAATATTTCTTTATTATTTTTCTGGTACTTTCCAAATATGATTGCATGTCTTTTTCATTGCATGTTTTTCATTGAGAATCACATTCAAAAATAAAAAAACTGCTTGTTTAAAAAGTTCATAAAGTTCATTTTTGGAAAAGAAAGGGAAATTGACGGCAGAACAAAGAAAAACCAGAGTAGAATAGGTGAAATTCTTGAGAAAGGAGTTGAGTCAGCTAAGGCAAAACTATGAACATGGGTGGTCAGCTGGTTAGGCATGAGCATGTAGCTCATGAGTTGTTAATGCAAAATCCTCAAACGGTCCAAGCATTCAGCCTATGTGGTTGGTTGAATTGCTTCTTGAGTTTAGATGCTTTTGACGAGGAGGCTGCAGGTGAATTTTTGAGAACCCTTTCTGAAGGGGAGGCTACTGTTTGGGGTCTAACAATTGTTGCAACTGAAGAAAGAATTGTAGAAGTAACCGGGCTCCCAGCCGTTGGAGAAATTTTTTCTTCGGATGCTGCTTTTGCAAGGGCGGAATTTTCAATACCCACTAGTGGACCTTTGGAGGTCTCAAAGTAGGGATGCAAGCGAGTGTCGTTGCCTCCTCCATACCCAGAATACACTGCTTTCATAATCAGGTATTTAACTTGTGAAGGTTGTTTCTCCTACCTGCATTCTTACCACTTCAAATTGCTAAGTCGTATGAGGCATGGATTAGTTGTTAATGTTTCAAAATTTTTGTTAAACTTTCTGGAACAATATGCCCATGGAACCCAACAGGGGAAATATAATTCTATTGCTCACCATGGCCTCATAAAATTATTGATTGAATTCTCTTTGAGAGATGTATCATCTCTTTCCTGGGAAGAATTTGTTGCCCAGAAGAGCCTGCAACATCTAGAACCCCCTAGAGCACTTACCCCATGGCATCAGAAAAAGAAAGAGGAAATAGCGTCCACTAGTAGAAGAACAGGGCAAGCATCATCTGCTCCTGTAGCACCTGGTCCTGCAGCTCTCACACCAGAGTCCTCTATCTGGGTACAAACTAGGGCTGCCAGTAGGAGAGAGAGGAAAAACTAAGGTCGGAGAGTCATATGGGGTTGAGAAAATCCCAGAATCTGACCCCCCATCTCAAAAAAGGAAACATTCTTCTCCTGCAGCTTCTTCCACTGCAACATTTTCTCCTACAACAACGCCTATTGCTGTCACTAGTTCACCATCATCCTCTAACAAGGTAGAACTTTCTAGGCAATTCAAAAGAGGAAGGCTATGAGAGCACCTCTTGCAGCCATAACACTGCTAAGAAGAGTTTCTACGAGAACACAATGTAAAGTATCCCCTGCTTCACCTCAACCTGAGGTTATTATAATTTCAGAAGAATTTTTTGAGTCTGAACCTGATGTTTCTCAGAATATGTCTGAAAGTGCTGCACAGAGTTCATTTGTTATTCTTGAAGAAGAACAAGTTGAGACAAGGGAAGTTGAGCATAATAAAAGGGGAGTACCAAGTCTTGATGACTTGGCTGATGCGACTATGCAGATTTCAGAGGAAGCACAGTCTTCTCCACTGCAGCAAGAAATTTTTTTCCTGCAGCAAGAGGAAGAACAGACTGAACCATTGGAAGTGGTCAATGAAGCCTCAATTCCCCCTGCAACTTGTCAAGCCATTGTTATTTATAAGAAAAAAATTTTAATTGAATTTTTGGAATATGTCAAAGCTACATGGAAACCGGTTACATTACAAACCCTGACTTTCCGCCACCTGGCCAAGACTGAAATGCAACAGAATCTTTGGGAGGAGGAAAAGAAGAAACTAAAAAAGAAAATTAAAGAGCAGAAATTGGAAATTCAGGAGTTAAAAGAAAAGATGGATGAAATGACGAAGGTAACTGGTCAAATTATGGAATGCAGACCACCACCCAGAGTTTATGCTCTATGCCTCAAAGAACAGTTTTTGTGGTTTCAACTGATGAGAATTTCCAGAAATCAGGATCCTATTCTTCACAATGCTAAAGAGTTTTATGATGCATATCAGGCAGCCCCTAATTGGCTTAGAAATTCTTTGTGTGAATTTTACCTTCATGGCTTCTTAATTCCATTTGAAACATAGTGGAATCCTCTTCTGTATATTGGCGATATCCATTTGAGATCACTTATGTCTTGGGCAGCAAATGAAGCAAATTATGGCAGGCAATGGAAAACCTATGAAGAAGCCGAAAGGAATGAACCTGTTCCATTGCGTTCTGAGAGTTCAGACCCCCTCACAATGCTGAAAACCTGGCTTACTTTAAGATATGGTTTTAATAATGATACAACCAGAGTGAAAATATTTGATCTCAGGAGACAGGTATATGATGAATTTTAGGAACAATCATACTCGTTTTGGAGAATGTCATACTCCAGAGTTAAAAAGAGGTGGGAAAGATTAATTGTTGGGTTAAGAAAGTCTGAACCTCATAGTCCACTAAATTTTACAGCAGCTCTTAAACGGTCAAGCAAATACATATAGCTAGGACTCCAAAAGAGGTTTGAATTGTGGTTGCCATTAACATTTAGACCTCCTGTGCTAATGTGGCCCCTTTATTCCTATCAGGCTACAAAACTTAATGACGACATAGAAGCCCGTAGGTATGAAAGATGGCAGAGTTATAGAGGCTTTTGTTACAAATTTGGAGTTCCATTTTAGGGTCATTCCTCAGCCACTGATTTCAGAGAGACCACCAGGAAGTTTAATGCTGGAGGACCAACATTGGGTTAAGTAGGGAGAAAAATGATGAGCCCAAAATATGCTCATCATCTGGATATCATGGTGTACTTTTAATACCTTTACTTCTGTTGATTATGGTTGTTTAACTCTCTTGAAACCTTTTTATTGGGGGATATCCTGTAGCAATATACTTTCATGTTCCTATTGCCGATCATGTTGACATGTCTGTATATATTACCCTGTTGACTTCCCAAATGACTGGTATAGTGCATGTAGTTTTTGAATGATGAAATAGATTTAAATATGTGATTAATGAATGGATATTGTGTATGTGCCATGTGCCTTTTCTTTCGTATTTGTTACCTTGTGTTTCGCAGGTTGTTGAAGAAAGTATGATCGAGTCAAGTGTAGCCAATCTCGGCCTTGCAGTAAAGTCCATTTCCTGCATGACTTCGAGGAAGCTCTGGCAAAGACTCTTTGACCGAAACCATTGGGAAGGATTTTAAATGACATTTAATCTGGAAAGAGTGGAGTGCTAGATTCTCTTTGGATCGGGTTGAACGAATAACTCATTTATGAAGTTTGTTCCTTGATTTCGGGATACATTTCATATCCACGTCTTTCTCTGTTGAGTTAGTTAGTTAGTTGTTCTCTTGTTTTAAAAATAAGTGTTCCTCCTGTGCAGGTGAACAGTTCAGAGAAGGAGATAGATAGATAGATAGATAGATAGAGAAGCAGATTATGTAAGAGTTAAAGATATAATATGAATAAGGGTTTTTATTAGTTTTCAGAAGCAGAACAGTCAATGTAAATGATTTCACATTATGAATAAAAGTTGATGGAGTTTTGAGCACAATCTTCTGTGTCAATTAGTTGATGCTTGCTAAGGGGGCCCACTTAGTAAGTATATGTAGGAGCGTAGTTGTTTATCTTTTTTTAATTCAAGTTATATTTCATTTTAGAAGTTTCAGCAAAAACTCAGTCTTATACTATTCCTGCAGCATCAGGAATCCATCCCTGTGTTTGTTCCTACAACATAAGGCCAGTTTATAGTTTGTCCCTCAACTGTAGCTATTACGATTTTCGCTTTGGTTAGTCTATGATTGAGTTAAGAGAACTTTACGTTATTGCATAGATAGAAATCTCTTTCCAAGTGTTTATTTTTCATTAGATTATGACTGAAACCGGTTCTTAGTGCATATATTGTGCCACTCCATTTAAAGTTTACGTTCCCTAGTTTGACAAGTAAATGAACGTCCATGAAGAGGTATTAGTCACCTGCTGGAATGTCCAATTCCCAGGATAGGTTTTGCCGTGATTTTCATATCCTTTTGTGGGTGTGGCCAAGAGTAGATCTATATTCTTCCTTTGCTCAATAACGTTGAATACAACTGACAAAGATGCAATCTCAAATCATTCATGAGTTCTGCTACAATTATGTTGTTGTAAAAGTTTCATTCACAACAAACAGTCCTATACATTACATGGTGCAAGAGGTGCGTGCTTATGAGTTTCAAACTAAATATAACTTTTAGCAAGAGCTTCATATTAAGAACAACCATATATGCAAGTAAGGTGTTGTCACATTAAAGCATCAAGAGAAACATCATTACTATGTGCCATTTTAGTAAAGTAGATCATAAAAGATACAATCTATAGAAGGCTGAAACAACATTCTTTCATCGACTGTTATCACAAAAGAACAGGTGTACGTGAACCATAACAAGAGAAAATTTCAAAATAATGTTTTGATGGCTGAGGTTTTCTACACAAGAGCAGTCAATGATAGAAGTTGCAGTAGATGTCTATATGCAAAGGAGAAAGCAAAAGAGAAAGATAGTGCTTATTAGATGCATGATACAACCACAAAAGAGATTGCAGTCTAAGGGCACAAACACATAAGTCTTTAATCAAAGTAACTGTAGGTTACCAAGGAATGCTTCCTTAGTATTTTTTGAGACTTGGATAAACATTGAATTCACAGCTAGAGGGTGGAATGACGAATAAACTTGCACCAGCCAGAAAAGAGCAACAAAGATTTGGGACAATATTACACAGTATCAAATAGAAGCAGAGTAAGAAGTCCTCCGGATATACACCAATACTATTAGCTCAAATGTGTAGCTGAAGAGAGGCCAAATATCAAGCTTATATGGAAATAAGGGTCTCAAACCCTTATTAATTTTTCCATTTAAAAATAAAATCAAATATATGGTTTGTGTTTTCTTTTCAAAGCATTCAGAATGAAGCCCAATTGATTTTTCATGGTCACAACATCAATATATGCAAGGGTTTTATTTGTAAGGAAAATAAATGGCCATACATGGATTTTAGCAGAAAACCCTCATGGTGATAGGTGACAAACACGAGCCTTTCAAATAGTCATGAAAAACAAATACCTAGAACAAGCTCAAAATACATAAGTTTTTCTCTTTTTTTTTTTGCATTGAAAGGAAACTTGAAAAAGGAAAAACTATACACTCAAAATTTTTGGCCTGCAAGATATATATACATCAATAGAAAATGAAGCCAAGCATATATGGAGATTTGGGTTTTGAAACCCTTGTTTTAGAATTTATGTTTAAGGTCAAGGTTTTTAATGGTGGCCATAGAAATGACAGAGGCCAAAATCTTCTTTTTCATAAAAGAAATCAAAGAAGAAAGGCGAGCTTACATGGAAGACAAAGCCAGATTTAGTTTGCAAATATCCATAAGGTTCTCAATGGCAGCCGAAAGCTGAGAAGTCGACAGGAAAGTAAATCACAGGAGAAACATTAGAAATAATGACATTGGCTACGGCCATGTAAGCTTGAAAGCTTTTGAAACTAAGCAAAGTCGACTTACCAAGCACTGTTACAAGAATCCTTCATGAAAAATCTAGGTCAAGCTTCAAGCTGAAACCCTGATTCTCCCATCATGGTGGTGGCCAGTAATAGCCTTCTCCCAAAAGAGATAAGTGAAAATGAAACAATTTTTAGGGTTCGATGCTTTTACTAAAAGCCTACAATGATGAGTTGATTTTTTTTTACTTTATTAATCATTTCATTTTTCACTATGGTCTTGACCCATAATGTCAATCGACCTAATGATTTAAGGATGGCCTGTGAGATCACCAAAAACATAAAATCACTAAGGCCAAAATAACATTTAAGAAAAATGTATATTTCATCATATATTTCGTGATATGCATGGTGATGATGGTTGACTATTGTAAAATATTTACAATATTGCATGGTGGTCGCCAATATTTATTGATGGAGAATATATATTGTGAGATATATGCCAAATGTAATATATGAAAGTCATCAAATGGGACTCAAACTTTTGATTTGACATTATACTTTTATTATTTGCATTAATCAATGTAAGCTAATTAATTAAATGATATATTATAAATCATTTAATTAATTTAGCCCTCTTAAAATGCAAATAAAGGACGTTATGTTAAGTTGAGTTAATTAGAGATCCATGCAGATACAAGTAGAGCTAACTAGAGGATGAGTTAATCATGCGAGTCATGGATATTTTTAGCACTTTGTCTTAGTTTCACATCAGTTTATGAGATATTTTGATCATGCATGATATGAGTTGGAGTTTGTAGTGCATGGGATTCAGTTCACTTCTATTGCGGGCCTGCTTTTCAAGGTTTTTTGCTTTTGCTCGTGAGAGGACAACTCCAGAGATATTTTTGACTTTAGCTCACTTTCAGTGCTATTTTTATGCATTCTGGAGCTAGTTTGAGTTGTAGTTCAGTTGTACACATTATGACTGCGAGTTTGAGACTGAGTTTGCTCATTTTTGCATGAGTTTGAGCTCTTCTTTTGGAGATATTTTATTTTGCTAAGGATTTTCCTTGGAGTTATCATTTTCTCACTGAAATTGACTTTCAGTTTCTTTTTCATGCACTTTGGAGTGCACTCTCATTGCATATATTGGAAAAAGTTTATCTTTTTCCTCTAGTTCTTGTTTTTCAGCCTTTACATTCTGCAGAGAGAAAGATTTGTAACTCAGCTTTTTACATTAATACAGTTTTACAGCTTTACAGGTTATCATTTTTGGTAGAGTTTCCTTCTTTTCATTATGGCTATTTAGTATTAGCCTTCTCAGATTTAGGAGTTTTTATTTATTGAATGTCTAAGATGCGAATTTAATGTGTTTGATTTCAAAGCCTTTAAATTCTTATCATGTTCATGAATACATGTACACAAAAAAGCAATTTTAGTTACAGATCATAAGTTGTACTGTTAATTTATCCGCTCCTTTAGGTTGTGAAAATATCATTTTCCTTCATTAAGAATGGATTATCAGGCCTTCTGATGAAATACTTATGTAATTAGATTTCCCAATTTGAGTTGTGAAAATATATTCCATAATAATCAGTTGTGAATCAATCTGCTCATAAATATCATTTAGGTGCATCACCGAGGTCTTAGTTTTAGTTCATGCATTCAGTTTAGTCCCTTTTATCCTTTTCTCAGAATAAATTATTCAAGTACCTAATTGATCATCATATAGGAACCGGCCTAGAATATAGAGGTCTATCTTCGCCATAGGAATATCCACAGCCTAAAGATAGTTCCCATGTTTCAACAGATTGCTAAATTTAATCATTCAAGCATGCAGGTGCAATCTGATTGATAACAGTTCCAAGCATTGTATATTGTAGATAATTCACTCTTCATTGATCATATTATACCAATTAACTTCTTGGTAAGTAGAGTATGATTAGGCATGTATCTCATCCTCACAACTTTATCTTTAGTGGTATCCTCATCTCCATGTACTTTTGGCTAGTCATATTGGCCCTCTATGACTCACCATGATCTTATAGGTCAAATTTACTTTGCTTGTTCTTGTTAAGATCTCTTCCCCCTTTAGCATGGGATCTTTAATATTTTTAGAAGCTTTGTGTTTGTAGACATAAGGTATGTTGAAACAGTTTAATTCATATTTGAATCAATGGTTGGTGTATCCTTAGATTTTTTTAGTCTTATAATAATATAATGTTGCAACATTTACAAATGTTTCCATGCAATATGTGTTGGCCCCTTCACTCCTTCACCCTACGTGTAATAAAAGATAAAAAGATAAAATTACATAAGCATTATCATGTGATGTTCTAGCACATCTCTAAATCATTGTTAGCATGATTAAAAATAGTATTATATTTAATGTTTTTAAAACATGTATATCCATAAATACTGAAGAAAAACAACAAAAAATAAGGATATGGATATTTAATAAATGTGGTAGGAAAGCCTTATTTTTAGATTAGCTTGAACATACCAATTCTTATGAGTGGCTCAAGTCACCTTCAACTTTAGTTTATGTAAGGCCAAGGGGGTTGTTACCTAGGGTATTTATAATGGTATAATTGAAGAGAAATAAACCATTAGACTCAAGGTCCCTACAAAACTATACCCAAAATTATATGAACCCCAATATTTATCACTAAGTTCATTTCATCATTGACTACATACAAGTTTAGAATGCCATCAATAAGAAGATAATAATTCACTCTTATCATCTATCAAAATATAATAATTATATTATTCTCTAGCAAATGAATCTATTTAACATTACATACATATGATTAAGAGGGAGAATATAGAAATGCAGTCCTACAATAATATATCATTTTTAAGATAGCACAAGATATGACACAATTTGTAATATTGAATCATACAAGTATTGTGAAACCTAAACTATTTCTACAATGAACAAAAGATTTTACTATAGTAAAAGGTGTTTATACCTTCACTAATCAAACTAGTATCTATTGCATTGATCAATAGTGTCTCGACTTGCAAAGATGATGAGAACATGTGTAAAAATTGGTAAATGAAATAAAAATTATACATACAAAACCCTAAAAGATAAGGAAACTTACAAATGTGCATACTTTGTTATCCCTTATAGATCAATAATATGTCACATGAAACAAAACAAGTCCATTACAAAAGAGTTTGCAATGCTTTAAAATTTCAATCATGTATTAATCAAGTCTTATTATAATTATACTAGCAAAAATGGCAAGTGAAAGACAACAGATAGGTTTAAAGCCTATTTCAATATATTATAATATGTCATAGATATAAATTTATAGATAAAACCTTACTAAACTACCCTTTCCCCTAATTTACAAACATGCTTAATTATTTATAAAGTTGAAAATTAATCACTGGATACAAAAAACTTACATAAGATACCTACATAAGATGCATATATATATATATTTGGGAAATAATACTTTTCACCCATGTATATTGCATTATATTCACATAGTCATACACTTGAATCCATTCCTCTTACATAAACAAACATATACTTGTTTACGCAAACCATACCTTTGAGCTCCACACATATTGAGAGAAATTGGAAAGTCTTTCCCTATCTAGTCATGTCTTTTTGAGACCATTAATGGTGTCTTGGGTCATGTAGGAAGGAGAGTAGATTTTTCTATTTAAATGGTTAATTTTAAGGAAAGAACATGCCAAAGGGGAAGAGAGCATAAAACATCCAAAAATTCTAAAATGACATGCTAATATGGGAAACTTTGAAATCATGAAATGGAGGCAAATGAGAAAAGGGGAATTGGAAGAATGCCATGCCAAGAAGGGGAAATCTTAAATGGAACATCAATATGGGAACATATAAAATCCTAAAATGGAAGGAAATGGGAAAAGGGGACTTGGAGGGAAATGAGAAAGGGGACTTAGAAGGAGTGTCATGCTAGGAAGGAAAACTCTGAAATGGCATGTTAGCATTGGAAACTCCAAAATTTAAAAATGGAAATAAATGAGAAAATTGTTAGGGTTAGAAATGGTAGATATCTAACAATTAAATGTAGATTTAATTAATAAATAGAGAAACTAAAACACACATAGAATAAATCTTAACACAGAGAATTTAACGTGGTTCACCCAATCTGGGCTACATCCACCAAACCACAGCCATCCAATACTTTTATTATATAGTAAAACCCTATTACAATCTTGCGAATACTCGAATTTTTCATCATACAGTAATACCCATCCGAACCCCTTTTTAACAAGCTTAGAAGCTTCCAGATTTTAGGGTTCTACAAAATCGGATTTTTCCTTTTTCATTGATTTTTTCCTTTTTCGGTGATCATGCGAAAAAAAGTAGGAAATTTTTTTTTCGGGGGTTGCCCCAAACCCCCACTTTTTGGGGGTTGCCACCCCCAAACCCCTGCCTAGGGCCCGGCCTGGCCCCGAACCCCGACAAGGACAGGGGGCCCGGGTGTACAGTATACCATGGGTTATATAGTATAGCATGATCAGTCACCACATACCAACAAAAAAGAGACCTTGAAAGAATGGAATGCAAAGAAGGGAAACCTTTAAATGACTTGCCAAGATGGAAAAATATGAAATCCTAAAATGGAGGGAAATTGAAAAAAAGGGACTTTGAAGGAATGACATATTGGGAAGGGAAAATTTGAAATGGTGTGCTAGGTTTAGAAATTTTAAAATATTGAATGGAGAGAAATGATAAAAGGGGAATTTGAAGGAATGTGATGCTAAGAAGGGAAACTCTAAATGGCATGCTAGGATAATAAATTCCAAAATATCAAAATGGAAGGAAATGAGAAAAGAGGACTTAGAGGGAAATGAGGAAAGGAAACTTAGAATGAATAACAAGTCAAGAAGGGAAACTTTGAAATGACATGCTAAGATGAGAAAATCCAAAATCCTAAAATGGAGGGAAACCTATTGTGATACTTCTCAACATGCCCCTAAAATTCAAAAATTTAGGGACCCTTTTGCTTTACGTTTTATTTTATTACATTATCTTTCCCCAAAAGTGATTTGTTGAGGCCAAAACTATTTGAAAAGCCTCTAAGGTCATTTTATTTTATTTTTTATAAAGTTAATTAACTACAACTTTATGAAGTGCAATACTTTCATATTCCCCATAGTTAATTCATCTACCAAGTTATAGGTTGCAATGATTTCCCAAAGTCTAAAATCAAAAAACTCGTAAACCAAGAAGTTGATCCATTTCACTATTTTTCATTTCTTGACCTATCAACCAATCCAAATATTTGGCAATCTCATGCTCTTCTTGATTTTGAGAGTTTCAAAGATATTTTCCTATATTTTCCTTAATTTTGTATCATTTATATTCTAGATAAATCTATGGTTACTTGCAATTCCATGAATCCAATGTTTCTTCATCAAAATTAGTCTTTTGTTCCAATTTCTAGTTCAAATTTGTAATTTTATTATTTTATATTTTTTTAGAGTTTAATTATGAGAAAAACCTTCACAAATTTTGAGGTTTGGCCTTTTGGGGAGCTTGTGCCCTTCTTTTTGGGTACTTAAAAAAATTAGTGTAAGAGCCAAATTTTAATTAGAAATCCTTTGGAAACATTAAAAATCAACAATGGTGTTTAACATATTAGCTAAGACTTAGAAATTATCGACCTATCATATTTATTTTTTAGTTTGTAAAACTTGATAAATTCTAGTTGGAACCAAGAACTGATGTGAAAGAGGAGGGAGATGAATAATTAGTCAATTTTATAAGTATATGCAAGATGAAAAACAAACTTAGACAGTTTTCAAGTGTTGCAAGTAGTGGGCCAATGTTGAGTGCTAAGATGCAAGTGTTATAGAAAGAAAATAGGTGCCACGAACTGGTGGAAAAATACTTTAATTTTATAATTTTTGCAAGGCACTATCTAGGATCATGAGTCAATATGCAATCATGAAGTTGAAACATCAGGCATACCAACTGAATTTACATTTTGCAAGTTAGTGTAAGTTGCAATTTAGGCCCGAACTCTAGCTTGTAGTGTTGCAAGTTTGAGTAGTTGGTGTTGTCATTGATGTCAATAGATCTATGTTGTTGCATTGATGAGTTTTTGGTGATGCTTTGATTAGTTGTGTTATGAACTGTCATTAGTAAGTGTTAGTAGTGTCAACCTCTAGTGTTTCTTTGATAAGTTTTTGTTTATAGGCATTATTTAGTTGAGTTGTTGTGTTATAGTTGGTTTGGTGATGATGAGGAAGTGGTGAAGATGATGAGAATGTGTTTCTAGTGCTTGGTTTCCAAGTGATTTTGATAAAATTTGAATAAAAGAGGAAATAGTGTGTTCTAGAGGTATTTTGGCATACAAAATGGTGTTCTAGTTTTGCTCTGCATTTCTTTTGTTTTCAATATTTGCTTGTGTGGTTCAAATATGATGATCAAAGGTGTTATATCCAAAGTTTCTTGGTTTGGATTGTTGTGTAGAGAAATTTATGTTCACTAGTGTGTGAAATGTGTATTGCAATAGTGTTCAGGAGAAATAGTTTTTCTCCACATTTCTCCACAATTTGGTTTCTAGTCATACAGTTCTGGAAACATGCTAATAAGATTCATATCTATCTTCAGTGGAAGTTGCTCATGGTTTTGTGCTTCACAAGTTGATTTATTGAGTTATAGTGTATGGAAGATTATTTGAGTGTACTAGGTGTGTACATTATTAAGGAGAAAATTGTTTCAAAGGAATTTGTTGGATTTTAGGGTGTTTGTGGAATATTCCAGATTGTGTTCAAGTGATGTTTTTTGTATGCAATTTGTCTTAAGATCAAAGGAAGTGTGTATTTAATTGTTTAATGGTGTTTACACGGGTTTGACTGACCTTAGGAGTTTACACTAATTGTGGATTTGCTTCGATGATTGTAGAATTGTGGTGATGATTGTAGGATCATGGGATGACATGTGTGAGTGGATTTAGGTCTAAGTTAAGGTGTGATGTGGTCCACCTTCATTCCTTTCCACTGTCAGAATTCTTTGGTGCTGATCTAATTTGAATTTTCATGGTTGAGGTGCATAACTAACTTTGGAGAATGTTTTCAAGGTTGAAGAAGGTATAACTAAGTGTTGTGTGGATAGAGGATTTGAGAGTAGTGAGTGTGATGTGAATTGTAAAGGTGTGAAGTACGAATTTGTGAAATGCAATATGAGCTTTAATGAGTTAGACTACTGGAAGTAGTGAGTAGAAGGTGTCTACAATCTTCAAAAAGGTTGTGGATGGGTCAAGCAAGCTAAGATGTAGAATCTAAAGATCATATTTGAGAACATGCAGATTTCAAAAGACGAAAACATTACAAGCTACATGCATAAGGTGGATGAGACTGTCAACTACATTACAAATATGAAAATAGGGGATTTTGGGCCTTTCGGACTCAATTGTGAGGTTCATTTTTCCCCAATGTGCACCCAAAAAAAGCTCAATCTCAAATCAACCTCATATTTGAGAAGGGGTTTTTTAATTCTAAAGCTCTAATACTATGTTAGAGTCGCTCAAGGACTCAAGCCTCCAAGATCACCTGCAAAAACCAAAAACAACATTCTATAAGAGAGAAAAGAAAGAACATGAAATTGCAATAATGGATGCAAGATATGGTGTGTATGCAATATTCAAGATTGCAATGATATATTAGATTGACTCAACTAAACTTAATTGTTAATGATGTACAAATAATGTCTTGCTTATAAAGGCAAAGTGTGAGATAAGATTAGACAAGATATTGACATGTGTCTTAATCTTGTTTAATGAGACAACTACCTCAACAAATATTAAATAACATAGGATAAAAGCATTTAATGCCTAAAGATAAGATACTATCTAGTGACAACTAACACTATCTAGAAAGATTCCCTCCTAGGACCTAAGTGGACTTAACATTTAAATAGGACCCAAATAGGTAAAACACCTATTTACACCAACATGAATGACATGCCAAGAAGGGAAACTCTAATATGATATGCCAAAGTGAGAAAGTCTAAAATCCCAACCAAGCATTGAAAATGACCAAAAAACCTCACTTATAATTCATCAAAACCTAGGTTCATGAAAAATTAACAAAGGGGGCCAAAACACAATAAACCAAAAAAGTATAGGAAAAGGAAAAGATTCAAAATATTCTTGCATTTAGGGTTTAGTAGATTCTAATAGGAAGGCGAAGGCAATTAAGAGGACACAAGACCTAGAATTTTTTTACTATTGGGGAAGGTGCCAACAATGCCATTAGTCAACAATGATATAGGTTGGTAGTATTTGGTGGGACCCTTTTTCACACCATTGAGTCATAAGATAATGCAATAAAGAGGAGAATTATGTGCTCTAAAAAATATGGTTCCTAGATACACCTCTAAATTTTTTATATATTAAAAAATCCATTTCACTACACCTTTGGCAAGCAATGGTAGCTATTGGTCTCAACTACACTTATAACCTTCCATAATGGTTACATGTCTAATGAATTGTTCACCTTCAAAGTTTTATTTGTTTTTAAAAACAATAGTCTTGTGCCTTTGGCTAGTGCATCCACATCAATTTGGTGGGTCACATATTTTTAAAGTATTTTCTTCCCATGCATAATTATGAGTTTCCATTTTATGCACCAAAAAAATTAGCTATTAGTTTTCCAATTACAAGTAGAGCCATAAATGATAACAACCAAACTTTAAAATGCATTCAAAGTGTTATTTCTCCCACTTTGATTCTAAATCATTCCCCCATGTGGGTGGTGGCAATCATTTTACATGCAACGTTATGAACACTCCACTATGTATGTATTGTGACATTTATTGCTCATGTTCTAACTTTTCTTAGGTATTTTCGGTTTTTATATAAATAAGTACAAAGTGATAACAAATATGTATAATGTACTAGGAATTATCATAATAAATAGCTCTATAGACTTAATATTTTCTCATGTATTTTTTATAATTTTAATAATATTTATGTTCTAGCTTTGACATAAGTATTCATATATTTCTAACTATACACTATCATTTGACTAATACACAAAGTCGTGATCAAATTTATCCTTCTAATTGTCATATTACACCCTTTTTGTTATATTGTGGATACCTCCACTAATAGTTATTGTGTGATTATTGTAGTTAGGAAATGTTCATCTTATTTGGTGAATTATTCATGATAATTCACTTAGATTAGTTTTAGTTTTAATATTTTCTTGAGCTCTCTCTTCTCATTACCCCCATAACTAATTTTGATAGTTTATCAAAATTATTATAGATTCAACTTCTAAAATCTTAGAGGTTATCCTACAATCCATTTCCCAAATTTATAGACTTCGCATGCTTGATGTTCAAAGGAGCATAGGTATTTACAAGAGTGTAAATTAAGACATCAATAATGTTTGGTATGCTTAATTAGATCTAAAGAATAAAAATTACCTAATTATTATTTTATTATATGAGAAAGAGGCCCATTACTAGATTTATCAAAGCTACCAATCTATGGATTATAGTCCAAACTCTAGTTATCAATTCTAGAAGGAGAGTAACTTATCAAATTCCATTTTTATTGCATTCAACTAACATGGAGCGTGTGTTATATCTCAAATATTTTACACCTAGAAGTTTTAGTGATGATTCAATCACTCAAAGGAAAACCTTTACTTATAGTATATAAATTAGTGAAGTGAGAAAATAATAATCTAATAGAAATAGGAAGGTTTCCTCTAGACCGCCCTTACCTATGTTTCTAGAATTCTCACTCTTGGTAGGAGTTAATCCTACAATCATGAATCCTCCTATTCCAAGCACTTCTCTAGCTCTTTAATCCATATGTATTTACACATACAATTTGTTCTCCACTTCTCAAATGACTTGAAAGAGATATGAAATTAAAAATATACTAAAAAAAATTCAAATGACATCATAAAATTGAAAAGGAAATAGATTTCATGTCCAAAATAATCTTAGCAAAATAACCGAGGTCCCAAACCTTTGTATCAATTTAATAGATACCAAAATTGGTGTCATTATTGAAACCAAGGCTAAGTTCAAAATCAACCTTGCATGCAACCATACAATTAGCTTGTCCCTATATACATGCCATTATAAAGAAATCTATTTAACCTTATAAAAGACATTATCCCAAGTCAAAAAGAAATGTGGAAGATACTAACATAAAATGCTTCCCTTGTAATGATACTCATACTTATGACACTTGTCCAAGGGGAAATCTATAATAGAGAATTGATGCATATAGAAAAGTTACTACTGCAAAAGGATTTCCATCATAAAAATCTCCACTCTAGTCTCTACGAGTACCAAATGTTTTTTATACCACCAAAATGCATGAAATGTCTTTATAAAAAGAAGAGGAAATTTTCTTAAAATGTGCATTATCTTTTTGGATGGTAGAGTGTTTTATAATGTTGCTTCTACTTTTTGAGACCCTCTAATGTAATTTGAGGGTTTAGAAAGATTGAAAAGGAGAATAATATAGGAGTAGAACTAAAGAGCACAACCTAATCTAGTGACTCAAAAGATGAATACTCATATGAATCACAATGTTCTTATAATATAGAGCTAGATTATTTCTATTACAAATAGGCAAACAAAAGTATCTAGAAACATTTTCCATCAAGGGTAACTAATTTATTGGTTGAAAGAAAAATATATCAAATCAACTTGTCCAACCTAACAAGAGTGCAACCTTTTAGAAAATTCAATGTAGTAGAGTAGTTGAAAAGGACTATTGTAAATGTCTCTTTATGAGATGTTATATATATCAATAAGTAAAGAAATCTACTTTAGAAATATGTAAATATGCATGAGAAGATATCTAAAGAAACAAGAGACGCATTTGCGTCAGGTTCTGTCCATTGTGGGGTGTGCTTGGTTGTTTTAATCATTTAGTTAATAGAAGTAGCTAGGGGTGTAATGTAATTGTTTGTTGTTGTATAATGTTATTATTATAGTTGATTAATGTTGTAAAAATTAAGGGCGGGGGCCCTAGCTCGGTTGGCTAAGTATTTCCTGTTGCAGGTGGCTGGTCACGAGTTCTAGTCTCCCCCGTCCTGTGGTACTGGAGGGCGTGTCATGCTAGGGCCGCCGGTCACGTTAAAAATTTTACCAGGCACGCTGTAGTTTATAGGGGGCCGTGCTATACAAACCCGATTTCTGCAGCCTAAAAAAAATGTTGTAAAAATTAAAAAATATTAGTGTGGGGTATGCTTGTTGTTTTAAACATTTAGTTAATATAAGCATTAGGGGTGTAATGTGATTGTTTGTTGTTGTATAATGTCATTATTAAAGTTGATTAATGTTGCAAAAATAAAAATAAAAAATTCATATGGGTGTGCTTGGTTATTTTAAACATTTAGTTAATATAAGCAGTTAGGGGTGTAATATGATTGTTTGTAGTTGTATAATGTTATTATTATAATTAATTAATATTGTAATAAAAAAAATTCAATTATACAAATATATATTATTATAATAACTCCATATATATATATATTTATTCTTATTCTTTTGATAATGTGATATTTATGTAATTTTTGTCTTGTTAAATTATATTATTACATGTATATTTTTTAAGTAGATTTTATTGAAATATTAATTGTAGATAGATAAATTTTACTTTGATATTTATTATTGATAGATAAACTTTATTGTGATATTTAATACATATTGGTAAACAAATATAAAATATGCATTGAGTGTACTCACATTTATTTAATAAGCTTTGAAAATATTACCAATTATTAAATAAAATATGCAAAATACTACCTCTAAGTCAACAATGTAATTGTATGATGATGTATGTAATAGTGCTCATGCCATTCAAGTCATTAATAGGTTTGAAATTTGATTCAATGAATTAAATGCATTGCATTGCACACAATTTAGAAAGAAAAAAAATCCTAATTTTTGCACTCACTGTTGACAACATGAACCGATAAAAATAAAGATAAAGGATATTTTACCAATTTTAAAAATAGACAATATAAAATTGTTGGTCAAGTTTTTAATTCTATATGTTCATTGGTTGAACTGTCACTATAGTTAAAAATTTGCATGCAATAGATGCATTAGTATTCTGCCTTGGGCAGAACTAATAATTCAAGCTACTCATGTTGAAAAGAATATATCTGATCAACCTAAGTAGCCCTCATGAATTAGCCTACTACATCCCATAATGTTGGTGTAGAGGTAAGTAAGAATAAGCCTATACTATTTTACTTCTATAATGATTGAACTTTTTTTTTTTTTTACATAATTCAATGATTGAATCTAGTGCAAGCACTATAGGCATGTCTAACAATAATTTGGATGTATTAGGGTTGATAAATATAATTGGATGGTAAAAGAGTCTAAACCACAAGGGTAATTAAGTGAAGTCCTCTTACTTTGTGTACTTTCCCTTAATGTCATTGTGATTGATAATTCACTTGTCTTTGGTATTTTTTTGTTAAGAGATTTCACAACTAATAAAGGATGGTATTTTTCCCTAGATTGATCACATTTAGTCTTTAAGAATAAACATAGCTCAAAAATGAAAATTCTCTCAAAAAAACATATTTCTAAAGAACATGTCACACATGAATTATTAGTCCACTTTGAGCCCGCTCATACCATGCTATCCAAATAAGAAAATTTAAATCTTGAACTCACAAAAGATGAAGAAAATCATCGCTCATACCTGATAGATAAGATGAATGCCTATATAGTGAAATATTCAAAATGGGATCAATATGGTAATTATGATTCCACTTGTCTAGAAACTTATATTATAAATGATGAATATTAAAAAATTCCTAAAATAAATGTGCCAAAAGGTTTGAACTCACAACCAAAGAAAGATACCTCAAAGTTATGAAAAATATACTTTGATATTGCCAAATGTAGTAATGGTTTAGGGGCTAGTTTTTTTCTTGATTACACAAATTGGGAATACAAATTTGTATCCTTTGCGACTTTAATTTGGCTGTAACAATAATGAAGTTGAAGATAATTCACTTTTACATGGACTCATTCTTGTAGAAAGATGTATTACACAACTTAAAGTGTTTGAAGAATCCAAACTAGTTATTAATCAACTAAAAGAGTCCTTGAATACTAAGAATGTTAAAATGGGATCTTATTCAAACAAAATATGAGACCTCCTTGAGATATTTGAGGCTCTAAATTTCTAGCTAATACCTAGGGAATAAATGTTGAGGTGAACTTCATGACTATTGTTGGCTCTTAGTTTGACATAGTTAGAGATCTCTATATAATAATGATCACATAAACTTGATCATTTGGCCTATAATTCTTCCTCATGCTCATGGAGCTAATCTAGGGCATAGAAACAATCAAATCAAGTGGATGCCAAAATGTGTAAGAATAGGTTCATGCATTGATGTAATGAACTCATAATTTGGAGAATATACTGGAATATATGTAGATAAGATGGGAGATAAGTACTCAAGAATGTGTGTAAATAGATGGATAAAAACATGGGAAGAAGATTTATCAATATATAAATGTATCAAACCATTCTCCCATAATAAACATAAAACTAAATAAAAAATGACATAAATATACAACTTTCACCATTACAAATATTTAACTTAATATATAAATTATGTATCACTTATTTTCTTTCACTTTAGAACTTTCTCTTCTAAAATTCATCTTTCCTTTGTATTTAAAATAGTATCTGTTTCAAAGAGTGACTTATCTAATTGTTTGTCCAATTACATCATTCGTTTGAACATGAAATCTGATTATCCTGATAACAGTTAAGTCTGATGAAAATTAGATGAACAGTTTTTATCAATAAGCTTTTTAACTGGGGCTGTCGTTTTATTATTTGAAACACTACAACTGCTCTGAAAAGATCTGTACATACCTAGCTTCATAGGCCTAAATTTTATTTTTAATGATTAGTTGCCTTCTCAGACAAATTGCTGAATTGGTTTCAAAATACAATTATAAGCTAAATTCCATGGTTTCTATCAAGCAATCCGTCCATAATTACCTTCTTTCTGTACTCTTTTGATTGAAGAACCATATTTTCATAGTTATTACTAGATGTATCATGGCTTCCATCAGTTCTGAGCTTGGGAACCACATATAACAAAGCAGATGTGAGGCAGATTGCACAGAACCTGCCATAGACAACCAAAAAGAAGAGAAGTATGATCATCAGAGTGGCACCCACGGTGACATCACTTTCCCCATTTGCTGCCCTCCTGGAAAAACTCTCTGACTGCTGTAATCTGATGGACTTCCTTTGCTGACCTTCCCTGGACACAGTACTTCTAAATTTCTGGTTATTATTATTGTTTTTCATATCCTTCTGTTGGGTATTCAAGTCCTGGCCCCTGCTGCTGTTTTTAGGAGCAGAAAACACAGTAACCTGAGCAAGAGTGTTGTAAAGCAGAGGCCCTCCTTGCTCTGGAGATGCCTCATGTGGTTCAAATTGATCACAACCCACTGGTTGTATAAGCTCTTCTGTCCTTAAAAACTCAGAGAAATAGAAGATCCCTGTGTCTATGAAGCTTTTCATGCACATAACACCACACAACCAAAGCTTCTGCAGAGATCCAGCCACCATGATAACTACCATGGCTGTTGCAAGCACTGCAGGATTTCCAACCAAAATGGCACTCACAGTGAGCACTCCAAAGGCAGTTGTTTTCAGATATCCAGACCACCATGGCAGCCCCAGCATGCTCACAGACACACTCTCTTGCCTGCTAACAGACCCATTTACACCATTCTCATGCCCTTCATCATCCTTCACATCATCATTCCTATACTCATTTGGTTCACCATTATATTTCTCCTCGTTTTGAGGGTCTTGTTTTGTTCTTATAAGTGCCAGGCTGGAATGCCCACCATCATTACCATCATGCCCATTTTTTAGCACAACAGGCACCCATCCTTTGCTGGTATGAGCAAACCTCACCATGGCCTCTGGGATTCCTGTTTCCCTGGCAACATACTCTCTTTTTGCAGAAAGCTCTGCATTCAAGCTGTCAAATTTATCAAGGCCCACAGTGGAAAAAGGATTAAAATAAGGTTTTTTCCCCATAATATTGCTTCTTCTGCTGGGACTTAGCAGCCCTGGAAGAGACGGATTCTATCTTCTGCTCCCTTCATCAATATTCTCCTACACAAAAGATCTCTTCTATGTTCCATACCCACTGAATATATCTCTTTTATGGTGCATATACCTACCAAATCTATCATGTTCTCGTTCCTATACAAAAGTCAATTCTCAACAGCTTTCACAGGCGGCCATTCTTTTCTCCTGTGCTGATTTTTTTACCTGTTCTACAGAAATTAGATGGTCAATGCAACCAATGACGTGAGGAGTTAGGTTTGACGGTGTGCATTTCAAGAAAAAAAAATCTGCGGTTTCTAGAAAAGTTGGACAATAAGCTAATGACTTTTTACAATTGGTTAATGTTCAAGTAATAATCAAAACCTAGCCAAAGAGGTGATCAATGCCTCGAAAACGGTTGTATATGTTAATCCTTACCTAACTTGCAGTTGCACCTTAGAGTGCAACGGGTATGCCGAATAAGTGTGAAAGGTCAATTAGGATAAATTTTGGTATATTTTTTTTCATATATTTATGCATGCAAGACATTTAGTAAATGTTGTTGTTTGTGTAACAAAAGTTTCAATAGAGAAGTGATACTTTCAAATCAATTATGCATACATGATTGAAATAAAACCTTTAAATCAGGAAGATAATTAAGCTCCATTACCAACAGGTTCGTGTTATGTTTGCAATAAGGAGAGGGAGAGAAAGAAAGAGGGAGAGATAGATGGGGAAGAGCAAGATAGAGATGTTGAGAAAATGTGTCTCAACCTTGCAATTACATAAGGTATTGTTGATACATAAGGTACTATTTAGCCAACGACGATGGGGTGGGGCATGAGGAAAGGGCGTGGAGGGGATCCCCCCCATGAGGGGTCCAGAGGGATCATCCCCCCGACTGGGGTTTCGGGGGCTCGGGGGCAACTCCCCCGGAGGCAAAATTTTATATGCTTAATATGGACCGTTCATCATTATGTCTCATATTTGACGGTCGATATTTTATTAGCTTAACTTGCCCTAGAAGACAATCCTATTTTATGAGGGCATTGTATTGCAACTATGTATTGTGATGTATTCTGAGAGTTTGATAGCAGTTGTGTTGCCTCTGGATCCCTGTGTGGTGATGCTCTTGAGAGAAGCTTGCTCCGCAAGTATATTGTAATCTTTTTTATTGTTGAATAATATATTGGGTAGCTTTTGGAGTGTGGGGTTTTTCTCCCAAAAGGGTTTTCCCCACATAAATCTTTGTATTTTGGTATGCATGATATTTGTGTTTATTTCCATTTAAGTTTCTATAATTGTTAAAGATCTATAAAAGTTTGCATTATTCTCCTCTCAAGGTCAGTGTAGGAAGTTGTTTTGCTACCTTAGCTTCCTTACAAGAGAGAGGGGTAAGGAGATAGAGATAGAGAGGAAGATGGAGATGGAGGTGGGGATGGAGATGGAGGAGGGATATGGAGAGGGAGAGATAAAGAGAGAAGGAGAGGGATAGATACATATGGAAGATATATATATATATAGAGGCAAGAGAGAAAAAGATAGAGATAGAGAGGCCAAAAGAGATAAGAAGAGGGAGAGGGAGAGAGATGGATGGATAGAGAGAGGGAATGATGTCTAGAGATAAAGGGGGAGAGAGGAAAATAGAGGTAAAGATGAAGATAGAGCAAGAGAGGAAGAGGGAGACAAATAGATAGAGAGATATAGGCAGAGGGAGGGATAAAGACAATGATAGAGAGGGAAAGATAGAGAGGATGAGATAGAGAGAGAGGGAGATATAGAGAGATGTAGATAGTGAGATAGAGTGATAGAGAGAGAAAGATATAAGGAGATATAGAGAGAGGGGGAGAGAGACAAAGAGACAAATAAAGAGAATTAAAGATAGATAAATACATATGGAGAGGAGAGAGAAATAGGGGTAGATATAGAGAGGGAGAGATATATGGGAAGAGAAAGATAAAGATATATAGGAAGAGAAAGGGAGAGAGAGGTAGGGATAGAGAGATAGATAGGGGGATAGGGAGGGATGGAGAGGTGGGGAGAGATAGAGAGAGGGGGGGATAGAGAGAGGGGGGGAGAGAAAGGGAGAGAGATAGGTAGAGGGAGAGATATCTAGAATAGGGGAGAGAGAAGAAGAAATATAGAGAGATATAGATAATCATGAAGGTAAGCAAGCTCCATTACCAACAAGCTCATGCTATGTTTGCAATAGGGAGAGAGGGAGAGGTAGGGATAGAAAGAGGGAGAGATATAGGGGGAAATATCAAGAGAGAGAGGGGGTAAGGAGATAGAGATAGGAGATATATATAGAGTGGAAGATAAAGATAGAGATGGAGATGGAGGAGAGGGATATGGAGAGGAGAGGGAGAGATATAGGGGTAGAGAGAGATGGAGAGATAGAAGAATAAATATGGAGAGAGAGAGGGGGGAGATAGAGAGAGTAAGAGAGATGGAGGGAGAGATGGAGTGAATAAGAGAGTGATAGATAAAGATGATGAGATATAGGTAGAGATGAAGAGGGAGATAGAAAGGAATAGAGGGAAAGAGAGATTGTTGAGGCAATAGAGACAAGTAATAGAGAGGGAGAGAGAGGATGAAGAGATAGAGAGATAAAAATAGAGATAGGGAGGGAGTAACAGGGAGTGTGTCCCTCCCTCTTATTCTCTCTTATTTCTACTTTCTCTTCATCTCCGCCTCTCAATTTCTAGATAAAAAATATATTAGATAATATTCGTTCCATATTATATTATCTTTATTCCATATTATATTATATTTAAGATAATTAATATAATTAAAATAGATTTTTATTTTTTTTAATAAAAAGAGGGTAAAAACTTTATTGAATCAGAACATCATTACAAAGTCAGAAGAAAGAAGCCACAAGGGGCCCAACAAAACAAGAATTAATTCACACCCAGAAAACATCTCATATCCTCAGTAACCCACTCCTCAAGAACAGGGGCCATGTCATTAGGAAGATTTCCCTAACCATCCACATACCAAAAATTAGTCCTCTCCATTGCCCATCTAGTTAGTCCATCAACCACCCTATTCCACTCTCATAGAATATGGTAGAAAACAATGAACTCCAGAGAAGAGCACATAGAAATAATCTGCTTGACAACCACAACAAGTTGCCAATTCATATCCTCCAACTGTCGCTTATGCAACATATCAATAACCACCTGAGAATCAGACTCACAAACAATCCGCCACCACCCAAGGCCATCCACACGTTCAATTGCCATAAGGATAACACTAGCCTCCATAAGATTATTGGTATGCAAACCATAATACATAGAAAAGAAAAACACCACCACTCCCAAGTTGTCTCTACCAATACCACCAACTCCAACATTCCCAGGATTACCCCTAGATGACCCATTAGTATTAATTTTTAGCTCCCCTAGAGCAGGCGGACACCAGAAGCCATCACGAGCCACCCTCTCATGCCCATTCCTATGATGCACACTGCCCAAATTTCTCCTATCCCTAGCAACAAGACCCAGGGAATTAACAACACCCAAGTCCCCAGGATCAACTGGCACAGACAAATCACACTTAGCAGACAAAGTCTCCTGCAGAGCCCCAAGAATCCGCCTCCAAAGTTGCTCCAAGATCAAATTTTTATCCAAGAAAATCCGTATGTTGTGCTCCAACCAAACATGCCAAACAATCAAATTAGGGCCAATGTTCCAAGCAATTTTAAGAAAAGAGGTTTTGGCAGGAGATGATCCCTGTCTCCTCCAAAAATCATCCAAGGCAGAGACATGGCAACATGGTAAGCTCCAGAGATTCCACCAATGATGCCAGATATCCTTAGCAAAGGAACACTGAAAAAAGAGATGTGAGAGGCATTCTTCATGCTGATCACACAAAACACACATGGAAGGGCCCTAGAACCCCTGTTTCCAAAGATTGTCCCAAGTAAGACACTTACCTTGGACAACAAGCCAAGAGAAAAAATTACACTTAGGCCAAGCAAATTTATTCCAAACATGCTTCCACCAAGGAACCTTAGAGCTCCCAAAGACGTGTTTATCCAAAACCTGATAACCAGAGGCAACCGAAAATTTACCATGAAAATCAGGACCCCAAGCAAGCACATCTCTCCCAAGAAGAGAGTTGCAGGCGCGGTCCGAAAGAATCATAGCAAGCACTTGATGATCCTCCAAGACCCCCCCAAGAGGCCAATCCTGAGGGTCCTTCCACCTGGACATAGTAATCTAACTCAAAGAATGTTGAGATTTGAAGTCAGCCACATGACACCAACCCGCCTCCTCAAAAATCTGGCACAAGTCCTGAAGGTGGGGATGAGAAGACAAAATAGGGGGATGTCCATCCCAAGAGTCGTGCTAGAAGAGAGCATCCCAACCCCCATTACAAATCCAAAAAAGGCCTTGTTTCACAAGCTTGGCACCCTGTTTGAGGGTACTCCAGATCATAGAACCTTTCCCCTCTAGACTAAATCTTACAACCTCCATGCTTTCCACTGCACCCAAATATTTGAGGGTAAGAATTTTTGCCCACCACATATGTTGTTGTGAACACCAACGCTAATACAGCTTAGCAGCCAAGGCCTACCCATTCAAATTAGTCCGTCGTAGACCAAGACCCCCTTCCTACTTCGGCCTACAGACAACATCCCATTTCACCAAGCTCCACTTTCTATGAAGAAGGTTGCCAGACCACAGGAACTAACGAGACAGTCTCTCAAAATCTTGAATAAAACTTGATGGAGCAGAAAGAACAAAGCACTTATAAAGAGGGAGAGCTTGGTTCACGGACTTTAGAAGAGTCACTCTTCCAGCTAAAGGAAGCCACCTGTAAGTCCAATGGCTGACCAATCTTTGAAACTTGTCAATAGTCTCTTGCCAAAACCTTTTAGGGAGAGAATGAATGGCAAGAGGGATTCCAAGATAGAGAAAAGGAAGTGAACTGATATGGAAACGAAGAATACCTGCTAATCTCCTTTGGATACCCTTAGGAGTATGAAAGAAGTAAATGAGAGACTTCCCCTCATTAATGCGCTGCCCAGAGGCCGCCAAGTAGCTGTCCAAAACACTACGCTAGTTCAAAGCCTCCTCAACCCTTACCCTACCCATCAAGGTAGTATCATCAACAAACTAAAGATGAGATTGAGGGGGAAGATCATTTCCCCAATTCCAACCCTGAATCAAGCCACTAGCTACCTGAGCACGAATAAGCCTTCCCAATCCTTCTGCAAGTAGGATGAATAAGTAGGGTGACAAAGGATATCCTTGTCTGAGGCCTCTAGAAGCACCAAACAACTCAGTGGGATCACCATTAAGAAGCACTGAGAAGGAGGAAGAAGTAACACAACTCCTAACCCATTCAATCCAATCACTAGCAAAGCCAAAAGCTCCAAGAATCTTAAATAGAAAGCTCCATTTAACGTGATCATATGATTTTGCCATGTCTAGCTTGATAAACATAGATTTTTCTTTTGAGGATTCCATAGAATGGATGGTCTCAGCAGCAATCACAACACCATCCATGATTTGTCTGCCAGCAACAAAACCCCCTGCTCCTCGGAGATTAACTCACCAAGCCAAGGTTTTAGCCTTTCAGCAATCAACTTAGTAATAATCTTATAAACAACATTACATAATGCAATAGGCTGAAAAAGATCCAAAGAATTATCCCCCTCCTTCTTTGGAATGAGAGCTAAAAAATTTGCATTCAGAGACTTCAACATTTGTTTATTCATGAAAGATTCCTTAACAACCTCTAAGAGGTCCAACTTAACCACCTCCCAAAACTCCTAAAAGAATTCAATAGGGAATCCATCAGGCCCCGGTGCTTTACCTTTCTTCATCTGGAACACAACGTTCTCAAGTTCCAACAAGGTAATAGGAGAAAGCAATGATTCATTCATTTTATTAGACACCAGCTGTGGGATACAATTCAAAATCCTTGTTTCAGCCTCCTCAGCTGGAGGCGAATCCTCAGAAAATAATGAAGAGAAATACCAAATACATTCCGTAGAGATAGAAGCAGAAGAGGACAAAATTTCCCCATCAGACAACACAAGAGAAGAAATAACATTACCTTGCCTTCGGTCTTTAACTGAGTTGTGAAAAAAAGAAGTATTCCTATCACCAACTTGAAGCCATTCAATACAAGACTTTTGTTTCCAAAAAAAATTCTTCTCTTAACTCCCATTCCTCTACCTTTTTTGTTGCAGCAATCTCTAACAAACTCAACTCTTCCGTTAGGCCTTGATCACGAATTTGCCTGGTGATTAAGTCCAAGTTATCCCGAGCCTTCTATTTTTCATGAAACAAATTACCAAAATGTTGCCTATTCCATCTTTTCAACTTGTATTTGATGTACTATAACCTCTTTGAGAATGAGTACATATCAGTGCCATAAGCTAGCTTCCCAAGATCCCACCAGCCAGAAATCATATCATGAAGAGACTCATCCCAGAGCCACATGAGTTGGAACTTGAAAGTCTGTCTAGCACATCATTGAGGCACAACAACCACAAGCTTAATTGGCCAATGGTTAGAGCCTCGACAATCCAATATTTTAGAGCTAATCATCCACCTATCCCCCATCCAAAAACTAGACACCAAAAATCTATCTAGTCTTTCAGAAATAGTAACATCTCCAGTTCTCCTATTATTCCATGTGAAGACTCCACTATTTGGCTTGACATCAACTAACCTCAAAAGAGCCATATTATCCTGCAAGAGCCTAGAGGAAGGCTCCAAATGAGCACTACCTCCTCTCTTTTCTTCTAAAGAAATGATAGCATTAAAATCACCAACCAGGATCTAAGGCAGGTAAGGATCCAAAGACCTCACATATCTAACATGATCCCATAGCTATGCTTTACCTTGGAAATCAATTGGAGCATAAATATTAGAGAAAATAACTTTCTCCCCTGACTCTAAATGAGAAGCAACACAAGAAATCAAACTCTTACAGGAGATCCACCAAATAGGACTAACCTTTTGGGGATCCCAAAAACAAGCCACTCCACCAGAATTGCCAAAAGCACCCACACATTGACATTGGCCATGAACCCAAATCTTAGGAGCCACACCTAACATACTATCCATTGATAACTTAGTTTCCTGCAAGAAAATCACATTCGGAGAACGAATGCGGATCAAATCTCAAATAGCCTTTTGTCGAGGGATGCTATTCATACCCCTCACATTCCAAGAAAGAACTATCATCATTGGGGTTGGGAAAAGTGAGCATCAATAGTCTTCACTGAACTAGCCTCAACCAATGTCTCTCTAGCAAGCTTCACCTTTTCTTGGTCCTTTTTGAGACCAACCTTAACTAATTTCTTTAGAATCCCTTTCTTAAAAGATTTTTGTTGCATACCCATAATAGAGGAAGAAGGCTTAAACTTACCTAAATCAGGGCTATCCTGAGCCTCTGAGTAGACCTTACCAACACCAGAGGGGCCACCAGAATCAACAACCCCCCCATCCCCTACACCAAGAGCTAGAGCAGAAGGACCCAAACCAGACACCATCTGAGGATCTTGGTCACCAAGCTGATCCACTCCACGGATCACCAAAGGTTGTACCTCAACCAACTCCTTAGAACCAGAGGCATCCACCATCTGCATGTCAGCTGTAAACCCTTCCTTCTGAACTAACTCATCCAAAGCCTCAAATCTATTGAAAGTCTCCCCTTCCTGTCTATCCTAGAAAGGCCTCTTTTGGCCCCATCCACAATTACGAGGTTTAACTGGAACAAACCATCTTTGTCCGCTGCCATTCTCTACATAGGATCCTTACCCTTTTCCACCCTCAGATTAGATTGGGAACCCTCATTATTTGCACCTCCTGCACCAAAAGCCCGAGGACACCTTTGTTGCAGATGCCCATAATCATGGCATAACTGACAGCGAAAAGCCAACATTTCATAATCCAAAGGCTGAGTCCAGGAATTAGAGCCAATAGTCAAATCAATAGAATCAGGCAAAGGTTGACTTAGATCAATCTCGACACAAACCCTCGCATAAGAAAAGATCCTCTTATCTAAAGTATGTTGAGAAGGACCAATAGGCTTACCCAACAATAAAGCAATTGATTGTAATATATCAGTTCTCCAACATTCAAGCGACAGTCGAGGAAGGCGAACCCAAACCGGAACCCTAGAAGGCAACTCTTCTGCCAAATTAAAGCTAGTATGCCATGGTTTTATGAAAAGACCTACTTGATTATAAAAATAAGGTCCCCCTTCAAATGCCCTATTTCGATTAGAAATGCGTGAGAAATCTACCAAAAAGAAATTGTTTGTAGCCAACAGAACATCAAAGCCACCCTTTGGAGACCATGTCTTGCGGATCCAAGTGTCCAAGAAAGAAAGAGAAACCCTCATCCCCATAAACTTACAAATCAAAACATGCTTACTGTAGTAATCCAGATCATCAGCTACCGCCTCTGATTGAATCACCAACATAGGACGAACTTGTACCCTTTCTAGACATCCATTTATCTTATGCATTTTAAAAGTACTAGATTTTTTCAAACCCTCTCCAGACGAAGCCCCACCACCAACCTCCATCATAGGAATATCACCCTTCACCTCACCAATCGATGCATTCCTTGCCATTCAAACCCCAACCAACAGAGAAATCAAAAGGATCAAACTTAAGAGAAAGGGGTCGGTGACAATAGACAGCCCAACGTCCACACCAAACCCCAGCAGATTGCACCAAAACCCACCTGAATCTGCACCCACGCATAGGAGAAAGAAGGCAAAAAGAGCCACCCCTGGGCCCTACCCACACCGCCCAAACTTCCCACCCACACAGCCACCAGAAACACAGAGCCAACAGGCTAGGGCGCGGATGCCCTAACGCATCCACACCTAGCACTCACGAGCGCCATCATAACATGACATTTTTCAATTAAAATAGAATTTTATATGTAAAATAAATACATAATTAAATAACATATATTTAAATATGTAATATATAATGTTTCAATAAAAAATAATTTTATAATAAACTTAATATTATTTTTAAAAACATGTCGTAATTTACATTATATAGAATATAATAATAAAATAAATTCATTACATATTATATTATATTTAATAATTTATTAAATAAAATAATACATATAATTTTAAATATAAAATAAATACATTAATAAATAACATGTATAAATAAATATTTAATATTTAATATTTCAATAAAAAAATAATTTTGTAATAAATAAAATGTTATTTAAAAAATATATTAATTAATTATAATTGAAATATAAAATATTTAATAATAAAATAGATTAATTAATAGTTTATATTTAATAGTTTGTATGAAAAAATAGTCCAATTTTTTTCGTAATTGACTTTTATGCATAAAAATATTCTTAATTATTAATTATTAATTATAATAAATAAATAAATAAATAAATATATATTTAATAGTTTTATTAAAAAATATAATATATAATAATAATAAATAGTATAATTATACTATTTATAATTTATTTTTTATTATATAAAATATATTAATTATGCTAATAAATACTTAACTACCTAAGGAAAGGATGTCATAATGTTAAAACCTAAATGTGCTCCTTATTATTATTAAGATCTTGCTCGTAATTTTTATTTTAATAAACATACTCTAAAACCCTCGTTGAAACCTTATTTTAAGTTTGTAGCTTGTGAGATTAGAGAAGTGAACATTCGATACCGACGACGAAAACTGAGAGTTTGGAGGAGTGGAAACCAAAACGGCAAAGAGAGCAGAAAAAATGACAAAAAAGCAATCAAAAATAGAAAAAAATGATGAACGACTGAGATGTTCAATCGTCTTGCATCCCCTCTCGAGTAGTGTGCACCATGGATGGAAAAAATCAATCGGCTATTCTCAAATAGGATGCACCTTCGATGAAAATATAAGTCTAATACAAGTTAAAGCTTTCACTCCATGCAATTAAGGTCTCAACTTGCAATACCCCTTTCTCCCATGCTATTACATCCAAGTTCTTTTTCTACCAACCAATAACAATTAAATTACACAAAGCACTTATGTAAGGCTTAAAGATAATATTAGTTGTTAATTTTGGATAAGTTCAATTTTTTCTTCTATTGTTCAAGTAAATTGATTTTATATTAGTGTTTTGAAAACTAAGGTTAATTAATTAAGTCTAATCAAATTAGATTAATTAAATGGATTTGAGAATAATAAATTGAATAATTGTATTTGTTATTCTAGAAAATGCAATGCGGCAATTAGGAGACTTAGTTCTATTGTTGAAGAATGAGTGTTACTAGAGATGATTATGGTACAAATCAATAAATGTTTAGAAAACAATCCATCTATGTTAGTGAAGTTCTTTTACATAGATGGTTTGTTAGGGGACAAGTTCATGAGTCAAGGCTACACTGTGGTTGTATTCTAGTCCTTTGAGCTTAAACCCATCCCTTCACAACCAACAATTCTTCCAAGATCTATAAAAATCATTCCCTTTCCATATCTCCACACCAAGTGGCTACATTTAATCCCTATATTCATCATCATAAAGATAATAACATACACAAAAATAGAGTCCATACAATTATCTACTCCTGCAATCATAAAATAGAAACAAGTAGAAAACACATCTTATTATAATCTACTTCTAATAGCTTCAAAGTTAATATTTAAAAAAAAATTGTCCATAACATAAATTTCTTTTAGCATAAGTATGAAATTTTGAAATAAATTATGAGAATATTTTATTATATCATCATTCCCCCCAGACTGAAGATAAGTCATTTCATGGAATAAAACTCATCTCATCCTCCTCGATTGAAGTTTTCTCCTCATGAAGCTTGCTACAATCATAATCCTTGATTCTATATGTGGTGTAGGCCCATGGGGTTGCATAACCCTATGTCACATTGATTTGGTCTTGTCATTTCTAAAATTTATGGGCTAAGGTTGGCCCTTGAGTATTCCATAGTGGATCTAATATTATTAGGAGAGGTTAGAATATCATCCCTATCCATTCATGATTTTGTTGTTGAATGTACCAAATGAGGGATTGAGCTCTATAGAGACTCCAACTAATATTGGTGGGAGATAGAATTTTTGTCTTCTTGAGGTACATTTAATATGTCCCACCTTTCTTGGTAGGCTCTAGAGGAAAAAATTGGGAGGTAACTACCATGATTCTAAAAATATTAAACACTTTGGAGTGAATTTGCAATGAATTGGGATTTAACTCTAGGTTTGTAGAGCATGATAGAAAATACTTTCATGAATACTCAACTCAAAGGGTATGCATGCCTCACAAGGATTCCTACTATAGTCTCTTTCCAATGAGAGTCAACCAAGTGTTTTTCCCATATGAATTGATATTGCAATAATGAAATGAGAAATTTTAGCTATCCTTCCTCCAGTATACACTTAATATATAAGTATTATGAAAAGCAAATAGGAAACTATTCTGGTAGAATTCATACATTTCCTTTTATTTAGGGGTGATTTTGAAGTATGTTTCTAAGAATTCTAGGTCAATTTCAAAATCATATGGTAGAGTATGGAATATTCTCATAATATTTCATTTCACAAATTTATCTTGTAAAAAGAGATGATAAACATTTGAAGGAGGATGGCGATAGATAATGGACTCAGTTACCTCACATAGTAAACTTACTCTATTGGTAGCTACAACTTCCTTCCTCTTTAAATTGGCATTTTCCTATTTTAACTATGCAATTTGGGCTTCCAATTGGTTGTTCTTTTCCTTGAAATCATTGATGTTTTGATAGACCTATATTAGATGAGTCATGCCCTTGGTAAGGGTAATTTGGGGACATGAAAAAGGCACTTGGATACTAGAATTTGTGGTGGTAAGGGAACATGCATATATAAGAGCTAATAGTGAGATCATATACCCCAAGATCACTTGAAAAATAAAAATATAGCCTTCCACAAAAGAGTAGATAAATAGGATGTATTTCTTGATATGGATGCAATAATGATATAAATTGATACATAATGTCCATGAGGCCTTGCATATATAAGCAAGGTTCAAATATGGGACAAGACATGATTATGATAAGTTTTTTAATCCTATGAGATGAAACAACTAGAGATAAAATAAGCTAAGATCACATACAATTAAATACTATAAATATTCCTAAAGCCCTAAGTAAACTTAAGATGTGAACAGGACCTACTAGGTGAACTAGTTAGGTAATACACCCCATTCACACTAACACCCCTCCTTAAGTGCAAATTAGGGAGAAGTAAACAAATGAAAGAATATAAAAAAGATGCATAGGTGATGTAAAGATAAAAATATGGGTCCCAACTATTAGGTTGTGTTAGGTACCCATTTACAAATGATCTCTCATAAATGGAGAAAAGGAGAAAAACTCTATGGAAAAAAAACCTCTCTAAAAGAGAGAATGAAAGAAAATAATCATGAAGAAGTGACGAAAGAAGTGATGAGTGGAGGACTCAACACGAACCCTCAAGGATTATTCATCACAAAATATAATAGATATCCCCCTCATAGGAGAGAAAGATTGAGACTATTGATCATCAAAGCTTGTGCCTCTCCGATAGTCTCATGGGAAATTCAGTGAGTGGAGGAAAAATTGTGTCTCATTGAATACCTCCAGGGTTTTTATAGAAAGCTGACTCTTCTTTGAGGTTTTGAGATAAGGGGAGAAGGAAATGTAAACATAAAACATAAAAGGCGATGCACCAAAGCTTTTACAACATTTCAAACCAAAATCATTCCTATGATTGATATAAATAGGCATAGAACACCACAACCCTTCATTGTTGGAAAGAGAATGAACAACAAAGGCTAGCTTCAAGCACAATGCAAACTTTCAAATCTTTTCGTAGGCAGTGTTTATTAAAGTCTGATCAAAGACAAAGATTTCTTATGGGTAACAAAACAATATTTCAGAAATCACATGAACTCTTCCTCCTAATACAACATAAAGCAACAAAATAACAACTTTCAAAAAAATAGAGAAGTCCAATGACATAGTCCAGTTTTCTTAAGTCACTACTCTACCATACGAGCATAAAGCATAGAAATCTAATACTTAAACTACCTAGTTATAGCTTGCAATACATAGCGTTTCATTAAGAACAATAATATAAAGAAAGAAAACTTGAAAAAGGCCATACATGCACAGTCTCAACAATTTCTCCTCAGTAGTTCATGCTTTTAAATATCAAATGAACTTTGAAATAGAGGTCGGATGCCAATATGACAATAGTTAAACCTTAATAGATATAACATGCCAAAGTAAAGTAGTTCTGCAACTTGCTTATGAAAATAATTCTAAAGCCTTAAGAAAACTAAAGAAACTTTTCTTAACAAAGAAACTCACTTGCAATCCAACCCTTCATTGTGTTGTCGCTCTCCTCTTATAGCCGCCAAAAGAAGGAAATACCGCCTCAGTACAAAAGTAATTGTTGCCAGATGTTGATACTTGATAGCCCGCAATCTGATCGTAGATCCTTGGTTAGGCCGTAAAAGATCTTTGCTCATTAATTCTGAACTATTGCATTAATTTCCTTTTAGATATTTAACAAAGATGGAGGCTCGTAAATGATCAAATCCTAAAAAAAACCTGGAAAAAGGATTCAGCTGACCAATCACATCACCTCGAGGCACTGACTCAAAGCTTCCATCCCAAGAACCAAGAAAAGAAAGGCTAGCAAGCTCCAACAATCTCCAAGAGATAACATCTTATAAGAGGCACAATCCCCCTGTAGTAGAGATATGTACACGTCATGCAGTCAAAGATCTTATGTTTTTGGAAAAATGTTTTTGGTGAAAACTTATGCCATGTTGACGCATGTCCTGGGCCCTCCTTTGAAAGGAAAACAATAAAAAAGAAAGCCATGCAGCCACCACGTTGCGCATTTCCCGTCTTTCTTATCGAACCTTCATTGACTCGAACATTTCCGTAGCCAAAAAAAAAGGAAGTCGAAGATTGAAAGACTAATGCAAAGAAAAATGTTTCACAGTTTTGGTGACTCATAGAGGCCTTCGTTTGCAGAGGTACGAACCGATCTCTCTAGAAATTCTTGAAGTTTAAGGAAGGAGGAGTGTTGTGCCTGCCATTCTGCTTCAATTGGTAAAGGCATACTATGGATGAGCCTATATGCTTGATCAAGCTAGAAGACTGCTTTGAAATAAATGACCCCCCACCTTGCAGTAACCACTCCAAGGTATTGATAAAGATGAGAAAGGTGAAAAATCTCGCACTCAATCTCATCAACTGAATGCATCGTGCTTGAACTTGGGAGTTCTACAAAAGTTTGATCCTTTTCTTTGATAGCTTTTGTAATTTTTTCTACTGCTTGCACATCCTCATCTGGGGAAAAAAGGGGAGGTAGCCCATAATTGATCAAAACATTGAAATCTTTTTAATCTCTTCAACTCTCCTTGCCAACACCATCTGGCAATTGTTGCACTTTTTGGTGACCTTGTGGGAGTTGACAATTTCACTGGCCTTGATGGAAGCGGTTCTTTGGTCAGTAATTTTGGCATCTTTTAGATCCTCATCAGAAGCCACACAAAGTCTAGAAATGAAACTTTGTGATTCCGCCACTCGAGAGTCACATGTCTATAGAATGTGATTGGCCATTGAGCTAATTTTTCCATTTATTTCTTGGAAATCCCTCAAGAATTGCAAAATGGGCCTAAGGACAAGAACTGCAGCTACAATCCGCTCCTAATGTGAAGATACCAATCTTTTTAGCAGCGAGAGAGACCTAGTCTTTTGAGCGACAACCAACTCCTGATTGAGTTGAGCCTCTTTGGTTCTTGCATTCTCCTCTATTCAATCCTTTCCTTTGAGAGCGTTTGATAGCTTAGAGCTTATTCTTCACATCTCTAGGTCATGGGTCTACAACGTGGACACAATATCTTGTTTTTTTAGCTTTAATCTTTCCATCTCCGCCTATGCCTTCCCAATGCTGTCAAAAACCTAAGGTCGGCTAGCTCTTTTTGTAAGTTTTCATGAGTACTTATATACTCCATGTTGGTCTGATTAATTTCAGTGTGTAGCTGAACTTGTTGGCTATGTGCTTCTTCAAGCAATCTTGAGGTTTCCCCTTGCTTACCTTGAATCTACATTATGCGGGCCAACTCAACATCCTTGGCCTTGATTTCAGCTTGCAACCTGCCCACTGTTTCCCTTACATTAACCAACTATGTTGCACACTTTTTTAACTTTCTACCCAACCTTTCATAGTCTACATATACCACCTGCTAGGTGGTCTTAGCTAAGACCACCTTGTTGCGTGGATGAGTTTCATTTAGATCTAGACCCATCATCCAAATGTCATAATCCTCCATCTGCATCTACCCCTTGGGCTTAGCCACAATTGGTGTCATGGTGTTGATCAAGAGACAATTCTGCTCCTCATTGTAACAAGCCTCAATTTTCTTGGTAGCTGACAACTCAACATTCTTTAATAGCCGTCTCTGCTTAGCATTTTGTTGGGCCGGCTTGGTTGCATTGAAATGATCCTAGAGGGTTTAAGGGACATCGACATTCTATGTTGTAATAGGGGCACCGAGATGGAAACCAAAAAGGGTAACAAAAGGGGAGACCTCAGATGTATGAGCATGCAGAGAGGCAAAAGGGAGTGTTATCATGGAGAAGGGTGGCATGCCCAGCTGAGACTGAACAAGAGATTTTCCAGTAGGGGTGAATAGAGACACTGTTGGGTAGAAAGATGTTTGCTCAGAAGTTGATGGGACGGGAGTGGGGGTTAGCACAGATGTATCGTCTCTTTCAAGAGGGTCCCTTGATAGGGAAAACAAAGAATTAGCAACGGCCGAAATGGATGTTGCTCGCTCGACGTGTGGGGTAATCTTGAGGATTTCGCTATGAGCAAGAGGGGATGTATCTAAGACTATTAAGTCAGGGCCTAAGGATAGAGAATTCCTTTCCAAGGGAGGAGGAGAGGTGGTAATCAAAGATGTAGAAATAAGAAGAAAAGGAGCAAAACTTACCTAAACTACAGTGGTCAGCACATTCTAGAAGTAGACTCCACTTCTTCTTCTCCTCAGGCCAACATGTCGGATACACCTAGATCTTCGACCCATCTACTCTTTTCACAACTAGAACTAACATGTTCTAATCTCTTGGCCATCAACCCCTCTAAAACTTGGCCCTCGATGACTGCAACAGATGATGCTCTTATGGACCATTGGGGTCTCTTTCCTTTACTCTAGGCACTCGAGGAGGACGGGGCTCATGAATCACTTTGCCTCAAATCCCTTTGATTGTCGTATTCTTGAGGTCGAGAAGCCTAACATGGAGCTTGTTCCACATCAATTTCATGGCTGGTCTTCAGATTACTATTGTTGGTGTTGGCCTCCTTATCATAAATATCCTTGAACTCTTCATCCTGTGGGAATTGTCTGAGAAGAAGGTTGAGGCACCATAGCTCCTGTTGATACCTCCAAAAAATTTCCTTCTTTCTTTTTGACCAACCCTTCTTCTTCAACTGTATATTGATGGACTTATTTATTGGAAGGTTCCTCTCATACGGTACCTTTGGTGTATAGAAGCTTAGCCATTCTGGTCGCTTGAAAGAAACATGTTTCAAATCAATGTATGCTTCTGCACTTTCTCAAGTCAAATTCTTCCTCCTCTCGAAGTATTCCCACTCTTCATGCTTCACACTATAAATTCCTTGTGGGTTGTATTCCCACTTAACACAAATGATGACCAGGCCCAAGGCTACCAATAGATCCTTAAACTCTTCTTCACAAAATCACTTTGTCAGCGATACTCGACTGTTAGCAATATTGAGGGGAAGCGAATATAACTTCATCTTGTTTCTTCCTGCGCCATAGATCCTATTGATAATGGTCACTTGACAACATGCCTCCAATGCGAAGACTATGTCTATCACAAACCTGAGGAGTCAAAAAATCTCATCGGGAAAGTCATGGAATTCGATAAATGTGAAATTTGTGCCTAGGAAATAATCCACTGGGCTTGGCGAGATTCTCATCCATTGTAGAACCTCAGGAGAGAAATGACCTATAGGGTGAGGCAACAATTCTTGGAGCATCGACCTCAAAAATTAATCTACAAACCCATAATATTCCCTTGTTCTAGAAAGCATATGGGTCCACATAGAAACTAGCTGAATCCAACCCCTTTCATCTAGCCTAGACACTGGTACATTTTTCCCCAACCATTCAAGTTTTTGATGTAGAATCAAATGAGCCAAGAAGGAAGAATACCTTAATTTGGAATTAGTCCTATAATTCTTTAGCTGGTTCAACATGTTCCCAACTATTACTTTGGAAAAATCATAGTGCCTCTGGATCTTTTCTCTCTTTAGCTCAAAGGCCAAAGCGAATTGAAAAGGAAGAACCTGAGCATCGTCGTCAAGACCAAAAACCTACGCCAACATCGAGAATACTAATTGTGTGTCCCTTTTGAATGTATCGTGTGATAGAGGAAAGGGAATATGACCTCTGTCTGGTCATTCCCTTGTTTCTTCCTCATAAAAAATTATTCTTTTAGCCTTTTCTTCCCCAAAAAGATCCATCTTTTCTTCATTGAGACACTCTAAATCCCAAGCCATAGGGATACACAACATATCGTGTATGGCTTGCACAAAAACAATAACCCTAATCCTGCCATTTTGAATAACCCTTGTTACCTCTTCAAATCTCCTGGCACATGCATTGACTAACTTTGGGAATGGATGCACAATGGGAAACATGAACTACAACAAACCACAATCCTAGAGCTAAAGTGCAAAACCCTCAGTTGGCCCATACTTTTCCTTTCTCTGAAACACACCTTCTCTAAGGATTTTAGGGTTAATTGACAAATTGGGGTCAAAAGCATTGTCAGTGATATCTTGTACTGCCTCTCTTTTTACAGACTTATCAACTGACACCTTCTTGCAGCATTCAAAAGGTCACTCCACCACTGGGGCGTTAGCGAATGGCTTCCACCCAAAAACATTGGCATAACCAGGTCATTGACTTGAAGTTGTAGCCTATCTTCCAGAGGTTGAGGGTTTCGCCATGACTATATAGAGAAGTTGCAGGGAATTTCATAGGGATAACAACCACTTGCCTTTTTCTTCAAAATAAAAAACCTACTTTTGAGCACAATTAATTGTATTGCTAGTACATGTAATTAAGACTTCGCTATTACTACTAGGCCATTAAATGATGCCACCGAGGTGGTACTTGTGGATTAGAGATATGTATCCCTTGGGAATGCCAAAAATTCCATGAGGATGGAATTAGTACATTCCTTCTGCCACCTCTTAATGAAAACAAATCATTGCCTCAAGAAGCGTGCTTTTTGTCATACAAAATGTGTTGAGGTGATGCAAGGTACCCTTGAAAAAAATGTGACCATTAATTTGTTGGAGTTTTAGCACGTTAACCCACGTCTTTTCTCATTAATGAGCTGGATGGCACTGATGATGGTGAAGGACACATGTCAACAATCGGTGCATGAGAGCATTTATTTCCAAAGCCTGAATTTATTTCTTAAGCCATTCCATGGGATCCTCCATATGATTTATCTACCTTGCTCTATTTTGCCTCAAAATTTCTCGTTGCCATCCGACAAAAAATAGACATTTCGTTGGTTGAGTTTGTCAACTTTTCCCTTTCTATATATAGCCATGCCACCTTTTGCAACATACATTCAAACATATAGTCCCTTAAGTTATCTAGTCTTCCACTTATTGCCATTCAGCCATAATTCGTCGCTTTATCAGAATGTCTGCTAGTTTAGGGACCCCTATTTGTCTCCTTCCACAGAGACCACAATATAGCTTCACGGGATAGGTTACTAGTGACTTAATCAAATGCCTAGTGAAGAAATGTGACTCCTTTATCATGACTTCTTTCAAATGGGTGGTGGGCACAAACTTCATTATTGACAAGAACCAGCTTCAGAGCAAATGTAATGTGCTTTCCCACTTTGTGGCCTCACTGTTGGACCTAAATGTGTCCAAGCCCATGATAATTGGTGCCGCAAGATGTTCAACACCTCGTTGATGGAAGGGCTTGGTGAGGTAGTGCAAGTAGCCATCCCTGGTGTTGGTATCCCAAGCGCTACGTAGGCATGTAGACTTTGACATAGACATACCCTGGTTACCCTTTCTCTCTGACTTCAACACTATGGACGTTGAAACGCATCGCTACTCCTCTTAGCCAATGACCATTTTTCTGCTGAGGGAGTATGGTGTGGAGTGGGTTACGAGATTGGCCTAGAGGAAACATTTTGAATTCCTAGTGCAGAATCACAATGAGTAGGCTTTGAGCCTGCATTCGTGTCCATTGTGTTTTCAACCCTCCTTTTGCAACCAGGCAAAGAAGAGAAAGAAAGAAAAAGAAAGAAAAAGAAAGAAGACCTGATGACAAACCTTTTATGCTTCCTGGGTGATGACTAGAGGCACTTCCTGAATATTTTTTGCATGTTATCTCCTCTTTTGAATCTTTTTCTTTGTAGCTCCTTTTGGGTTCGCTCGAGAGAGCCTTATGTTTGAATTTGAGCCTCGAGCTTGCATTGTATGTAAAATTATTGATAAATATAATACAACATGTTTGTTTCTTTAGCATCCTTCTTTAGTTGCTTTATTCTCAAAATTTTGAAATATTTATAATTTTTTTTACATATGGTACATAATTATTAAAATTTTCAAAGAACTATGTATTTTAGTGGAAAATCTTTAGATAAATACCATTCACCGGTATATCTAAAGTGTTTCCTTCCATATCTTCAAGTTCGTATGGGTTCTTTTCCTTGCATGCGTTGATTTAGAAAGGTCCTTTCCATAGTGCTTCAAATTTAGTGTGTTGCCCTGGTTTCGCAATACGTTCATCATAATTTAGCACTAAGCTCCCTTCTTTGAATTCTGGACTAGAGGTCCTTTTGTCAAACCATCACTTGACTATCTGTTGTCGGTTGATCATAGCTCCATAAGCCTTTTCTCTGTCTTCCTCTAGTTTGAGGAGTTCTACTAGTCGTACTTCCATTCCACCATTTTCTTCAATCTCCAAGGATTTCAGTAGTTGTAGAGCAAGAATTTCTATGGAAATGGGTATCACTACCTCTTTTTCGTACACCAAATCATAAGGGGAGGTCTTCAAAATCTGCTTGGGGGTAATTCAGTTTTCCCATAGAGTTGCCCATAGATGTTTGTGCCAGTCCCTTTGTCGTTCTGACCCAATGTGTTTAATTAACCTAATTAGGTTTTTGTTGGTGGACTCTACTAACCTGTTCCCTTGTGGATAATAATTTGATGAAGTTTTAATAAAAATCCCATGTATGATAGCAAAATATGACATCCTTGACCCAACAAAAGCTCGGGCGTTGTCAGATATGATGGTTTTGAGCAACCCAAATCTGGTCACTATCTCTTCGAGGAAATTAATAATCTCCCCTTCTATTGCATTCTTTAGGGCAAAAAATTTCGTCCACCTGTAAAGTAATTAGTTGCCATGAGGATCCACTTGTGTCTGGCACTAGAAATAGGATTTATCATGCTGATAAAATCCAAACCCCACTAGGCAAAGGGTTCTTCCGTTACAATCGGGCTTAGGGGTTGAGTGGCATTCTTCCTTTTGCTAAAATAATATTGGCATTGTGTATACTTCTGCACCAAATGATGTGCTTCGAAAAACATAGAGGGCCAACAATATCCTACCCGCATTATTTTTAAAGTGGTGGTCTTGGCGGAAAAGTTCCCACCCTTAGGACTATGGTGAAATATTTTAAGAACTCTTTCTACCTGTAGGTTGTCGAGACATCAGAGCAACACCATCATAATTTCTCTTAAATAGTACATCTTTAATTAGTACATACCCGACACCTTGCAATCAGTTGTACCTCCTTTTATTGAATGAAAGACTGGTTGGGTAGTATCCCTTCTACATGTACCATGTCCGATCAACTACCCAAGACTTGTCAAACTTAAATTGGTTTGAGTAGACTTGCTCAATCTCCTTTTCAGCTACAAGACTTGTTTCTTGTGAAATGTATTCACACAAACCTCTTCCTTGAACTAACTTGGTTGGTCAGATATCTACATCATATTCTAGGATCTCAGTGATCTAGTTTGCTCTTTTTTTAGTGATTTCACCTTTTGTGATGTATTCTCACACACTGGGATGTGCTACAAGGATAATGATTTTGTAGGCCGACACCAAGGGTTAATTTTTTAAAAAACTTTTAACTATGGGAAAAGCTTGCTTTTCTACAAAGTTCTACTTCATCTCATAACCTTTCAAAGTTATTGAACAGAATGCAATAAGATGTTATCCTTCATTCTGATTGCCTTTCTAAGTAAGCACTGAAGCTATGCTATCCTGACCACTGTATACATAGAGTAGGAAATCTTTGGAAAAATCTGGATTAGCTAAGATCGGAGCAACAAAAATCTCTATCTTTATTTGCTCAAAAGATTCTTTTCCTTAAGAGGTCCACTTGAATAGTAGATTCTTTTTAAGCATTAGTGTGATAGGCCTCAGAATATCAGTGAAGTTCGAAATGAACTTGCTAATGAAATTGATTTTCCCTGGAAACGACTGGAGTCCTTTATGGTTTACTGGCAAGGGTAATTCCATTATGGATCTAACCCTTTCGGGTTCTATTGATATTCCCTCTTAAGTAACTTACCTTGAGGCACCCCAAAGACACATTTTTTAGGATTTAGAGAAATCTTGAACTGTTGGCATTTCTAGAAAACCTTTTCTAGATGATCAAAGTGATCATCTTTTGATTTTAAAAAGACCGTTAGATCGTCCAGATATATTAAAATAACCAAGTTGATTAAACCTCTAAAAGAAATATCCATTGCTCGTTGAAAGTTTCTGCAAGCATTTGACAACTCGAATGACATCTTGGCATATGCGAACGTTCCCCACTTAGTGGTAAATGTAGTCTTGTGTTGGTCACTCTCCTTCACATATACCTAGTTATATCCCAAAAAACCATCGAGTAATGAGAACATTTTAGATCCAGCTATTGTCTGTAGAATTTTCTCCATTGACGGCAAGGGGTAATGGTCCTTCAGTGATGCTTTGTTCAAGTCTCAGAAATCAACGCAAAGTATGATATCACCATTCTTCTTTCAGACGGGTACCAGATTTGACACCCAAGCAGAATGTTTGATCAGATATATTATTCTTGACTTGACCAACTTGGTGAGCTCCTATGCCATCAATGCTTCAACCTTCGGGTTGATTGGCCTTTTCTTCTATTGAATGGGATTAGACCCTTCCTCCAAGTCGATGGTATGCTGAATTATACCGAGGTTGTAACCTTTAAGGTCATCATAGTTCCAGGCCATAACTTCATCGTACTCATAGCATAGATCCCTTAATATTGCTTTATCTTTTAGCAAAACCTCTTTTCTGACTTTCAACTTTTTGCCACTTTCAACATCAAGCTCTTCATAATCTCTTTCATCTATAGTGAACCTTCGTTTTCCATTTCTTGCAGCCTCACAGTCAAAGAGGTTCTCTAGGGAAATCAACCCTCTTGGAAGCTTGTTCCATTTTAATTGGATCACCTGCCCATCAAAAAATTCCATTCCTTGGGTTGGAGAGTCAGGAACCATTCCTCTGTTTTGTATGAAGGTAGCAATCTGAGTGTCATCATTAAAAACAATTTTCGTCATTGTCAGGAGTTGAGGGTCAGATGATGACTTGTACTGCATTTTTCCTAGTTGATTTAGAAGTTGGTTTGAACTATGACCCAACTGATGCCATTTGATCAACAATGTTGTTATGAGATTAGGGAATAAATTGTATGTTGAAGGCTTCGAAACTCTCGATCAAGTCCCAGATTTGATGTTTATATGACTTCATTCGGGTATTATTTTCTACTGTTTGACCATGGACTTGGCTCACCACCAGCTCTAGATCTTTGAAAGCTTTCATTCTCTTTATACCCATCCTTTTTGCAAGGTTTAGGCCATGCACCAAGGCCTCATATTCAACATCATTATTGAAGCACGAGAACATGAAATGGTAATCTCTGAGAGTCTCAAATCCCATTGGAGAGAGTAATTGGACACCCGCACCAAAGTCGGCTTTACACTTGGCACTGTCAAAGTATAGGGTCCATAGACGATTATCAGATGAGTCATCAAATTTCTCCTCATCCTTTATTAGTTTCAGAAAAAGTTTGATCACTGTCAAAAATTACATAAGTGCCTAGCTCGGTTGCATGGAATTTTCCGAATGGATCAGAATCAATGAATTGGTTGAGCAACACTTCTTCCTCAAGAGTCTGCTCACTTGTATCCTTTTCATCTTCTAGCATTTCTACACAATAGTTCTCCTGTTGAGATATAGAAGTATGTGTGGCTTCAAAGCATAGGAGTGCATTGTCCACAATATGTTTGGGATATAAAAGTTCAGAAAGAATCTTCATCTTTTCCTTGTGCTTGGTTCTCAAAATCAGGTGGAACCAGTCAAGTGCCAGATATCTGCCAAGTTTGGCAGTGAAATATCTTGATAGGAACATTCTGAAAACCGGTGGAATGTATATTACTACCACTTCCTACATGATTGTTTGGCTTGGGTAGGAGAAAAGGGTTAGGGACAAATATTTTATTTGACCAGAGGTCGGGATCTTCTTCCCATCCATTTGCATGATTCCCTTTTCAAGGGGCTCATACCTAAGCTTCAAAGAATCCGCCACTTATTTTGGCATAACAATTATGCTAGCCCCCAAATTAATCATATTATTATGCAACAATTTATCTCCTACTATAAGTGTTAAAAAGAAAGGTGTGGGATTTGTTCTGCTTACCTCTTTCTCTTTTGTGTCATCTACATCATTTTCATAATCTGTCACTTTCGGTGCCTGAGGGGGAAGCAAGGATCTATTGTCTCCGCTTTGATTGCATGGATAAGTCACATTCATATGTGGGATTTGTTCTTCCACCTTTAATGATTCTTGAAGCAATGCTTTTTTCTTGGGAATTGATATGACATCCCACAATGATACATGGGCAGGTGCCTTCTTCAATTGCTCCATCATGTTAAACATCCCGACTGTTTGAGCCTTGGGCTTCAATGGGGGTATTTCCCTCATTTTCAGAAGAAAACGTTCAAACATGACTGAGCTTGGCATTTCACTAATCTCTTTCTCTGCCATTGGTGGGTTATGTAGTTGCGGAAAAGGTTGGACGATGGGCATTGGAGCCTGCTTCTCCTACAAGGGTAGCTGACGTGGCTACAGATGTGACAAAACCTATTGTACATACTCTCTGGTAAGCCTACTTTTAGATCTTGTGTTGTAATCCTACCACACTTATGGAGCACCATTTTTTAGAGTTTCATTTGTGAACACTGCATCTTCTTCCTCCGCCCATGAGAACAACACTTGATTAGGTGCAATGTCTAATTCTTGCTCTAGGGACATCCCTTTCATTTGTGTTCTAAAATGAGCATTCTCCATTTCAGATGATCTGTACTCATCCACATTTAGGATTGAACCTTTGCTTCCTTGTTCTGCCATCCATTTTTGTAAATTTCCCCTCAAGCAATTCTACAGAAGATGACCATTGCTGCATGGGAAACACCATACGCCATCCTCTTCTGCCAAATTATTCTGGCCTTGAATCATTTCTCTGCTTTGACTGTCTTTTACCATTTGAAGTGGCATGACGATCAGAACTATTTGGTTTGCGGATGTCATATGTTGGCCTCCTCCTCAGGGAAATCCCTGGTATGTATTTTTTTGATAGGAAGGTCTGTTTCTGCTGTAGGTCTGAGTGTTCAGCTTCAGAGGCATTGCCTTCTGCCATTTGAGGATAACCAATTCATCAGCAAGAGTCCACATGAGACTCTTCATGTTGTTAATATCTGTCGTGACTAAGTTGGAGCATGACATGCTGCTTTATGTGAAGGGATACACATACATAGACTACGGCGTACCCGTCGTGCTACTTTATGTAGCAGAAGTGCTCGAAGAAGCTTCTTCTTGAGATGTTCTAGAGGTTTTGCAAACATAAGCATGGGGGTTCATGGTGGGATCTTTCCAACATCAATCAGACTATTTTCTGCTCGTACAACCACCTCATACGCATTGGGCAAGATGTCTCACCCCATGGAAGTTATCATAACTGTGATGTTTGGATTGATAGCCTTTAGATAGAACATGAATGCCATCACAACTAGGGGTTGAGCAGTCATGATAATCCTTTGCCAAGTTTTATCAAACCTGGTGTTGAAATCGCTCATGGTTTCCCTTAGGGCCCTTTTGATGGCGATTAATTGATGTAATAGTGAGATGCGATCTCCCTTTTCTGAAAAATGTTTGAACAAGTGCTCTATGAGTTGGTCCTAGGAGATGATAAAACTTGAGACCAAAGATTGATAGCAATCTTGGGCCTTTCCCTTAAAAGAGGCATCTAGCAGCCTTAGAGTGATATTTTTCTCCGCTATATTATGTACCCTACATACCTCCGCTATATCTTGAAGGTGTTTAGAAGGGGTTTTGAAATCTTCTACGGAGAATCTTGGAATATCCTTGAGGGCATTAGTGGGTATAGTAGGCCATACATCTGGTGGTGTGGGTGGCTGTAGTGGGCTACCACTATCCCATGTTACAAAATTTCTAGGAGCCAGGGGAGGTACAAGAGCCATAAAGAGAAGATTCCTATGAATCGAATATAAAGTTAGTCTTATTTGGAAGTTTAAGCCTTTGGGTGGAGTAGATAAAGCTCTAGATACTGGGCTTTGACTTCTCACTCTATTACTCCTTACAGGTGATACAAAACCTATAAGTCTTCTCCTTCTAGGGATTGAGGTAGGTAACTAAGAGTACTAGAAGTGACCTCTCGAGGATTCTCTTGTTTGGACTTTGGCCATGAAACTTCTAGTTTCCTTCCTTAGCCTGATTCAAAAAATATTTCTGACTTCTAATCAAGCTTTTGGAAAAGTTTTGTCCCACCGAGCGTGCCAAAAAAAGAACCGTTGATCGTCAAAGTATGCGCCTCTCCGACTGTCTTATGGGAAATTCAAGGAGTGGAGGACAAATTGCGCCTCACTGAATACCTCCAGGGTTTTTATAGAAAGTTGGTTCTTGTTTGGGGTTTTTAGATAAGGGGAGAAAGAAATGTAAACATAAAACATAAAAGGCAATGAGCCAAAGCTTTTACAACATTTCAAACCCAAATCATTCCTATGATTGATATAAATAGACACAAAACGCCACAACCCTTCATTGTTGGAAAGAGAATGAACAACAAAGGCTAACTTCAAGCACAATGCAGACTTTCAAATCTTTCTGTAGGCAGTGTTCATTAAGGTCTAATCAAACATAAATATTTCTTATGGGTAACAGAACAATATTTCATAAATCACACGAACTCTTCCTCCTAATACAACATAGCACAACAAAATAACAACTTTCAAAAAAATAGAGAAGTCCAATGACATAGTCTAGTTTTCTTAAGTCACTACTCTACCATACGAGCATAAAGCATAGAAATCCGCTACTTAAACTACCCAGATATAGCTTGCAAGACACAATGTTTCATTCAAAACGATAATATAAAGAAAGAAAACTTGAAAAAGGCCATACATGCACAGTCTCAACAATTTCTCCTCAATAGTTCATGCTTTTAAATATCAAATGAACTTTAAAACAGAGGTCGGATGCCAATCCAACAATAGTTTAAACCTTAATAGATATAGCATCCCAAAGGAAAGTAGTTCTACAACTTGCTTCTAAGAATAATTCTAAAACCCTAAGAAAACTAAAGAAACTATCACTTGGAATCCAACCCTTCATTGTGTTGTCACTCTCCTCTTATAGCCACCAAAAGAAGGAAACACCGCCTCAGTACAAAAGTAGTTGTTGCCAGATGTTGATACTTGATAGCTCACAATATGATCATAGATCCTTGGTTAGACCACAAAATATCTTTTCTCATTAATTCCCAACAAAAGATGGAAGCCCATAAACAATCAAATCCTAAAAACAACAGCTTGGAAAAAGGTTTAGCTGACCAATCACATCACCTCAAGGCACTAACTCAAAGCTTCTGTCCCAAGAACCAAGAAAAGAAGGGCCAACAAGCTCCGACAATCTCCAAGAGATATCATCTTATAAGAGGCACAATCCTCCTGTAGTAGTCATATGACATGTAACGCGGTCGGAGATATTATGTTTTCCGAAAAAAGTTTTTGGAGAAAACTTTCGTCATGCCGATGCATGTCCTGGGCCCTCCTCCGAAAGGAAAACAATAAAAAAGAAAGTCGTGCAACCACGACGTGGCACATTGCCCGTCTTTCTTACTGGCCCTTCATTGCCCCGAACATTTTTTCATCCAAAACAAAAGGAAGCCAAAGATCGAAAGAATAAGGAAAAGAAAAACATTTCATAGAGACTATTGATCCCCTCATAATGAAGTATCTCTAATGCCAATGGTAAATGTTTGAAGACAAAAAATAATCCAATGCCTACATTGACATTGGGATATGTTGGAAAAGGTTGAGGATACAAGTGTTAAACCTTCCCAATTCATATGCTTGAAAGTTCTTAAAAATCTTTGCAACAAAGTTATTTTGTATGTCTTGCAACATGAACATTGCATTCTATGAGATGACATCTCTTTGAGGCATTCTATTAAAACTTCTTTGTATCCTCCCAAAAATGGTGTGAAGAAACGAAGGATGTTGCACTTCTTTCTTTTAGTTACAAAAATAACTAATTTTATAGAGCTTTCTTGAATACCCGATTGCTCATCTTTGCAACTTGTGGAATTTTAAATAATTTTGAAGTTGTGGATTTTAACAATCTATTTTTCTAAATTATGATGGTGAGTTGTGATTTTTCACAACTCATAACTTATTTCATGACTTTATGTGAGTGGGTTGTGATTTTTCACAATTCAATTTTATGTTGTGGGTTGTGATTTTTTCGCAACCCACTCATTCTTCCTTTTTAAGATAGGTTTTGAATTTTCACTACTTGTTTCATTTTCTTTTCCATCATTTCTTCACACCATTTTTGGGAGGTTACAAACAAGTTTTCATTTCCTTACAGAATGCCTCAGAGAGATGTCATCTCATGGAATGCAATGTTCATGATGCAAGACATACAAAATAATTTTGTTGCAAAGGTTTTTAAGAACTTTCAAGCACATGAATTGGGAAGGTGTAACTCTTGCTTCCTCCTTTGCCAACATATCCCAATGTAGGACAAAATGGAAGCTCTAAAACAAGATTAAAGTAAAAAAAAATTAGAAAGATTGGTTTTGATACAAGTGCCTACAAAGTGAGACTATGAACAAGATTGAAGCCGCAGTTATAAGTAGATTGATATTAGTTTATGCTGCTCTTTATAGAGGAATTTTTCCAAACGTTATAGTTGCTAGTATTTTGGTGATCATGTATGCAAAATGTGAAACCACAAACCTTTTATTCTAATAGTTGACATGCACAAAACAGATTTGAAAATGGCTTGAGAGATTTTTAGAGGAATGCAATGAGTGCAAAAATGCCCAAGAAACTCTAGTTAAAATATTAAAAAACTAGTTTAACGCCCAACCTCACAAACTCTGCTGGGAAACCACATGACCTGTGCTAAAATGGGAGCTTCAAATCAAGATTTTTAAAAGAAATGTGTTCTCTTGGAGTGCTGCGCTTGCACAAAATGAGATTTTGTTAACACCATTATGATGGATATATCACAAGCATAAAGAATGAATAGAAAATAATGTTAAGGCATTCACATCAAAACTAAAATTCAATACCTAGAAAATGTTGCTTCTTTTGAGGACGATGAAAAACCTTGGGTAATATTTATATAATATATGAAGACTATCCATTAAGAAGATATAAATTGTGAATGTCTAGGTTGAATCCTCTCATTACTAGGATAATGTGATCCTTGATAAAGGGTGTTAGGTCTTAAATATAAAGCAAATTATTGATGACCTTATTAAGCATAGTTAGAAATGATGACAACAAGAACCCTAGTCTTTGGTTATTTTGTACCTTGAAGCCTCTATTTGGAGAAAGCTCAGAGTGGTATGTGATGCCATGCCAAATATGCAATTAAACATGAAAGGTCAACAATTATTAAAAATAGACAATTTAGATAGTTAAATTGAATACTTTCAAGGATGAAAACATTAGGTGTAATTTAACTAAAAGTAGAGACCCTAAAGATGCATATGAAAACTTAATTTCTTCTCTGAATGAAGAACATGCAATGGTTGAAATAATTTTTATGATGGATTCACATGTTCGAGTATATTAATAGAGGGATTCAACAAATTCAAGTGGTAACAACTAGGTAATAGAACCACTTAAAAGTGATAATGATTTAGTCATTTTAAGGTTACATTTCTTGGGAAGACTATGAATTCACAAAAGGAAAGGATGCTTAGCAAATGCAATTGGAGTGCATTTCCTTGAAATCCAAGTTTCTATTGAATGGATGATTCATGGGTTAAAAGAAAACACAACTTGGCTTGAAATATTAATCTAAGGAAACTTTGATGATGAGTTGTGTTCAGAAGAGGAAAATTTGTGACAAATGAAGATTTTCTAAAAATTCCTAAGAATCTTTTGTTCAAAAAGGGACTTTCACTTGCTTATTAGAGGGTGTTGGTTATTGGCGAAGATAGATAAAGGGATTAGTGCGGTCGGTTTGGCTAAGATCAGGAGGCACACATGAAGATTGTCTTAAGAACTACAAAAGCATTGACATATTTGTATTAGCTATTATAGCCAAAGTTTTTTCATAGAAACATTAAAACATGAAAAAATTTAATAGATCATGAGTTCAATGGCAAGGTGTTTTATTTTGATTAGCAAAGCTTCTTGGATTAGGGTATAAAAATTCAACAAAGCATGAAGGAAATGTATCAATCTTAAATGACCATGAAAATCATGAGAAGGGATGGTTGTTAGAAGGTTGTAGATATTCAATCTTGTGCTTGTATCATGGATATTTTGAGGGTTCTACATGGAAGGATACAATCTACAAGAGGCATCTAAATTTTTTTATAAAATACAACCATTTTCAACTAGAGATTCAAGATATATACTTAAGTTGATGAGACAACTTTATTATTGAGATCATAGGATCAAAATAATTTGATTTTTGATATGTACGTGTGGATTAAAAATCCCTTGAGCTCCCTTTGGGTTGATAAGATTATTTTTCTTAGCCTCGTCCCGCACCTCATATGTTTGGATATCTCTGAAACCTTTTTTGAGGAAATTTTCCCGCTTACTCCATGTGTTCGCTACATGCTCCTTACAAAGATTTCCTCCCTTGATTCTCTATCGAGCCCCGCCATGCCTCCACATGTCAGCAGTGTGAGCCTTTGTGAGCCCTCTCCCCTTTGCTACTCTATCAAGCTTTTCCTGCATGCCACGTAGCATCATTTCGTAGACATCATTTGGCAGACCCCACAATGAATGCTCGAGACAAAGACTCTTCCATGTGTCTTCTTTGCGGGTATTTTCAGCGCCAGAAGGTAAGAATGAGAGACAAGCCTCGTCCTATCACTACATGTCATAGCCAACAATGTGGGTGAGCGACACATGTCTACATGGTATTTTTTTGCTGCTTCCATTGGAACCACAGTCATCATTCATAGGGGGATGTATCTAGTTCAAAGGTGACTGCGTTCCATGCTTTAGAATATTTTCTATGGCAACAGCCATGGGAAATCATCATGACAAACATCATTGCTCATGCTTAGGAATATTTTCTATTACTGGCTCTGAGGCGGTGGGATGCTTCTCTATATATAATGCTTTAGCTCTCTGAAAAGGGGTTCTGATTTCAGAGAATACATAGAAAAATTGTGGAAAGACACCAAGCCTTTGTATTGTTTTTGATTGTTGTATTAAGATTCACAAACTGTGCCATGTTTTTTTGGCCTTTTTGTTTCTTAGCTAAATGAAAAAACATCATATTATGCAATTATTGTATTGAGTAGTTTATTTGCAAAACTTCTATAATTTCAATATAAGTTTGTTGATTCAGACCATGTTTTGGACTCTTCTTTTTAGTAAATGTGTATGGAAGTTATTTTATGTTATTTGATAAACTTCTTAGGCTTTTCATCTATACTTTCTATTATTTTCAGACATGCAAATTGTTGAACGGGCCCTTAAATCCCATCTAAAAGTAAGATTTACCATGCCCATGCTTAACTCTTGGTGCATCACATTAGGTTAGATCTTTATATTGTATATTTTCTTCCTTTTAACATTCCATATCCCCCAAATACAGAAGGAGTCAACTTCTTTAAAAACCCGTAGGTCACTCAATTTAGCACAATTGGTCCCCCCATTAATTGAGTTTCCCATAAGGTTGTTGCTTGACATTTTTTGGCATCAACAATTTCTTTTTTTGGCACCCCCGGTGGGATTGTCTTAAATGTATCTAAATCTAAAGTGGGTGTATGAGCCATAGGCTTGTTACTAGATCCCAGGCTTGCTACTAGATCCCAAACAATGAACAACCCTAGCCTACTAGTGCCACCACTAGTAATAGTACGAACTAGAACCTGTCTAGTAAGCATTTTGATCCCTCCACCAGCCATTTTGCTGATTGCTAACATAAATTATGTGGCATGGGACACTAGAAGCCCTCTTATAGCACTAATAACACTAGCCATTTGGGCCCCCATCCCAGCCTTTGCTTTAAAATTTGTACCAAAATTCACTGGGGAAGGCTCAAAAACACCATCCGAACACCTGCAAGATGTGATGAATGTGTATTTGGTGCACGGTGTTACCAACCAAAACATCGTGCTAAGGTTGCTCCCAGCCTCTTTCAAAGGTAGAGCACTAGATTAGTATCATAATTTGGGAGCCAATACTATTGGTACCTGGGATTAGCTTGGAGATCTTTTCTATGAGACATTTTCAAATAATGGAGATTGGTCTTGACTATATCAATAGTTGACGACCATAAAGTGAGCCCCTCAAGAGGGCATGACTGAATTTAATGCCCGATTTGACATGACTTGGCAAAGGATTCAACTTGCAATCTATTTTCCTACAGATTTGGCAATTATGTTCTATCTGAAGTCTCTCAACACCGACATTTCAGTAATGATCCAGTCCCTTGGAGGGAACACATTGCTAGGTGCATATAGTGTTATTGTTCAGGTGAAGAATAATTTGATCAATGTTGAAAAGTTACCGCCTCTGCCCGCTATGCCTATATTTGTAGAGTTATCAAATCCCTCCTAGGAGATAGCATCTACCAGTGTATCCACTCCTCCCCAATCTATGTACGCATATCCAAGTGCACCGCAGAGTGCTACTTCTACGTCTAATTCTTCAAAGGATGAGATGAGGGATTTCAAGGAGTTGTTGTGGAGCATCTCAAATGAAATAACTACCATCAAGCAGAACCAGTCCATGTCTTTGAAGCCAACTTACAAAAATTATAAGGGCGAAAGATCTTCCTACCAACAAAACCAATTCCAAGGAGGCTCACACACAAATCCGCAAACTTAAACAAGTCATCAGATGGTGCCGGTACCTACTCCACTGCAGAATGCTCACCCAAGCTCGATTAGAGAGCTAATAGTGGGACACAATAATGTTCATGATGAATTAATCCCTGGTTCTTCCCCTGTAATGAAGCACATATGCCTCAAAATTTCCCACACGACAATCTACAAAAAAGAGTGGCGAAACAACATAGTCAAGGCATGGAATCATATTCAAGAGGTTATGTATATGCCTCTCCACAAATGGAAAACATGATACTCAGTGCACAAATGCAAAGAATGTCCTTAGAGCAAGCGACAGATATAGCTCTAGATCACATGCTGTTCTCATGGATGGAAGAGGAAGAGTTGGTGTTTGCAAACGAGGCTTGCACATCAAAGACCCCACAAGTGTAGTCCAACTACAACACTCGCTCAAAGATGAGATTCACGGGTGAACCGGTTGTCTCATAGCCCAAAAGTACCCCCAACCAAACTCTGAGTACCTTTGCAATTGCACAAAAATTCAGCCACGAAAGGAAATTTTTATAACGAAGGGTAAGGAACAAAAGCCTTTCAATCCGTTACCATTCAATGTGGTGGAAAAATTGAAGAAATCCTCTGCTAATGTGTCTCTTTGGGATATCTTAGCTATTCCGAAGTAGAAGTCAATACTGCGAAAGGCCCTACTCAAAGATGCAAGTACTGAGCCAACAGAGCAATCACTCAAGGGAAAGGCCATTGATTCATCACCTCTATCCAAAGTCCTCACAAACAGTATAGAGGAAGCCTCTCCTAAGTTAGAGGTAAGTCAAAACTAAAACCCTTTTCCCAACTCTTATTGTGGGTAAGAAATTGTTGCACAATTTTATGATTGACTTTGGTTCTAGTACCACAGTAATGCCCAAGCAGATAGCTGAAGCCTTAGGACTTAGCTATGAACATTTAAAAAGAGGGGTTATGTAGCTTGATGGGAACAAGGTTGAAACCGTAGGTGTCATTAAGGACCTCCCCTTGACTCTATTCTCTTGCCCTAGTATCACAGTTCCACAAGATACTGTGATCATAGACATTCCTCCCATGTTCAGTCTTTTCTTATCTTGGGAATTCACTTCCAAGATATGTGGATATCTTTCCTTGGACTAGTCACACTTAATCCTTAGGACCAAACATGGAGCTAAAATGAAGATAGTGTCTGAACCTCTGCATGTGGAACATGTAGTAGATGAAGCCATGATCAACTTTGAGGTCACTCATACCTCTATCACGAAAGAGGAAATGTATTTTACTGAGCTACTAGAGGATGAAAAGGTGACTGGAGACCAAACTAATCAAGAATAGGTCCTCTTGAGCGAATATATAGACACTTATCCTTTCAGCAATTACCATCCACCAGATTGGGAACCTATGTCATGTATGATGAAGATCAAGTGATTTTGAAGGTCATGAAGGAATTCGAGGGTGGTCAAGCCTCAAAACTATGGACATTGAATTTCAATGGAGTAAGATGTAAAGTTGGTGTAGGAGCTAGGATATGTTTGATGTACCCATCCAATGAAAAGACCCTTAGGTCTTTTCCCTTTCAGTTTTCCTATTGAAACAATGAAGCTAAATATGAAGGCCTCATGCAAGGTCTAAGTCTCATGGAATGAATGGGAATTAAACAAATAATGGTGTTCAAAGACTTCAAGCTAGTGGTCAATCAAGTTTGGGGGTTCTCCTCAGCCAAGAATGTCCACATGAGATCCTAGAGGCATAGAGTCTGGGACCTGATTGAAAGCTTTAAAGCCTTCAATATCCAGACAGTGCCCAAAGAGCAAAATGCAAATGCAGATCGCATGGCAGCAATCAAATCTCAATTTGACCCTGCTTCCAACTTAATTCATAATGTACCACTACAAAAAATCCCTATGATTAGCTCCATTTTTTGCTTCCACCCATTGTTTTAATGTATTTTCTCCATTTTTTGTTAAAATTCAGTGCTATTTTTTAGGATGGTGCTATTTTTGGTATTTTTTTGCACTAACAAGAACAAGTAGACACTAATTCAAGCACCAATTAGTGCTAGAATTGATGTTGTAATTAGCACCAACAATAACGCCTAGTTTGACACCCATATTAATGCCAAGATTAGCGCAAAAAAATGACACTGCGATAATGCCCAGATTAGCGCTTGAATTAGCAACGAGATTAATGTCTAGTTTAGTGCCCATATTAGCGCCTAATGTAACGCCTATTTTAGCACCTGCTTTACAACCTATTTTAGCACCTAATTTAGCACCTCATTTAGCACCTTATTGTTCTAATATAGCAGGGATTAAGGGTGTTAGAACAAAAAATCCTAACAAAAAATCCTTCCCCAATATTCACTAGCCTTCAATTGCTTGCCTACATTTCACTTGCATCAAAAGATCTACTGCCTTTGATTTTTCATTGTATTTAACATGATATGCAACAATTTGTGTGACAAGATCCATACTATCACCAACATTCCCTTTGTATATACCCATTTATTCCTCTAGATAATCATAAACAAAGCAAATTTTTCCTTTATTGTAGTACTTTGTGTCCTTAAAGGGTTGAGGGTTGGGAATTGAGGGTTAAGGTTGGTTTAATGTATTGGGTAGAAGGTGCAAGGATTGAGGGTTGAGGGTCCAATGTATAGGGTAGAGGGATTAGGGTTTAAGGGTACTTGAGGGTTGAGGGTAGAGGGTAGAGGGTAGAGGGTACTTGAGGGTTTAAGGGTTGATGGATTAGTAGGGTCGAAAAGGGTAGAGGGTATTGGTACGTTGAGGGTAGAGGGACATAAAGGGTTTAACGGTTTAGGGTTTATGGTATTGGGTTGAGGGTATAGGGTTGAGAGATTACTAGGGTAGAGAGGGTGGGATGGATTAAGGGTTGAGGGTTGAGAATTGAGGGTTGAGGGTAGTTTAATGTATACTAGGGTAGAGGGTAGAGCTGATAGAGGGTTTAAGGGTTTAGGGTTTAAGGGTTGAGGGTTGAGGGAATATGATTCAAGGATTAGGGTAGAGGGTCCAATGTATAGGGTAGAGGGTAGAGGGGTTGAGGGATTAGGGTTTGAATAGGGTTGAGGGTAGAAGGTAGAGGGTAGAGGGTAGAGGCTGGTTGAGGGTTAATTGAGGGTTGAGGAATTAAGGGTTGAGGGTTGAGGGATTAGGGTAGAGAGTTTAGTAATTGGGTTTAAGGGTTTAACTAGGGTTGAGGGATTAGGGTCAAGGGTAGAGGGTATAATATGGTTCAAGGATCATGGTTAATTAGGGTCCAATGTATATATAGGGTAGAGGGTAGAGGGATGTAGAGGGTGTAAGGGTACTTTAGGGCTTAAGGGTTGAGGGTTTAAGGTTGAGAGTAGAGGGTTGAGGGTATAATATGGTTCAAGGAATATTAAGGTTACATTGAGGGTCCATTAATGTATAGTGTAGAGGGTATAGGGGTTGAGGGATTAGGGTTTAAGGGTACTTGCAAAGGGTAGAGGGTAGAGGGTTGAGGGTTGAGGGATTAGGGTATAGAGTAATTTACTTGGGTTTAAGGGTTTAAGGGTTGAGGGATTGCTAGGGTTGAGGGATTAGGGTCAAGGGTATAAGAGGGTATTGGGTTGAGGGTAGAGGGACGTAGAGGGTTTAACGTTGATTTAGGGTTTAGGGTATAAGAGGGTAGAAGGTTTAAGGCCATATTAGGGTACTTAAGGGTTTAGGGTTGAGGGATGTTATTAAGGGTTGAGGGTAGAGGTTTTAGGGTATAGCTAGGATGTTTGAGGGTATAATAATATGGTTAAAGGTCGATTAGGGTTGAGGTTCCAATGTAGAGGGTAGAGGGTATAGGGGTTAAGGGCTTATGGTTTAAGGGTTGAGGGTTGATGGATTAAGGGTTGAAGGTTGAGAATTGAGGGTTGAGGGTTTAATGTATAGGGTATATTAGAGGGTAGAGGGTAGAGGGTTTAAGGGTTGAGGTGTGAGGGTTTAAGCTGGTTGAGGGTAGAGGGTTGAGGGATTAGGGTTGAGGATCTAATATTGTATAGGTTGGTAGAGGGTATAGGGGTTGAGGGTACATATATGGTTGAAGGATTAGGGTTGAGGGTCCAATGTATAGGGTAGAGGGTATAGGGGTTATGAGGGATTAGGGTTTAACTAGGGTTGAGGGTTGAGTGTAGAGAGTAGAAGGTTAATGAGGGTTAATTAAGGGTTTAATAATGTATTTTTCTCCAATTTTTTGAAAAATTTGGCGCTATTTATCGGAATGGCGCTATATATTTTATGTTGAAGGTGTATCCTATTTGAAGAAGACAAACCTGGAACTGCAATTGATGGTTGATATCAGACTATCGACCCTTGAAACTAGTTGGTCCATTGATACCCTTTTCTTGATTTGATCACATTATTATAATACTTGCAAAATTTTGCCTTGTGCTGCATAATATCTTATATGGATTGCATATAATTTATTTCTACCTCGTGTTGCATAATATCTGCTATCGTGTGTGGTTAAAGTATTTTTATTCTACTTTTTTACAGGCATGCAAATATTATTTGTTTTGCGAGCCCTAAATTACCAAACGCTAGACGAAATTACTTTTTATTCTACTAAATTGACTATTCTATCGTTTTACTCCTTGCTTGGTAATTTATAAACCACTTGGTTAACAAAATACTCTATGCATATACATATTGCTTTTTTTAAGTATTTAATTATAAGGATTGTATTTTTTTTTTGGTATTTAATTATAAGGATTTGTCTTCTTTTTATTTTCTTTTCCATTTTAAAATTTTGAACAGGTAAACTGAACATTTAGTAATTATAATTTTGTTTAGATAATATTAGTTGAGTTTTTTTTTAATTTTAAAACTATTTAAATAATGAGAATACATTATAATGTACATTCTTTTTGCATATACATATTGTTTTTTTTTAGTATTTAATTAAGTATAAGGATTTGTATTATTTTTATTTTCTTTTCCATTTTAAACTTTAGAATTAGTAAGTATAATTTCTATTTATATTTTTTTTGATACGTAAGGCTATATTTAAACAAAAAGCAACAAATATTAAACAATATTTATTTATTAAAAAAAAAGCAACACAAAAATTATTTAAAAAATCCACAGTGATAGTCTTATCTTTATCAAAAACAAAAGAATAATATATATATTTTTAAAATGCATGAAATATTTATTTAAAAAAATCCACCATCACATGATATATATACTAGTTAGATATTAGATTTAATAAAAAGCATACAAGCATCTGTGAGGCAGGAATTTGTTTCACTTCAAACCAAGCCCAAAAAACCATCACATACATTCAACCAACATAGAAAGGAGATAAAATTTTGATTTCAACAGAGCATTGACCAACCCAAAAAAAATCCAGACATTTACTACCACCACCCAACTAACACATTCAACAGACAAAATGAGAACCCACCCAACCATAGATTATAGAAAACCATTTAATTTTGTGAAGGAATCAAATACCTCTACCCACTCGTCATCATCACCAACTTCCAATAAATCGAGCAACTTCTTGAGGTACTCCATAGCCACGACCGTGATCATCCTATGTCACGTTAGAGCCATCTCACTCAAATCCAGAAGAAAAGGATAGAATTTCATGACTTCGTCATCTGTCTTTGACCAAAGGCGCTCTAGGTCTGAAGGCTGTGGAATTTTGGTGCCAATTAATGTCGACTTTACTGCCACCTCCAAGCCCCCTAATAGGTCCTTCTTGAACAAGTGAACCATTAGCTCCTTTTCCACCCCTTTGGAACTTGATTATTGAGAAAGGAGGCCAAAAAACCTAAAGAGAAATGTGTGTTATCTCGACCGTACTGATTCCTCTCAAGATGTTCCCTACCCAAAACCATTTTAACTACAACCATAGTGAGGGAATCATTATCGATCAAAACAACAACCTTTGCTCACTCTGCCATTGACCAATCGGCCTGACCAAAAACAAAAGCACAAGCCAAAATGAATTTTAAGATGCTTCACATACGCCACCTGCTCATTTAAATAAAGACCACAAGCTCCAATCCTATTCGTAGCCACACGAACGAAGCATCATTTCTTGGTTTATCAAGCTATCCTTCTGCCAGCGTTTTCATCCTACAACTACAACTCCAAGAGTGAGGCAATTATGAGAATTATTTTTCCCATAATTGGGAATTTTAATGTACATTATTTATTTAGTACAATCATCATCGCCGTATCGGCCAAACAATGATCCTTCTTCCACCGATGACCACCTTCTCCACCTATGAACAACTTTCCTTCAGTCTATTGGTGGGATGCCATAATATATTACCTTAATACACATTAATTCCCTTGATAAACTTTAATTCTTGATAATCTGTGATTATATCGGACCATCGGGGGAAAGCAAACATTTGTTCCACTGATGTTCATGAGTTACAACGATGTGCTTACTTTTGTTGACTCTATTGGTCTAGCGGGGAAAATGCCTTAGGAGTCAGCCTGATAGGGTATTGTTACATTGATACTAGGTTATGAACTACTTTCATTGGCCCATCGACAAGGCTATGATGGGGGCTCTGCCAATGAGACATTGTTAGGCCAATAGTGCTAATTTTTATTTAGGAATGGGGAAAGATTATGGAGTCTCAAACTCATATATGGGTGTGTCAATTTGGCAATGTGGGCTACAGAATGGATCTTGTCACACAAATTTCAATAATTTGTGTTGATAATAAAATTAAAATGTGATGAATTTATGTGAAATGTGGAGGATAGGTGGGTGGAGGCTATTGAAAAATGTGAGATTTTTCAATTCTAATAGGATTAAGGGTTGAGGGTTGAGGGATTAGGGTAGAGATTTTTCTTGGGTTTAAGGGTTTAAGGGTTGAGGGATTAGGGCTAAGGGATTACTAAGGTCAACTATGGTGGAGGGTATTGGGATGTTGAGGGTAGAGGGAGGTAGAGGGTTTAACAGTTTAGGGTTTAGGGTATTGGGTTGAGGGTATAGGGTTGAGGGATTAGGGTTGAGGGTATAGGGTTGATGGATTAGGGTAGAGAGGGGGGGATAGATTAAGGGTTGAGGTATTAAGGGTTGAGGGTTGAGGGTAGAGGGTATAGGGGTTTACTAGGGTTTGGGGTTTAAGGGTTAAGGGTTGAGAATTGAGTGTTGAGGGTTTAATGTATAGGGTAGATCAGAGGGTAGAGGGTTTAAGGTTTGAGGCTTGAGGGTTTAAGGTATAGGGTAGATGAGAGGGTAGAGAATTGAGGGTTAAGGGTAGTTTAATGTATAGGGTAGAGGGTTGAGGGTTGAGGGACGTATATAGTTCAAGGATTAGGGTTGAGGGTCCAATGTATAGGGCAAAGGGTATAGGGGTTAATAAGGGATTAGGGTTTAAGGGCACTTGAGGGTTAAGGGTTGATGGTTGAGGGTTGAGGGTAGAGGGTAGAGGGTAGAGGGTACTTGAGGGTTTAAGGGCACTTGAGGGTTAAGGGTTGATGGTTGAGGGTTAGAGAGTTTACTTGGGTTTAAGGGTTGAGGTATTATGGTTGAGGGATTACTAGGGTTGATTAGGGTAGAGGGTATTGGGACATTGAGGGTAGAGGGACGTAGAGGGTTTAACACTTTATAGTTTAGGGTATTGGGTTGAGGGTATAGGGTTGATAGATTAGGGTAGAGAGGGAGGGATGGATTAAGGGTTGAGGGTAGAGGGTAGAGGGTAGAGGGTAGAGGGTATAGGGGTTTACTAGGGTTTAGGGTTTAAGGGTTGAGGGTTGAGGGATTAAGGGATGAGGGTTGAGAATTGAGGGTTTAGGGTTTAATGTATAGGGTAGATCAAAGGGTAGAGGGTTTAAAGGTTGAGGCTTAAGGGTTTAAGGTATAGGGTAGATGAGAGGGTAGAGAATTGAGGGTTAAGGTTAGTTTAATGTATAGGGTAGAGGGTTGAGGGTTTAAGGTTGAGATTAGAGGGTTGAGGGATGTATATGGTTCAAGGATTAGGGTTGAGGGTCCAATGTATAGGGTAGAGGGTATAGGGGTTAATGAGGGATTAGGGTTTAAGGGTACTTGAGGGTAGAGGGTAGAGGGTAGAGGGTAGAGGGTACTTGAGGGTTTAAGGGTTGAGGGATTAGGGTTGAGGAATTACTAGGGTCGACTAGGGTAGAGGGTATTGGGATGTTGAGGGTAGAGGGACGTAGAGGGTTTAACGGTTTAGGGTTTAGGGTATTGGGTTGAGGGTATAGGGTTGAGGGAATAGGGTTGAGGGTATATGGGTTAATGAGGGATTAGGGTTTAAGGGTCCTTGAGGGTAGAGGGTAGAGGCTACTTGAGGGTTTAAGGGTTGATGGATTAATGGTTGAGGGTTGAGGGATTAGGGTAGAGAGTTTACTTGGGTTTAAGGGTTGAGGGATTAGGGCTGAGGGATTACTAGGGTCAACTAGGGTAGAGGGTATTGGTACGTTGATGGTAGAGGGATGTAGAGGGTTTAATGGTTTAGGGTTTAGGGTATTGGGTTGTGGGTATAGGGTTGACAGATTAGAGTTGAGGGTATAGGGTTGAGGGATTAGGGTAGAGAGGGAGCGATGGATTAAGGGTTGAGGATTGAGGGTAGAAGTTATAGGGGTTTACTAGGATTTAGGATTTAAGGGTTGAGGGTTGAGGGATTAAGGGTTGAGGGTTGAGAATTGAGGGTAGAGGGTTTAGTGTATAGCTAGGATGTTTGAGGGTATATGGTTGAAGGTCGATTAGGGTTGAGGTTCTAATGTAGAGGGTAGAGGGTATAGGGGTTTACTAGGGTTTAAGGTTTAAGGGTTGAGGGTTGAGGGATTAAGGGTTGAGGGTTGAGGGATTGAGGCTTGAGGGTTTAAGGTTGAAGGTAGATGGTTGAGGCCGATATATGGTTGAGGGATTAGGGTTGAGGGTCCAATCATGTATAGGGTAGAGGGTGTAGCTATAGGGGTTGAGGGTACATATATGGTACGTACGTTGAGGGATTAGGGTTGAGGGTCCAATATTGTATAGGGTAGAGGGTATAGGGGTTGAGGGATGAGGGTTTGACTAGGGTTGAGGGTAGAGGGTAGAGGGTAGAGGGTAGAGGGTTAATTAAGGGCTGAGGGTTGAGGGATTAGGGTAGAGAGTTTAGTAATTGGGTTTAAGGGTTTAACTAGGGTTGAGGGTTATGGTCGAGGGTACTAGAGGGTATATGGTTCAAGGATTAGGTTTTAGGGTCCAAATTATATATAGGGTTTAAGGGTTTAGGGTCTTGGCCTCTAGTGAGGCTCAAAATTAGGGTTTCATGAATATTCCTACATTGGCAAACAATCTGTATTTTTTTGAATTTTGATTAATACAATCTCCTACTATTTTTGGTGGCTGTAAGTGACTGTATTGTTGGTTGTTAGCCTAGTTGTGATCTTTTTCTCTCTTTTGGAAACCTTTGTTGGCTCCTTTTGTATTATTTTCATTATTTGAATTAAAAAAAAATTACTAAACAAAAACAAAACGTATATACAAAAAGAATGTACATTATAATTCCCATTCTCAGTATATTAGTTGAGTTTTTAATTTTATTTTTAAACTGTTTAATTATGAGATTTTTTTTTAAAGCAAAGGCAATAAGCCCATATATTTATATATGTAATAAAATTAATTTTATACATAGGAGGTGGATTTTATGAATACATGTTTTCCCAGATAGTTGAAACATGTCAGTATAATGCATAGGGAATGTAAAACTTTTGAATCTTTCTACCTATTACTACTTTGATATTCCAAACTTTTTGACCATCTAAATATTAGCATTACAGTAATCCTAGGTTCAGACTAAAATTCACAAAAAAATTCATGACCCATTATTGGCTATTCCTCCATTGAAGCCATCTAAATGGAATTTTCACCTTGTGCCTCAGAACTTCCCCCGACTTGGCTATCACAACCCACAAGAGCATCATCTGCAACTGGTACTCACTGAATAGGCCACTCATGTACACTAGATCCTTGACCATCAAACATGGCATTTACTGCAACTGGGGCATGACGATCATGCCACCCATGGTCATTGAAACCTTGGTTTGCACCTGAAGCATTTGACATTTGAGGACCCAAATTTTGAAAAGGACAAACTATTGTCCCCAATTCTCTACCAACAACACTTCCACATGGCCCAACAACCTCTACTTCCATATGACCCACCTTTGAATTTGGTGAAAACCCTTGAACTTCCATTTGAACCACATTTGGAGCTAGTGAATCTTCACGACCTTCCACATGACCCACATTTGAAGTTGGTAAAAAACCTCGACCTTCTCTCCCAACAGAATTAATAGGGGAATGGGGATCATGAGCCCTGAGAAAAGCTATTGCATAATATTTATCTTTTATTGCCCTATCCATATTCACACAGACCCTCCTACAATGCTTCCTTAAAACATTTAACAGTCTACTATCACTCTTGTATTGTAGGGCTAATCTAATGGACTCAAAGATCTCCTCAAAACCCTGGTGATGAAAGATAAACTCTCTTGGGAATAAACCACCTATATCCCCTTCCCCAACAAAAACATTATATTTTTGGGTTCCAAGTAACAGGGCATTGTGCTAAAGAAAACAAGGCTTGACAAATTGTTTAGTAGTAGACACTAATTCCCTATAAGACTGCAACAAATCCATTATGTAGATAGGAAAACAGAGAGCACCTATGAAAGAAATATGATCCTTCTAGCACACGAGCTTGTGACCTCCGTTCCAAGGATGGTGGGATAGTTTCCTCCACTCTAGGGCAAGACAAATTAAACACCACCTTCAGATAGTCATGTGAGAGGTATTCCTCGAAAGGAAATTCCCATTGTTGAACCTCCATGCACACCCTTAAATTCCAAGGCTTGAAAACCATGCTGCAAATTCTCCACACCCAGATGAAAATATTGGAAGACTAATTAAACAACGCTGCAGGATGATGCCACATAGTGCCCACCTTCCTTTATATCTAGTAAAAAACATGTGCATATCTTTGGTGTATTTATTGGAGAATATTATGTTGTAATATGGCTGCAAATTTAGATATCGACACAAGGATTCCTTGAGATGGAGCGTGTGAAACTTATTTTCCTAGCTCTAATTTCTGAAGCTCATTCCTAATCATCATGCCACTTTGTAATTTTACATACAAAAAACATTAAAGAAGATTTATTTGGGAAACACCTATTCAATGAAAGACACAATTGTCATAATCAATACTTGAGGTGAGCCTTTCAAATCCATCGACATCCTGATGATGAAGGGCAGTAATCATTAAACATACATTACCAAAGTGACAACCAAGTACACTATTTAAGAAAAACTTTCCACCTCGTACAAGGAAATTCCACATCACCTATCCTTGTTGGCAAGCCAACGAAGCTAAATCTTCCTTTACATCTCACATCCTAGTTGTCACACCAACTAAGCAAGTGTTGACAATCAACACTTCAAACCCTGAATTTGCACATTGGTGAATGAGCTTTAATAACTATTATGATTTCCATCCTTATTAGTGAGGACTAACAAATGAGGAAAATTATTTGTAATCTCCCGATTCCCAATGATCTCAAAAATTTTCCCATCACATCCCATATTTGCTACTCTGTCAGCTGGTTTGTTACCTTCTTTGTATGAGTGTGAGATATGGACTTCCTCAAAAGAATCTAGGATATGCCAAACTTTAGACAAAATATATCTAAGATTCCAATTATGTATGAATCTTTCTTTGCAAGCATTTATTATGATCAAAGAATCCCCCTGAATGTGTAAATTATGAATATCCATAGACTTTGCAACTTGCAAACCATAAAGCATAGCTAGACTTTCTGCAATGTTATTAGTGCACTTTGACAAATGGATTACCTTAGCTGCTAGGAGAGAACTTGACCAATTTATAATGACTACACTAGCACTTGACAACCCTAGGTTGCCCCTTGAAGATCCATCAAAGTTAAGCTTCATAAACTCTTTTGGAGGAGGTTGCCATTTGACTTTACTTCTATCAATTTTGAGTTGTGGGGAAATCTTTTGAGATCCTTTAAAAGGAAGAGATATTGATTCCCAATTTTGAAGTATCCAACTATCCCAATTCGAAAACACTGAAGAAACATTCTTATGCCTTTGAATATAAGCATTTACTACCTTAGAGATTATTTTCTCAATCTTGTTTTTAATTTGCATGACTGAGTGGGATTTCTGGCTAAATATTTTTTTATTTCTCTCCCACCACAAGCTCCAAACTACTAAGGCAAGAAAAAATTTCCATATGCAAGCAAAGAAGGACTTAAACAGTATAGGCTAGACAATAAATAGGTCCCATAGGGTGGATAGCATTAGAAAAGAGATATTTAATTTTTCTTTGATAAATTTCCAACACTCTTGTGCCCAAAAACATTCCAAGAATAAATGGTCTACAGTTTCATTAACTTCTTGGCAAAAAACATAGTTGAATGGCTCAATAAAGCCTAATTTTCTCAATCTATCACTTGTTAATGTTCTTTTGTGAAGAGCTATCCATGTAAAGTTACTAGCCTTAGGAAAAATCATTGAATTCCAACAAAAGGAGTACGCTCTATGAGATTGAAAATGAGCCACAAAAATTGTAAGAGATTTATAACCTTGCTTAACTCTGTAATTCCCATCCTTTGAAGGTGCCCAAATTAATCTATCTGAGGCTCCTGATAAGAACACAATCCTTTCCTATAGATGTTTCAAAAGAAAACTTCTTTGATTGGATTATACCAGAGGGGAAGAAAAATCCTTCCAAGCAACTTTCCCAGAAAGAGGATGAATATTGTCTATATAATCCTTCAATTTACTACCCCATAAATTTGAATATGCATGCTCAACTGGGGATAAATCTTGAATTGAAGATAGGGGAGGAAAGCTATTCCATGAATCCTTCCAGAAATGTACACTTTCCCCATTATGGACCTCCCATGTCAGATATGGAATAATTACCTCCCTACAAGTTACCAAGAAGTTCCACATCATAGATCCAACATGAGGTTTTGAAATGGTTAAAATTCTATTTGGATTGTCACTATCCAAATAATTTTCTTGCATGAGAGAGCACCATCTTAGATTTGGCTTTTGGCATAAACGCCAAACTAATTTGGCTCCCAATGCTAAATTTCTTGCAGAAAAATTATGCATGCCAACTCCACCATTGTTCTTATTTGTACACAAATTTTCCAAAGAGATCAAAGGGATCTTTCTTTTATCATCCATATTTCCTCTCCATAGGAAATTCTTAATGAGCTTCTCAATTTTATGCACAATAACTTTTGGAGCCTTCAGTACAACCATAAAATAGTTAGGGATTCCTACTAGGACTGATTTTATTAGAAGGATTCGGCCAAAAAAAGACAACCACCTTGCCTTCCAAGATAAGATTCTATATTTTATTCTATCTATAATCTTCTGCCAGTGATGAAGTTTATCTTCCCTTGAAAGGAAAGGAATGCCTAGGTATGCACTTGGAAGCTTTGCTTCATGAAATCCCAAAAAATTTAGTATTCTTCTTGAGAGTGATGGGGGAGTATTAAAAATATAAACTTTTGATTTAGAGGCATTTATTTTTTGTCCCAAGGTAGAAGTGTATTTTTCAAGTACGTGTTTAACTTTTTTTTCCTCCAATAAAGAAGATTTAGAAAATAGTAAGGTATCATCTACAAATAAAGAATGTGTGGCCTGTATTTTAGTATTTGGGATGATGACCCCCTACCAGAGCCCCTATTCATGAACTTTTGTGATTGTTCTACTCAATGCTTCTACCATGATGATAAAAAGAAATGGGGAGAGTGGGTCTCCTTGCTTCACCCCCTGAGTAGAGCTAAAGAATCCTACTGGAGTTCCATTAATTAGTACTGAAAAGTTAGCTCCTGACAAGCATGAGCAAATCCACTAACACCATTTCAAAGAAAAACCAAACTTTTGGAGGACTTGCATCAAAAAATCCCAATCAACCCTGTCGTATGCCTTCATCATATCAAGCTTGATAACAAAAGAAGACAAGCATTGTCTTTAATTGAATGCAACAATTCATGGGCTATGAGTGCCCCTTTCGGTGTCTCCCTACCAGGAACAAAGCCCCCCTGTTCATGAGATATTATTTTTGGTATGAGAGGCTGCAACCTAAGATAAATGGCTTTGGTGAATATTTTGTATATAGTATTGCACAAAGAGATTGGCTTAAACTCTACAAAAGTTTTCAGCTCTTTGACTTTAGGAATAACAACAATGTGAGTTGTGTTAAATTTTTTCAGCATTGACCTTGACTTCCTAGATTCTTCTAGTGCTAACAAGAAATCAAATCCAACAAAATCCCAAAATTTCTAAAAGAATAAGCTAGTGAAACCATCTGGACCTGGTGCTTTGTCAGGTGGAAGGGAAAAAAAACCTTCTTAATCTCCTCAAGAGTAAAAGGTTTCAGCAACTGATCATTATCTTGTTGATGAAGGAGCTTAGGAATATACTCAAGCAGCTCCTCAACATCCTTAGGAGAATAATCTAGATTATTCATAGGAGCCGACAACAGATTAGAGAAAAATCTTACCCCTTCCCCCTAAATATCTTCTTCTTTTGTCAAAACTTCACATGTTAACGAGGATTGAATGGAAAACACAAAATTCAAAGACTTCTTCACTTGAGTTGATGCATGAATTTTTTTTGTATTCTTAGCCATAGCTCTCTCGACTTTTCTCACCAATATATTTCCTCCCTTGCTAAAAACTCTACCCATTCCACCTACAAAATTTTTTGATATTCAAAGGTAGTGTCATCTAACCCATTCTGAACTATCAAATCATTGATGTTAGACAACTGCTTATACACCTTTTCTTTTTCTCTAAAGATGTTTTTAAAAACATGTTTATTGCACTGTATAATTTGTTTCCTGATGTAGCATAGTTTTTTATTTAGCTGAAACATCCAAGAACCCCTGAAAAAAGGTGCACTTGACCACCACTGACTTAGTAGTTCCAATAATTGTGTGTGTCTAAATCGCATCCCCTGAATTTAAAAGAAGATTTTCTTTTACCCTTTTTCCCCTCTCCTTCAATGCATAAATTGCTACCAAAGTGATCCGATCTTGCTAAGGGAAGAATTTGGGAAGTCAAAGACTACCTAACCATAAACCAATTTGATGATGCTAGGAATTTGTCCAATCTTTCTGTAATCTGCATAAAACCTTTCCTTTTATTTGTCCACGTGAAGCTACCATTTTGTGGAATGCTGTGAATTAGCACATTATCTTAAATGAATGAAGAAAACTCATCCATTACCCTTTGAGGTGGGAGAATGCCACCTTTATTCTCTTTCAAACTAGTGATTGCATTAAAATCTCTAGCAAGTAGTACTTTCTTGTCTGAAAGTTCATCCAACATGTTTGTCAAAATTTCCCACAATTGCTTTTTGTCTCCTGTAGCAGTTGGAGCATAAATATTAATTAGCCAGAATTGTAGCTCAAAATGCTTGACTTTGACCAGTTGCTAGTTCTTCTCATTTTGAATCAACTCAACAACTACTATTTTTGGATTCCACATATTTAGGAGACCTCCTGAAGCACCTTGCACTGGAGAATGCACAAATTTCCAATCTTTCCATTTTTGAATAGATGACCCATAAGCTAACTCTGAAGTTTTTGTCTTGCAGCACAATTATATTCGCTCCACAAGCATCCAAGTGTTGCTTGATTTGAGATTTTTTGTCAAGGGCATTGACACCCCTAAAATTCCATGAGAGTATCTTCATTGTGGCCGAGGAGAGCAGGATGCTCTCCTTGGACGCTTGTTTGTAGATGCCAACAAAGAAGAATCTAGGGTGGTTTGTATACCAACAACAATTTCGTCCTTCATTTGGTAACATGAGACTATCTCCCACACTTGCCTAGGGTTTTGACCAATACAGGGTTTACACTTGGAGTCTACATTATAGAAAGAGACTTGGAGTAATTGTACTCAACAATGAGACTCTTGATTTATAACTCATCTGTAACCATAGCTTCCTCTTTTAATTGCATAAATTCAACTTTCAGTTGCATATCCTCTTGATCCTTTAGATTGTCACCTAAATATTGTAGAAATTCATCATTCCTAACAATAGAACTGTCCTCCTCATTTAGTACTTCTACTATTTCTTCTATCATCTCACATCCTACAGAAGAAAGAACCTTGTTGATGAAATCTTCCAAATCCCCATATTTAATCAGTTGATCCTTCTCCTGAAATGGGAACCCTTCTTTCTTTCCATTTTCAAGATAAAGACAATCAACTTGATTAGTATCTGAAGGTAATCCCTTATACATCAGCTGATATACTATAGCTTCCACCTGAGAATATGATGTAGGTTTAAAAGCAGGCGTGTATAAGTTCAAGCCATTTGCAAAACCATTGACTAAGTAAATGCCTGGATTACACTGGAAAAGTTTGTTTAGAGAAATTGTAAAGCCACATTCTGAATGTCTTGAGAACCAGAAGGGATAGAAAGGCCATCTGTAGTTGAGTCAGTGACAAATTTCATGTTATTTCCCTCTTAAGGAAAAATTTGATTACGTGATTTCCTTACAGATATGTCCTATGGAAATATAGATAGGAGATCTTCCCATTTCTGAATGAATGTGGATGACTATTCCAAATTTGAAAAATCCCTTTCCCCATTGATTGGAGTACTTATTTGACCAGTGTCCCTATTTATCTTCCCTTCCGCTAGTGGAGTAAGCATAAGATCATCCAATAAGTGACAGGACGAGCTAGAGCGGGCAGTGTCATGACATTTGAGATAGACATTCTCAGGTGTTTCAACTAAAATCTTCTGATCCCACACCCTATACTTAGATTTCAAAATGATGTACTCCGAAATCTCCTTTGCGACATCTAAAAAGACACAAACCCTAACTGGCTTTCAAGGGTTTTTGAATTTTTTTTATCATGTTTAGGGAAGATCCCTATCTTATTTTCCATAGCTTCAATTAGAGGTAGCTCTCTATATTCTAGAGCAAGGTCCTTTAGTTGAATCCAGGAGGGGACAAACTTAATTGCTAGAAGTTTAGGTTTAAAATTAGGGATCTAGGGTTGTAAAAATAGACCTGACCCCTTATAAACCCATGATTTAACTTTATAAATGGCATCTCTCTGAGCCTTCTCTTGAAAAATTACAATGAAAATTCCCCTTACTTTATGCAGATAAAATTTTTTGGTGGCCCCTTCCCATTCCTCAAAGATTAAATCCTGTAATTTGTCTAGATCAAGGGAAAGGTGCCAAAACTTACATATTAAAGCTCAACTTCACAAATCCTGGATTTGTGGAATCAACATTTCCTTTGGGAAAGTAATAGATACCATCTTATGTGTCTTCTCACCCTTCTACTTGTTGTCTTCTTCCAAAAGCGTATTCTCCAAAGTAACTTGATTCTCTTTACACTGCCATTGTAGAATTGGCTTTTTCTTTTGATTTTTCTTTGATTTCTTCTTTACTCTTTTTCTGCGCTTGGAAGTAGACGGTGTTGTAGGTAAAATTCTTTGTTGATCTGGAGAAGTATTTCCATTACTCCTTTGGGAAGCCCCTTTTTGGCCCTAAGGTTTATCTTGAAGCCCCACATTCTTAGCCTCATTTTTTTCTTGATCTTGTTTGGAGGAACGTGGAGTAGATGGCAAAGAACTTTTCAAACCTACAAGAAGGTTTTCATCTCTCCTTTGTGAAACCCCTTTTTTCCCTTGAGTTTGTTTATGAAGCTCCACATTCTGAAGCATTTGCTTTGCTTGATCCTTCTAGGTAATACCTTGCATTGTATCCTTTGAAATATCCTTTGTAGTATTCCCTTGATTAGTCTTTACTACATTATTTTGATAATCCAGATCATCCCGAGGGTTCCTTTAAGCGTAACTTCTTTGGCCCTGAAAAATCATAGGCTCTAGCTCTTCCTTCGATAGACATATATTCTTGCTCATTTGGATTGAAGGGACCTCTCTTGTGCTTATTGTTTTATACATTGTTATCTAACAAACTTGATTCCACTCTTGATTGTTTCCTATCGCGACGAGATTGTTTCTCATCTTCTTTAGATGATCTGAAATATGCCTCTCCTCATAATGCCTATTCAAGAAGAGAAAATATTCACCATTAGGGCATGGAACAAAGCCCTGTTGATTAGATCTTGGCACATTGTATTGAGTATCTTCTTCACATATGTCAAAACTTGGTTGCCTCCCTAAAAGAAAATGCCTCTATGAGCGAAACGAAGCCCAGTTAGGTTTAGAAAACCTATGCTCGACAAAACCTAAATGGATTTTTTTGTTATATCCATGTTGCACAGGCCTATTTAGATTCAACGACTATTTTCCATAGCCCGAAGGCCCATAGGAGCGCCAGTTAGTGTCAGAAAATTGACCGTTGAGTTGTCATTTTTTCCTGTTGCAGAGCCATTTTTTTCACATGCAAAATTTTTCTTATTACCTTGACTATTTAATTATGAGAATTTTTTTCCCATAATTGGGAATTATAATGTACATTATAATTTTATTTGAAAATAATATATATGAGATTATTTGAAATTATTTGTTACAAATTACAAATGAATTAAATAAAATAAAATAAGGGACTTTTTATAAGTATGAGCATTAATGAAGGGCATTTTGAGCTCAAATTTTGATGATGGTCTAGCATACGAAGCTGGGATATGTAGGACAACATTGTTGGAGCCTTAGGAGATAAAATTTCCATAATGTGAGAGCCTTAGGAGATAAAATTTCCATAGCAATTACAATGAAGTGAAGTCCCTACAATAATTTCATGTTGACCTACTGCATCCGGTTATCAGCCATTTAAGTCATGAGTTGAGCCATTAAAATCGTTCTTTGTACCAGCCTCGAGTTCTAAGTTAGTTGGTCATCGAGTATAGTTAATCATTTAAATGCTCCCTATAGTCGAGCCATAATATTTTTCAATTGACTTGTGTTTAATCCATCCTGCATAAGGCGATTCAAAGGAGTGCGGTAAGGTGGTAAACAACAAGAAGATAAAGCATATACCACTATACCATCGGGAGGGTGAGCAACATATGTGGTAGAGTGGTGTACACCACAACCCCGCAACAAGAAGTCTTGAGAAAGGCGGTAGAGCGGTAAGCATGGAAGATAAGTGGACACCGTAGTACCACATAAGGCAATTCAAAGGAGTGTGGTAAGGCAATAAACAACAAGAAGATAAAGCATACACTACTATACCACTAGGAGTGTGAGCAACATATGCGGTAGAGTGGTGTACACCGCAACACTGCAATAAGAAGTCTTGAGCAAGGCATTAGTGCAGTAAACATCAAAATGGAAGGGAAAAACACTGCCATACCACAATGGGTATAATAAGAGATGGCGGTAGTATGTTAATCATGGCATCATTATAATTTATAGCAATAAATTCCCTCACACATTCTTCAGAATTAATTTCAAGGATTTGAGCTTGTTGGGAAACTATCTGGTGAAGAATTGGCATTAATACTAATATGACTAAATACCACGCCCTCAAAAACAAGTGAATTTTCCTAAGATTGTGCTCAGTTGAAATGCATTGTTTTGGATAGAGCTAAGGATGCCGAGAAAAGGAGCTATGCGAAAGACAAGAACTCAGGTAAGTGCATGAATAACCCTCTAAAGAAGCTTGATTGGTGTAGTATTTGGTAGAGCTCTATTATTTGAAGTCAGTAGGAAAATTTGAAATATGCCTCCTAAAAGAAAACAATCAAAAGAAAAAGAAAGTAAGGCCAAAATTAAGGAAGAAGAACCTAAGGTAAAGAAGAGACCACTCCACCAGTCTATATTAGATATACTTCCAAGATCAACCAAGGAGGGAAATAAGAAATTTCTCGTAGACATTGCACAAGGTTGTAGGGATGCTCTCATTCCCAAATCCAGGTGGGACTTATTTTGATATTTTTACATTAAGAGAAATGAGAAGATTCTAGTGTCAAACCCTTGGATGTTGGATTTAGCAAAGTTGATTGTCCCAAACGTGTTTATTGATGTGGAGTTTATCAAATTACTAGCCAAGGATTATCACTCTACAACCAAGATAGTAAGGTTTCCAAATGGCTCAATATTGGTAGAGGTAACTAGAGTTTCTATCATTGAGTGTTTTGGCTTAAACAAGCAGGCTTTGACCAAAATAAACCTATAGAAGAGCGAGGAAGATTATAAGAGGTTAAGAAGAACTTATAGAAGTGATGAGCTACCCCTATATATGAAAAGAGGCATTAGTAAGACTGATTCACATTTCTACTTCCAATAGTGAACCATTCACTGTGACAGATTTTCAATATTATTTTGTGAATGCATATCTAGCTCTGTGCCAAGTACTAGGGGTGGATGCTCAAGATAAAATTCCAATAAGCCTAATGATGATGGCCATGAAAATTCAAAACCCTAAGACTAATATTGAGTATGACTTTGCTTCATACCTTGAGAGGGCGTTGGATGATGAATTCTCACAAGTAATAGAGGATAGAGCATTGATTACATTCAGACACTATTCCTTACTGTGCCATTTGATACTATACCAGAATCGGGACCATTGGACTAAATGAATGGACTTGGCTACAGTGGATGAGCAAAGGAACACTATACCTATGCAGAAGTGGTGCTATATTTGGGATAGTCAGTGTAAGAATTCAAGCTTTGCTATATTATATGAAGACTTTGTGCACAAAATCCTTCAAGTTCTTGGTTATTCAATACCAATATTTCCAAACAAAATGCAACAATTGTTAAGACCTTTGGCCTTGAGAAAGGAACAGGGTCACACACATAATTTTGGTGATTGGTTCTTTTTCCCAGAGGTTACAATAATAAGAATCTATGGCTGCCCTACTGCTCCACACATACTACCAAAGTTCATGCCCATCAAATTAGCATTTCTTGAATTTATGTGGAAAATGATGTGGATGGAAAAGGATGTAATGCACAAACAAAAGAAGGGCACATTTCTGCCAAACTTAACCAAATGTGGAGATTGGATAGTAGGCTCAGATACACTAGAGGAGTTGCAATATTACTTGAAGAAAAGATATGCATTGGGTTCTGGAAAAGAAAGAGCCTTTGACCCTAAAAATCATATGAATAACATAAGGCATAATCTTCTTACCAAGATGACAGTGACACACCAAGTAGGTTATGAGGAAGATTTGATAAGAAACTACCTTAATTTTCAAGAGGCATCCCTCAGAAAGAAGAAATGGTAGGTTATAATGAAGCTTGAAGGAAGGAAGAAGCAAAATGATAGAAGTTTCCTTGGCTATTTCGTTGAAGAAAAAGACCCCATTAGGAGGATCAATCGGATAATTGATAAATTTGAGGATTTATATCAATATTCTAAAAAAGAAGTATATCTTCAAGAACATGGTGGTAAGATAACTACAAAGCACACCCCAGACACAACATCAAAGTCTCCCATGGATCAATTGCCTCCCAAGAGACAAAAGACACATAGCATTGAGCCATTGGTACCTTATGAGGAGAGTGAAGGGGTGTGAGATACTAAAGTTGTGGCCACTATATTGCAATCATTAAAGAGTGATATTGAGGTTGATTAGCCCATCCATGAGACTAGCACCCATAGGCATGAGGAAAGGATGGATGATGCAGAAAAAACTAGTATAGAGATACATGAAGATGGGAGAGAAATTGTTGCCAGGAGGTTTATAGAGGATGATGATTTCATCAAGACTCCAAAGTTTAGGGATTTCTGGACAAAGATGAAGATAAAATAAATTGAAGAGAAAATGGAGTCAAATGAAGTTGGAATTGAAGAACTAGAAAAGAATCAAATGGTGGCACAAACCTCCAATGAATTGAGGGTTGACCACATTGACATTAGCCTTCAAAAGGCTAGAGAGATGATTCTGAAGAGCAACATGATCATTTTTGTTGGGTTGGAATTAAAGAAAATGTTTTTTCTTGATCAAGTATGGGCTCAAGAAGATCCAATGTTAGTTGTAGAGTTTGACACTGATGAAGGAGTAAGTGGAACTAGGTATAACCCCAAAATTGAAACCATGGCCATTTAGATCAAGCAGAAAAACACACAGAAGCCTAAACTGTTGGATGTAATACAGGGAATGAAAGGGGTAACAATGGTAAAAACAATACAAGACACCACCCCTTTGGAGGCAGCCACAATTACCATGCACTCAGCCATGTTCACTTGTGCTACTATTAAGGGATTGGAGGACATATTAAAGGAGTATGAAAAAGGAACAAAATTTCTTAAATGATGAAGTTAATAAACTGTTTATGGAGAATGTCAAATTGAAAGAATAGTTAAAAGGAGTAGGAACTTCACAAAGCAAGGAGATAGTGTTATATAAGCCTCCTAGTGCTCCATTAAATATTGTACAAAGCATTATGAGAGAGCAAGCAAAGGATCCTGAGAAGGAAGTGGATGCAATGAAGTAAAAAGGAAAGTTTCTAAAGTTATGGAAAAGATTCTTGAGTACAGACTAAAGTTGGTTTTTGATAAACTGGATAGTGTGCATGACAGTTATAAATCACTTCAGTGAGCAATTCATCAAATAAAAGCACATATGCTTGTATTGGACCCACTATTTCAAAGGTGGCAGCCTATTCACCACACTCTATATAAGTTATAAAGAGTTCTACAAAGGAGTCTTGATGTTCCTACAACATTAAAAATGACTGAGCAAATAGTAAAAATGATTGTTGATGAATTTTAGTATATACAAGGGGAGGATAAGAGGATTGTGGCACGAATGGATTCCTTCCATTCCTTAAAACAATGGTATACACTAGAAATTGGGAAAAATGATGGTCAAGTAAAATACTTGGATGAATGGAAGAAGGAATTTGGTCAGGTTATTCACAAGTGTTTAACCCATGTTCAGGGAGATAGTGACACTGGTCTTCACAGGCTCAATTTGATCATGGATGGATTGATTGCTCTTGATGTTGGATATTTGAAATTTGTCAATGATACAAAGGAACTACTGGATAGTCGATGGCAGACACATCTTGCAAACATACCAAAGATCTAGGAATATCAGTGGCCATCAGATTTTATAGTGTATCAATGGGAAGAGAAGTATTTGGCTTCATATGAGTAGGTCACTAAGGCGAGGGAATCTGGATGTCTATCATGGAGAGGAAAGCTTTGCTAGATCGATGATCATGGGATTTCTATGTTGATTAAAGGAAACATAAGTCTAAATTTTCTTAAGCCTTGTTATTTCTTCAATTATGAAAATTAATTAGTTGTTAGTAAAAGAAGTAGTTTTGAAGGGTCATCTCTTTTTGTAAAAGGCCTGAAGCTTGTTGCTTCCTATATAAATAGGAAACTGAGGCCAATTTTGAGAGGATCATCATATCATATTCCATTTTCATTTCCGTTATAGTAGGCATTAGTAAGAAGATATATTGCACATTCCACCCATCCATGTCATATCAAAGACTTCTGCCATGAATGTTTATATATATATATATATATATATATATATATATGAAACAACATAATGGAGAAGATTTCTCATAATTGGTAATCTATTTTGGTGTTCAATTGTTGTGTTAAATTTCATTCTATTATTGTGTTGTCTCCAAAGTGTTTCTTCAAGTTATTTAAATTCATAAGATTTATTAAGGAACATTTGTTGTTACTGTGTGATTATTTTGAGCTTATGAATGAAATAGAACATCTGATTATCAGAGATTCTCCATGACTGTGTGATCATTCTATATTTTTCCTTATATTTTCCATACTTATTTCTTCTTATATTTGAATGAATATGAAACGAAGGCCAATTTTGAGAGGATCATCATATCATATTCCATTTTCATTTTCATTATAGTAGGCATTAGTAAGAAGATAGATTTCACATTCCACCCATCCATATCATATCAAAGACTTCTGCAATAAATGTATATATATTTGAAACAACATAATGGAGAAGATTTCTCATAATTGGTAATCTATTTTGGTGTTCAATTGTTGTGTTAAATTTCAAGCTTATATCTTATTGTGGTGTCTCCAAAGTGGTTTCTTCAAGTTATTTAAATTCATAAGATTAATTAGGGCACATTTTTTGTTACTGTATGATTATTTTGAGCTTATGAATGAAATAGATCATCTCATTATTAGAGATTCTCCATGACTGTGTTATCATTATGTATTTTTCTTATGTTTTCCATACTTATTTCTTCTTATATTTGAATTAATAGGAAACCAAGGCGAATTTTGAGAGGATCATCATATCATATTCCATTTTCATTTCCATTATAGTAGGCATTAGTAAGAAGATAGATTGCACATTCCACCCATCCATATCATATCAAAGACTTCTACTATAAATGTATATATATTTGAAACAACATAATGGAGAAGATTGTTCATAATTGGTAATCTATTTTGGTGTTCAATTGTTGTGTTAAATTTTATGCTTATTTGTTACCGTACTGTCTCCAAAGTGGTTTCTTCGAGTTATTTAAATTAATAAGATTTATTAGGGTACAATTTTTGTTATTGTGTGATTATTTTGAGCTTATGAATGAAATAGAACATCTTATTATTAGAGATTCTCCATGACTATGTTATCATTATGTATTTTTTCTTATGTTTTCCATACTTATTTCTTCTTATATTTGAATGAATATCAGTTATTGAGCCTCAATATTGTGCTTATGTGAATGAATATGCTGATACATTAAAGAATTTACTGTGGATGTTTTCAGTTACATCTTCAAAATTATGTTCAACATAAAAATGGAAACTATTTAAAAATAAAAAAGTTAACAAAGTTGCTTATTTAAATAATTGTGAGTTAGGTGCATTAATATTTTATTAAATTTTGTGTCTTCATGAACATATGTTGATACAAAATGAATGGAAGAAGCATCCAAGTAATTGTAATTTTTTCTGCCAACAATTCATACCAAAGATTGAACAATTTAAGGATATTGCAATAGGTAATTTGTATCGACACAAATAATATTACTGAAGCATTTCAAAGTTTGGGCCATAAGAATCATTCTTTTTTAAACATGGATTGCAAATAATTTTGAAAATTTAGAAGTCTTGGTCATTGTCATTATTGTCTACTACAATGTCATCCAGAGTATCATTGTCAATGTTCATATGTTCTTTCAAGTATTTAATATTAGCATCATCCTCATCTTGACCTGCATCATCTTCATCATCATTGAAAATTGACTGTATACCATCTATATTGTTAGCAGATGTATTTGGATCATCATTTTCTATACCATCCATATTGTTGTCTTCCATAATATCATCTAACTTTGGATTGTTGTCTTCTTGTGACTGAACATAACCATCTTCAACATCATCATGGATGTCAATTTCTTCAATGTTCTCTAATCTCTCTCTCTCATTTTGTTCGCCATCATTGTTTTGCTCAGTATCCACTAATGTTTTGTCAAACACATGCCTTAATCTTGGATCATAATTTATGAAAAACATCCATTTCAAGTCCAAAATATCTTCATAGAAAAATACCTGCACATGAATGAAATACATATATTAGAAGTAAGTTATAACAATTTTATTGATTAATAAACACATGTATATATTCGCAATAAACTATGAATTAATAGATTAATGATCATGACTGCTTATTGTTTGAGTTAAAGAAATACCTACTCACAATGAATTGGTAGAACATAAGGCTCCTTATCCTTCGGTAGGAAGCATGAGGAATCTATAGAAAAAAATACACTATGGGTATCATGTCTTCGTGTCCTCTCAATGCTTCATACCATCTACACTTAAAAATACAACATTTAAAAGAGCAGTAATCCAACTCAATAATTTCTTGTATTTTCCCAACATATTGTAGATTCCCTTCAATTATATTCTTATCTTTTGAGCTTGATCGACTGGATTTCTTGAATTCAACCATGATGCCACAATCAAAGGATAGCCTCTTTACATCTACACTTTCTACACGATAATGTCGACCATATGCCCACATTGTTGGATATTTCCTTTCCTATGAAATACCATTTATTTCAGTGAAAACAAATATAATGACAAATATTAAAATAGTTAATAGTGTCAAAACTGTAAGGAAACAACATTTTGTAAAATTCCAACTGTACCTTTCTTTCACATCCTCTAGACATGTTGATTTCATCTTCTATTATGTTTGAATCTACACGTGCATCTTCTATTTTATTTTGAATTTTTTCAATAACTCATTCTAGTGTGCAATTTTTTCCCCATTCCCCTGTTGGCAACACAAGGGCAGATAATTGAGAGGGGGGGTGAATTAGTTGTCACATAAATTAAACTTATTAAAATTAGTCTCAGATCTAATAAATAAACATGAAAGCATAAACCATCACCACATCAGAAACACACATAACACCAATATTTTTTACGTGGAAACCCTATTAGGGGAAAAACCACGGTGGAGGTTAGTCCACAAGATTATACTCTTTTAAAAGTATAAAATAAATATAAATGGGAATGCACATGCATTCAAACACACTACCTAGAGCTCACTGCTCAAATACAAAAGGCTTACTACCCAAAGGAAGACACACTGTCTTACAAAAACATTTAGATTACATCCCAAAGATTTTGAACTAAGAAAATAGCATCTGCTAATGCCTAATTACAATTTTGGTTAAGCTCATAAACATCTGCTCACTCTTCTTCACACTTTACTTCTGCATTCAAAAGATTAGAACATTATTCACACATAGGACTTGCACATTTCGCACACCACTCGCACACCTATGCCTTCAAATGGTAGAAACAATCGATCATATATATTCATTATCGGCCCAAATCAATAAACAATTATCAATGCGCACCAACCAAAGTTGGCCATAACATAGTGAAGACCCAAAACAACATCCTTGAACATGAACCACCTTGAAAAAATTATGTCTCAAGATCCACAACATGCTACAATCACCCTGTCGGCCATGATCATGAAAAACATGAACTCACAAAAGAAATTCACCAATTGCAAGCACAACAATCAATGCATTCATACAACACAGATAAAGCACAATCTAGAAACATCCACAAGCATCATGAATCACTACATAAGCATCCAAAACAACTCGAATTACTAGAATCGCATTATCTTCTTTCAAGAACATCAACTAAAGTGACATAACAATTGTCAAAACACAAATACTCATAACTCAATCAAATCTTCATGTGCATCTCTAAAACTTTATGTGGATAAACTAGATATACTTGACAATAAGCCCTTTAATCCACAACTTCTAATCATCAACATACTGAGCTAGCCATTAGACTGAACTTCACTGCATCATTGACAACCTACAACTTATTTTATTACAATTTTCTCAATATCCTTGACATATACAACATTAAAGAAATCAATGTCAATAGTGTTGACATTAATGACAACCACATATCAACAATATCCAACATCCCCAAGCAAATCAATGGGAAGTGAAGTATTCTTTGGGTTCGATCTCTTAAATTGTCTCCTTGCTTCTAACACTTCTCTCTTGTTATCATACAAATCAATCCATTTGTTTATAAAGTCCATGTGGTATAGAATGAACTTGTCGAGTATAGAACTTTCCTTTACACCTATTACATGTCAACATGTTTATTTCAAACTCCAAATGTCATGTTGTTAATTTGACAAATAAATTACAAAGTAAATTAATGATTGCAAGAAAAACAACCACATTGATTGTGAATTTACTTACTAATTTCTACTTCAACACTATTAGATTGTGGTTTTTCTCCATCAATAATATGTGATGCTCGTTCTTCATCCTAGACGCGTGGCCCATCTTCAAAATCCTTACCAAGGAGTTCGCATAGGAAGAAAAATGCTTCATTCAATACATATCCTTCAGCCATGCAACCCTCTGGATGTGCCTTTTGTCAGACGTATCTTTTAAGATTTTTCATATACCTCTCAAAGAAAAGCATCCACCTCGTTGATATGACACTCGCCAATTCAATTTCATCGACCAGGTGTTAAGTAAACGGACTTCTAGGTCCATGAAACTTGTACGGAGCTCCTTCTCAAATACACATACAATTTCTACAATTTCCTTCTTCCACTTTGGCACTTCAAATTCATGGATCTCCTTGGAGGTCACCAACCTAATATAAGAATAGTAAATTAGTATGAACCTTTAGTCATAAATTAAAATGCAATATAATATCTCTATGTCTTTCACACATGAACATTTCATATAACCACATACCTTGTAAATGTTGACAATCAACTTATGGCATTCCTTAAGTCAACTATAAGATAGGAATCCCCCCTAATTGCCAATGACATGGTATGCTATCAAACACATTTATGAAAAGGTCATTAGTAATTTTTTCTCACAACAAAATATCAAAATATATTTAGTACTTGTGAATAAAATATTCATCGAGCTCCCTTCGGGCTTTACTTTGTTGAAATATCAGCTTGCACTTTGCATTTAAAGCCATTCAGCCCTTTTTGTTTAACCCCGCTGCACTACCACCTGTCCACTTTGCACATGATTGAAAGCCTCTTCCCTTTGTTTTTGAATCGGGCTCCATTTGCATGCCACGTGGCCTCATCTTCACATACTTTAGTAGGCCCCACATTTCGTACCAAAGATGAGGTAGGTTACACGTGTCTCCTTGGCACAAACTTTTCAACAACGAGAAAACAAAGATGAGCACGAGTTGCGCGATGTCGCCACGTGTCTATCCAACAGGTGTTTCCTTTAAATGATGGATGAAGCAAGCCAAGGACTTCAACCTCCTAACATGTGTCATAATTGCTTCAGTAGGGTAATGACACTTGTCTACATAACCTTGTTGGGACCACTGTCATCATTTGTAGAGGATGCACCTAAACTTGGAGTGACCAGATACTTTGGCTGGAATCTTTTCGGTTGCAACGACTGGGAGGAATCTTTGGTTTTGCATCATTTCCATGGATTCATGGATCTTTTCTATTATTTCTCACCAAGGCGGTGGGAGCATTTTGGCTATATATACTCCTCTTTATTTCAGAGGGGGGGTTCTAGGATTTTGGCAGCCAAAATATAGATTAAGAAAAGACACCAGGCCTTTGTTATTGTTTTTTCAATTATTGCAAAAAGACTCGCGGACTGTGCCAATCATTTGGCCTTTCTACTCTTCTTATGATATTTGATTAACTTTAAATTGTGCTGCTATTGTTGGATGATTCATTCGTAGAACTTCTATAAATTGAATGCAAGTTTGTTGTCTAGATCATGTCATGTGACTCTTCTTGTTAGTGATTATGCATGCAAAGTTATTTTATGTCAATAGATGAATTATTTATATTTTAATCTTTAGCTTATGCTTTTCTGGGACATTACGAACTGCTGATCTGGCCCTTAGATCTATGATTTATCGTTCCTATTATCTACGTTTTGGCGCATCGCCTTAGGTTAGTTTTTATTTTTATATATCTATTTCATTTTCCCTTTCTAGATCCCAATTACAGAAGAAGCCGACTTCTTCAAAAATCCAGAGGTCACTCAATTTAACGCAATAGGTCCACCATAAACTGAGTTTCCCATAAAAGGGCTATTACCTTGCTAGCTTTTGGCATCAACAATTTATCTTTTTCTAGCAAGCCCGATGGGACCGCGCTTAAATGAATCAAATTTTCATAAGGGTGTATGAGCCATCGGCCTATGACTAGCTCCCAAACAACAAATAATCCTGGTTTGTTAGTACCACCATTAGGGATAGTACAAACCGTGACCCAATTAGTAAATGTTCCACTTCCTCCTGCCTTTCCGCTAGCCATGTTGCCTACTGCTAACATAAATTATGTGGCATGGGACGTCGGGAGCCCTCTTGTTGCACCAGTAGCACCTACCTTTTGGACCCCTATTCCAGTTTCTGCCCTAAAGGCTATACCTAAATTTACCAAAGATGGCTCAAGGACACCGTCTAAAAATTTGCAAGATGTTGCAAATGTTTTCTTGGTGCATGGGGTTACAACCCAAAATGTGGCATTAAGATTGCTTGCCACCTCTTTCAGGGGGAAGGCACTGAATTGGTACCGCACAATGCAAGAAAATACTATAAGAACCTGGGATGAGCTCGATGAACCTTTCTATTAGATATTTTCAAATGAAGGAGATCAATCATTGCTCTACTACCAGCTCTTGGTCATAAAGTGGGCCCTGCACGAAGCCATGGTTGACTTCAATACTCGGTTCCATACGAGCTGACAGAGGATTCAAGTTGATATACACCTGCCGCCGGACCTGGAATTCATTTTCTACTTGAAGGCTATCAATCTTGACATCTCAATAATGATCCAGTCTCTAGGCGGAACCACAGTACCAGGCGCATATAGCATCATTGTTAAAGTGAAGAACAATTTGATAGACGCAGGGAAGTTTCCACCTCGGCCCATCATTCCTATATTTCCCAAAATATTGATGCCCGCCCAGGAAGTCGCATCGACTAGTATGCCTACACCTCCCTAGTTAATGTATGTGTATGCGATAGCACCATAAGGTGTCATCTCTACATCCGGCTCTTCTAAGGATGAAATGAGCAATCTCAAGGAATTGCTACAGACTATGGAAAATGACATAACTACCCTCAAGTGCAACCAGGATGCACCTCCGTAGCCTACCTACCAAAACTATCAAGGTGGAAGGTCCTCTTACCAACAAAACTAGTTCCAAGGAGACACTTGGGAAAATCCGCAGGCACAAACAACAAATCAAATGGTTCTGGTACCCACTCTGCTACAAAGCACTAACTTAAGCTTGAGTAGAGAGTTGATAGTGGGTCAAAATAATTTAGTGGATGACACCAACCCCTGGTGATTTCTTTGCAGTGATTCACATATGCCTCGAAATTTCCCGCGTGACAACTTACAACAAAAGGTGGCGGAGCAGCCCAACCAAGCTACAACATAAGCCCCTGCAAGCTTCGTGTATACCTCTTCATAAATGGACAATGTGGTGCTTACCACACAAATGCAAGGGATGTCACTAGAACAAGAAGCAGACATCACTCCTGATCACACACTCTTTTCATGGATGGAAGAAGAAGAAGCAGTGTTTGCCAATGATACATTCACATCTAAAACACCACAAGTACAATTTGACTACAACATTCGCTCAAAGAGGAGATTTACAGGTGAATTAGTTGTTCTGCGACTAGTTAGTCCGCAACCTAAAAGTGCTTTTGACTAGACGCCTAGTACCTCGGCAGTAATGCCACAATATCAACCATCGAAGGAAATTAGTATAACAAGAGCAAAGGAGCATAAACTGTCGAATCTGCCACCTTTCAATGTGGTGGAACAATTAAAGAAATCCTCTACCAATGTGTCCCTGTGGGACATCCTAGCTATCTCAGAACAAAAGACGCTATTGCAGAAGGCTCTCGAGGAAGAGGTCAGCGCAATGCCAATGGAACAGTTGCCCAAAGTAAAGGTTGTTGATCAACCCTCTTCCACCAAAGTTCTTACAAATAGCACAATGGAAGCCCCTGCTGAAACACGAGATAAGCTGAAGCCTCAACCCTTCTTCTTAACTCTTATTGTAGGGGAGAAATTATTACACAATGCCATGATTGACTCTAGTGCTAGCACCATGGTTATGCCTAAGCAAATAGTTGCAGCTTTAGGACTCAACTATGAACCCTTAAAAAGGGGAGTGATGTAGTTTGATGGAAACAGAGTCGAGACCGTAGGTGTCATCAAGGAACTCCCCTTGACTCTATTTTCTTGCCCCAGTATCATAGTGCCACAAGACACTATGATCATAGATGTTCACCCATGTTTGGCCTCTTCCTATTCCAAGAATTTACTTCAAAGTTGGGTGGATACTTGTCCCTGGATTGGTCACATTTGATCCTTAGAACCAAGCATGGTACGAAGATGAAGATAGAATCTAAAGCTTTACACTTAAAACATGTAGTCGTTGAAGCCATGATCAATTTTGAAGTTGCACATACCTCTATCACCAAGCAAGAGATGTATTGCGCTAAGTTACTAGAAGATGAAAAGGTGACCAGAAACTAGAGTGATCAAGAAGATGCTCTCTTGAGCGAACATATGGACAATTACCCTTTCAAAAACTACCATGCAACTAAGTTGGGCACCTATGTCACCTATGATGAAAACCAAGTGCTCCCAAAGGTTTCCAAAGGATCCGAAGGCGGCCAAACATCTAAACTATGGACGTTGCACTTTGACAGAGCAAGATGCAAAAATGGCGCAAGAGCTGGGATATGTTTAATATCCCCACAGAATGATTTAATAAACTAAGGTCTTTTCACTTTTAGTTTGCTTGCTCGAACAATGAAGTTGAATACAAAGGACTAGTACAAAGTTTAAGCCTTGCGGAGTGGATGGGTGTCAAGCAACTAATGGTGTTTGGAGATTCTGAACTGGTGGTTAACCAAGTTCAGGGAATTTCTAGGAAAAGAATGTTCACATGAGGTCCTATTGGCACTGGGTCTAGGACCTACTTGAGGGTTTTGAAGCCTTCAACATCCAGACTGTTCCTCAAGAACAAAATAGTGACATAGATCACATGGCAATAGTCAGATCCCAGTTTGATCCTGCCTTCGACCTCCTTCACAACAAGCATTTTGTATGAGTGATAGTCCAACCAATGATTCCTGATAATGATAAAAGCTGGAAAGTGTTTGAAAGTGATGAACACATTGCCTTGTTCATCCAACAATTGGGAGAATTCGCCGATCAGCTCCAACCAAAGGTGGTTGAAGCCTATGAGGGATAAATCATTCAACTCAAATCTAACAAGCTTCCAAGGGGATTAGTCACTCTCAAAAAACTTTTTGATTGTGATGATGCAGGAAATGACAAGAGGAAGTTTGTGGCAGAAAAAGGCGACAATACAAATCTTCAAGTTGCTGATGGAAGAAAACTCAAAATCAGGAAGGATGTCCCACATCATGATAAAGAAAGGCTCATCAATTTCTGCAAGAAGTATGAAGAAGTAGTTGCCTGGTCCTATGATGAATTGAATGGATATGATCCTAACATCATCCAGCACACAATCAAGTTGGTGGAAGGTACAAAGCTAGTATGACAAAAGCAGAGGTTAGTGAACCCAAAGATTGAAGCACTAATGGCGTAGGAGCTAACAAAACTAATCCGATCATGGATTGCCTTTTCAATTAAGCATAGTATGTGGGTATCCAACCTAGTCCCGGCCCGAAAGAAGAATGGAGATATTTGCTTGTGCATGGACTTTTGAGACCTAAATAGAGCATCCCTAAAGGATCATTATTTGTTGCCTTCTATGGAGTCAATCCTGCAAACAATGGCAGGATCATAAATTTTTTCCCTGCTAGATGGCTTCTCAGGTTATAATCAAATCCAGGTTAAAGAGGATCAACACAAAACTACGTTCACTACAAAGTGGGGGACATTCACGTATGCCAAAATGTCGTTTGACCTCTCAAATGCAGGAGCTACCTTTCAACAGGCAATGGATATTGCTTTTAGCGAATTAATCAATAAGATTATCCTAATCTATTTGGATGATCTTATTGTGTTATCTAAATCTAAGGATGATCATTTTGATCACTTAGAAATGGTTTTTCAAAAATTCCAGGAGTTTGGTGTTTCCCTGAATCGAAAAAAATGTGTATTCAAAGTGTCGCAAGGAAAACTATTGGGACATGTGGTGTCCAAATAAGGAGTTTCAATTGATCCCGAGCAGGTAAAAGCCATCAAGGAGCTTCCCCTTTCGGTTAACAAGAAAAGCGTCCAGTCTTTCCTAGGGAAAGTAAATTTTGTTAGCAAATTTATTTTCGACTTCGCAGTGATAATCAAGCCAATCACCCTGATGTTAAAAAAGGATCAAGCATTTAAGTGGACAAAGGAAGCCAGAGAAGCCTTCAGAAAGTTAAGGATGTTATTTGCTCAGCTCCTGTACTGGTTAATCCAGACTTATCTAAAGACTTCATAATGTATGTATTCAGTAGCAAGTCAAGTATAGCTACTGTCTTAACTCAAAAAGATAATGAAGGAAAGGGAGAAAATCTAGTGGCATTCTTCTCCCAAAGCCTGAAGGAATATGAGACAAATTAATTTCATTAAAAGACAAACATTTGCAATATTAAAAGGACTTAAGAAGTTCCACAATCTAATCTCCTGTAATAAGTTGATAGTTTATGTCACACATTCTAGTGTGCACGAATACATCATGGAGGGAGAAATCACAGAAAAAAGAGCTAATTGGATCACTAAGATCCTCGAATATGACATTGAAGTCAAACCCACCAAAACCATTTGAGGAAGAGGACTGTGCGAGTACCTGGCATAGGACGAAGAAGTAGACATTGAAGAAGAGCAACTAGAACTTGTTCTAATGAATGAGTCAGAGTTTAGAAGCTGCTAGCTAATGAACAGGGTGAAATTTATGCAAACTTGGAAGTATCCGCCCAGTCTTTCCCCCCAAAAGATGAGGTACTATCAACTATAGAATTGTGGATATGTGCTAATTGAAGGGGTCTTTTTCAAAAGGAACTTCAACGACATCCTCCTATGATGTATTACCTTAGGGAAAGCAAAGAAAATCCTTGACACTTTCCACAGCAGCGTTGCGAGCGGACACTTCTCCGCTAAGACCACCGCCCTCAAGATCATGTGCATGGGTTACTTTTGGCTGACACTTTTCAATGACTCTCATTCCTTGGTGAAGGCTTGCAAGGAATACCAACTTTTTATAGGAAGAAGAAAAAATTTCACGATGCCTCTCATACCTATAGTAGTGGACGAGCCATTCACACAATGGGGCCTAGACTTCATTGGAATGATCAATCCTTCTTCTAGTGCCAGACATAGGTGGATCCTAATGACTACAAATTACTTCACAAGGTGGACAAAAGTTGCACCGCTTAAAAATGCAACAAAAGCAGAGATAGTGGATTTCCTCGAAGGACTGGTGACAAGGTTCAACCCTCTGAAAACTATCATTTTAGACAACGCTAGGGATTTTCTAGGTGCAAAGGTATGTCGCTTCACACTAACAAATGGAATATTCTTAAAGACATAATCAAATTATTACCCATAGGGTAATGGCCTAGCCGAGTCGACAAATAAGAACCCGGTCCGACTCCTCAAAAGGATTGGTTCAGAAAAACAAAAGGAATTGCATAAAAACCTTCGAGAAGTGTCTGGGAAAACTGCATGACTCCTAAGCAAATACTTAAGACTTTTCCTTATAAGCTAGTGTATGACAAAGAGGCACTGTTTCCTATATTGATGGAGATTCCAACACTCCAATTACTGAAATCCCTTGAGATAGAGCAGAATGGTGCCATGGAGATTTGGCTAGTTGAATTATTGGAAGTACAAGAAAAAAGGGAGAAGTCCCTAATAGCCATGACTAACTACAAGCAGGTGGTTAAGCGATGGTTTGAAAAAAGGGTGTCCAACCAAGGCCTAAATTGTGGAGACTTAATGCTTAAATTCAATGAAAGGACTACGAAGCCAGGTCAACACGGGTAACTTGATAGCCTTTGGGAGAGCCCCTTTAAAATAATTAAGTGCAAGGAGCATAATTCCTTTGAGTTGGAAAATATGGAACAAGAGGCATTAGGAATTCTGGTCAATAGGATTCATCTTAAATTTTTCTATTAAGTTGCATGCTTTTACTGATGTAAATATGTTAATAATGTTTTTTAATTTTTCTTTCCTTTTGTTCTGCTGGTCGGTCTTTTTAAAATTAATTCATGCTTCGGGGCAGAGAAATAACCCATCATTGCAAAGAGTAGGGAAATCAATTCACAGCAAGGTGAATGAAGAAAAATAATACCCACAGGCAGAGAAATAACCCATCATTGTAGAGAGTGGGGCAAATCAATTCATAGCAAGGTGAACGAAGAAAAATAATACCGACATGTAGAGAAATAATATACATATGCTAAAAAGAACAAAAACTCATATTGCAGAATATCGAGTAAAAGGAGCCAAGATTTTATAAAGCTATATTTTATTATATCTACATGGAAAAATGGATTAAGATCGATAATTCAAAAAGTATACGACTATATGTTGCTTCCTTTTTCTATACGCGGGCCTTTTTTAAGCATATATACAAAAACTAAGAAATGGGTATTTTATCCTTAAGAGGATAAAGCAAAGAAAGAGGCACTTTCATCCAATGGCATGTGTAGCAGCAATGGATGCATCAATTGCAGCATCCACTATCTCTTCATTAGTAGCTGTGTCACCAACAACAACGACAATGTCAGCAAGAACAACAACTAGTGGCAGAGGGAACACCAGGTTCCTGAAGTTGTGTACCACTCAATATCATAGAACACCACCACATTATAGATGCAGAAGAGGAAATGGCCTGCACAGTTGACCCTTTGGTAGTGTTCATTTTGTGACTGAAGGCGAAATCCGCTCAAGAATGGTAGCCATAGGATGACCGCTTCTTCAATATAGCGAATAAGGTCACTTGTCGTAGGCAAGCCCACCTCGTACGCAGTGTTAGCAACAACTTTTCCAAGACCATTTAAATACTTCTTGGGAAAAATTTCTTTGACCAGCTTCAACACCAATGGCTTGGGGATGCCAATATCCAACATGGATGCCACAAAGTGTGAGTAGCTGTTGATATTAAGCCGATACTTGTCCTCATACTATAAAAAGTCCCGGCCAAGAACCCACTTCATGGCTATCAGAGCCAGGGAGTGTTTTTTCTTTGTCATTCTCTTTAGTCATATGGTGGAAATCTCACCAAGAAAGGTCCTCTGTGACTTATGCGACACTAGCCTAATGGGGGTGTTCATGGTAATGAACTGCAACTATCTGCAACTACTCCTAAAGCTGCCTAAAGCCTAGCCTATGAAAATACTTTGCCAAATACCAAAGCCAAACGCTAAGTCAATAACCTATTACTAAGGCTTGCTCAAATGCTAATTGTGATTTCTTTACCGCTTAGATTCCTATTTATAGAAAAAGCACAGAAAGGCATGGTAATGGGCTTTCCAAAAACATGATGATAATCAAGTGCCAACTTGAGAACTGTGCCTAGGCTTGCTCAAATTTCCTAACCAGTTGTGCCTGCTAAGTACAGTTCAATGCGTGCAAAGTTAATGAAAGCTAATTAATTAGCATAAAATGGTGGCATTCATCGGCAGTGAGTTGCATGGTCCTGAAGCTGTTGCGTCACTTCTTAGGTGTTTCCCAAAACCCAAAGAAAGATTCATATCTTTTCAGGTGCTAATCGCTTGCTTTGGCCTAATCATTCCATTTGGGATATTAATTGCCAACGCACACAAATACTAAGCTAAGAGCAAATTTCCAGCTCAAGTTCCAAGGAAATTGCTCTGTATCCTATGGTTGCCTAAGATAATTATGAATTCTTGTCACTTCAAAATGGAAAGTAATCCATTTTCGCACAAGCCAAAGGGTGGGTGGAACATACCGAATTAAATGCAAAAACCACTTTCATCTACCACCTTGAGAAAAGATAGCTAAGTATCGCATGCAAAAATTTTAAACGCCTAAGAGTCTTTTCAGATATGCTAAGCCAAGTGAGTGAAGGTTTTTAGTGTATCCAAAGTTGAGAAAGAAACTGCAGAAAGTTTAGACCTAGCAAAAGCTTTCATCAAACAGAGACAATGGCAGAAAGTTTGCAACAAGAGATACAAGGGGAGGCAACACAATCTTGGATTAAGGCCATACGGGCATCACATGTTGTCAACATCTATGAAAACATTTCATATGCTATGCTCGGTATACTAGACAAGCCAAAGTGGGTGAACACGCTGAAGCTAGACAAGCCCAAAAATTACATAAACTAGGTTTAGGTCCAAGACGATTGGGACAATGTTCATGACCCACAACTCGCAAAAAACCCCAAGTCTTTGAGAGAAGGGGCCTGTGAAAGGATGAAGGTGTCGAAAAAATAGATATCAACAACAAAAAATATATGGCTCAATGGGCTCCCGCAGTACATGGTCCCTTTAGTGCACTATTGCCCAAAATTGGTTGATGCGTCCATTCAACGTTACAACCCAAGCACCCACAACATTGAGGGCCAAACTTTAACAGTTAATATCAACCCGTAGGCTATCTGGCATATGCTATGCATTCCCAACCAATCCACCAAAAAAGAGAGGATTGAGGCATTCACTCCCAACAAAGGAGAAAACACATGGAGGGGAATGAGAAAGGCCCCTCAGTTTTTAATTAAGGAAACCATAGGTAGGGAGTGATGATCCAAAACCCACCAAGTATCCCTGTGTTGCACAGTGCATTTGAGAATGACTTGAGGGAGGCATTTTCAATGCTAGCATTTGTTTGTGGCCTAGACACAAACCAAGAGGTGCACACTTTTCAATTGGGGCCAAGTTTCCAATTTCGTAAGTAGCACAATTCTTTTGGTATGATTTCACGGACTACCTCGTAGAAGAAATGATAGGGAAAATAGAGAAGTTCCCAGAGGAACGGAGGTTTAGGTTCCTATCTTTTCTTTCCCATATGTTTTTGCATCAAAACCCTGATTTCTTTAGCAAGTATGTGGGTTTATCTATTTTTGATGAAAGGGGAGAAGAAAGCCAATATCTACATGGACACCTCTCCTCTCTACAACATTTGACTACTATGCATTTTTGGAATTCTTTCTAGCTCAGATTTTGCAAGATTTGCAAGGGGAAGCTGGCATGATCTGACTCAACATGGATCAAATGAGATATATGCAAGTCCTTACTCCCGCATGCGACTGGTTCTTTGGCACGGATTTCACAATCATCTAGATGCGGGGTTTCACTAAACAACCATTTCGACTCTCGGCTTGTGTCACAAATAGAGTGCTGGCTCTTGAAATGTATTGACAGGCATGCATTATCAACTACAAATTTTGTGGAGGACCTTCCAAGAAGAAGGGATGGCTCTAGTTGCCCATAAGTTTCAAAATGGTGACCCTGGAAAAGAGGCTGACACAATCGCTATTGCAAGATAAACTAGCTCATTTAGGGTTGGTTTTGATATGTGATAAATGATAGTATAATCCTTTCAATGATCTGCCACATGCGCACATGAGGGTTATTCATGCTCCTTGACCCTATTGGGAAAAGAGGCATAACCCGTAGGAAGATAAGGATGAGTATTTAGTTGAGCTGGTGCATATTCCCACAAAGGATAATAGGGAGCCATGGCATAAGTTCTACTTTGTTGTGGAGGTGGCTGATGAGAATCTCAAGATGGGGACCACCATGTACAACAAGTTGCAGTATACAAAGCAATAGACTATAGAGAAAATGAGAGGCTTCTGGATATATCACCAGGAAACAAAGTAGTTTGAAGCCCCTTATAGAAGTTTGAAAGCTGATGAAGAGTTTGAAGAATGGTGGGATGATGGTCATGCAAGCTCCTACTCAAGCGCTGGAGGGAACGACAGCCCAAGGGATGAATCCAAACAACAAGGAGAAGAAGAAGTGGGGACCCCAACATCTTCCGCTTAGCAAGCGAAAAGCTTTGCAAGGTGGCCCTCCTAAGCGACTTCAAATGTGCGATTCAATGTTTCAAGGGCTTCACAATAACTCACTTGGGCCACTAAATCAACAAGAGTGTCACAACAATAGCAGGAAGAGACTGCTGAGGTTGGTGAAACCCCACCCATAAAGCGACAACACACAAAAACTATTATCGGAGGATGCTCACAAGAACCCGTTGCTAGCCAAGTGCTGGCAACCAACCAGGAGCCCAAGAAGTGTGTGGAACCCACAATGAGCTAGGAGCCGCCATCGACTAGTCAACAGGTAACATTCACTCTTGATTTTCTATCCTTTCAGTCTTTGGTATCCTCCACTATCTCCGCGGTGCCCCCCACCATGAGTATTGGCCCTTATTTTCCCACCTTTGATACAATGATTGCGGGAGGTTTCTCCCAACCTATACGGGTGAATCCATTTGCCTTTACTCCTCCGTGAAACCTTACACCAACCATTGTCGGTCAATCCTTTTTTGCCTCACTTTCAAAAAGCTTACCCATCGTTGGCATCCATGTTGTTGATATCATCACAGATCCTCCCTTTTCCTCACAACAAGCGGACTCTACAGTGACTACTCCTTCACCACTACAACCCATGAGTCCTCCCACCAATTCACCAATGGAACTTTGGAAAATGACAAGCCCTTCTATCGGTTCGCAAACTGAGCTTTGGCATGTGCCTAATTTCTCCCCGTAGACCATCACTCTTCAGAAGAAGAATCTACCCATGCCTATTAAAATTACCTATCCATATGCCCTACCTCCTGGCGCTCCTTTCACAGGCAGGCTAGTCTCTTCTCCAGCCCATTTTATTGCACAAAATGATGGTACAAAGGAGGCGCGTGCCAGTAGGATTCAAAAGAAAAAATCTAAGGATGATCAAAAGTTGGCGGAACTAAAGGTGCATACTATCTATGATGAGACTCAACAAATGCTGAAATTTGCAACCATGTACCCAACCATGTCAAAGCAATAGGGGGAGATGCGTCTAGAAGATTATGATATGTATGTCGTGGGGCCTAACATGAGGGTAGCTCATTTGTAGGATATAGTTGAGCTCATGGAGGAAACACGACGAGTGGTCACCTCTGATTTCATTAAAATTGGCTGCAAGCTGAAGAAGATGGATGAGAAATTGAAATCCTTGAAAGAAAGAGCTAGTTTCTTGGAAAAAAGGGAGAAATCCCTAGGAGCGGATGTTGCGTGCTTGATAAAGAGAGTGATGATATCAGAGGCGGAGAAGAATAGACTTTAGGAGGAACTTGCAAAGGTTCAACCCATCAACCCCACGATAATAAGTGAGTTGCATGCTAAGAATCTGTGGCTGAGGGATGAGGAGTTTGAACGATAGGAGGAACTAGAGCCAATTAACTCTGGTGGAATAGAATCTGTAGCTGAGGGATGAGGAGTTTGAACGGTGGCGTTTTGAACAATAGCAAGAGATGATGCAAAAATATGAGATGCTAGATCAACAACAAGCTCAGTATGAACAAAATCTGCAGGAGAAGGATGTCGAATTTGAGGACTGAAAGGCCCAGTTAGAGAAAGAGCTTCAAGAGATGAAGTTCTCCCTTGACAAAGAATTGGTGAACCGCGCCTAGGCTAAGGAAAAATGGCATAAATAAATGAGCAACTCCAGGGAGAAATTAGCATCCGCAAAGAGGAAAAATGTAGAATTAACAGAGGCCATTAACTCAAGGGACGCATAGATCACCTCTTTGAAGAGCTCTCTCCAAGCCTCCTCTGCGCAACCCGACCTCATCCCATTGGTGTGGAAGATATATATTTCTTATTAGGAAAAGGTTAAAATATTCTGCCTAACACTGCAGCCAATGCTTCGGTTCATCTCAAAAGCAACTAGATTGAACTAGGAGGTCCTCGAAACAATTGAGCAATTCCCACGATTAATCTTGGAGAAGGCTCAGGAAGCAAAGATTCTGCTCACCAATCTATATTCAGTCTCTGATGAAGACCTAGCTAAGGTAGGGCTTGAAGATTGGGATGTTTCTGCTCAAACAAAAAACAAGTTCATCCATTGCCACTTGGCCTTATAGCGGACTAAGGTGGCCGCAGCCACCTTGAACCAAACAATAGATGGTATGCGGGAAAATTTCTCTCGACTAGGCAGGGTGGGTCTACCATCTCCATTTTTTGAAGATGGGTTGATTGCCATGACCCAATAGATTGCAGAGAGAATTGAAGAGAAGGAGCGAGATCCAAATGCTTCCAAAATTTCAACCATCCTCCTACTATAGTAGACATTGAGGGTGTCATCCATCCTCTTGCACAATTACTATTCCATTGTGAAGCAGGAGTTGGTTTGCCTGATACGCTACCTCATAAAGAAACGATTGACCTAGGAGGAGCACATGAGAATCTCCGCAAAGTGGAGAGATCATCTGAAGATGATTGGCCGCCTCTGCGGGTAGCCCTTTCCAAGCTCTAATTTTATCGCCAATGGATGACACTTTGGTCTGTGAACCAAAGAGAAATTTTGAGTTCTCTGTTCCTCAAGCGGAACACCCTTGATAGTCACTAGAAGATTTGAATAAAATATTCATCGAGCTCCCTTTGGGCTTTACTTTGTTGAAATATTGGCCCACACTTTGCATTTAAAGTCATTTGGCCCTTTTTGATTAACCTTGCTATGTTGCCACGTGTTTGCTTTGTGCATGATTGAAAGCCGCTTCCCTTCATTTTTGAATTGGGCTTCATTTGCATGCCACATAGCCTCATCTTCACATATTGTAGTGGGCCCCATAGTCGGTACCAAAGATGAGGCAGGTTACACGTGTCTCCTTGGCACAAAATTTTCAACAGTGAGAAAAAAAATATGAGCATGGGTTGTGCGATGTCGCCATGTGTCTATCCAGCAGGTGTTTCTTTTAAACAATGGATGAAGCAAGCCAAGGACTTTGACCTCCTGGCGTATGTCATAATTGCTTCAATAGGGAAATGACACTTGTTTGCATAACCTTTTCAAGACCACTGTCATCATTTGTAGAGGATGCACCTGAACTTGGAGCGACTAGATGCTTTGGTTGGAATCTTTTTGGTTGCAACGGTTGGGAGGAATCTTTGATTTTGCATCATTTCCATGGATTCACGGATCTTTTTTGTTACTACTCACCAAGGTGGTGGGAGCATTTTGGCTATATATACTCCTCTTTGTTTTAGAGGAGGGGTTCTAGGATTTTGGCAGAAGAATATAGATTAAGAAAACACACCAAGCCTTTGTTATTGTTTTTTCAATTATTGCAAAAAGACTTGTGGACTGTGCCAATCATTCAGCCTTTCTACTCTTCTTATGATATTTCATTAAATTTAAATTGTGTTGCTATTGTTGGATGATTCATTCATAGAACTTCTATAAATTGAATGCAAGTTTGTTGTCTAGATCATGTCATGTGACTCTTCTTGTCAGTGATTATGCATGCAAAATTATTTTATGTCAATGGATGAATTATTTATATTTTAATCTTTAGCTTATACTTTTCTGGGACATTGTGAACTGTTGATTGGGCCCTTAAATCTATGATTTATCATGCCTATTATCCATGTTTTGGTGCATCGCCTTAGGTTAGTTTTTATTTTTATATATCTATTTCATTTTCCCTTTCCAGACCCCAATTATAGAAGAATTCGACTTCTTTAAAAATCTTAAGGTCACTCAGTTTAATGCAATAGGTCCACCATAAACTGAGTTTCCCATAAAAGGGTTGTTACCTTGCCAACTTTTGGCATCAGCAGTACTCAATCAATGTTACAAGTAAATGTTAAATGATGATATATAATACCTTCATTAAATTATGAAAATTATGTGTTTTAAATCATGTGATATGTCCATTAGCTGTAAAAGCTTTAGCCAATGATGAACCATAGCCAGTAGGTGTCCTTATTAAATGGATGGCATTTTTTAGTTGGTCTAGCTCTTTTATTTTTCAAAATCCATGGAACTTTTGCATATGTTTCATTTTCCTTGCTTGGCCACAAATGTTTTCTATCAAATTTGGTACGCGAAAGAGCAATATCTCTCCTTGAAGACAAGGTGTCCTTCTCTTTGCCTGATATATGTCAAAATATAGAATTTGGGACATTTTTGAAGATGTGCATAGGATCTAATAGGTGAGATATTAATAGATCCTTCCAGTAAGGGAGCTCATAAAATATGGATTTCCTTTTCATTCCTTTTGGAATATGAACTACAACTTGTTCTATTTCTTCAATTGAATTCCCCCGATCAAAAAAATCCTCCCAAGCTTTCAATCAACATCTCCATACTTCTTAAGCCAATCAACTGGACCCATAATCATGGGAGGGCCTTTATTTTCAACTTTTCCATCAAATTGATTCTTCTGGCGATTTCTAAACCTATGATCTAGTGGTAGAAAAACTTTGTTTGAGTAAATAAATTTATGTAGATCTTTAGAATACCGCCGTTGAAATTGTTCTTCACATCTTGGACATGCAAATATACCCTTTGTTTGAAGCCCTGAAATTCAACAAGTAATGTTAATAACATCAAAAGAATAGTATAAAACTAAGTATGAAAGTTGGGATGAAAATAAATTATGAGTGTAAATACATAATTATCTTACCAGAATAAACACCAAGTCCTAGGAAATCATGAATAGTCCAACATAGCACACCATATGACATGAAGGACCTATTTGATGGAGGACGTGATATGTAATACATTCTTATGCCTTTCCATAGCAGTTGCATCTTATCAATAAAAGGTGCAAGATAAACATCCATGTTTTTAACTTGATGTTTTCCTAGAACAATGAGAGTCAACATAAGGTGCTCCTTTCTAACACTCAGCCATGGGGGAATATTGTATACTATCAATCTGACTAGCCAAACACTATAATTTAAGCTCAAGAAAGAGAATGGGCACACTCCATCAATTGAAAGACCAAACCTGATACTACAAGGTTCATCTTTGAATTTTCTTGGCCATTTTTCCTCAATGTGTTTCATTGCTTTGGAGTTGGCCAGAATTCCCATGAATCCATCTTTACTCCTATTCTTTGCATGCCAATCAATCAATTGTGCAAGTGACTTGCAACGAAACATTCGTTTAAGTCTAGGTATAATTGGCATGTGACATAAAACCTTCTTTGGAATTGTAGGACCTTGTACATCTGTACGATATGTCTTCTCTTTGCATATAGGGAATTCTACCTTGTTATGATATTCATCCATATATAAAATGAAATCATTTTTACATGAATGAATTTGCTTATAATCAATCCCCAACTCAACCAACAACAGACGCACCTCTTTGTAAGTTGATGGCAACACATTCTCTTCAGGGAATATTTTAGTTTTTAGTGCCCTGTAAGATTGCCAGAGATTAAATCAATTGAATGTTTGACTTATGATGAACATGATTGATATGCCAATCTATACTAGGACCTTTTATATACAATATATGGTTTTAAAATCCCCTTAAAGAAATATAAACAAATTCAATGAATGTTTATGAATTATGTACACCAATTGACAATGCAAAGTAAGAAATAGATTTCAGCTCACTTCAGTAGGGTAGTGAATCCTTTGTCTGACCAACCAAATAATGACTTGATTTCTAATAATATTAATGTTCATGCTAGTTGTGAGGTTCTACTTCACCCGATTTGAACACGGGTGTCTTCACTGCTTGCTTGATGGAGTCTTTTAGGTTGTTATCATCAACATTACTTTGGTGGTAATTACCCCTGCTATCATCATTACTATTAGCCATATGATCATTATTGGTATCATTATTTCCATCCCCAAAGAAACCTGTAAGCATTTCATTCAATCCTTCTTCATGCACTGCATTTTCCCTATCATGATCATCATCATGAAGGCTAGGTGGCATCTCTTCAGTGATGCATATCTCATCAGCTCTTCAAATTTCTTAGGTGGTAGAAATCTCTTCAAACTTGCTCTTTTCACCTTGGTATTGTTTAAAGGATGGTTTGGATCATCTCGTCCAAATCTTAATAACCTAGTTGGATCATGGGTATTAGTATGTGTTTCATCAACATCTTCTACCTATCAACAAATGCAAGCATTATTTAATGTTTTCCAACAATTGGATAAATCATAAATGTATCAATTTCAAAGAAATATAATCAAATATGGCTTAAAAATAAAAATAAAAATTGTATGAACATATATACATCAATTGAATAATGGAACATTATTTTATAGACTACCTTTTTTATACAATAATTTAAATAAAACACAATTTTGACAACATAGTTTATAAAACATTAGTCCACACTCATTTATTATTCTTTGGTTTTATGCCCTTAAGAACATCCGAAGGGAAACCTTGTTCTTCCCTTTTCTTTCATGCAAGAGTGCATTTTAAGAAGGGGTAATCAATCAATAAATCATCCCCAATGGTAAGGTCCTTAATAGCCTCAACCATTATCAATCTATCAACCTCTCTTTTCATATCTCCATACTTATCATTTATAACCTCAACAAATTGACAATTTGGTCTTACATTAGGGTCCCTTCCCTTACTACTATTTATAAATCCTGCAATATTTTTGTGTGTGTATGCACATCCATCTATATACATAAGATGACCTCTATTAATTTTTTTTCCACTTTCCAATTGGAGACAATGTGTATACATATTTGAATTTAGACCATATGTTGACATGCTAGGCTTATATTCTGCTAGCCTTCTCCATTCACCATTGTAATATGATGGACCATAATATGGCATTAATCTCCTAGTGGTTTGTTCTGAATTGTTTCTATGTTTAGATCCCACATGTACATTTTGGACAATAAAGAGGCCTAGATTTGCTCCATGAATATTGGAGGGTCGTATCATGTAGCTATATCCCCAAAATTGAAACACCTCATACAATCTAGGTAGTTGTTGATCACTAGGCCAAGTGCAATATAGTCGACGATCAAATGTCTCTTTGTAAATTGATCTCAAACTTAGGGGCAAGTCATCATCTCCATCACATTTATTCTCATAGGGTATGTAGTCCACCTTCACCCTATCTTTAAGAAAATTATGCATCTTTAAACCGGTTCTTGTTTTGTGACTTGTTTTCATCAATTCCTCATCTTCCAAGCTACTATATTGGCACATATTTTTATTAGATGTATCATCTGATAAATGATCATTGCCCTCTAGGCTGGAAGTTGGTGATCTAGGAAACTTTAAACCAAGAAATTTATCCTACAAGTATCCATTGAGAAACAAATTAGTTATTTAAATAATATAAAACAATGTTTAAATGAAGTATACATTTTATTTATATCAAATTGGAAAATTCCTTACCACAATTCCTATTGGATTTGAATCGATTGTAGGAGGCATACTACCAACTAGAAGCTCATCATATATGTAACGTCTTTATACAATTGCTTGTTTGAATTGTTTCTTTCCATGACATACATAACATCCACAAACAACAATTTTCTCAAAGTATTCATCCCATGTACTATAGTCCTAACCAGCCTCTTGTTCAGTGCAATCATCTATTGTGTCTAGAAGATCCATTGTCATATCCTCTTCCACCTACTATCATCTACATGATTTAACAGTTTTAGGTCCACGTCCACTACATATCTTCTTCTTTTGGTAGTTGAACGCTCAGGCTCTGCATTTACTCCAATCTCCATCTAAAATAATCAACAACATGCATTAATTTATGTCAAGATTAGATAATAAATTATAAATTTCAATAATACTGTGAAAAAAGATGGACATATCACAAAATTCCATCAGATCATTTTTTCATATGTTAAGTCAAAATTTGAGTACCTGATGTCCCACTTCATTTTTTCTGTCCTCATTTGATATGACATGATTTGTTGCAATGGTCTCATCTCGCCCCTATAACACACAACATAGTAAATAATTTTTACTACACCAATTATATCATTTCAATGAATATGCTATCCAACACAAAACCTCACTTTAGTCATATATTTTCTCAAAGTATTCATCCCATGTACTATAGTCCTGACCAACCTCTTGTTTAGTACAAACATTTGTTGTTTCTGCATGATCTGTCATATCCTCAAACACCCACTATTTTCTATGTGATTTAATAGTTTTAGGTCCACGTCCACGTCCTCTTTTGCTAGTTGAACGCTCAGGTTCTACATTTGCTCCAATCTCCATCTAAAATAATCAACAACATGCATTAATTTATGTCAAGATTGGATAATACATTATAAATTTTAATAATACTGTGAAAAAAGATGGACATATCACAAAATTCCATCAGATCATTTTTTCCTAAGTTAAGTCAAAACTTGAGTAACTGATGTCCCACTTTAGCCATTGTGTCCTCATTTGACATGACATGATCTATTTCCATGGCCTCGTCTCACCCCTATAATACACAACATAGTAAATAATATTTAGTATGCCAATTATATCATTTCAACGAATATGTTATCCAACAAAAAACCTCACTTTAGACATATATTTGACATATATTTCACACTTTAGATGACTCATCTAGTTGTATGGGGGTCATTTCTGAGTTCAAGAATCTAACCTCTATTAGTTTTGCACCCACAAAATTGGCATGGGATAAGGAATAGATATAATAGGGAACCATGATTGCTCCCTTGGTACATATGAAGATGAAGACAATTTAGGATCAATTTATTTATCAACTTCCAAGCAAAGTACATCATTTTGCACTATTAGGTGCTAAATTAGGTGCACTTTGCACTACTTTTTGCATCCCAAACATATTACATTTTTTTGGCTGGAAGGTGGTGCTAAATTAGGCGCACTTTATGCCACCTTTTGCATCCCAAACAGATAACATTTTTTTGGCTGGAAGGCAACGTTAAATTAAGCACACTTTGCTACACTGACTATAGTGTCGACTATTGAATCAAGAACAAAAATTTAAAACTTCCTGTGTCAAGAAGGAAGAGATGACATGAGAAAAAAGTTGCACGAAGGAAGAGAGGAGAAAAAAGGGAAAATTGATGTGAAGGAGGGCTACAACCAAGTAGATCAAAAATTCGATTTAGTTTGCGACACCATAGGTAAGGTTACAAATTTTTTTTTTCATTCCCATAAATATTTTTGTTTGGATTAAATGGAGAGATTGTGAAGAAAGGATTATGAATATTTTATTTTTTATGGGCAAATCATTCAAGTCTCATGTGGTTGCAAAGGAGGAGGGTAAAATTGTAGACATTGCATTATTTCCTTTGTATCCGAGAGCAGTGAACACATTTTTGAAACCCCAATGCATTGGTTCGCTTATCATTCCCATCCCAAGCTTTTGGTTTCTGGTTCGATTTCTCAGACCTTCCCTCCATAAAAAAGTAGTCGAGTGCTTTCAAGACAAGTTGTTAAACTGCATCGGCCCCACTATAGCTAGGTCCCATGGGAATAGAGGTTGGTCGAGACAATACGAGGAGATAGGGCTTTTGAGACGACAGCTGAATAATAGATCATTTCCTCAAATTTGTGAGACCTTCAGGCTTAAATTAGCTATTACAAATTTTCACTTATTCTTTTACAAAACAATGAGCTCATGGTTTCGAATTGATTGTGCACACACATTCATTTTCTTTCTAATCAGCGGATGTGACTCGAGCATGGGACCTATCTGTGTTAACTCTCAATAAAACCACACTCTGCGCCCTTTTTATCCCCCAAAGATTACCATTCTATATAGGTGCGCAAGCGTTGATTTTTTTACAATACATTTGTTTCATTTTGCATATATTTATATCCTTTCAAATATATTTATATTATATACATGTGCACAAGCAATTGAGTCATAAGCGTTTAAATCCAGAAAGAGAGTCATTCAAGGTAAAACTTTTATACCACAAACTAGACAAAAAATTTCATACCTGATAGTGTGTACTTCATTTGCCTCCACAGACTGGATGAAAATAATTTTCCCTAGGTTGCCTCAAAATTTCAAGTGATAGAGGGAAGAGAACAAAGGGAGCAGACTCTAGCCACAATGAGGTAATTCATTGTCAATTTATAGATTTGTAAATTTTTCCCTTGTTTCTTTCATTTTTACTTTTTACTTTTTTATTATTAAATTTAAAAGAAGAAATTTATTTTATATATATGTATAGGGACATGTGACTAACAAAGATAAAGAGGCATTGACTTCCATATTGGGGGTAGAGGTAGTGAACAATTTGGATGATGCAAAATGGACAATGCTTTCCAGATACATAGAAAATCGATCTAGTGAAGCCCCCCAAACATTGCAACCAAATCAACCATGTCAAAGGGAATCAATTGATTCCCCAAGCAGTCCTAGATCGAGCAAAAGATCCAGGAGGAAATCAGTAACAATAAACTCTAGGAGTGTAGAACATGAGCAGAGGCTTCCACTGTCCCACCCACTCCTAGGACATAGACTTATTCCACCATGGCAAGTTTTCATTCTTGCATTGGTACCTACAATAAGAAGATAGAATATGATGTGGTTTCAGGGGAAGTTTGAATGACAGATGCTAGAAAAAGGGTTTGTGAATAGGTTGAAGGAATCATGCCTTCAATGGTTCAAAGACCATCTACATTTGTCATTCTCAAAGATACCCATACACCTACAAAAAGTAGTTATCAATGACATGGAGACTGAATTTGGCAGAGGTCATTCTATGAAGAAGGTAAAGCTATGAATGTTTCAAAATTGCAAGAGATTTTAGTGCAACCAAACAAAGAAGATAAAAAAATTCCTCCTAAGCTAAGGCTCAAAAAAAGGCCAATTGAAGTAAGTGTCAAAGTATGGAAAGAGCTTGTAAATGCATATGAGAAGTCTGAAGCATGGAGGAAGTCCACTGAGGAGAGTACACAGGTATTTGAATTTGCTCATAAGATTATATAAAATTAATTAAACAATTTTTAAATTTTATTTGTGCATAGTTGAATTGAATTAGCATATGTTTTAGGACAAGGCCTCCAAGGCTAGGCTTCAAAAACTTTGTGCCACACATCATAGTGGCCAGAAAGGTTTACATGCCTTGATCTGTAATTTTGTAAGTTTTTTAATTCCCTAGGAAAAAGTAAATGATTACATATTAATTAGTTTAACTAGTCCATGTGCCATGTTTTCATAGGAGGAGAAATATGGCTGGCATCCAAAGCAATTTGAAAAGGAAAAGTTACAAAGCAAAAAGTGGGCCAATTTTTTAATCTAGATGGAGAACGAGGTATCAATAGTCGACTTTCAATAGCTTAGTTGGATATTGTTGTGTTAATATGTCAATTTGCATTTCTTGTGTAGAGTTGTTTATTGATGTGTAGGATGAGTTCTAAAGTGCTTCTCTATTGGCCCTAGATCCCATTCAATTGTCCCATTATTTCATGTTGAGGAAAAAAATATTGTTTTCCTTAAAGGGTAGTCGGTGACATTCATGCCCTATTTTTATCACATCTTTTAATTAATGACCATTTTCTTTTAATATCTCTTAAGTGTCCTCATTTAAGTTATGAGTTGTATCATTTGAGTAACTTAGTCCCATGTTGATTTGATTTATCTTCTTTTCTCTCAAACATGGTATCTCAAGGAGAGCTTCCTTGAATTCATGTTGCCATTCTACTAAGTGATCCACATGCATCTTTGTCATCCTTCCTCACAATGCTGCCATTTTTTTAACATGTAAGAATGTTTTGATGCATCTTGGCAGGCATCCTATAGATTAACACATCCTTCTAGTCTACATCACTTGGCATAGCTAACCAACCACTTAATTTTTCCATCTAATTTTTAAAAAGGCAGTAAATTCCTATCTTCCAAGTTAAAAAAAACTCCATAAATAAAGAAATTAGCAGTAAAAAACTTGCAACCTGATCTGATCAACATAGAGAAGTGTGTAATACTAGACTTCTTAACATTCAAAATATAAATGGAATGTCCTTAACACCAAGTAGAGATATCCAAAAAATCTAACTAAAAACACAAACATTCTCCCACACATAATGACTTAATGGCTGGTTGTCATAGAAGTCAAACTACTAAAGTAACAACACTGATCAAGTTAACATATATGCATCATTTTCATAAATAGCTAAACCATTTATGTGCATGAATAAATAGTAGAAGGATGTATATGAACTCAATTCATCTAGCTTGATGCCTCTTGGTAGGCATTCCTCTTGAATCTCTAATATTAGGTGCCTGAGACTTCCTTGTAGTTGTTACCTTTTGTCACCGCCTTTCCTCTTCACTGTCAGACTCGTCTCCTTTTTCCTTATCTACATTTTTGGCTTCAACTTCTAATCCATCCCATATTTTACCTTCCTCCCCTTCAGAATCTTCTTCTTCTTCATCATCTTCATCTAAATCCACAAGAGATTCATCTTCTAAACCTTCCTCATCTAATTTTGATTCCTCTTCTACATCAGAGGGTTCATATCCTTGATCTAACTCTTCTGAATTATTAGAATCAGAATCACTAGCTTCCATATTCAAAAATTCCCAACCACCATCTTCAATAAATTTGTCTGGATCATTAGTAATAGTCTTCAAAATTGGCCGCTAGTTCAAGTTCATTTTGCTTTCATAATACTTTATATCCATGGAGTTCAGCCATTCCTTGATGCCATCAAGCAAATATTGAGGAATGATGTCAACGCGGAGTACATCCCGCTTGAATTCTTTGAAAACAATAGCCATATCAAATTCCTTTTTCCCAAGTCCTACTCTCTCAAGGTTAACAATCTCAATCTCACTAATAGTGATTACTAAGAAAGGTAATTCAACCAACTCAACCAAATAGTTTACCATAGGAACAATAAAAGTAGAGTATTTGAAAGGAACTCCATGAAAACCAAGCTCTCTAAATGTTATATCAAACTCTAGTTCAAAATATTTTAAATGAGGCTGCTCCCATAACTCTCTTACTCACTTGAAAAATCCTTGAAACTTTGCATTGACTTTATTTTTCTTGTCCCTCTCTTGTTGTTCTTCCTTAATTTCATTAGGATCATACATTGACCTTCTTTCCCCTCCTAAAATCTTGGACCACATCCATTACCTCCACATAAAATTGGACATCCTTGGTCTTCTTGGTTCCCATGCCATGATATGGTTATGCAAATGAAAATGAAGCAAAGTAATCATCTCCTTCTCTGTTGGCTGGAAGAATGCATGCTTATTGTTTTGATACATGATATCAGCTCTCTCTTCTACTCTCATGGTTGAATACCAAAATCCATTAAGGTGGGTCTCTAGAGTTCTAGTCATCTTTCTTCCTCTTCCACCAACTATTGGCCTGATCCACAAGTCTGCCAGCCTAATTGCCTTTGTTTTTAAAAGCTGAAGTTTCTCCCGAGTCACCAGTGTAGCTCTCTCTACCATTTCAAACTCTTTCATTGCTACAGGAAATTAGCACCTAATTGATTAACAATCTCAATCTCACTAATAGTGATTACTAAGTCAGGTAATTCCACCAACTCTACCAAATAGTTTATAGTAGGAACAATAAAAGTAGGGGATTTGAAAGGAAGTCCATGAAAACCAAGCTCTCTAAATGGTACATCAAACTCTAGTTCAAAATATTTTAGATGAGGTTGCTCCCATAGCTCTCTTACTCACTTGCAAAATCCTTGAAACTCTGCATTGATTTTATTTTTCTTGTCCCTCTCTTGCCGTTCTTCCTCAATTTCATCAAGATCATACATTGACCTTCTTGCCCCTCGTAAAGTTTGGACCACATCCATTACCTCCAAGTAAAACTAGATATCCTTGGTCTTCTTGGTTCCCATGCCATGATAAGGTTTTGCAAATGAAAATGAAGCAAAGTAATCATCTCCTTCTCCATTGGCTGGAATAATGCATGCTTAATGATTTGATACATGATATCAGCTCTCTCTTCTGCTCTCGTTGTTGAATACTGAAATCCATTATGGTGGGCCTCCAGAGTTCCAGTCATCTCTCTTGCTCTTCCACCAAATGCTAGCCTGATCCACAAGTCTTCCAGCCTAATTTCCTTTGTTTTTGAAAGATGAGGTTTCTCTTGAGTCACCAATGTAGCTCTCTCTTCCTTTTCATACTTTTTCATTGCTACAGGAAATTAGTACCTAGTTGATTAACAATCTCAATCTCACTAATAGTGATTACTAAGAAAGGTAATTCCACCAACTCTACCAAAAAATTTACCGTAGGAACAATAAAAGTAGGGGCTTTGAAAGGAACTCCATGAAAACCAAGCTCTCTAAATGGTATATCAAACTCTAGTTCAAAATCTTTTAGATGAGGCTACTCCCATAACTCTCTTACTCACTTGACAAATCCTTGAAACTATGCATTGAATTTATTTTTCCTGTCCCTCTCTTACTATTCTTCCTCAATTTCATTAGGATCATACATTAAAATTCTTGCCCCTCCTAAAGTTTGGACCACATCCATTACCTCCACATAAAACTAGACATCCTTGGTCTTCTTGGTTCCCACGCCATGATATGGTTATGCAAATGAAAATGAAGCAAAGTAATCATCTCCTTCTCCGCTGGCTAGAAGAATGCATGCTTAATGTTTTGATACATGATATCATCTCTCTCTTTTTCTCTCATGGTATAATACCCAAATCCATTATGATGGGCCTCCAGAGTTCTAGTCATCTTTCTTCCTCTTCCACCAAATGTTGGCCTGATCCACAAGTTTTCCAGCCTAATTGCCTTTGTTTTTGAAAGCTAAAGTTTCTCCTGAGTCACCAGTGTAGCTCTCTCTACCTTTTCAAACTCTTTCATTTCTACAGATCATCTGTGGTATTTAATCATTTGTACCACATGGTTGATGTTCTTTGAATCCTTGGATCTAAAGGAAATTTCCTTAACATAAATACTGCTAGGGAATTTCAATGTTGGCATGTAGTTGGCATTAAAGCTCATATCTGGAACATTGAAAATTATCCTTATAGAAGAATTCCCTCCATCTTGTTGGCTTGTAACACTCCTGATGGTGGCTACATGAAATGGAACTATGATGCCATATATGGGTACCAGAACAACATCATTTTTTGTATCAACTTGAAACATGAGCTCTCTAGAAACGAGGATATCTTGCACATTTTTGTATGAAACCATCTCAGTGGATGACTTGGAAGAGCCATGTCCATCTCCTGTACCAATGCCCCCTACAGCCAATCTTCTTACAATCTCCTCATTCTTTTGCAAAAGGTTGGCACTTAAGGTTATGTAATAGAATTTACAGTTGATAGTTAAATTGTATAACAATTTTTTTTTATGATCTTTTCTAACGTTTATTAGAATTGTTACATGTTTTACAACATTGGAATCACATATTAGTTGTAAATTTTTTTAAATTTTATTATGGTATGTACACTTTGATATGATGTAATATGATTATGTTTTTGTCTCATATATTTCAATATTAGATTTATAACAAAAAAATAAATTATTGCATGAAATAAATAATAAATTTTCATTTTAAATGTTTTTTTTTTTGTAGAATACGGTTCTTCCAGAAGATCAAGATGATCCTCATCATGATATAGATCTAGAAAATATTGGTTCTGCTGGTACATATCACATGGTAGAGGATGATGATGAAGCAGATACGAAAGACACTAAAGCCGATGACAATGATGATGACGATAGCGACAATGATGATGATGATGATGATGATGATGATGATGATGATGATGATGATGATGATGATGATGATGATGATGATGATGATGATGATGATAATGATGATGATGATGATGATGGTGGTGATGATCATGATCATGATGGTGGTGATGATGATGAGGTAGTTGCTAGTAGTACCCAATGACATTCATGATCATATAAATTGTGTCATGGATCATTGTTGATATATCATTATGATGATGATGATGATCACAATGGTGGTGATGATGATGATGATGATGATCACAATGGTGGTGATGATGATGAGGCAATTACTGGTAGTACCTAGTGACATTCATGATCATATAGACTGCATCATGGATCATTGTTGATTTATCGTTATGATGCCTCTTTTCATGGTTACTATCATATGTATCATTTTCACGGCCTACAATACCATATTATTGAGTTGTATCATATTGAAATTTATCATTTTCATTATATCATTTGGACATGTATGATCTTGACTTGTATCAATTTGAGTTAAATAATTTATCATTTTTACTTATATCATTTGTACATTTATCATTTTGACTTATGTCGACTGTTGAACATGTATCATTTTCACATGTTATTGATCTACTGGCATATTTGACTTTCACTTGTTTTAGTTATATATGATGATGATATTATCAGTATTGACTTGTCAATTTATATATATTAAAAGTGGTCGATGATTTTTGGATGGATATTTATTACGTATGATTTTAATTTACTGCTCAGGATGGGTGTTGTCAAATTCAATTAAGTTATAGATATTTGACTCACTTGTTTTAATTATAGATGATGATCATGTTATAATAATTATCTTGTTATTTAATCATATGAATTAAATAATTAAATTACTTACTCTATAATCATATGAGTTATTTAAGAGACATCATCTATTTAAGTAATTAAATTGAATTAAAACATATTAAATTAATAAATGAAGTGAAACAAGAAACATTTTTAGAAGCAAAAAAGGAAGCAACAATGGAAGCCAAACTAGAAACAAACTAGAAGCAATTTTGGAAGCAAAATTGGTAGCAAAACTAGAAGCAAACCTGGAAGCAAAACCGAAAGAAAAATCAGGAGCAAAACAAGAAGAATTTTTTAGAAACAAAAAAGGAAGAAAAACAAGAAGAATTTTTAGAAGCAAACAAGGAAGCAACAATGGAAGCCAAACTAGAAGCAAAACATAAGCAATCTTGGAAGAAATATTGGAAGCAAAATTGGAAGCAAAACTAGAAGCAAACCTAGAAGCAAAATGGGAAGCAAAAATGGAAGCAAAATTGGAAGGAACGTAGGAAGCAAAAATGGAAGGAATGTAGGAAGAAAAAATGGAAGAAAATTTGGAAGCAAAATTAGAAGCAAAACTGGAAGCAAAACTGGAAGCAAAACTGGAAGCAAAACTGGAAGCAAATCTGGAAGCAAATATGGAAGCAAAACTGGAAGCAAATCTAGAAGCAAAATTGGAAACAAAATCAGAAGCAAACCTAGAAATAAAACCAGAAGAAAAACTAGAAGGAACACAAGAAGAAAAATTGGAAGCAAATTGGGAAGGCAAACTGGAAGCACAACTAGAAGCAAATTTGTAAGCAAAACTGGAAGCAAACCTGGAAGCAAAACTGGAAGCATAAATGGAAGCAACATTGGAAGCAAAAGTGGAAGCAAAATCGGAAGCAAAACTAGGAGCAAAATTGGGAGCAAAACTAGAAGCAAAAATGGGAGAAGAAATGGAAGCAAAAATGGGAGCAGCAATAGAAGAAAAACCAGAAGCAAAACTGGAAGCTTTACTAGAAGCAAAAATGGATGCCACATTAGAAGCAAAATCAGAAGCAAGCCTGGGAACAAAACTGGGAGCAAAACTAGAAGCAAAAATGGGAGCAGACATGGAAGCAAAACTAGAAGCCAACTTGGGTGCCGATTTAGGTGCTATTTCCGATGCCAATTTTTAGCACTATTCCTAGCGTTAAAGGAGATGCTATTTCTAACACCAAAATTTTGGCACTAAAATGGGTGCTAATGACGACACTAAATCCAGTGCAAAATTCAGCGATGAACTGAAGAAATGGGTTTTTGCCAACTTTTGTGCTGTCAAATGACTCCAAAATGATGGACTCAAATAAACTAAAATTTGGTGCTAAAGTTTGCGCTAATTTCTTATTGTGTTGTTGTGTACACTCTATATGAGTGATTGTCCAACTAGTAATCCCAGATAATGATCAGAGCTGGCAAGTGTTTGAAAGTGATGAATACATCACCTCATTCATCCAACAGTTAGGGGAGTTCGCTGAGCAACTCTAACCAAAATTGTCGAGGCCTATGAGGGGAAAATTATTTAGTTAAGGTCCAACAAGCTTCCAAAAGGATTGGTCACTCTCGAAAACCTATTCGATTGTGATGATGCAAGGAATGACAAGAGGAAGTTTGTAGTAGACAAAAGTGACTATGCAGATCTTTAGGTCGGAGATGGAAGGAAGCTCAAGGTTAGAAGGATGTCCCTCATCATGATAAAGAAAGGCTCATCCATTTTTGTGAAAAATATGAAGTAGTGTCCTAGTCATATGATGACCTCAAGGGATATAATCCTAAAATCATCCAGCACACTATAGAACTAACGAAAAGAGCAAAACCCGCCTGCCAAAAGTAGAGGCCAGTAAATCAAAAAATTGAAGCCTTGATGGTGCGAGAGTTGACAAAGCTAATTCAATCTTGGATCGTCTTCTTGATCAAGCACAACACATGGGTGTCCAACCTGGTTCTTGTCTAAAAAAATAATGGAGACATCTTCCTGTGTGTGGATTTTTAGGACCTGAGCAGAGCATTGTTGAAGGACCACTACCCCTTTCCCTACATGGAGTCCATCTTGCAAATAGTGGTCAGGTCAGAAATGTTTTCTTTGTTGGATGGCTTCTCTAACTACAACCAAATCTGGGTAAAAGAGGAAGATCAACATAAAACAACATTCACTACCAAGTGGGGGAATGTTTTCCTACACAAAAATTCCCTTCGGTCTCTCAAATGCAAGAGCTACCTTCTAGTGGGCAATGGATATTGCTTTTAGAGAATTGATCAACAAGATTATCTTAATATACTTGGATGATCTGACTGTATTCTCTAAGTCTAAAGATGACCATTTTGACTATCTAGAAATGGTTTTAAAAGATGCTAGGAGTTCGGGGTATCCTTGAACCCAAAAAAATGTGTTTTCAAAGTGTCGCAAGGAAAATTATTGGGGCACGTGGTGTCTAAAGATGGAATCATAATTGACCTAGAGTGGGTAAAGGTAATTAGGGAGCTTCCCCTACCAGTCAACAAGAAGGGAGTTCAGTCCTTTTTTGGGGAAGGTAAATTTTGTGAGAAAATTCATTTATGATTTTGCAAGACTAATTAGACCAATTACCCTAATGTTCAAAAAGGATCAATTATTCAAATGGACAAAAGAGGCCAGAGAAGCCTTTGAGAAGGTTAAAGATGTTATTTTTTTAGCTCCTATGCTTGTAAATCTAGACCTATCAAAGGACTTCATAATGTATGTATTCAGTAGAAAATCCAACATTGCTACTATTTTGACCCATAAGGATGATGAAGGAAAGGAAGAACATTTGGTAGCATTCCACTCCTGGACCTTAAAGTATTTTGACACGAATTATAACTTCATTGAAAGGAAAGCATTCACCATTGTTAAGGGACTCAAGAAGTTCCGATAGGTCATATCTTGCAACAAGGTGGTAGTATATGTTGTGCATTCCAATGTGCGTGAATACATTATGGAAGGAGAAATCACAGAGAAAAGGGCCAACTGGCTTAGTAAGATCCTGGAATATGACATTGAGGTTAGGCCCACAAAGACTGTTTGAGGGAGAGGACTATGTGAGTATTTGGCGCATGATCAAGAAATCAAAATTGAAGAGGAACAACCTAAGCTGATCCTGATAAATGAACCTAAGTTCGAAGGCTATTGGTTGGTGAATAGGATGAGATTTATGCAGATTGGGAAATATCCGATGGGCCTCCCTTCTTAGAAGAGAAGATTCTATAGATTATAGAATAGTGGATATGTGCTCATTGAAGGAGTCCTTTTCAAAAGGAACTTCAATGGTGTTCTCCTACGGTGTGTCACCATAGAGCAAGAAAAGAAAATTCTAAACATTTTTCACAATAGTCCCTTGGGCAGACACATCTCTGCAAAGACCACCACCATCAAAATTATGTGTGCTAGATATTTTTGGCCTACACTATTTTATGACTCACACTCTTTGGTCAAGGCCTACAAGGAATGCCATTTCTTCATAGGGAGAAGGAAGAACTCAACAATGCCCCTAAATCCAATAGTTACTGAGGAGCCCTTTGCACAATGGGTCCTTGATTTTATCGAGATGATTAATCCTGCCTCCAGTGCTGGAAACAAATGGATCCTCACGGCTATAGACTACTTTACCAAATGGACCAAGGCCATGCCCCTGAAGAATGTGACAAAGGTGGAGATTGTGAACTTTCCCGAGGAACTAGTAACAAGATTTAGCCCACCAAAGACCATAATCTCTAACAACGCTAAGGCTTTCCTGGGCTCAAAGGTATGCCAATTTTCACTCAATCATGGCATATTCTTAAAAACATCTTCAAACTACTACCTATAGGGAAATGGTCTAGCTAAGCCGACTAATAAAAATTTAGTCTGATGTTAAAAGAATCAGGTCAGAGCACCAAAAAGAGTGGCATAAGAACCTTCGGGCAATGCTTTGGGCAGATTGGATAATTCCTAAGAAAATCCTCAAGACTTTGTCATACGAATTGGTATATAGGAAGCAAGCACTATTACTCATCTCCATGGAAATTCCCATGTTACAGTTGCTCAAGTCTTTAGAGATTCAACAAAATGGAGCCATGGAGGTCCGGTTGGCCGAGTTGTTGAACATACAGGAGAAAATAGAAAAATCCTTGAAAACCATGTCTAACCGCCAATAGGTGGTTTGACAAGAAGACCTCAGACCAGGGTCTTAAATGTGGAGACCTAGTGCTAAAATTCAATGAAAGGGCCGCGAAGCCTAGCCTACACAGAAAGTTTGATAGTCTGTGGGAGGACCCTTTTCACATTATTCAATGCAAGCAACACAATGCATTTGAATTGGAAAATATGGAAAAAGAAGCATTGGGGATTCCAGTTAACAAAATCCACCTCAAATTTTTCAATTAAGCTTCATTAATCATTTTTCCAGTGTAAATATGTAATTAAGTAAATTTCCCTTGATTTTTTTTGTTTTTTGTTCAACTGGTCTTTCTGAAAGGAACTCATAATACAAGAAGCAGAGAATGGAACCCATAATACAGAAGTAGAGAAAGCAAAAGAGACGGAAAATTGATTAAAATTTTGTATATTCATTATATGGTATTATATTCTTTGACATTACATTTCAAAATGGCTCTCAGGCCATAATTTTGAGTATATATATATACTACGTAGTTTTTCAAGCATGTATTTAAATCCTTTCAAGGCATATATGCAATAAATGGGAGAAATGATTAATTTAGTCTTCAAATGGGGGCATCAGGAACAACAGTAGCATTAGGAACATCTTCATCAATAGAATCTGGAACAAAGTAGGAGCATCAACAACAACAATGGCAAGTGGTGGAGGATACACTAGGTTTCTGAAATCAGTGTACCACTCCACATCATAGAACAACACCACATTGTAGCAATGTAACAGGAAGTGGAAAGCACGAGTGACTCTTTGGCAGTGCTCTCCAAGTGTCATAATGTAGAATCCGCTTAGAAATGGCACCCGTGACACCACTACATCTTCTTCAATATGTCTACGGAGGTCACTCGTTGTGGGGAGACCAAGGCCATGCACCACATTTTCCACAACTTCTCCAAAGGCACCAAGGTAGCGCTTCAAGAAGAGTTCCAATGTGAGTCACAGGATCATTGGCTTGGATACCTATATGTCATGCATAGAGGCAATGAAATGGGAGCAAATGTCAGTATTAAACTTTATACTTATTTTCATAATTTATGCAATCCCTCCCCAGTATCCACTTCATTGCTAATATTGCCAAATAATGCTTGTTCTTCTTCATGCATTTAAGATGCCTGCTAGAAATTTCACCTAGAAATGTTGTCTGCGACTTATTGCTAGTAAGCCTAATTGGAGTATTCATTGTGTCTATCCCTAGTTCTAACTACCAAATGCTAATTCTTCCCAATTACCAAACAAATGCACATTTTTCTATTGTCTTTGGGCCTATTTATAGAAATAGCCAAGGTACATGCATGTGATAAGCATGATGTTGATTGGGTACTAACTCAAAAATCCCATCAAGAGCCAACTCAAAATTCCTACCAAGAGTAAACTTGAGAATCCCACCTAGTTGCGTCTGTTGTGTACGAATTGTTGTGTGCGAAGTTAAGGAGTAATTAATTAGCTAAAACCGGTGGTAGTCCCAAGTGATCATGCGCACAGTCAAGTGCTAATATGTCATGTTGTGGGAATTTTTATTTCTCCAAGGATGAACTCAATCTTTTATTGTACTCATTACACTTTTGGTCTAATCATTCTTTTTAGGTTATTAATTGCAAAGCTTGTGAAAGGTTTTGTATACCTTCAATCGTCACCTCAATTTCCCAAGAAATGGCACCATAGGACATAATGACTAATTGTTAATATGAATTATTGTCTTTTCAAAAGGGCAAGGAATTCATTTCGCATGAATAAGAGAGTTGGCGGTACATGCCAAATTTATTGTGAAAAGGAAATTGTTGTCTACAACTTCAATTCAAGAAAAGGCTAAGCGTTGCATAAGAAGGAACAACATTGTGAAGAGTTCTCTAAGTACACTGTTCATCGCTAAGAGCTTTGAGTGCAGAATTTCCAAAGAACCCAAGTGAATTGCAAAAAATTTGAGCATTGCGAAGGTCCACAGAATCTTGAAATGACCTAGAATCCTTAGAGGAAGCACAAGGAGAAGCAACAAAAAGCTTATTTGACACTATGTGTGTGGCACCAGTGGCTAGTATTTTTGATAATATATCTTACACTTCGCCTGGGATACCAGAGAAGCCAAAGTGGATCCGCACGTGGGCCATGGACAAGAAAGCTCACAGGGACCAAACCCTAATAATGGAAGAATGGGATAACATTCATGACCCTATCCTTAAAACCAACCCTAAGAGTCTTAGGGAAGTAGCCTACGAGAGAAAGAAACAAGCTAGTAGCCAACAATCTTTGGTGCACAAGCTATGATTTTGCGGTCTCCCATAGTATATGGTTCCTTTTGTGCATTACTACTTGGAACAAGTTCATGAGCGCATTCAACATTTTAACCTAGATATTGGCACCTTTAAAGGCCGAGAATTGAGGGTTGTGATCAATGTGGAGGCTATAAGGGATATGTTGTGCATCCCTCCTGGAAGGAGCTCTAGAGCATAAAAGATCAAGACGTTCACTCCAGAAAGAGCAGAAGAGTTTTGGAGGACCAATAAATCTCACTCTAGACTTTTATAATTGAGAAACCAAAAGGCCTAAAGAATATTTTGCAAAGCTACCACAAATTCTGATCGCGCACAACACTTTTAGCTCAAATTTGCATGAGGCCTTCTCTATGATGGATTTTGTTTGCGACATAGACAATGACAAGTACGTAGAAGAGTTTCAAATGGGTTTGGGTTTTCAGTTGAGAAAACAACATTCTTTATTCTGGTATGACTTCGCGGAAGTCATCATTCAAGAAATGTTGAACCAAATCAAGGAGTACAACACACAACATAAGTTCAAGTTTTCTTCTCTCCTTGCTCACATGTTTTTGCACTAGAAACCTAACTTCTTTAGAAATTGTATGGGCTTGGCTATTTTTGATGAGAATAGAGTAAGAAGGCCGGTTTCTGTGTGGACTCCCCTCCTTTCTGCAACTTATGATTACTATGCATTTTCAGAGTGTTTGTTGACTCTGATTTTGCAAGATTTTAGCGAAGATGGCAAGCTTTATCGGCTTTCCATCAAGCAAACAGGGTGGATGCAAAATTTTCATCCTTGCGATTGGTTTCTTAGGGAGTATTTTACATTTGTTAGGCTACATGGATTTACTGAGGAGCCATTCTGACTCCCAACATGTGTCACAGACAAGGTGTTGGCCCTCAAAGTGTTTTGACAAGTGTCAATTATCAATAACAACTTTTGCGGAGGAAAGAAGCAGAAAGATTTTTTCTTCTGCCCTTTGAGCTTCAAAACGGTGATAATGGTAAAGAAGCAGACACATGGTCTGCTAGAAGAAAAGTTGGCTCATTTGGGGTTGGTATTAATTTGTAACAGGTGAAAATATAACCCCGAAAATGACTTAGCGAACCTAAAAGTTAAGGTGAATCATAGCTCCCGGCCTTATTGGGAAGCTCTACGAAATCTGTGGTTAGAACAAGATGATCTATTTGTGGACTTGGCCTATATTCCTATTGAAGATAAGAGGCCTTTGTGGCTCTCTTTTTATTTTCCTTTGGAGAAACCCAATGAGAAGCACCAAATGGGGGCCACCCTTCACAATGAATTGGTCAAGCAATGGCAGTGGGGTGAAGAGAAGATTGTAGCCTTTTAGATTTATCGTCAGGAGACAAAATGCCTTAATGCCCCGTTCCAAGAGACAGACAAAGATGAAAGATTCGATGATCTATGGAACATAGGGAATGAAGATACTGATGCAAGTGATGATGAGGATATAGATTCAGAGGAATCTAATACATATATGGTGAAGGGAAAGGAGGTGAAATAGGCCAAGCGTAGAAAACTAGAAAAGTGACGGAGCAGCTCAACAAGCTCCATTGAGAGAGCAAGTGACTATATCACAGTTGGAGGTCTCACGACCATGCATAAAAGCTATGAAAAGAGCTAGGGTATCACAACAACCTTCAGATTTCATAGAGGTGGAAAATTCCCCACCCGATAAGAGGCTGCACACAGATGCAACTTCTAGAGAAGGCTCACAGGAGCCTGCAACGAGCCAAGGATCAGAGTCCTTGCACCTCAGGTATCTGTTTCTCCCCCTTTTCTTGCTACAAAATCTTTAGTTACTCCTGCTACTTCTGTTGTATCCACACCCCCAATTACTTCAAGTGTTGGCCTTTCTTTTTATGCTTCTGCTTCCATAGTCATGGGAGGTTTCTCCCAATTCTCCCAAATCTAACAATTTGCCTTCACTCCCCCACGGTCTGTCCCACCTTTTGTCGCAGCCCAATCTGGATCTACCATTTCTCCCCCTTTCACTCCCATTGTGTCAACTCCAACTCAACTTTCCCAACAGATGGAATCCATTGCATCTCAACTACTATCATCGCTCCCCATGAGTCCTTCCACTGCTTCCCCAATTGGGCCTTGGTATAACATTCCCCCATTATCCCCATTAATAGTCTCTTTGTCGAAGAAGACATCAGTCAGGACCACAACTCTCTCTTTCCCTTTTGCTCTTCCTCCTGGTGCGCCCTTCGATGGATAATTGATTAAATCACTAACAAAATTTATGTCAAAAGGTGACAAAAAAAAATAGCATGGGCTCTCAGGGTCTAGAAGTGAAAAGAAAAAGATGTTGCAAATTCGGTCGAGCCATGCATGCAGACCCTTTTCAATGAAGTTCAATAGTTGTTTCATTTTGCAACCATACATTCAAACACCATCAAGCCGTAGAGAGAGATGCAACCCAAGGACTATACGATCCATGCTATAGGGATTGATTTGTGTGCAACCCGGCTACAAGACAAGGTTGAACTGATGAAGGAAACCCAATGAGTGGTGACTACTGACTTCCTCAAGGATACTCGCAAACTGAAGAAGAAGGAAGAGGAGCTCAATAATTTCAAGGAAAGGATGGAGTTCTTGCTAAAGAAAGAAAAGGAGAGGGAAGTTGAAATTACATGAATATCTCAGCAAACACAAGTAGAAAGTTTCAAGCTCTAGGTGGAACTTGAAAAGTTTCAGTCCCTAGATCCCAACCTGGTCACTAAACTACAACAAAAAATCTAGAAATTACAAGACCAGTTGGCCCAGGTAGAGGGAGAGATGCAACATAAAACTGAAGAGCTTCGGTAGCAATGAATTCAATTGGAGTAGGAAATATAGCAAAAGGACAAGGAGTTGTAGGGTTGACAAGCTCAATTTGAGAGGGAGATCCAAGAAATAAAGCTTTCCTTGGAAAAAGAATCCACAACTAGAGGCCAGGCTGAGGAACAATTGATTGTCAAGTTAGGGACTCTAAAGGAATGACTCTCTATTGTAGACAAGAGAATTGAGGAGCTAACAAAAGATGTCGAGTCGAAGGAGATGGAAATTGGTGCTTTGAAGAATCCTCCCCATCCCCTTGCTACTCAGTTAGATCTCCTTTCAGTAGCCCAACAACTATACATCTCTTACTGGGAAAAGGTCAAGACTTTCTATCTGAATCTTCAGCTGGCACTTCAATTCATGGAAAAAGCAAAAATTTTAAGCAGAGAGGTTCATGGAATAATTGAATAGTTGCCACAGTTCATTGTAGAGAAGGTGCCCGAGGCAGAGAAGTTGCTAGACAAGTTATACACAGTGGCAAATGAGGACCTGGTGAATGCGGGGATTGAAGATTGGAGGTCAGCTGCCAAGATGGCAAAAAAATTCATTTGATTTCATGCGGCCATCCTCCATGCCAATGATTGCTCAGCAACACTGAGTCAGACTATTACCAGTATACGAACAAAATTCTCCCAACTAACTCAAATGGGCTTGCCCTCCTCGTTTCTTTTTGATGATTCAATGGCCATAGTGGAGCATATCATAGAAAAAATTGAGGAGAATCAGCAATATTTATCTGCTTTTCAGAATTTCAGTCAACCCCCTACTACTGAGGACATTGAAGGCATCACCCATTAGATAGCACAGCTACTCTTTCAACTTGAGTCCAAGATCAGAATATCCATGAAGCTGCCCTTCAAAGAAGTGATCAATCTGCATGAGGTGCAAGAGAATCTGCATGCCATATCAATACCATTTGAGGCTGACTAGCTGCCTCTGTAGACTGCGCTCTCAAAGCTCTGACTCCATTCCCCATTAAATAATCCTCTGATCATTGAACCAGAAAATTTGGATTCCCGCTCCATAGGCAAAATGCCCCTAGTAGTTGCCAAAAGCTATGGATTATAAATCCCTTGAGCTCCCTTCGGGTTGATAAGATTATTTTGCTTAGCCTTAGCCTGCGCCTCATATGTTTGGATATCTTTGAAGCCTTTTTTGAGGAGCTTTGTCCACTTTCTCCACATGTCCACCGCGTGCTCCTTACAAATAGTTCCTCCCTTGCTTCTCTATCGAGCCCCGCCATGCTTCCACGTATCAATAGTGCGGGCCTTTGTTAGCCCACTCCCCTTTGTTGCTCTATCGTACTCCACTTGTGTGCCATGTAGCATCATTCTGCAGGCATCATTTGGCAGACCCCATAGTCAACGCTTGAGATGAAGACTCTTCCACGTGTCTTCTCCACGGGGATTTTCAGCACCGGAAGGGAAGAATGAGAGACAAGCCCCATCCTATATTCGCCATGTTTCCTAGCCAACAATGTGGGTGAGTGACACGTGTCTGCATGGGAATTTTTTGCTACTTCCATTGGGACCACAATCATCATTCACAGGGGTATGTATCTAGTTTGAAGGTGACTACGTTCCATGCTTCAGAATCTTTTTTGTTGTAATAGCCATGGGAAATCATTGCGACGAACATCATTGCTCATGCTTAGGGATATTTTCTGTTATTGGCTCTCACGTAGTGGGATGCTTCTCTATATATACTGCTTCAACTCTCCGAAAAGGGGTTTTGAGTTCAGAGAATACACAAAAAAATTGTGAAAAGACACTAGGCCTTTGTATTATTTTTTATTGTTGTATTAAGATTCATAGACTGTGCCATGTTTGTTCGGCCTTTCTATTTCTTAGCTAAATGACAAAACATTATGCTGTGTAGTTATTGTACTAAGTAGTTTATTTGCATAACTTCTATAATTTTAATATAAGTTTGTTGATTTAGACCATGTCTTGGACTCTTCTTTTCAGTAAATGTGTATGGAAGTTATTTTATGTTATTTAATAAACTTCTTAGGTTTTTCATTTGTACTTTATGTTATTTTCTAACATGTAGATTGTTGAATGGGCCCTTAAATCCCATCTAAAAGTAAGATTTATGATGCCCATGCTTAACTCTTAGCACATCACCTTCAGTTAGATCTTTATTTTTTATATTTGCTTCATTTTCCCATTCCAAACCCCCCAAATACAGAATAAGTCAGCTTCTTAAAAAACCCCGAGGTCACTCAGTTTAGCGCAATTGGTACCCCCATTAACTAAGTTTCTCATAAGGTTGTTGCTTGACATTTTTCAGCATCAACAGTACACATCATGAAGGAACATATTAAAAAAAGGATTGGGTCTCAAATCACAAGATAATGTAGATTCATCAAGGTCTCATGATTATCCTATAACTTAAAAGATACAAAGGAGAAATTTATTATGAAATGTGTAATGATATTCCAAAGAGGGGCTTTGGAACAAATGACCTTGAAGTCATTTCCATTGATCGAAGGTTGTTTGGAAAGGTGCTCCAACCACAATATTGATTAGTGTGGTACCAACAATACAATTCACTAAGGTCTATTGTAGAGAAAATATTTTTCAAATGCAAATTGAAGTGCATGTTCTCAAAGACCAGGTTGTTCATGATTGCAAGAAGATACAATGCTCACCTCAACTAAAAATTTGTTCTTTCTTCCAAAAGAAATATAAATATAAATTTTCATTTTGGAAAAGTGTCTTATGTCACTTATTTCAATTGAAAGTTAGAAATTGAACCTTATTTGTAAAAAGGTTATGTAAAGCCTAACCAAATAAGGTTTATCATTCTGAAACCATTATGATTCAAAAATTAGTTAGGAAGTGGGTACAATTTAGTTTACAAGGTAGTTATCAAGAAGAAGCCTATAAATACAAGGATATTTCAAATGTAAAAGGGACTTTTAGAAGGGGAATTTTGAGGAAAACTTTTCAAAGATATTGTATTAAAACTTTTGGCTTGACACTTTGTACTTAAGAGGTTTTCAAAATTGTATAATTTTAGAAAGACTTGATGAAGAATGCATTTGGTTTGTATGTCCTAAAAGCATTTTTGAGTTATTATTACTAGTTTCTCGTATGTTAAATTGGTAATCCCTTTTCGTAATTATGGAAATCATTGGCCATCTATTTTAAAAAACCTATGTAATTGATGAAACACAAGCATATCTTGGTATCTTGGTTTGACTGTGTAGAAGTAACTTATATCCTCATGTGTTGAGGCTTTTATCCTTCTTTCATCATCATTGCACATCAATTGGTATTCATTTGTCTACCATTGGGGTTTTTGTAGTTCATTTTATTTTATTTTTATCTTTTCTCTTTTTTGTTTTTTTAGGTTAAAAGTACACAAAAACTACAAATACCCTCATCATACGAGGGAGCTTCCCCTCTCAAACACATATGAAAGTTGTAGTCCAGTAACAACTTATCCAACCATTGGAATATTTGTCACTACTCATTAGGAAAGTCACTTTAAAATATTCAATGACAAATATATTTACCAACACTTATTTAATGATTTTTTTGACTCTCTATGAAAAATTTAAGGCATGAAGAAATATATTTTGATCTTGGTGCATCACCACCCCTTTAATTCTTGTATTTCTCTCTCCCTTTCCTCTTGCAAGATGATAAATAGGGTTATCTTAGGGTTGTTTAGTGTTGAGTTGAATGAGCACCTCTACATCTATATTAGAGAGGATTCTGACCTTCCTTGGAGATCTAACCTCATTTTCAAGGTCCCACAACTTGAGGTAAATTTTATTGTGTCATTGGAATGTTAGACCTATCTCTAGCAGGGTGTAATTTCATGTGACAATAGGTAACTCTTCACAAATTTTGATTTTGGAGGTAGGCTTCATTCAATTTTAGGATGGTTGCATTGAGAATGCTTTTCTTGTTCCTGATATTTCTACAAACGTTATATCCATATATTAGATTTTTCATTCTATAGATGGAAAGAAAGTTGAGTTTACTCCATGTGTGATTATTTGACAAATACAAGATCTTGAAAAGGTTGTTGCTTCAGGGACAACTAAGCATGGGGCTCATTTGTATAGGTTTGATGGATTTGAGTCTTCATGAAGATAATCTCTTTTAGGGCATGCAAATTCATTGAGTATAATTTGGCATGAATGATTTGGTAACTTAAACTATAGGTATCTTCAACAATTGAGCATACAAGACTTAGAAGTTGGTCTTCTTATGATTTCATGGATATATGAAGTTTATTGAGGTTTTATTATTGGGAAACATCATTAGGATCATCATTAGGATCCCTTTCTTAAGGGTAAGGCCACACATGCTAAGACACACCTATATTTGCTTCATAGTGATCTTATGTTATGTTTAACTCCATTTTTAGAGGGAAATTATGTGCTCACCTTCATTGATGAATTCTCATAATACACCATTGAGTATAATTTGGCATGAATGATTTGGTAACTTAAACTATAGGTATCTTCAACAGTTGAGCATACAAGACTTAGGAGTTGGTCTTCTTATGATTTCATGGATATAGGGAGTTTGTTGAGGTTTTATTATTGGGAAACATCATTAGGATCCCTTTCTTAAGGGTAAGGCCACACATGCTAAGACACGCCTATATTTGCTTCATAGTGATCTTATGTTATGTTTAACTCCATTTTTAGAGGGAAAGCATGTGCTCACCTTCATCGATGACTTCTCATAATACACATGGGTGTACTTTCTTAATTATAAGAGTGGGTTTTTTTACTAATTTTATGACATTCAAAGCATTTGTGGAGATGACATTCAAAGCATTTGTGGAGAAGCAATTAGGTCTTTATCTTTGATAGATACACATAGATAATGAGGGGAGTATGTGAACTAGGAATTTCAATATTTTCAATGAGAATGGTATTCAACATCAATACATAGTTCCTTACAATCCTCATTATAATGGTGTGCTTGAGAAGAAAAACAATAATTTGCATGAGATAATTAATTGCATGATTTATTATAGGTCCATGGCTTTGACCTTTTGGGATAAAGTAGTCAATTGTGCCAACTAAATTCAAAATTGTATGCCTCACAAGGCAATGTAAAATATGACTCCTAAGGAGGCATGGTCCCATGTCAAGCATGATGTTTACTTCTTCAAAGTATTTGATAGTGAGGCTTGGGTATTCATTTCATATGGTCAACATAAGGTAATGGAGAAGAAGAGTTAACCTTTGATTATTTTTTCTATTATTAGGATGAGAAGGCCTATAGATTATTTGATCTTGCTACATAGGATTGCTACTTTCGATGAGATATTGAGTTTGATGAGTTCTTCACATTGATGGATACTTAATCCCCTACTTATTTATCACTAATCCACCTTCTTCATCATTTAATGATGTTTTTCTTCTTGAGGATGATACAGATGATGTTTTTCACCCACATCCTCCAACTATATTTTTCCTCATTAGGCCCACACAAATCATAAGGAGGCTAGACCTATTGTTAGTGATGTCATAGATACTCACCACACTTGTTCACAGATTTCATGAATTAGTATTTTTAGTCATGCACTTTTAGTTGATCCTCAAAAATTTCAAATGCTTCAAACATTCTAAAGTAGAATAGTGCTATGGCTAAGGAGTATTCCTTTTTGATGAAGAACCATACATGGTATCTTGTTCCTTTTCCTAAGGGAATAAATTTGGTTTGGTACAAGTGGGTGTGCCATAGCAAATATACAACAAATTTTTCTATTGAAAAGTACAAGACATATCTTATTGCTAAAAAAATTTCTCAAGATGAGGGTATTGACTATTCTAAAACCTTTTTTATTGTTAGCAAGGTGGATTCTATTCATCTTGTACTTTCTCTTGCTACATCATAGGGATGGTCAAATTTTTAGATGGGTGTGAAGAATGCCTTCTTGCATGGTGATATTTATGAGGATATCTACATGGAGTAGCATCCAAAATTTATGCAAGACTCTTCACTTATTTTAGGTCTCATTATTCATTGTATGGTCTCAAAAAAGCACCTAAGGCTTGGTATGAAAACATGGAAAACTTCTTTCTTGATTTAGGTTTTGTACACTATCATTTTGATCCTATATTTGCAATCAAACACATGGGGAAGATATTCTAATCCTTATATTATACATGTGGATGATTTGAATCTCACAAGGAGTGTCACTTCCATGATCTAGAGTATTTAATGATTATTGATGGAACAATTTGATATGAGTGATCTTGAACTTCTATATTTCTTCCTTGGACTTCAAGTTCATGAGACATTTGAGAGGATTTTCATTTTTCAATAGAATTATATACTTGTGATTTTCTTTAGTGATTTCACATGGCTTATTGAAAGCTTACACCCACACCATTTTAGTTAGGTATTGTATATTTACTAGTTGTACTACTCTTATAATTGATGCTACTTTGTATCAATAGTAGGTTGGCAATTTTTGTACTTGGAACATAGTCATCTTGATATCTCCTTTGTAGTTGGACTTGTCTCTATTTCTCTTAGAACCCTCATGAGTGTCACTATAAATCAACCAAACATATCTTGAGGTAAATTCTTTACACATCATATTTTGGCATTCACTACACATTAGTAGCTTCTTAAATTGCAAGCTTCACTGACTTAGATTAGGCTGGTGATCTTGATGATTGAAAGTCTACTTTTGGTTTTGTCTACTACCTTAGTTTTTTTATTGCATGGTCATACAGGGAGTAGATAACTATTATATTATCATTGATAGAGGATGAGTATCAAGGTGTAGTCTTGGCTGGCCAAGAGGTTCTTTATCTTTGACAATTAATGATTGAGTTTGGATTTCCTTTTGATAATCCAAATACTCTTTGGTGTGAAAATCAAAGTTACATTCATATTTCACATAACCTAATGGACCATCAACGAACTAAGTATATTGAGATCTGCATGCACTTCATCAAATAGCTCATCTAAGATGGTGTTCTCAACTTGGAGTATTTTCCTAATGGGGAGCAAGTTAAGGACATATTCCCTAAGCCTTTAATATTGCTTGATTATATTTAGTTGTGATTGACGTTAGGGGTGAAGGAAATTGTCCTTGGGGGCCATTTTGAATCCTCCCACTTGAACTTTTAAATATTTTATTTGCATGTTTTCTCTCTTTTGGTGAGGATTTTTTTCCCACAATTTTTTCTCCTTTTCTCCTTTATGAGAGATTATTTGTACATGGGTACCTTATTAGACCTTATTGCTAGGACCCATCTTTGTATTTCTATATTTATTTTTTCCTCCCTAAGTTGCACTAGGGGTCTTGGTGTGAAAGGGTTATTCCCTAATTAGTTCTCTTATATGAATTATTCACACCTAGTTGTTAAGTTTACTTAGGGAACTTTTAGGGTACACTTAGGATACTCATCTCTTTGTGTCTCATGTGATATGATTGTGATACTTGTCATAATCCTATGTTGTCCTTGCTCTCACCTTCTCTTTATAAGCAAAATTTCTCTTATACATTACACATCTTGTATACATGTTGTATATGCATCTTGTAGCATTATTGGTATATTAAGTTTCTTTACTGCTTATCTCGTGTGTGGAAGGTTATTTGGTGTTGCAAGTAGACCACTACTCCTATAAGTCCTTTGTGTGACTCTTACATCGTGTAGGTTTTTATTGTTGACTATATTTATAAATATAGTAAAAGGAATGAACTTAGATTCTTTTACAAAATATTTAAATTTAACCTAGATGATAATATTGTTATATATTGTATTAATGCTTTGTAAAATTATAATAGCGTTTATATAATTTTATTAAAAAAATTATAAATAATTATTAAATATTATTTAAATAATTGAAATGTTATAATCTTTACAATTTTATATTAAAAAAAGTTGTGAAAGTTCATATAAAATAAAAATATAAAGGTTAGAATGAATGAAAATTTTCTCAAACAAAATGAATACAAAATAAATGCCAATTAATCTTTAATAAAAGGTAAAAAAAAATTACACCCTCAACTTGATATCAATATTATGCATTGTCTAATGAAATATTATGGATCTATGGGAGGTTTGCTCACAAGATGAGGTTGGTGGGAGAAGTGATAGCCTTAATGCTTTTGGAGAGGCCTTCCTATTTGGATTTCAACTCAGTATTAATGAGGTTGGTGGAGAAGTGATGGAAGAGGACAAACCGGAATGCCAAATTACAACACATCCAGAAGTTTCTTGTCTAATTCTTCTGGAAGCTTAGAAAAAGAAACCCATTCCCCATCATCATCTTGTTTGCTCGCTTTGATTGGGTTGCTAGGAAAAACAGCTGGTGGGTGGAAACTTGAAGGCTTGAGAGCTGTTTTGAATAGGCTTATATTTAGGAACAGGACCAGGACGGCAGATTTTGTAAGAAGCATAAAAAGAGATAAATAAATAGAAGAGATTATTATTGATGGAGTCAGAAGATATAATCCCTTCTTCTCTCAGGGATGCCAACACCCTTCAACTGATGAAGAAGAAGAGGAGGAGGAGACAGCCTGAGAAAAAATCTTGTTTTAATCCATTTTCCACTCTTGGTCTTGACAAATTTGCCAGAATGACTGCAGCATTGTCTGCAAAAAGAGAATATGTTTCTAGGAAGACAGGGATCCCAGAGGCCATGGTGAGGTTTGCTTATACCAGCAAAGGATGGGTTCCTGTGGTGCTAAAAACTGGTTATGATGGTGGGGTTTCTAAACTTTCCAGCCTGCCACATGTCAGAACAAAACAGGACAGTCAATGCAAGGAGAATCATAACAGTGATCCACAGGAGGATGGGGATGACAGTGATGTGAAGGGTGATGAAGGGTGTGGGAAAAGTGTAAATGGATCTGCAAGCAGGAAAGAGGGTGGAGCTGTGAGCATACTGCCATGGTGGTCTAGATATCTGGAAACAGCTGCCTTTGTGGTGCAGAAAGTGAGTACTATTTTAACCAGCAAGTTTTCAATGCCTGCAGCAGCCATGGCAGTTGTTCTGTTGGTGGGTTCTCTGCAGACCATGTGTCTAGGTGGTGTCATGGGCATGAAGAGGTTCATAGACACAAGGATCTTCTATTTCTCTGAGCTTTTAACCTACTTGAAGACAAACCCACACCTTAGAACTAGGTTTCCAGAGGAGGCAGGGCAACTAGAGAAACCTCTGGCATCTGCAGAGCATAAGATCAGTAATGAAGAAGGGCTTTCAGAAGGGTCCCTGATTTCATTGAGTGCACTTAGCAACCCTAATTCTGTTTCTACCTCCAAAAACAGCAGCAATAGCCTGAACTTCAATACCAGACAGAAGGAAAAGAAGAAGAAGTCTAAATTTGGAAGGATTTTTTCTATCGATGGTCAGCCCAGGAAAACCAACAGATTACAGCAGCCAGAGGATTTTTTGGGGAGGGCAGGAAGGAGGCCAATTGATACCACTGTGGGTGCCACTCTGATGGCTATTATTCTCTTTGTTTTGGTGATCTATGGCAGGCTCTGTGCAATCTGCTTCGCATCTGCTTTGCTGTGCGTGGTTTCCAAGCTCAGAAATGATGAAAACAATAATGATTCTGGTACTAATTACAAGAACAGCACAGTAATGATGGATCTTCATTCCAGGAAGTACAGGAAGATGGTTATTATGGCCGGATTGCTTGATAGAAGTCATGGCAGGGCAACACAGAATTCACAATCGGTTTCAAATAACATGTAATTGTGCTTATTTTGAACATGATCAGGGAGGTAGTGGATTTGTATGTATCTTGTAATTGCAGTAAGTACAAATTTGTTTTAAATTGTACAAAAATAGTTTTATAAGGTTTCAAATGGTGGGCACCCGAAATGGTGGACATATTGTCCTGCAACTACAGAAATTATTCATTAGGCCTACATTCCTTTGCTCGATTAATTGTACACTCTTCAACACAATTTTCAATCTTTTTATTTGTACCAATCAGTTTAAACTCAAGGACGGTACCCAAGGCTGTCGGGATTGAGTAGAAAGCAAAGGCTTTTGGATCTTAACTGGATCAGTACATATTTGAAAACGTTGGGGAAAGAGTATGGTTATGGGATTGATTTGATTTTTTTCTTAAATTGGTTATTTTTATAATTTTGGATGCAAGAGTTAGGACAGATAGGAGAGACGATCCAATAGTTGAGCATTCTAATTTTGCACCTCTTAAATTATATGTGGCAATTTCAAGTTTCTCTCAATATTTTATAGTAGTTTATTTGGCAAACTCTGTTTATAACTAAAATTTCAGGTCCAAATCTCAAATAGGATTACACTTCAGCATGCTTTGTGTTTAGGTGTATGAAAAGACTCCAAAAAAAAAAGGTAGACCCATAGTTGTGCATTAACTTAGAATAGTTTTGCCTTAAGTTATGTTTTGTTTGTGCATTGATGTGGCATCACGTGATTTGTTGCTTCTTAAAGAATATGTTTCATTCAATTATGAGTACTTATGATAACTGTGGCAATTTTGAAGTAACAACTACTTTGCTATACTATTAAAAATATTGATCATTAAATCAACAAATCCTATCACAACTACTCAAATAAGTTGTTGGACAAAAAGTCAAACATGGTAGTGATGTGTCCTTTCAAATATTAGTACTTCATCAAAAGGAGGTGAAAAGGTCTCGCCTATAGAAAATTTTATATAAGCTAATAGATTAAAGAGTACAATTTAATTAATGTATAGAAGATACATTATTTTTATTTACTAATTTTTACATATAAAGTAATGTTTCAAATATGGTAGATTAAAATTTCATTTTTCCTGTATAGAATATCATATTTGTAGGTTTACTTTTATTTTGTAGATTATATAAATAATGATGAAAAATAAATGTTGAAGGTGCTATTTAATTTACAATTTTGAAGTACAACTTTGAAATGTATATAATATCTAGTAGGACATGTATATTTTCCTAGTGAGGAGAAAGTTAAGGACATTCTAAGCCTTTGACATTTCTCCATTATATTTAGTTGTGATTGATGTTTGGGGTGAAGGAAGTTGTCCTTGGGGTCATTTTGAATCCTCCCTTTTGAACTTTTTAATATTTTATTTGCATGTTTTCTCTCTATTGGTTAATTTTTTTTTCCACAAAATTTTCTCTTTTTCTTCATTTATGAGAGATTATTTGTACATGGGTACCTTATTAGACCTTATTGCTAGGACCCATCTTTGTATTTATATATTTGTTTATTCCTCCCTAAGTTGCACTAAGGAGATATTGGTGTGAAAGGGTTATTCCCTAACTAGTTCTCTTCTAGGAATTATTCACACCTAGTTGTTAAGTTTGCTTAGGGCACTTGCAAGGTACACTTAGGATACTCATTTCTCTGTGTCTCATGTGATATGATTCTAACACTTGTCATAATCCTATGTTGTCCTAGCTCTCACCTTCCCTTTATAAACAAGGTTTCTCTTACACATTACACATCTTGTATACACATATTGTAGTATTATTGGTGTAGACATTGAAAATATACAGATTGATATCGCACATTCGATCTTGATCCACTAACATCGTTTCATCTTGAATCATCTTTCGGTCTAACCATTTAATCAAATCTCTTTATCTAATTAAATTCATCAATATTCTTCTCTTAATTAAATAAATCAATTTATCTAATTAAGTCACCCCTTCTCGATAATTAAATTAATCATCTTGATCTAATTATCTGATTTAATTAAATAATTAGTTTTATTTGATTAAATCTCTTAAGTCTATCTATTAAATTAAATAAATTAAAACCTTATTTAATTTAATCTAACATCAGTGCCTTTTAATTAAATAAATCAAAATCTTTATTTGATTAATATCTTATCACATTCTTCTCATTATTTGATTTAAATAAATCCTAAAATCTAAGTCAAATAAGTCACATCATCTAATTTCCTATTAAATTAATTGACCCTTGATTAATTTAATCTCTTATCATGTCCCATCCTCTAGATTTTGCAACTTGCACATGGAAATAGATTTAATTCATTTATTAAATCTCTATTTTCCTCACAAGGCATCTCTTGGAATATTCTCTCAATTTGAATTCAAAAATTCCAAGTCAATATGTACATCCAACAAGGCATTTAAAATCCCTTACATGTCTTTTGCCTTGAGCCAAGTGGCATTTAATGCTTTCTTTCTTCCCCCCTTTCAAGTTATTTCAACAAATTTGAAATTCAAATTTATGCATTTATTGGCACAATCCTCAAAACTTGTTCAACCTTCATCCTCTCACATGTTGACAAGTGGCATCATGCCATTGGATGAATGTTAATCCCACATTGCTCAAATTTGAACATTCATCCATCTTGGCATTCTATAAATAAATAGCTCATATCCTCATTTCATCATCCACAATTTGAGTAAATTTACTCTACTCAAATTCATCTTCAAGCATTTGCAAGATTCATCCATCCATAGCTAGGTTATGCAGGTTTTCATCTTGGAGCACATTTGAATCTTCACAAAAGTGGATCACTCATCAACACTCTTCATCATCTATCAACATTGCATCATTGGAGTTGGGAAAGGGCCAATTTTTACATCAAATTGGCACCAATTCCCCCATGGGATCAAGAGTTTGCATTACATTCAATAGGATTTGATTTATTTTCTTGTTCTTTCATTATTTTCTTCTTTTCATTCCTATTTTGACCTTTGTAAATGGATTCCATGGGGAATCTTTGTTTATACTTGCAATATCTAACTTAAGGTGTTTAATTCTTCATTCGCTGGGGCAGTAGTGGGGCATCCGAAAAAAAATCAGAGAAATTTTGACTTTTGATCATGGCAAAGTTATTCTTTGAACCAACACAACAAGGGCATTGCTTCAAAGAGGGGAAAAATGTAGACATCGAAAATATACAGATTGATATCGCACACTCGATTCTGATCCACTAACATCGTTTCATCCTGAATCATCTCTCGGTCTAACCATTTAATCAAATCTCTTTATCTAATTAAATTCATCAATATTCTTCTCTTAATTAAATAAATCACTTTATCTAATTAAGTCACCTCTTCTCGATAATTAAATTAATCATCTTGATCTAATTATCCGATTTAATTAAATAATCAGTTTTATTTGATTAAATCTCTTAAGTCTATCTATTAAATTAAATAAATTAAAACCTTATTTAATTTAATCTAACATCAGCGCCTTTTAATTAAATAAATCAAAATATTTATTTGATTAATATCTTATCACATTCTTCTCATTATTTGATTTAAATAAATCCTAAAATCTAAGTCAAATAAGTCACATCATCTAATTTCCTATTAAATTAATTGACCCTTGATTAATTTAATCTCTTATCATGTCCCATCCTCTAGATTTTGCAACTTGCACATGAAAATAGATTTAATTCATTTATTAAATCTCTATTTTCCTCACAAGACATCTTTTGGAATATTTTCTTAATTTGAATTCAAAAATTCCAAGTCAACATGTACATCCAACAAAGCATTTAAAATCCTTTACATGTCCTTTGCCTTGAGCCAAGTGGCATTTAATGCATGCTTTCTTTCTCCCCCCCTTTCAGATCATTTCAACAAATTTGAATTTTAAATATTGGCATTTATTGGCACAAACCCCAAATCTTGCACAACCATCATCCATTCATAGCTTGACAAATTGCATCATATCATTGGATGAATGTTAGTCCCACATTGCTCAAATTTGGACATTCATCCATCTTGGAAATCTATAAATAAAGGCCTTAATCTTCATCAAATCATCTACAATCCATGCAAAGTTACCATGCTAAAATACTTAGCCATTTCCATTCATCAATCTTGGGTTCTTAGCTAGGTTATTGCAGATTTTTGGTTTGGAGCTCTCACCATTCATTATCAAAGTGGATCAATCATCTCCAACATATCAAGATTTCATCATAGGAATTGGGAAAGGGTCAATTTTCACATCAAATTGGCACCAATTCCCCCACGGGATCAAGAGTTTGCTTGCTTAATTATGATTCAATCTTTATTTTGCTATTTCATTGTGTTTTTCATTGTTTTTTTTCATAATTTGAACTATGTTAATGGATTTCATGGGGAATTCTTATTTTAGCTTGCATTTCCTTGTTTAAATTGTTTATTCATGTTGTTTTGCAGGTACTAGGAGAAGGGTTTGCACATTTGGCGCTACAAGGAGGGTAGGATATCATTATTTCTAACATTTTCTTGAAATTTCCACGTTTTTCTTCATACACAGGAAATTCCAACACAGGCTCATTAGCGTTGCTATTTTGGCACCGCGAGCTCGTCAACGTCGCTATATGGTACTGCTTGAAACACAAACTTCGCAACTGGACTCGTCCCGCTAGAATTTTTGAAATTTAAACTCCACCGCTGGACTCGCCGACTTGCAGATAGTTTCAAAAAATATTAAACAGCGACGCCTTCACAAATTGCGACGTTGGGAGAAAATTGTGACACAATTGAGCTCTCTGTCTTGACACAGAGCGCCGCTGACTAGTAAGCGGCGCTGTGAGGGCACCGTTGGGAGGACAAACTGCGACGCCTTCACGAGTTGCGGCGCTGGGAGACAGTAAAAGGGAGAATATGATTTTTAGCACGTGCTTTTAATTTATGATTGCTTCTTCCTCTGTTTTCTGCTTTTTAACTTCCGTATTTTTCCAGAATCTAACTATCATTTTCTCTTGGTAGGTTGGAAATCAAAATCAAAGGAAGGAAGGAGCATGATGATGATATTTTGTCAAATCAAAGTGTTTTTAAACACTTAAGTGTTTGTTTAACACTTCTTCAAGAATTTGTCATCTTCTTCTTTCTTAGGACACTAATCTTTCTTTGGGTTTAAAAAGAATTCTTTTTGTTTATTTCTTGCAAAAGGGTTAAAACGAACCTTAGGATCACAACTTACTATATTTTGTTTATTGGATTAACAAATTGAACAAAAATGTCTTTCACTTGTGATTTGGTGCTCTAAAATGAATTCACATTTTGCTTTGGGGAACTAAAAAGAACAAGTGTAGCTTTATTTTTCGTGAGGGCTTACTTAGACTAAAGCCATTGAAAAATGATGTATGCGCTTCTCTCATGCTTTATAGCAATCTTGAGAATCAAAAGGTCTTTTTCATGACTTTGGATTAAGACAAAGTAATCACCTCCACACTTCGATTTGGGCTTAAAATTGAACAAAATCTTGTGCGAGTGTGAGTGGGGGCATTGTTGCGTATATTATCTTTTCTTGTGGCCAACAAGGATTGATCGAGTTACAAATAGTGTTCTTCATTCACTTTTGTTTATCCTAGAGGGCCCGCCTTGGGGAAAAAGTACTCACTCAAGGGAACGGCTCAACCAGTAACACTCTTAACCCAATAGTATTTCCAGCCGGGATATAAATGTGGATATTGGAAGAAACGCTAATATCACACAGTTGACTCCGACAAGATGGATCCGAAAGGGGACTCTTGCCACGTTGGGTCAACTCCTACGAATGGAAAGTCCTTACTAAAACCCATGTGCTAGAATTTTCCAAAATCCTTAATCTATTTTTTGGTGCAAGAATGGTCGTTCTGAAGCTGCCCCACACTTTTACGATCTTCTAGTAGAAATGGAAAGCATGCCATGGGAGTTTCATGGGTGTTGATGCTTGGCTGCCCCAATTGATGTTAATGAGTCGTGGAGGGGAGCCAGTGGGGTCAAGCATCTAACCATTCGCTAAAGATAAGCGTAGCTAGACTTTTCCAAGTGGGAATCCAACAAATATTGTCTTACACACCCATAGGGCTTGTACTTGTTCTTGGTTTGAAAACACAGTGCTTTATTCGAAAACATTTGCAAATAAACACTCAACATGATCCTCAAAATTTCAAACCCTTTAGGAGGAAAATACCATTGATCAAATTCTAATGTTATTGCTTGCCCTTGGGATTACATCCTTAGAGGTTTCTAAGCACTTGAATTTAAATCTTAATTTTCCCACTAAAGTTAAACAATAGGTAACCCTTGCCTTAAATTCATCAAAGTTTCACATAATCTACTTTGTGAAATGAGACGAAGATAAGACATTAGACATTTAGTTTGAAATCTATTCAAAGAGCGTGTTTTTGGTAAAAAGAATCCATTAAACAAAGATTAAATCAATTGGACCCTACATATGTGCCTAATATCTTTTGGTCATATGGTTTTCATGCAGACATTGGTCTTTTGATTTTGAATTACTCTTAGAGAAAGGCATGTTCTTCACTATCTTGGTCTTGTAAACAAGTCCTTCCTAGGTTCATTTAGGATCAAATCAAACACTTCATCCATCCAAACATTTATCATCTTCATCCCACAAGCAACTTTAGAGCTTTGGAAACATCATTCTAGACTTGGGTAAATCATTGAAATTAAAATCACCTTGTTTAGTTAGGTGTATGGGAATGTATCATTTTTCATACATTTAATTGAATTAGCAATCCTTTGAACAAATTCATCCTAAGATCACATCCAACATCTTAGGGTTTACAAGTTCATTATCCAATCAAACCAATCAAAATCAAACCCTAAGTCTAGCATTGATCCAAAGTCCCTAAACATTCAACAATCATATCATTTACACCTTTCATCCTTCATCTCGTCATTGGTCCTAAGAACCTTAGAAGTCACTTTTTGCAACAAGGTCAAAACACAAGAAGAACATGGAATATAAACTTGATCCATACATCATGAGTAATCCAAGTCAACTAAGCTATCAAAGCCTTACAACATTGATTGATTATCAACATTCACACTTATACAATCCATACATGGGATTATTACCTTCTACAAATGTCAATGGCACAACAAGTGTCAGTATGCCCAAATCAAAGATTGGAACACCTTTCCCAATGGTAGATCTAAATCCAAACCTACAAGTCTGTCAACTGAACAATCAATGCATGAGCCTTCAAACGAACAACGCCATCCCACCAAATCCCTACAAGCCAAATGAGAATGTACCCAGTACAAGTTTTCAAAACATGAATCCGAAAAAATTTGGGATAAATATGGTTGCAAATCATACGAACATTGTCCAAAATCAAACACAAGTACACACTCCAAATCTGCTTAAACAAAAGCCAAATCAACTATATCAAGGGAGTCAAGATTAAAATCAAGATCAAATTTGGCGAGATCAAATTGTTGCACTTACCAAAATAGTTGAGTCATTGCACCAAGAGACATCTCCACCACCATTTCCCATATCAACATCATTCCTTGGTTTAGGGCTTCCCCCTTTACCTAGCACCAATCACTCCATTCAAATCAATCCACCTAACACCAATCATACCATCACATCAAATCCTTTGAATATACCATAGACATCGCACCAATAAATGGTATCTAATCAAATGACAACATCAATCTCGACATATCAAAATATGGTCTCCCGAGGACCTATCACCTTGGTCATTCTGACCATTCCAATCACCTCAATCAATCCCATCATATCTCAAACCATCAAAATGACTCCAAACGTATCTCAACGACTCATCACTACATCCAACACAATTCCAAATCCACCACCACTACCACCAAAACCAAACACAGCAAGACAATATAACATTGCGCTAAAAGCTCACCAGGCCTACCAAGGGGCCATCCAACAATATCTAGCCATGCAACAAGCAAGACAAGCTCAACAAGTGCAACAAGCCTCTCGAGCTGCCCAAGCCTCTCAAGCTACCCTACAAACACAAGCACAAACATGAAAAATGATAACCATTGGCGACAATGATCAAAATATATCAATCAATGAGTACCTTGAAGCTATGTCTACTTCATCAAATGATCCAATCAACATACATCAAGAGTCACTTTTTAATCATGATCAAAATCCACCAACCAAAAATGATCCAATCCAAGAAATGTCAACATCGTTTGACCCTATGGTTGAAGACATTCACAATCTCTCCACCACAATTGTTGAAAACAATGTTCAAAACCTATTCATCATTGAGCACATTGAAGATATTTCCACCTCATTCGATGACCAACTCACCATACATCAAGAGCCACTTTTTAGTGATCTATTTCAAGGAGTGTTAGGATTATTTGATCCTATTGACATAATGCACTATCCGTTCACCTACGATCATGTTGAAAATGTCTCTACATCATCTTATGAGTTAGAGGACACATCTCAAGAATTTATTCCAAAGCATGATCAAAATATTTCACCAAGGTCTAGCAATGGTTCCTTCCAAGACATGTTGACCCCCTTTGACCTCATGGTTACAGATACTGAAGGAACCCTGAACTCGACACTTGAAGATATTGAACCACTTACCATGCCTAATGATGATGTTCAAGAACTCGTTATAAGCAATCCATCCTTTGAAACTGACCCATGTCAAGAACTTGATCCAAAGCATGTCGAAAGCAACTCTGAAACTATTCAAGATCAAGAATTTGTATCTTCAAGATACTACAATAATCTAATGGACACTCTCCTATCTATGCAAGATGATCATATCCATGAAGCACATATTCCTCCATCTACCCATAAGATGCTTTCTATGGATGGACACGCAGATGATCTTCATCTAGAACAAGATTTTGTTACACAAAAAGAGAAGATTATTAACTCCTATAGTCAAATTGAGTTATCAACATCAGGATCAGATATATCCCAAATTTAGACTAAGGACATTAGGTATGCAGATATCCAGCATTATTCACTCAAGGAAACAAGTCAAATAGAACAATATAATCCAAAGTTAGCAGAGCAGCAAATGGAAATAACATCATCTACGATGGTCATTTATCAGAGAATGCATTCTAAACAAGAGCTCTCGGAACAATCGAAATCAATGCATGAAGGTACTACTACCACCATACTGGGCGCAACTACATCTCAAGCAAACGTCAACATAGGGAGCACGAAGAATCCTTATGATGAAATCGATGCCAATACTACAACTAGCCTCATCATGAATCTTCATCCACCCATCACCCCATCCATGAATTGGGACCAATTTCGAAAGAAATATTTGAATCAAAGTACGAAGAATGTTATCAAAGAAAAAGAAGCTAAGAAGCATAATGGACAAATCAAATACATATGGATACCAAAGAACACAAAGAAAGGTTATCCCTATCAAACTCCATTAGTCAAAGAAACTATGGGGCAAAATAAAAAAGGGAAAAGTATCCATAAAAGATGTCCGCAAAAACAAAAGAAGGCTTTTCAAGCGACGTACAAAGTGTATCAAGCAGTTGGTCCTAATTCCACACACACTTCTGTATCCACCCATCATTGCTCATCTTCCCAAGTTTGGAAAGTTAAAGGTTCCAAACTGTCAACCAATCCATCTCTTATCCCTAAAAACACTCCATCCACGCCTCTACGCATGATATCCAATTCTCACATTGACCAGGTATTGGCAACAACCCTTCATTGTAAGGATTTCAAAGGCACTCTATCACGATGTGCGCACAAAGACAAAGTCAACTTCGGTATCAACAAAGCAGATCAAGAATCTCAAAAGTTGTATTCAAGTGCACATATCTTAGCAAAGTAACTTCTTCAAGAAGGATATCGATGGAAAATTATGACAGAATCATCTACATCAGCAACACCTTGTGATTTAGCATGAGCTTCAAATCTTTTAGAAAAAACCAAAAAAATCAAAAAATATGAAAATCCAAAAAAATTAGAAAAAGGATTGAAAACAATAAAGAGAAAAATCGTCCTCTAGTGAAAACCACTAGACCATGATGAAAACCTGGCAAACAGGCATCATGTGTAGAATCGAGCATCTATGTGCGCTAGTTCAGATGAAAGCATCTCATCCCATCCATAATAAATCCAACAATCCATCCATATCATCCATAATAAATCCATTCATCCATGAACCATTTATCCAATCCATTTTCATCCATCTGCATCCATCATCCAAGTTATCTTGATCTTGATGAAAGTTTGGGGCGCACTTTACGCTTGCTTATGGTAAACATCTTGACATGGGTCATTTTCATTGATCCTATCCTACCCAACGTTATCTGAGCTATGCAACATTATTCAAATGAGCATTCTGAATACCTTATCTTATTGCAAGATAATCCTTGGCATCCTTGGCGTACTTACCATATCCATCCATCCATATACTTATCTGAGCATCCACCCATGACATTCCATACATTGCTAGACATTGGGGGCAGATATTTACATCTTGCTTCGAGAATAAATCTTGATCTATATCCTCCAACTTATGTGGTGATTTGCACATTGGAAAATGTAAAATCAAATTGGTCGAGGCATTTGTGATCTAGAATCCAAATCACTAGCCCATGGCATATTTTGACGAGCAAATGTTCCTTATCAAGCTTCATCTTTCATCGAACATCAATCCAAACAATCACTATCAGTTGCATCTAAGTTGTACCTCAAACATCACATCAAATCATTCAAACAAATTTTGTTCCAAATCAAGCTTCATCAATCATGATCAATCAAATCCAATCAAGAAAATCATCAGGATATCCTTGTGTTGCTTAAACACTATCCTTGCATTGTTGTGCATCCTCAAAAATGCTATCATCATCAGTCTTGATCAAATCATCATCAATCCATCATCATCTTGGGGATATCTTTCCCAATCCTTGTGTTGCTTAACACTGTCCTTGCACTGTTGTGTATCCTCAACAATGTTATCATCATCAATCTGATCAACATCTCAACCCTTGTGTTGCTTAACACTATCCTCGCATTGTTGTGCATCCTCAACAATGTTATCGTCATCAATCCTGATCAATCAAATCCTTGCGTTGTTGTGTATCCTCAACAATGTTATCATCATCATCAATCCATCGATTTGATCAATCAACCTTAGCATGGTTTTCAACAAAATCCCAAATAGAGCACTGATATCATCACACATGTCCATACCAAAAACGTCAAAATCGTGCAAAAAATCCAAAAACATCTAAAACATCTAAAACATCCAAAAACATCCAAACATCAAAAAATTCAAAAACATTCATAAAAGTCAGAAAACATAAAAAACATGGAAATCTGAACTATGTCGTCTCTGAGCTTAAACGTAGGCAAGGCTCATCTTTGATCAGCCCCCGAGACATCAAAATCCAAAAACATTCGAAAAACATCGAAATCCAAAAACATTCAAAAAACATCAAAATCCAAAAACATCCAAAACATCAAAATCCAAAAACATTCATAAAATTTCAGAAAACCCCAAAACACTGAAAAACCAAAAATCAAAACATTTGAAAAATCCAAAATATAAAAAACAGCCTCAAAACATTCTAAAATGTCAAAAAAATCCAAATATTTGAAAAAATCCATCTATCTCATCTCGCTTTCACTCGCAATAATCAATCATCCATAATAAACTAATCATCACCCTCATCCTTTGGCAAAACAAACAGAAACAATCACAACAATCAGCAAAAGCAAACTTCAATCGCAAAATCAAAAGCAAACAACAAATCTTTAAAATAAAATCAAACTCTTGATCATTTTCAAACATTTCAATCAACTTTATATCAAAAGCCTATCAATCAACTTATCAACCCATCATTATCCTATACAATGCATGTCCTAGGATATATCGTTCTGACAATGGGCATCATTTTGGATATCACCTTGGATTCTTATCCTATCAAAACAAAACCCTTTGGCTAGAGGTACGAAGAACATTGGCTTGTTTGCGTACTTGATCTCTTCTTTTGATTTATCTTATTGTGCTCATTCCAAGGACCTCTCGATGATATCCGAGCGAAGGATTTATAGAGATAGGAATGGGGTAATGATCATTATCTTTTTTCTACTATGCTTGTTGGATGTTCTTGTAATATAACTTGGAAAATACTTGTTTTGTTAGGTACGTCCTAGCAAGGTTTCTGTATGTCAAGTGTGAACAAGAATACTCCTATCTGTTTGTCGAGTCAAAGTCCATCACACTAGGTACAATGCCATCCTGGTTCTATATACCTTGATGCATCGTATCTAGGTGTGTTATCAAACATAAGGTAATTGGTCCTTTGAAAATCCTAACTCCTTGGCAAGTAATCATCATCATTTGCATATTTATCATCTTGTGTCTTGTTGAAATGACTTCTTCTCTTGTTTTCTTCTCTCTTTTTTTTCACGCTAACATGGTACCATGACAGTTAATCATAAATAATCATTTAATGCATCCATTCTGCATCCAAAAACCATCTGCATATCATATCATATCATACAAGAAACATTGATCATCTCGCATACATTGCATTTCATCATTGAATAATATAAATTGGTTATTCTAAGCATCTCATAATCCATACATTTATCATCTATTTTCATAATCATCCATGCATCATCATATCATATCATGTGCATCCATATCATCCATGCATCATCATATCATCCATTACATATAAACATCATAATCATCTCATTTATATCATCAATAATGTCACTGTCATGGTACAAATCATGATCAAGTGGGTGTAATATATCAAAATAGGCATGCAACTACCCATAGTTGATGATTGTCTTCATCATCAAATCTATCTACATCAAACATATGAGTTGATCTGATCTTGAACTTATTTGTCGAGAGATCGACCTCCAAATTGAACCTCTTTGCCCGATCTCTCAAGGGGGTAGTATACCAGCATAATTCTTCATTTGCTGGGGTAGTAGTGGGGCATCCGAAAAAAAATTTAGAGAAATTTTGACTTTTGATCATGGCAAGGTTATTCTTTGAACCAACACAACAAGGGCATCACTTCAAAGAGGGGCAAAATGTAGACATCAAAAATATATAGATTGATATCGCACACTCGATCTTGATCCACTAACATCGATTCATTCTGAATCATCTCTCGGTCTAACCATTTAATCAAATCTCTTTATCTAATTAAATTCATCAATATTCCTCTCTTAATTAAATAAATCACTTTATCTAATTAAGTCACCTCTTCTCGATAATTAAATTAATCATCTTGATCTAATTATCCGATTTAATTAAATAATTAGTTTTATTTGATTAAATCTCTTAATTCTATCTATTAAATCAAATAAATTAAAACCTTATCTAATTTAATCTAACATCAACACCTTTTAATTAAATAAATCAAAATCTTTATTTGATTAATATCTTATCACATTCTTCTCATTATTTGATTTAAATAAATCCTAAAATCTAAGTCAAATAAGTCACATCATCTAATCTCCTATTAAATTAATTGACCCTTGATTAATTTAATCTCTTATCATGTCCCATCCTCTAGATTTTGCAACTTGCACATGAAAATAGATTTAATTCATTTATTAAATCTCTATTTTCCTCACAAGGCATCTCTTGGAATATTCTCTCAATTTGAATTCAAAAATTCCAAGTCAACATGTACATCCAACAAGGCATTTAAAATCCCTTACATGTCTTTTGCCTTGAGCCAAGTGGCATTTAATGCTTTCTTTCTTCCCCCCTTTCAGGTCATTTCAACAAATTTGAAATTCAAATTTATGCATTTATTGGCACAATCCTCAAAACTTGCTCAACCTTCATCCTCTCACATGTTGACAAGTGGCATCATGCCATTGGATGAATGTTAATCCCACATTGCTCAAATTTGGACATTCATCAATCTTGGCATTCTATAAATAAAGAGTTCATATCCTCATTTTATCATCCACAATTTGAGTAAACTTACTCTACTCAAATTCATCTTCAAGCATTTGCAAGATTCATCCATCCATAGCTAGGTTATGCAGGTTTTTATTTTGGAGCACATTTGAATCTTCACAAAAGTGGATCACTCATCAACACTCTTCATCATCTATCAACATTGCATCATTGGAGTTGGGAAAGGGCCAATTTTCACATCAAATTGGCACCAATTCCCCCATGGGATCAAGAGTTTGCATTACTTTCAATAGGATTTGATTTATTTTCTTTTTCTTTCATTATTTTCTTCTTTTCATTCCTATTTTGACCTTTGTAAATGGATTCCATGGGGAATCCTTGTTTATACTTGCAATATCTAACTTAAGGTGTTTAATCTCTTTGTTTTGCAGGTACATAGGAGAAGGGTTTGCACAATTGGTATATTGGGTTTCTTTGTTGCTTCTCTCTTGTGTGTGGAGGGTTATTTAGTGTTGCAAGTAGATCACTACTCCTATGAGTCCTTTGTGTGACTCTTACATTGTTTAGGGCTTTATTGTTGACATATTTATAAATATAATAAAGGGAACGAACTTAGATTCCTTTACAAAAGTAATTTAAATTTAACCTAGATGATAATATTGTTATATATTGTATTAATGCTTTGTAAAATTATAATAGTGCTTATATAATTTTATTCAAATTTCTATTCAAATTAAATTTCTATAAATAATATTTAAATAATTGAAATGTTATAATCTTTATGATTTTATAATAAATAAAGTTATAAAAGCTCATATAAAATGAAAATATAAAGATTATAATGAATAAAAAATTTCTCAAACAAAACAAATACAAAATAAATGTCAATTAATCTTTAATAAGAGGTGAAGTTTTTTACACCCTCAACTTGATATCAATATTATGTCTTGTTTAATGAAATATTATGGATCTATTAGAGGCTTGCTTGGCTAATTTTATTTCATCCTATAGGAGATTCCCACAAGATGAGGTTGGTGGGAGAAGTCATAGCTTTAATGCTTTTGGAGAGGCCTTCCTAATTGAATTCCAACTCAGTGTTAATGAGTTTGGTGGATAAGTGATAGCCTATGCTTTTGGAGATGCCTTTTGTGCAGGATTTCAACTTAGAGGTGATGAGATTTGTAGAAGTGAGAGACTTAATGTCTTTGGATAGGATTTGCTAACTTTTTACAACTTTAACTTTCATAAACTTTACAAATCTATCATATAAAAATTAATATAAATTATTAAATAAATCTATATTAATTTTAAATGTACAATTTTCATGAAATAATTAAATAATTAATAAAATAAACATTTATGATTAATTTAATAGATTTTATATGATTAAGTATTTGAAGTTTTATAAAAGTCTAATATCATTGTATGTATTATTTTATTAATAAAATTATAAAAATTATAATAAAATTGATTTAAATAAAATGTTAATGAAAATATTTAAATTACTTATATATTATAATTAAATTTACAGGAATTGATGGAGGAGGACAAACAAAATGGATGTCAAGTAAAACACATCTGGAAGCTTCTTGTCTAATTCTTCTAGAAGCTTAGGAAAAGAAATATGTCACTCATCGTCATCTTGTTTGTCTGCTTTGATTGGGTTGCTAGGAAAAATAACTGTCGAGTGGAAACTCGAAGGCTTGAGAGTTGTTTTGAATAGACTTATATTTAGGAACAAGAACAGGAATAGGACAATAGACTCTGTCAGAAGCATAAAAAGAGATAAATAAATAGAAGAGATTATTATTGATGGAGTTAGTGAAGGAGGAGGGAGAAGATATAATCCCTTCTTCTCCATGGGATGCCAACACCCTTCAACTAATGAATAAGAAGAAGAGGAGACACTGTGATAACAAATCTTGTTTTAATCCATATTCCACTCTTGGTCTTGACAAATTTGCTAGAATGAGTGCAAATTTGTTTGCAAAAAGAGAATATGTTTCTAGGAAGACAAGGATCCCAGAGGCCATGGTGAGGTTTGCTTATACCAGAAAAGGATGGGTTCCTGTGGTGCTAAAATTTGGTTATGATGGTGGGGTTTCTAAACTTTCCAGCTTGCCACATGTCAAAACAAAACAAGACAGTCAATGCAAGGAGAATCATAAAAGTGATCCACAAGAGGATGGGGATGATAGTGATGTTAAGGGTGATGAAGGGTGTGGGAAAAGTTCCAATGGGTTTGCAAGCAAGAAAGAGGGTGGAGCTCTGACCATACTGCCATGGTGGTCTAGATATTTGGAAATAGCTGGCTTTGTGGTGCAAAAAATGAGTGCTATTTTGACCAACAATTTTTCAGTGTTTGCAGTAGCCATGTCAGTTTCTTTTGTTGGTGGGTTCTCTGTAGAGGATGTGTCTAGGTAGTGTCATGGGAATGAAGAGGCTCATAGACACATGGATCATTTATTTTTTTGAGCTTTTAATCTACTTGAAGACAAAACCAGAACTTAGAACTAGGCCTCCAGAGGAGGCAAAGCAAGTAGAGAAACCTCTGGCATCTCCAGAGCATAAGATCACTAATGAAGAAAGGTTTTCAGAAGAGTCCATGATCTCCTTGAGTGCACTTAACAACCCTACTATGATATGGCCTACTTTTGTTTCTTCCTCCAAAAACAACAATAGGAGCCTGAACTTCAATACCAGACAGAAGGAAAAGAAGAAGTCTAAATTTGGAAGGATTTTTTCTATCAAAACTATGTGTTGTACTTTTCTATTGATGTCAAAGGGGGAGAAATTTAGTTGAAAATCCATATGAGGAAAAGGAGAGAATAAATGCTTGTGTAAGGGGGAGCAGTGTGTACTAGTGAGCAATATGTGTTGTTGATCAAAGTTGCTAGTTGTTGCTGATGGTTTTTCATATCAAGTGTTGCCATCAGTGAAAAAGTGGGAGATTGTTGGAAACTTGTGTGGTCATTGATGTCAACAAAGTATTGTTGCATTGATTTTAACCAATGAGGAAGCAAGTATGTTCAAGTGTGTTGGTTGCATTATGTTGTCATTAGTATTGTCACTGGTGTTAACCTCTGATGTAGCAATGATGAGTAAGTGCTTGTGGATATCAACCTCCTATGTGGTTGAGATGATGAGAAGGTGTTGCAGATGTTGAGCTGGTGTTTGTGATGTTTGGTTTCCAAGTGATTTTGAGAAAATTTGAATAAAAGAAATTTCATTGTGACAGAGTGGTGTTCGATGTTTTTCTCCACATTTCTTTTTTATTGTAGCTATGCTCATGTGGTTTGTACTTTATTATTAGAGGTGTTATGAGGCGTTATATGTAGAGTTTTAGGTTCTAGATCATGTGGTAGAAGAAGTTGTGTTCACTAGTGTGTGAATTGTGAAGTAGTGTTGTCTAGGAGAAATGAGATTGCTTCACATTTCTCCGTAGTGAAGTTTCTGGTATTGTGGATCGGGGAACATGCTCATAATGGTTGTATCTATCTTCCCTTGAACTTTTAGGTGTTGTGGTGCTCCGCAAAGGTGTCCGGTGTATTGGATGTTTGTCCTAGTATGTCGAGTTGAACAGAATGAAGGTGTTCTTGAGTTTTAGGTGGTTGTAGTAGTTGTGCAGTACATTTTGATGGTGTTGGAGTATTCTAAGATGTTGTATGAATAATGTGGAGTGTTGTTGTGTGGTCCGTGAGATGTTTTTGGACCTTGAGAAGTGTGTTTGGAGTCGCTTGGTGTAAGTGTAGGTTTGGCCAACTTAGCATGCTAGCACTAATTGTAGAGGACAATTTTTGATTGAGGAAGTGTTGAGAAGAATGTTTATATAGATTTGGGGCCCAATTAAGTAGTGGCATGGTTTGGCTTCAATTCTTTATGTTGTGGAAGTGTTTGGTGCAAACCTATTTGGTGATACACGGTTGAGGTGTATACATTTCATTAAGGCCAACCTAATTGAGATTGTCTTAGGTTGTGAAGGGTATAAATGCAAGGAGAATTGTTGTGTGGATTAATTCTCAAGTGTGTGTGATGCGAAAGATACAAAAGCGATCAAGTGTATTGATATGAGTGTGATCCTTAATGCTTATGACTTCCTAATGTAGTGAGCAGAAGGTGTACATTTTAGTCTGTTTGATGTGGTGTTTGTGCTTTAGTAGAACTATACCTTCGACATATGAGAGATGCATTGTTAGCAAGTCAAATTGATAGTGAGCCACCCCTTCTTTCTTTCTTCTAGACAGTGAGTCATCGGTAGTAAGCCTTTCTTTATATTTTTGGGCAGTGAGCCTTACTGTATTCAATGATGAAATTCATATATTAGTGAGTTAATTCTCACCGTGGTTTTTTCCTTCTTGGATTTTCCACAGAAATTTGGTGTTCTTATGTGCCTAATGTTTTTGCATTATTGCTTTACATGTTTACATTTTGTTAATGCATGTTAAGGGTTTAAGAACTAATACAAATTTGAATGTTAATAAGGATTTATGATTTTTTAAAAGTACACAACTGATTCACCCCCCTCGCAGTTGTCTTGTGAATCTAACATAACCTCCTTGTTTAAATTCCTCAAAGAAAAATCACCTCATGAAATTATCATAATAACAAGATATGCATAAATAAGATTAATTAGAGAGACAACTGAGATTCCAAAGTAGTGCAAAACACCATTATGATGGACATATCACAAGCATCAAGAACAAATAGAAAGGAATGTTAGCATTCACATCAAAACTACAATTCAAACCTAAAAAATGGTTCTTCTTTTGAGGACGATGAACAACCCTAGGCAATATATATATATATATATATATATATATATATATATATATATATATATAATATATGAAGAATATTTATTAAGAAGATATAAATTGTGAATTTCTAGGTTGAATCCTCTCATTAATAGGATAATATGATCCCTAATAAAGGGTGTTTGGTCTCAAATATGAAGAAAATTATTGATTACCTATTAGGAATAGTTAGAAATGATGACAAAAAGGACCCTAGTCTTTGGTTATTTTGTACCTTGAAGCCTCTATTTGGAGAAAGCTCTTAGTGGTATGTCATGTCATGTCAAATATACACTTAAACATGAAAGGTCAAAAATTATTAAAGATGGACAATTCACATAGCTAGATTGAAGGACTCTAAGGATGAAAACATTAGGTGTAATTTAATTGAAAGTAGAGACCTTGAAGGTGCATATGAAAACTTAATTTTTGAATGAAGAACATGCAATGGTTGAAATAGGTTTTATGAAGGCTTCACATGTTCGAGTGGATTCATAGAGGGATTCAACAAATTCAAGTGGTAACAACTAGGTAATAGAACCATTTAAAAGTGATCATGAAATTCATTTTAAGGTTACATTGCTTGAGAAGACTATGAGTTCACAAAAGGAAATGATGCTTAGAAAATTCAATTGGAATGCATTTACTTGAAACTCAAGTTTCTATTGAATGGATGATTCATGGGTTGAAAGAAGACACAACTTGGCTTGAAATATTAATCTAAGACAACTTGAATGATGAGTTGTATTTAGAAGAGGAAAGATTGTGACAAATGTAGATTTTCTAAAAATTCTTGAGAATCTTTTGTTCAAAAAGGGACTTTTGCATGCTTATTAGAGAGTGTTGGTTATTGGTGAATATAGATAAAGGGATTAGTGTGGTCAATTTGGTCGAGATCGGGAGACACACATGAAGATTATCTTATGAACTAAAAAAGCATTGACATATTTGTATTAGGCATTAGAGCCAAAGGTTGTTCATAAAAAACATTAAAAAAGGAAAAAATTTAATAGATCATGAGTTCAATGCCAAGGTGTTTTATTTTGATTAGCAAAGCTTCTTAGATCAAATCGTATAGACATTCAACAAAGCATGAAGGAAAGGTATCAATCTTAAATAATCATGAAAATCATGAGAAGGGATGGTTGTTAGTAGGTTGTAGATATTCAATCTTGTTCTTATATTATGGATATTTTGAGGATTCTACATGAACTTGGATAAAGTCTACAAGAGAGATTTGAAAAAGACTTATAAAATGCAACCATTGTCAATTTGAGATTCACGATATATACTTAAGTTTACAAGATAACTTTATAATCAAGATCACAGGATCAAAATAATTTTATTTTTGATATGTACACATAATGAAGGAACATATTAAGAAAAGGAATAGATCTCAAATCACAAGATAATGAAGTCATCAAGGTCTCATGATTGTCCTACAACTTGAAAGATACAAAGGAGCAATATATTATGAAATATGTAATGGTATTCCAAAGAGGGGTTTTGGAACAAATGGCCTTGAAGTCATTGCCAATGATCGAAGGTTGTTTGGAAAGGTTTCCAACCATAATATTGATTAGTGTGATACCAAAAATACAATTCACTAAGGTCTACTGAAGAGAAAATATTTGTCAAATGTAGATTGAAGTGCATGTTCTCAAAGACCAGGTTGTTCATGATTGCAAGAAGATACAATGATTGCCTCAACTAAAAATTTATTCTTTCTTCCAAAAGTTACAAATTTCAATTCTCATTTTTGAAAAGTGTCTTATGTCACTTATTGTAATTGAAAGTTATAAATTGAACCTTATTTGTAAATAGTCATGTAAAGCCAAACCAAATAAGATTTACTATTTTGAAAACCATTATGATTCAAAAATTAGTCAGGAAGTGGTTACAAGTTAGTTATTAAGAAGAAGCCTATAAATACAAGGATATCTCAAATGTAAAAGGGGAATTCTAGAAGGGGACTTTTGTGGAAAACTTTTCAAAGAGATTGTATTAGGACTTTTGGCTTGACATTTTGTACTTAAGAGTTTTTCATAATTGTATACTTTTAGAAAGACAATGAAGAATGCATTTGGTGGTTCGTATGCATTAAATGTGTTTTTGATTATTATTACTAATTTCGAGTATATTAAATTGGTAATCCATTTGTGTAATTGTGAAAATCATTGGTCATCTATTAAAAATTCTATGTAGTTGATGAAACACAATCATATTTTATTTTTCTATTCAAATTAAATTTCTATAAATAAGTATTAAATATTATTCAAATAATTGAAATGTTATAATCTTTACGATTTTATATTAAATAAAATTGTAAAAGTTCATATAAAATAAAAATATAAAGATTAAAATGAATACAAACTTTCTCAAAAGAGCAAATACAAAATAAAGACCAATTAATCTTTAATAAGAGGTACAAATTTTTACACCCTCAACTTGATATCAATATTATGCATTGCCCAATGAAATATTATGGATCTATTGGAGATTTGCTTGGTTGATTTTATTTCATCCTAGAGGAGAGTCCCACAAGATGGGGTTGGTGGGATAAGTGATAGCCTTAATGCTTTTGGAGAGGCCTTCCTAATTGGATCCCAACTCAATGTTAATGAGGTTGGTGGAGAAATGATAGCCTTAATGCTTTTGGAGATGCCTTCTTGCACGATTTCAACTTAGAGGTGATGAGATTGGTAGGAGAAGTGATAGACTTAATGTCTTTGGATAGGATTTGCTAACTTTTTCCACCTTTAACCTTCATAAACTTTACAAATCTATGATAAAAAAAATTAATGTAAATTATTGAATAAAATAAATATTAATTTTAAATGTACAATTTAAACGAAATAATTAAATAATTAATTGATATACACATTTATGATTATTTTATAATAGATTTTATATAATTAAATATTTGAATTTTTATAAAAGTGTAATATTATTGTATGTATTATTTTATTAACAAAATTAAAAATATTACAATAAAATTCATTTAAATAAAAATATTTAAATTACTCAAATTAACATATTTAAAACTAAAAAATATTTAACATGGTAAAGTAAGTTTCAAAATTAACACATTTAAAATTGAATATATATAGTAATCTTATCTACTAAAAATAATGTTTATTTATAAGAATAAGATATTAAAAAATATGTAAAAAAATTACTAGTCATAAAAGAAAGTTTCTAAAATTAAATATATATCTTACGTATTTTATATATATTATTAAAATAATATATATATTATAATTAAATACACATGAAAGAGGACAAACGAGATAGATGTCAATTAAAACACATCTGCAAGCTTCTTGTCTAATTCTTCTCGAAGCTTTGAAAAAGAAAGCCATCACTCATCATCATCTTGTTTGCCTGCTTTGATTGGGTTGCTAGGAAAAACAGCTGCCGGGTGGAAACTCGAAGGCTTGAGAGCTGTTTTGAATAGACTTATATTTAGGAACAGGATCAGGACAGCAGACTCTGTAAGAAGCATAAAAAGAGATAAGTAAATAACTAGAAGATATTATTATTGATGGACTCAGTGAAGGAGGAGGCAGAAGATATAATCCCTTTTTCTCTCAGGGATGCCAACACCCTTCAACTGATGAAGAAGAAGAGGAGGAGGAGACACCCTGAGAAAAAATCTTGTTTTAATCCATTTTCCACTCTTGGTCTTGACAAATTTGCCAGAATGACTGCAGAATTGTCTGCAAAAAGAGAATATGTTTCTAGGAAGACAGGGATCCCTGAAGCCATGGTGAGGTTTGCTTATACCAGCAAAGGATGGGTTCCTGTGGTGATAAAAACTGGTTATGATGGTGGGGTTTCTAAACTTTCCAGCCTGCCACATGTCAGAACAAAACAGGACAGTCAATGCAAGGAGAATCATAACAGTGATCCACAGGAGGAGGATGAGGATGACAGTGATGTGAAGGGTGATGAAGGGTGTGGGAAAAGTTTAAATGGGTCTGCAAGCAGGAAAGAGGGTGGAGCTGTGACCATACTGCCATGGTGGTCTAGAGATCTGGAAACAGCTGCCCTTGTGGTGCAGAAAGTGAGTGCTATTTTGACCAGCAAGTTTTCATTACCTGCAGCAGCCATGGCAGTTGTTCTGTTGGTGGGTTCTCTGCCGAGGATGTGTCTTGGTGGTGTCATGGGAATGAGGAGGTTCATAGACACAGGGATCTTCTATTTCTCTGAGCTTTTAATCTACTTGAAGACAAACCCAGACCATAGAACGAGGCCTCCAGAGGAGGCAGAGCTAGTAGAGAAACCTATGGCAACTCCAGAGCATAAGATCACAAATGAAGAAAGGTTTTCAGAAGGGTCCCTGATTTCATTGAGTGCACTTAGCAACCCTACTGTGATATGTCCTCCTTCTGTTTCTGCCTCCAAAAACAGCAGCAGGAGCCTAAACATCAATACCAAACAGAAGGGAAAGAAGAAGAATAATAAATTTGGAAGGATTTTTTCTATCGATGGTCAGCCAAGGAAAACCAACAGATTACAGCAACCAGAGGATTTATTGGGGAGGGCAGGAAGGAGGCCAATTGATACCACTGTGGGTGCCACTCTGATGGCTATTATTCTATTTGTTTTGGTGATATATGGCAGGCTCTGTGCAATTTGCTTCACATCTGCTTTGCTGTGTGTGGTTTCCAAGCTCAGAAATGATGAAAACAATAATGATTCTGGTACTAATTACAAGAACAGCACAGTGACGATGGATCTTCAATCCAGGAAGTACAGGAAGATGGTTATTATGGCCGGATTGCTTGATAGAAGTCATGGCAGGGCAACACAGCATTCACAATTGATTTAAAATAACATGTAATTGTGCCTTTCTTGAACATGAACAGGGACGCAATGGATTTGTATGTATCTTGTAATTACAGTAAGTACAAATTTGGTTTAGATTGTATAGAAATATTTTTATAAAGTGTCAGAATGTTGGGCACCCGAAATGGTGGACATATTGTCCTGCAACTACAGGAATTATTCATTCCATTCCTTTGCTTGATTTATTGTACACTTTTCAACACAATTTTCAATCTTTCTATTTGTACCAATCTGTTTAAACTCAAGAACAGTACCCACGGCTGTCCAGATTGAGTAGAAAGCACAACGCTTTTGGATCTACCTTGGGCAGTCGTATTCTTAGACATTTCTTATATATGAAGTATGTTTCATAGTTCTTAACCGGATCGGTACATATTTGAAAACGTGGGGGAAAGAGTATGGTTATTGGACTGTTTTGTTTTTTTGGGTGCTTGTATTGTTCTTAAATTGGTTGATAGGAGAGAGGATCTAATAGTTGAGCATTCTAATTTTGCACCTCTTAAATTATATGTGGCAATTCAGTTCCTAAGGCACAACACTTGTTGAAGGTTTTGCAAATGGAGTTACAAGATAGGCAGGCTTAACCTTGGGGAAATCTCCATGGTTAAGCGTGCTTGAGTTGGAGTAGTACTAGGATAGGTGACCTCTTGGGAAGGCCCAATGCTTCACCTCTATGAGCATCACCTAGATGCAATGAGTGCTAAGTGGACCATTTATTATCATGAGAGATGGATTCTTGTGAACCACTACTCATGAAACATGGGTCAATGAGTTTGGCTCGAAAAACTACACAGTTGAATCCTGATAGCAATATCATAATTTGACATGCTATGGAAAAATACCTCCTACTTATCTATATGTGGCAATTTCAAGTCACTCTCAATTTTTTATAGTAGTTTATTTGACAAAGCTCTGTTAATAACTAAAATTTTAGGTCCAAATCTTAAATAGGATTCCACATCAGCATGTTTTTTGTTTAGGTGTATGAAAAGACTCCAAAAAAAAGGTAGACCCATAGTTGTGCATTAAATTATAATAGTTGTGCATTAAGTTATGTTTTTTTTGTGCATTGATGTGACATCACATGATTTGCTGCGTCTTAAATCTAAAGAATATGTTTCATTCAATTATGAATACTCATGATAACACTAACAATTTTGAAGTAACAACTACTTTTGTCATATTATTAAAAATATTGATCATTAAATCAACAAATCCTATCACAACTACTCATAACATGCTCAACCATTAAGTCCTCTCCACTAACTAAGTTGTTGGACAGAAAGTCAAACATGGTAGTAATGTGTCCTTTCAAATATTAGTACATCAAAAGGAGGTGAAAAGGTTGCACCTACAAATTTTTTATATAAGCTAATAAATTAAAGAGTACAATTTAATTAACATATTAGAAGATACATTATTTTTATTTTACTAATTTTTACATATAAAGTAATATTTCAAATATGGTACATTAAAATTTTATTTTTCATGTATAGAATATGAGATATGTAGATTTACTTTTATTTTGTAGATTATATAAATAATGATGAGAAATAGATGTTGAAGGTGCTATTTAATTTACAATTTTGAAATACAACTTTGAAATGTATATAATATCTTTTAGGACATGTAAAATATCCTTGTATTATATATTTGTTTATAATAATTATTTTTTGGTAACAACTTCAATTTTGTCTATGTTGTGATCCCTAATTTCCTTTTGCCTATATCAAACCAACATATTATAGTTGCGATGTTATTTGAAAGTTTCTTTCAACCTAGATTTCAAACTCAAAACTTATAATTTATAAGTCCAAAACCTTACCATTTTACTTACAACTATAAATACAAATAGATCTTCAATTATCCACTTTTTTATTTCCACTAAAATTAAAATCATAACTCACTAACTATTTAAAGTCTCCTTCATTTAATTTTTTTTTGAAATAATAAATTTCTCCTAGAGTTGATCTTTTAATCTCTGTTAAATTAAAACATTGACCTTGACCAAATGGTATACTACTTTTCCCTTCGCAAACAATTAAATTGATGTTAAAAATGCAACCCATAAAAAATATATTTATTATAATCAACATTATAAAAATAAAACATAGGTTAAAAAATATAAATGCAAATATTTATTATTAGCAGCATTCTAATTTTATGTGCACGATCTTTTCTTGCTAGTTAATTTTGTGAATTCTACTAGGTGAGATCTCTATGAATAGATCATGGGGATCTTGGGGGCCCTCACGTGGCCTCTCCTTTAGGGGAAAGGATCTAGTAGTTGAGAGCATGTTTCAATAGTTGTTTTAGCATTTCTTGATTTAATGCCCAATATTTTTAACAATATTGAACCAATAATTGTGACTTTAAGTTGTTAGTGTTGATGATAACTACCAATAATTGAATAATATGTATTCCTTAGATCTAAAAAGCAACAAATCATGTGATGCCACATTAGCGCACCAATAAAACATGGTTTAGTGCACAAGTATCGGTCTCACTTTTTTTTTTACCTTTTTGGACACCTCGACAAAAAGCATGCTAATCTGGCCCTAAAACCTTAGTTATAAGCAGTGACATTGCCAAGCAAGCTACTGTAAAAGATTGAGATTTTTTTGAAATTTCCATGTAGGATTTTGAGAAGAGTGAAGTTAGGGTGCTCAACTACTGGGTTGTCTCCCCCAATCCCAAAATCATTAGGACCATCAATTTGTCATCTACAATACCTCCCATAGGTAATGTGTGGTTTAGACCTGATGCAGGAGCATCCAGTGGTGTAAAGGCAATCTTGCATCACCCAAAAATAGTTAAATTTTAAGTTTTCCAGTTTTTAGATGTTTTTACATTTTTGGATACCTTTTTTGTCATAATGAAATTTTCAATTTACGGGTTTTATTTTCTATTCTTGGGTTGGAAGATATTGCAGTTTTAGTTTCCTAGATTTGCACCTGAAAATCTTCCGAGTTAGATTTGAGGCACTTAGAGTTCACAAATCGGCCCCAAAACTTACCAAAATCCGCATAGCGGATTTCAAGTGCGTTATTGACTTTGAGACCTTTCCAATGGTTCAAACGGTTCGTGAATCAGAGTCCTAGATCAAAAGTTATAGCCCCGGAAAGTTGGTGCACTTTCTAGAAAATACAATTGCAAATGTTCTTTTGAAATTTGAACTTCAAGTTGTAATTTTTCGGCGCCAAACCGCCTAAACTCAAATTTGAATGTTGTTTTGGCTCCAAACTAAAGAGGAGCTCTATTTATGGGCGGGTTTCCAATTTTTGGGTAACTTTTTGGGGACAAGTTCACATATTGCGAAAGGGTGATTCTGTAGCTTTCTGTAACTTGCATGTGTTGTAGAACTTGGGGATTTGAGATCCTCTGCATGTAAGAAGCTCAATTTTCTGAATAATAAAATTATTCTCTTATTTGTGGGTTATTTTCTAAAGTCTCGCGCTGCGCCCTCATCAAGTGGTATCAGAGCGGGTTTTCTTGAGCGTGTGGACAGATCGCCGATTATGAGGCATTTCGCACCAGGACCGTGGTTGTGGGTCGAGGTCAAGAAATATGCCTCCAAGAGTGATGCTTGGTAGGCGTGGTGGTGCCATATTTTATATAGTTAAATATTTGAATTTTTATAAAAGTGTAATATTATTGTATGTATTATTTTATTAACAAAATTAAAAATATTACAATAAAATTCATTTAAATAAAAATATTAATGAAAATATTTAAATTACACAAATTAACATATTTAAAACTAAAAAATATTTAACATGGTAAAGTAAGTTTCTAAATTAACATAGTTAATATATATATATATATATATATATATATATATATATATATATATATATATATATATATCTTATCTACTAAAAATAATGTTTATTTATAAGAATAAGATATTAAAAAATATGTAAAAAATTACTAGTCATAAAAGAAAGTTTCTAAAATTAAATATATATCTTACGTATTTTATATATATTATTAAAATAATATATATATATATGCTATAATTAAATACACATGAAAGAGGACAAACGAGATAGATGTCAATTAAAACACATCTGCAAGCTTCTTGTCTAATTCTTCTCGAAGCTTAGAAAAAGAAAGCCATCACTCATCATCATCTTGTTTGCCTGCTTTGATTGGGTTGCTAGGAAAAACAGCTGACGGGTGGAAACTCGAAGGCTTGAGAGCTGTTTTGAATAGACTTATATTTAGGAACAGGAACAGGACAGCAGACTCTGTAAGAAGCATAAAAAGAGATAAGTAAATAACTAGAAGATATTATTATTGATGGAGTTAGTGAAGGAGGAGGCAGAAGATATAATCCCTTCTTCTCTCAGGGATGCCAACACCCTTCAACTGATGAAGAAGCAGAGGAGGAGGAGACACCCTGAGAAAAAATCTTGTTTTAATCCATTTTCCACTCTTGGTCTTGACAAATTTGCCAGAATGAGTGCAGAATTGTCTGCAAAAAGAGAATATGTTTCTAGGAAGACAGGGATCCCAGAGGCCATGGTGAGGTTTGCTTATACCAGCAAAGGATGGGTTCCTGTGGTGCTAAAAACTGGTTATGATGGTGGGGTTTCTAAACTTTCCAGCCTGCCACATGTCAGAACAAAACGGGACAGTCAATGCAAGGAGAATCATAACAGTGATCCACAGGAGGAGGATGAGGATGACAGTGATGTTAAGGGTGATGAAGGGTGTGGGAAAAGTTTAAATGAGTCTGCAAGCAGGAAAGAGGGTGGAGCTGTGACCATACTGCCATGGTGGTCTAGATATCTGGAAACAGCTGCCCTTGTGGTGCAGAAAGTGAGTGCTATTTTGACCAGCAAGTTTTCATTGCCTGCAGCAGCCATGGCAGTTGTTCTGTTGGTGGGTTCTCTGCCGAGGATGTGTCTTGGTGGTGTCATGGGAATGAGGAGGTTCATAGACACAGGGATCTTCTATTTCTCTGAGCTTTTAATCTACTTGAAGACAAACCCAGACCTTAGAACTAGGCCTCCAGAGGAGGCAGAGCAAGTAGAGAAACCTATGGCATCTCCAGAGCATAAGATCACAAATGAAGAAAGGTTTTCAGAAGGGTCCCTGATTTCATTGAGTGCACTTAGCAACCCTACTGTGATATGTCCTCCTGTTTCTGCCTCCAAAAACAGCAGCAGGAGCCTAAACATCAATACCAAACAGAAGGGAAAGAAGAAGAATAATAAATTTGGAAGGATTTTTTCTATCGATGGTCAGCCAAGGAAAACCAACAGATTACAGCAACCAGAGGATTTTTTGCGGAAGGCAGGAAGGAGGCCAATTGATACCACTGTGGGTGCCACTCTGATGGCTATTATTCTCTTTGTTTTGGTGATCTATGGGAGGCTCTGTGCAATCTGCTTCACATCTGCTTTGCTGTGTGTGGTTTCCAAGCTCAGAAATGATGAAAACAATAATGATTCTGGTACTAATTATCAGAACAGCACAGTGACGATGGATCTTCAATCCAGGAAGTACAGGAAGATGGTTATTATGGCCGGATTGCTTGATAGAAGTCATGGCAGGGCAACACAGTATTCACAATTGATTTAAAATAACATGTAATTGTGCCTTTCTTGAACATGAACAGGGAGGCAATGGATTTGTATGTATCTTGTAATTACAGTAAGTACAAATTTGGTTTAGATTGTATAGAAATATTTTTATATAGTGTCAGAATGTTGGGCACCCGAAATGGTGGACATATTGTCCTGCAACTACAGGAATTATTCATTCCATTCCTTTGCTTGATTTATTGTACACTTTTCAACACAATTTTCAATCTTTCTATTTGTACCAATCCGTTTAAACTCAAGAACAGTACCCACGGCTGTCCAGATTGAGTAGAAAGCACAAGGCTTTTGGATCTACCTTGGGCAGTCGTATTCTTAGACATCTCTTATATATGAAGTATGTTTCATAGTTCTTAACTGGATCGGTACATATTTGAAAACGTGGGGGAAAGAGTATGGTTATTGGACTGTTTTGTTTTTTTGGGTGCTTGTATTGTTCTTAAATTGGTTGATAGGAGAGAGGATCTAATAGTTGAGCATTCTAATTTTGCATCTCTTAAATTATATGTGGCAATCCAGTTCCTAAGGCACAACACTTGCTGAAGGTTTTGCAAATGGAGTTACAAGATAGGCAGGCTTAACCTTGGGGAAATCTCCATGGTTAAGCGCGCTTGAGTTGGAGTAGTACTAGGATAGGTGACCTCTTGGGAAGGTCCAATGCTTCACCTCTATGAGCATCACCTAGATGCAATGAGTGCTAAGTGGACCATTTATTATCATGAGAGATGGATTCTTGTGAACCACTACTCATGAAACATGGGTCAATGAGTTTGGCTCGAAAAACTACACAGTTGAATCTTGATAGCAATATCATAATTTGACATGCTATGGAAAAATACCTCCTACTTATCTATATGTGGCAATTTCAAGTCACTCTCAATTTTTTATAGTAGTTTATTTGACAAAGCTCTGTTAATAACTAAAATTTTAGGTCCAAATCTTAAATAGGATTCCACATCAGCATGTTTTTTGTTTAGGTGTATGAAAAGACTCCAAAAAAAAGGTAGACCCATAGTTGTTCATTAAATTATAATAGTTGTACGTTAAATTATGTTTTGTTTGTGCATTGATGTGACATCACATGATTTGTTGCTTCTTAGATCTAAAGAATATGTTTCATTCAATTGTGAGTACTCATGATAACAATTACAATTTTGAAGTAACAACTACTTTTGCTATATTATTAAAAATATTGATCATTAAATCAAGAAATCCTATTACAACTACTCAAACATGCTCAACTGCCAAGTCCTCTCCCCTAACTAAGTTGTTGGACAAAAAGTCAAACTTGGTAATAATGTGTCCTTTCAAATATTAGTACTTCATCAAAAGGAGGTGAAAAGGTCGCACCTATAGAAAATTTTATATAAGCTAATAAATTAAAGAGTACAATTTAATTAATGTATTAGAAGATACATTATTTTTATTTACTAAATTTCACATATAAAGTAATATTTCAAATATGGTATATGTGAGCTATGGCGTCCACCCACTAGGTACCCAAGGTATGGGCTGCTAGGCCGCTGGGCTGAGTCACAAGGACACACTGTTGCATAATTTTTTTTTTCAAATATGGTATATTAAATTAATTTTTTTCATATATAGAATATTAGATTTGTAGGTTTACTTTTATTTTGTAGATTATATAAATAATGATGAGAAATAGATGTTGAAGGTGCTATTTAATTTACAATTTTGAAATACAACTTTGAAATGTATATAATATCTAGTAGGACATGTAAAATATCCTTGTATTATACATTTGTTTATAATAATGATTTGTTGGTAACAACTTCAATTTTCTCTAGATTGTGATCCCTATTTTCCTTTGCCTTTGTCAAACCAACATATTATAGTTGTGATGTTATTTGAAAGTTTCTTTCAACCTAGACTTCAAACTCAAAATTTATAATTTATAAGTCCAAAACCTTACCATTTTACTTACAACTATAAATACAAATAGATCTTCAATTATCCACTTTTTTATTTTCACTAAAATTAAAATCACAACTCACTAACTATTTAAAGTCTCCTTCATTTAAAATAATTTTGAAATAATTTTGAGTGCATAAATTTCTCCTAGAGTTGATCTTTTAATCTATGTTAAATTAAAACATTTACCTTGACCAAATGATATACTACTTTTCCCTGCCTGAACAATTAAATTGATGTTAAAAATGCAGCCCATAAAAAATATATTTATTATAATCAACATTATAGAAATAAAACATAGGTTAAAAAATATAAATGCAAATATTTATTATAATCAACATTCTAATTTTATGTGCACGATCTTTTCTTGCTAGTTAATTTTGTGAATTCTACTAGGTGAGATCTCTATGAATAGATCATGGGGATCTTGGGGGGCCTCACATGGCCTCTCCTTTAGGGGAAAGGATCTAGTAGTTGAGCATGTTTCAATAGTTGTTTTAGCATTTCTTGATTTAATGCCCAACATTTTTAACAATATTGAACCAATAATTGTGACTTTAAGTTGTTAGTGTTGATGATAACTACCAATAATTGAATAATATGTATTCCTTAGATCTAAAAAGCAACAAATCATGTGATGCCACATTAACGCACCAATAAAACATTTTTTAGTGCACAAGTATCGGTCTCACTTTTTTTTTGGGACCTTTTTGGACACCTCGACAAAAAGCATGCTGATGTGGCCCTAAAACCTTAGTTATAAGTAGTGACATTGCCAAGCAAGCTACTGTAAAAGATTGAGATTTTTTTGAAATTTCCATGTAGGATTTTGAGAAGTGTGAAGTTAGGGTGCTCAACTACCGGGTTGTCTCCCCTAGTCCCCCAATCATTAGGACCATCAATTTGTCATCTACAATACCTCCCATAGGTAATGTGTGGTTTAGACCATGGAAATAAATTTTAAATTTGTTTGAATTTTAGAAGGAACCCCAGGGTGTCCTTTTTTAGCATCTTAAGGTTTTTGATAAGTACATTGATTATATGATCTCAAGTATGTGCAAATCACTCATGGGTAAATTTATTTTTTCCTACCCCAACATTAATGTTGTGTGTCATTGGACTAGTGCAAGTGGAATGTCAAAGGTAATCTTCATGTAAGAATCTTAAATAAAGGCCTTTTTCCTTTTCAACTTCTCACTAAATGAAAACTTGTTGAAGATTTTAGTTGAGGGACCTTGCTTTATGTGAAAAATTAATCTCTCCCCCATCAAGTGGAGGCTAATATTTGAATCAACTAATCTTTGTACGATCATGTCGACTTGAGTTCATCTATTTGCATTGCCCCTTGAGTACTTAGCAAAGGATATTATAGCCCATGTAGTGAATAATTTTGGTTGCTTTTTGGTTGTGGACAAGATAGCTAAAGACTATTCTCATTTCATATTTTCTACGTTTTGTGTTAATGTAGAGATGAATACAGTTCTCCCAACCTCCATTGATCCTGAATCAAAATTGGTTAAATAGCTCAAACCTTAGTCTATGAGAACTCTGTTATTTTTTCAAGCCTACTCCAAATATAGTCTCTTAATTAACTAATGTCCTTAAATTCTTCTTAATCCAAATCAAAATCCAAAGGAGGATCCAAGTGCTTCTATCAAATCAATGGTTATACACACCCACAAGTGTGAACTTTATATATATTTTTTCTCCTTAGTGCCTACATGGCCCTGAAAATGATCCCACTTCTTTGAGTTTGAAGCTTGCTTCTTCTTCTTCTAGGCTATTTGCTTCCTCCAAAGTTGGTCAGCTTGTTCACCTCAATAGATCCCAATTTGTATGACCAAAGCTATTGGTTCATCACAATTCCCCTATATGTGGTACAACCAGTGGTCCTTTTAATTTATTGTTTGAGATATAAATTGAACAAGCTATTGGTTCTTGTGAATTCCCCATGGCCAATGGTAATTGTAATGCCCCCCTTTCAATAAATATTATTTATATACTAAACGACATTTCCTATTTCCAATGTACCCCTTGGTTAATGTTTGTAGGAATGTTATCCCTCTTCATTCCCCATATTCCTATCAATTTCAAAAGTTTCTAAGTAGGGAGGCATGTTCAATTTACTACATCTATGAAAGTTATCAAAGTTTTAGGGTTTCCCTTCCTAGTAGCATTTCTACCCTACTCTACTTTCCTTTATCCCCATTAGAGTATCACACTTCTCGTTGTCAACATCCCTTTCCTTTTTCCCATGTTCCTTTCCCTTACCTTATCAGAGAGTCAAAATTCCTCTTATCAGCATGCCCCACTCTCAAAACTTAATCCCCCATGACTAGTAAGATCCAAGTGATATTCTTAACCTCTAAACTTTGATGTTCATATATTTTTACATTATTCTTTCCTACCTACCCCTACATGATCAAGAGCACCATTTATGAGCAGTTTTGACTTAACCACCACTCCAAAAGGTATTTTCCCACCCAAGAAAAGTATTGTTTATTATTTTGGGCATGTGTTTTCATGTAACTGAAGTGCTATAAGATGAAGAATCCTATGCTCATTAATGTAGTGGTTGTATCCTCAATAAACCTTAATCCTCGTATAGATACATGCTATTGATTTTTGGTGGGATATCTTATTTTCCATCTATTTGAAGAATACATAAAGAGGGATGTGTTTAGATAGAGGATCATTCCATTCTATGCATAGAAACCCTATCTAAAGCTTCTCAAAGAATGTGCGTTTGAGTTGTCAGATCTAAGTATGAAAACCCTCAGATTTGTAGGGAACTAAAGGATATAAAACCTTTAGTTTCATGAGCTAGAGGATGGAACTCTTTTAGTCTCATCAAATAACCTCATCTAGAGATTGTAAGAGAGCTCCAAACTCATTGTTCTAATTTGTAACATGAAATTATGACTAGTATAGTAGTGTAATCTTTCATTGTGTAATTTTTAGTGTTTTAAGTTATTGTAGTTGTTGTCCTCACTACTATTATAGTTTTTTTCCTTCTAATACCATTGTAAAGGTATTGAATTTAATTCCAAAATTTATATTTAAATTGAAAGGTTCTATAATTGATTTTGTTATTAATATTTTAAATCCGTGAGAAAATAGGGATTTTGTTAGCTTGGGTAAAATATTAAATCCAAGAGTTAATGATTCAAATTAGTTCTTTAAGGTTTTGTGAAGGAAAATAATTGGTTTTACTAGATCTAATTAAAATAATTTAAACTTGTAACTTATTTATTTAAATAAATGTTAGGGTTATTATGGTTTAATCATTAGGGTTTTGAATGGGAAGTTCTAGGTATTTTCTAGTTTTAGATTAAATATTTAAATCAAGAATTTATAAACCCTAAAATAATTGGATCAACCCATCAAAGCGGTGACAAAGTTGGTTTTCATACTATTCTATGAATTATGGGATATTTTGGAGTTTCTTCACAAAGGGGAACAATATGTCATTTTATTGATGCAAGGATATAAATAAAAGAGAGTCAAGATGAAGTAAAAAGGAACAAAGGTAGAATAGTGGCCAAGTTAATGGAGAAATATTAGAATTGACCTAAAGCTATGAGAGTAGCTTTAACCTTTGAAAATTATGTCAATATGGTAACGAAAAGTCCATTCTATAGGAAGAAAAAATAAATTTCAATAGTAGAGAACCAAATTTCATCAAAAGAAGAGTTTTCTTGATTTTTCAAAGGTTTTTAGAAACATTTAGATGATTTCAAACTTACACTAACTTTTGAAGGATTCCTAACAACATTAGGAAAATTAAATCTATGTAAACACCTGAGAAGGTTAAAAAGTATGAGAAAAAAATAAAAGATTGCTAAGGATGAGATCATTCAACATAGGAAAGAAGAAAAATTCTCATAGGAAGAACAATTAAAAACATAGCCTCAAGAGTTATTCAAAGGAGCTTTAGGATAAAAAAATTCCCAACACAAAAAAATTCTATTGCAAAGCACCTCCTTTCTATCAAAAAGATAAGGAAAGACACCCTACACCTTCTCAAAGGACCACACCTTCAACTGCTACAAATAAGATGAAGGGAGAAACCTGAAATGAGTTGAGGAAGAAGCTCTACTTCTCATGTAAATAACCTTGGGAGTTAAATCACAAGTTTCAAGGTAAAATTGAAATGAAATGAGATGAAGAATTAGAGAAATTTGATGAAGTCCCATAAAAGAAGGCAATGAATACCTCTGAGCCACTAGCTAAACAATTATATATTTATTTGAATTTTAATAAACATGCCTTTTTACACCTTTTAAGTCGTTCTAACTATATGTATCACAAGACCCTTTATCCCGAAAAGGTTTTCTGTGTGAATAAGAGACACTTTTTGTTTTGTGCAATAAACATGGGTCTTTTCTTTTTCACACTAACTTAAACCTTCACGAGGTAATGTTAAGCTAATATTTTATTCTCCCAAACTTCTAAAATTGTGCCATGTATCTTGTTTTGTAAGCGAATTTGGACTATCTCTGCATATTTTGACATAAAGGGGTATAGTTTTCTGGTTTGTCAGAATCAATAAGTGAATTATAGCTTTGAAAGGGTAGAGATTGTGTAAAAATTTAAATGTCTTCTTTGAAGTTATAAAATTTTAAAGCCCTAGTTTTATAATCACTAAAACTTTAGAAAGGAAATAATGGCCGAAACGTTGAGGGGTGTGAAGATGGGATTGAATAATGATATTATGGTTTAATTTCTTGGGTCAACCAAGAGACCTATAATTGCACAAGGGTCAAGGATTTTGGTCGATAAGGTTATAGATAAAAATGAAAATTGTAGGGATTCCATCATCTCAGTTCAGGGGTATGCCTTATTCAAGCATGCCTACAAAAAATTCCTAGTTGACAAACTAATTTGTAACATTTGGAGATTAGGGTTAGGAAGGTTGGTAGTGCCAAATGTATTCATTAATGTTGACCTTGGACACTAGGAACACTGAGAGGGGGGGTGAATCAGTGTTCCATGATATTTTACTTCTCAAATCAGATCCAAAACTATCAACAACAATAATTTAACTTAAAACAAAATCCACAACACATAAACAGATGGAAACATGCAATCACAATAAAGAACACCATAACACCAATTTTTTTTTACGTGGAACTGAGAGGGGGGGTGAATCAGTGTTCCATGATATTTTACTTCTCAAATCAGATTGAAAACTATCAACAACAATAATTTAACTTAAAACAACATCCACAACACATAAATAGATGGAAACATGCAATCACATTAAAGAACACCATAACACCATAATTTTTTTATGTGGAAACCCTATTAGGGGAAAAACCATGGTGGAGATTAATCCACAATGTATACTCTATTAAAAGTATAATAAAAGAGGGGATGCACTTGCATTCAGGCGCACTGCCTAGAGCTCACTGCTCAAGAGAGAAAGGCTCACTACCTTACAAAGTATAATTGAGATTACAACAAAATTTGAATTGAGAGTACAATATCTACAAATGCCTGGATTCAATTCCAATCAAGCTCATAATCAGATTCCAGATCTTTACACCAATTCGCACTTCTGCTTTGCTCTCCTCTGCATACAAATTTTTTTCTGCCCTTAAATATATAATCTGTCATTTTTCGCTCTCTCTCCTAGATACACATAAACTTCTATCTCTACCCCAATTCCTTCACTACTTCTCTCACTTCACCAAAATGATTTTTTGATCTCCTTTATATACCCGCTAATCGGGAATTCATTATATGTTGACTTCACAACAAAATATAATATTATTGCTTATGTCGGCTCAATTCATTAATTAGATTTGATGCGTACTCACACAAGTCAGCTAGAATTTATTAGGGACCCAAAAAATTGTTCCAAACATAAGAAATAACTAAATATATACTCCACATATATCCGCGATATGCCATATGAAACATGTCAGCCAAAATAGGAGAATAAACCATGAACCATACTACCGAACCTCTTATTTTGAATTCTGACTAATCCAACACCACAAAACTCACCAGTAGGATAGTACACATGCTAGGAAGGCTTCCCTAGAGCTCCACACCACAAAATAATGATCCGGTGAAACAATCAGATCAACTTACCAATCAGATGCACTGCTCTTCATTCTTTTTTCCGGTAGAAGTAATGCTAACACTACGGACCATATAGCTGACTCCAGTTGCCATCAATGACAACACAAGTAGCAAAAAATGATCTCTCAAATCCATATGCCAACAGACCTAACAAGAGGGATTGCACATGCATATAACCCTAAAAAGAGAGCATTGTTCACCACAAATGGGAAATTCTCGATGCACCTGGATAGAAGCTACATTTGCAAGGTTTTTAATTTAAACCCTAATGCCAAATTATCAATAGACTTGGGACCTCTAACTAGAGAATATCAAAGACTAATATACAAATATAGGGTAAAATGGTTGCCATGTTTTAGGCCTAGAGAGCCTAATAGATAATTGAGAAGGTTTGCTAGTGGAGATTTAGAGCCATTTGGCTATATCATTTTTTAAGGTTATTTTGTAAAAACATATTTCTCACTCTATCAAGTGTTGGGATTAGATTTTAGAATTCTTATGCCAATAAATCTAATGGTGCTAGTAGTTGACATTCATATCAGGGATGTAAATAAACCCTATGACTATGTTGGCTATATTTATGAGGAGATTCACAAAGCTTTGAGCTCTATCAAGAAGGATAGTAGCATAGTACACTTCAAACGATACTATTTAATATGCCATATCATTTTGTTCAATGGGATAGAAATTTGGTCCCCACACATGTAGATCAGGGCCTTGGATGGGCAACAAAGATTTTTACCAGTACATGAATGAACTTACATTGGGGACAAGGACTATGAGAAGTCCAATTATTTCATTTTTGAAGAATATTTTGTTAAGTAAGTTCTCAAGAATTTGGGTCAACTTGTGGACAAGATATTGTAAAAGGGGGTGAGGAGATTTTTGAGGCCAAAGGACCTTATCCCAAAGGTAGGGATTATACATAATTAGGTTTATTTATTTTTCTACTCCAATACAACTATTTTAAGAGTATATGGACCCCCAGGTGATCCCCATGTGCTTCCTAGAACTATGCTAGAAAAAAATTCCTTCTTAGAGATCATATGGCAATTGAATGAGTTTGATAAGATTCGCTTCAAAAACTATGAGAAACATGGAATCCTCCCCTCTGCAATTGTATTTTTGTAATTTCAAGTCACATCAAGGAGGGATTGGAATTGTTGTTGAAGTTGCTCCCTTACATAATGAGAGTGGATAAGGTTAGGAGATGTGACCCAAAAAACTTCATCCATGATCAAAGAACTATTTTCAAGTTGGCAATATTCTTACATGAACCTGACAATATTGAAGGTTTGATCAAAAATTGCTCCATAAAGAAAGAGGCCACATGAAGAGGAGCACTATGGGTCAAGATCCAAATTGATGAAAATAAGAGGAAGCAAGTTGATCCATCCTTTAAGGGATCATATTAAAAAATAGAGGACCCCATAATAAGAACCATGATAATGTTGGATAATATCAACAATCTATTCACCAATGTGCCTATGACATTAACAAGTACTCCTCTCCCTTCTACTTCTAAAGGGTATATACCACAAAGTCCACAAAAAGTCACCCCTTTGCAACAAATAGCTCCTACATCAAGAGATTTAGCTGATTATCCCATAGGCCCCAATGAAATGATGGATGATGTAGATATAGTACAGATAATGCATCCCCCTACTAGAGTTATAATTAAAGGACCATCACACTACTGTATTTGACTCCACTTTTTGATGAACGCTTGTTGAACTGTCGACAAACTATTGTCAGAATTTCGATGAATCTCTTGAAAAAATTTCTTTGCTGAATTTTTGTCGGTATCCTGACAAGATTCAAAATGTTGAATTCACGGCTGAACTTCTTTGGTTGCCGCCACAAAAAAGGGACCTCATGTTCGTCGGTATATTGATGAACATTGTGTCGATCTAGCGATGAACAATAGCCATAACACATGTGGCATGCCTCTACCAAATTGTCAGAACAACATGAGATGTTTGTTGAAATTGTGACCAAGTTTCGTTGAAAGTTGAACAAACATTCGTCATTTGTTCGACGATCTCATCGTCGGAATGAGATCAAAATTGCGTCGGAGCTATAGCTATATCGGGAGGACTGACTTGTGGTCTCATCGATGAGCACAAGGAAGTATATTGGTGAGACTTGAACCATCGGGGTAAGTTTTGAATATTTACCCAATCCGCTATGTCTCACTGATATATTCCTAGTGCTCCTGTCAGTGAAATAAATGACGGTCTCGCCGATGAAACTTCATTGGTGAGACTTAAACGTTCGGGCCAACATATATTTTTCATGCCGAGATGACTTGTCTTGCTGATAGATTATCTTCATCGATGAGACCATAAGCTAGTCTCCCCAATATTTTGACAAACATTCGTCATTTGTTCGATGATCTCGCCATTGGAATGAGATAAAAATTGTGTCAGAGCTATAGCAACCTCGTCACACTTTTTTTTTTGTCAGACTGTGTTGTCAAAATTTCAACAAAACGTTGCAGTTTTTTTTTTTTAAAAGATTTATCAGGAGGATTGACTTGTGGTCTCATCGACAGAGCACAGGGAAGTATATTGGCGAGACTTATACCATCGGGGTAAGTTCTGAATGTTTACTCGACCCGCTATGTCTCGCCGATATATTCCTAGTGCTCCTATCGGTGAAAGAAATGATGGTCTTGCTGATGAAACTTCATCAGTGAGACTTGAACGTTCGGGCCAACATATATTTTTCATGCAGAGATGACTTGTCTTTCTGATAGATTATCTTCATCGATGAGACCATAAGCCAATCTCCTCGATATGTCTTCTTTAGTAATCCTGATCGCTACAACAGTTTTGATGTCTCATCGATGTGCTAAAAAGTGCTTGTAACCCATAATAGGTCGGGAAGACCCATACTAGCTCATGCCGATATCATTTTTTTGCCACAATATCTTTGATCAGAAGGATTTTCAAGAGTATAACAAGGTGACCATGGGTAATTATATTCTGTAGGGCCAATTACATCCTTTTCTGACTCAAAATGTAATTATTGAGAAATTTACATGAGTAAATCATTATAAAATTTTGAGTAAATAATTATATTCTGTAGGGCCAATTCACATAAACTACTTAGAACTAGGGAAATGCAGAATCAATGATACCTCAATTGCTAAACCAATCGTTTGAATGATACAATAAAAAACACTTGCTCTTTCAACTTCAAATGAACGCCATTGGAGAAGTGACTTATAGATGATACATGCAGCTATAGGTCTTCCATTATTAAAGCCAACATCTTCTGTAATACACTTGATAAATGCATCTTGATTTTCCTGAAACCAAAATAACAAAAAAATGTAGTGTAAGGGAATAAAAAAATCGCCAGATCTTTATAATATAATGTGCCTAAGCAAAACAGTTATATAACTGGAAATACAAATAGAAGAGATAGATACTCCTCCAGAAGGTCAGAATCATATACTTGTTTCTTGTCAATGAGAGTCTTTTGTGGCCTCTACTTTCCATCAGTGAGCTCCTTCAAGGAAGACATAGGAGTTTGTGAATTCTGCCAGACACATCTATTGGTTAAAATATTATTGAAAAATAATATTACTTATTTAAAATCAAGAGGAGATAACTAAAATTATACATAAAAAGATATAATTTGTTTATATTGGACAACCATGAGTGTATGATCATGATGGAATTTACCATTTTAATGCACAAAAATGGACAATACATAATGAAAAGTGTGAACTTAACCTCCTTGAGTTAACAACACAACCCAAACTAGCTTTGGTCTCTACTAAACAATGTTGCAAGATCATTGCCCACACACAGAAATTTGTGCTTCTGACAGTCCAAAAATGCACCTACACAAGCAAGTACACACAATAATAGTGCTCACAAATATGCCAACCCCATTGCAACAAGAAAGGTTCAACAAGATATTGCAGCAATACAAAGACATCTTTCTATCCCTCTCAGTCCTCTCTCAATCTCTTTCTATTTGCTGATATAAACTTATATTATACGAAGACAAAACATAAATGACAACTATTTGGTGGTATGACCATTTGAAGGATTACAAGTTAGCTTCACATGCATTACAAAACACCATACATGACATGTATTTGCTGATATAAACTTATATTAAGTGTTGATCATATAATAGATTGCTATAGCACTCTAGAATTGAGCCAAATGCCATAAAATAACTATCAAAGTATTAAAGGACAACAAAGTACCTTGCAAGAATGAAGAGGAATGCTGGTGCAAGTTTGTGAGATAGTATTTATCCATCTTGAGGTTGCAAGTTTTGAAACATGGATGAATTTTCATACTGAATTGTAAATTCACTTTTACAAAATATTCCAAAAGTTGTAGTATAGGAAAATAATTGGAATTACAAAAAGAACAATTGTATGAGAGTAGACAAAATGTTGCTTTTGTTTTAGAGGTAGTGTTCAATACAATGCTAGCAATATAGAGAGGACCTGTAATAAGATCAATACCATAACAACGAAAGGGGGGCATTGAAAAAAAATCACATCTGTGTCTATATCCATGTCCATGCAACTCTTATTGAAACTAGTGCATTGTTATTTATTGTTACACGTACAAGTCCTGTATTGTTATTCTTCCAAAACTTCTCAAACATCCAATCAACTACTTATATACATGCAACTCCTTTCTTGGGCCTTCCTAGATATATCCAAGATCATAGGGATTGGATACAACAATATATGTATTACATACTCATGTATTGAATATAGTTCTCTTCCTAGTCTATATGTTTAAGAATTTTAGGAATAATGAATAAATATAACATAGTATAAAGAATGATTGTTAATGATGGTTGTTTTAACTTACACACCCCTTTTCACCCCCTATTCATTGTAAACTATGCATAACTTGAACATATTAAAAAAAAACTATAGCCCACATTGACATTGTATGCCACATTAATCCAACCATATGACAAAAGATAAGCGATCTAGCCTGTTGAATGAATGTAAGTAGAGAAATTTTTGCATACCTGCAGATGGTACAAAATTTCATGGTTAAGTGGAAGCCTCCCATCAACAACAAGATCCAAATATCTGTGTATCTATCTCAATCGAGCCTCTAAACCCTTCAAAGCTGTCAATTTCTCCACTAACTTGTTATGCACAAAAGTCAAATTTTAGAGTTATGTCACCACTAAAAACAAAAGAAACAGAGCTTTGAAACCAAATCCACACACAACACAATGTGGTATTCATAGAAAGGCATACAAACAAACTAAACTCAGAACATTGGAATGGAAACAACTTCAAATTATGATACAGAGCATGGATTCACTTTACTCAACTGGAGGCACATTTCACAATAATGGGTTCTTCATCTAAAACATCTGTACGAGGTTCAAATAGTAAACAGACTGATGAAAGATAGAGGAATTAAAAAGATACTTGGATGTAGTTGGATTGAAGGCCGTAAACTGGTACATGTTTTTTGTGTAGGAGTCATATCACATCCACAAACATGGCAGAGCTATGCAAAGCAGAAGAAATTGGCTTGGAAAATGAAGGCATTAGGGTATAAAGAATCATTTTTCTGCCACCATAGTGAAAATTTAGCACTTTCTTTCATCTTTGCATATTGGTTTGATGTTTCAAATGATGCATTTATTATATTCAAAAGTTCATTACCTTATTGAGCTTCTCTTTGTTTCGAGAATAGTTTAATATTCTCTATTTAATAGGGCTAACCACGTGATGGTGGAAGCTCATTTGGCTCCTCCCCCCCCTCACATCACTCTCAATTCCCCATACCCAATCATATAACATTAATCATTCATTCATCCATTAATAACATATAACAATCATTCATTATCATATAACATTCATTCATTAACATATAACATTCATTCGTTAACATATAACATTCATTCATTAACATATTCACATTCATTCATAATATAATTACAATCACTTTTTTTTTGTTTGTTTTTTGAAGCTAAAAAAAGCTTAAGTGGAGTATCATTCTCTAAATCATCTGCCCCCCCTTCAGTTGTTTTTCCCTTTGCTTGTGATCTTAATGTATGCCTAGTTGTGTACTCACAACATGGACACCGCTGCAAGGGGGGGTCTGCTGCAATAACAAAGAAATGTTAAATTGATATGTTTTATTATTATTGTTACAAGTATTTCATTAATTAAAAGAACATTAGAGTGGTTCTCTTTACTTGATGGGGCCACATCATGTTCTTGATCTTCTCTTATAGCCTCATGCTCAACATGTTGAACACCCTCTAAATTGTGATCTAGAGTTGAAACATGAAAGGTTACATTAATTAATACACCAATTGCAATTAAATATGTTTAAAAGAACATTAGAGTGGTCCTCTTTACCTGATGGGGCCACATCATGTTCCTGATCTTCTCTAGCTTGATCATACTCAACATGTTGATCACGCTCTACATGCTCTAAAGTTGAAACACGAAAGGTTACATTAATTAATACACCAATTACAATTAAAGATGTTTAATTGTATTAATCCATACTGCGTTTTGTATAACACATGAATACATCCAGTACCGGGATGCACACCATGACCCTTCATCTGTAGGTTGTGCTCCACCCTCACCAGGCTGCATTCCAATGTCATGTGCAGTATTATCATTGCTTGTCTGTTTAAAACAAATAGGCACATAATTACTTTATGGTGGAAATTAATATTGAATATATCGCACAAGTATTCAATTTTAAATAAACTTTATTGTTTATTTAACTGCATGTTGGATGCAGTGGAAGATTGTGTTTGCCCATCAAGAATCTTAGGTGTTCATCCACGACTCCATAGCCTTGTTGGAAGGAAATCTTCAGGTCCTCTTGTGGGCACTATGTTGAATTTAGAGCCCTACATTTTTGCATAAGATCATGAATTTTGCTTCTATGGTGTGATAAAACCAAAATTGTTTGCAATTTATTATTTGGATGCATATTTCATTTATTGATACTTACAATTCATGTGAATAATTTCATATGACCAACAGAGCCAAGTTTGTGTTGCCCGTGTTTTTCTAGTCTTGCCTTGCCTTTGATGTGTCAGACAACCTATGAAAAGTTTGAAATACATTAGATTATGTAAAAAAAGAGTAATCAGTATATAATTACATTGTTGATAGTATCACATACCTTCCTTGGCCCGGTGGTGTCTTTCCTTTTTTCTTTTCAGCCTTCTCCTTTCCATCTGACACCAGGTCCTTTCACTCCCTCTCCGGAATCATGGTGGGATGCTCGTACTTTTTGTTCTCTAAATGTGACCTATATTGGTCCCTCACATACTTTAGATAGGTACCAGCTTTCTTAAGGACCTTCGTTTGGTTGAATGTTTTATCACGAACAACACAACTAAATGGTTAATGAGCTCATCTTTTAAATCTTCATTTGGGGCATGGTGTGTATGGTGGGCCCGAAGAGCTCCAATGTAATATCACTTAGATGTTTATAAAAAACATCATTTCCTGCAAAATGATCATGGAATCATTAGTCTAAAAAGAGTGATCAATAAGTAAATTTCAATTGGATTATATATAATAATAATTAAAACATTTTAAATTACCTGGGACCTTCTCTATCTTTATGGGAACGAAATCCTCAGTCACCACAAATGTGACCGACAATGTTCCCGTACTAGTAATACGAGAAGATCCAGGAAATGTTGCTAAAACATCACTAGTACTAGCTATGGCCTTTGCATCCCTAGGTACATGTCCTAACGCATGTTCTGGCATGTGTTCACTGCGAGAGGGTGCACTACCCAATGCCTGCATGCTATGTGTTGTCAACATTTGAGACCAAAATAGAGGCACAGATGATGGGGTTGGATGATGTGATGTATGCGTAGGAAGAGTAGGATCGACACTTGTACCAACCCCTACTCCTCGTGAAGCACCTGTAGTACCTTGATCATGGCTAGCAGCATCATGAGGATGCAAATAATCCTGTAAAAACAAGACATATTTTAGTTCATGACACAAAAGAGTACAAAATATAAATCCATGAATGAACTTATGTTATAATTAAAGACCTCATGATAGCTTACTTGCAATTTTTGTGCTCTCTCAGTCAATATTTTAACCCTCTCTCTTATCTCATTTGTTTGAGGCACTATGAATATCAACTTAAGGATTTCTTCATTGCATTTTTTTTGGGTCTTCCTTAACATATCGAGAGGGCTTGCTGAATATGCGATGTCATCATCACATAATATTGACTGCACCTCCCTATGGATGTTCTCCTCTATTGCTGGTTCCTTTCCTCGATCAACCGACTGCATCAAGAATATTAAAAACATTATCAAAATTAACCCAAGGAACTTATGAAAAAAACATAAAAATAAAACATTTTGCTCGTATCTAATTTGTACAATTACAATGAGGTAAACCTGTTGGGTAGAAGTGACTTAAGATGCATCGCGATCTGTGCTCTAGGCCAGATCCTTCCCCATATGATCAATGTTCCACTGTGAAAAAAATTAAATATAAAAAATAATTACCAAAATGAAACCAATAGACTTACGAAAAAAAACATAAGAATAAAATGGTATATTGGAGTCATTAGTTGGAGGTTGGGTAAAATGGTACATAGTACATACCACCCCCATAGTAACTGTGTTTGTAACTAAGCGATTCAAATTGTAATTGATTAGCAACTCTTCCCCTGCAATTATTGATTTTATCGCACATACGAATAAAATATGTAATTGGGTTGCTTATTTGTTGACCCAGGTCGTGTACTATTTATAAACCCTGCAATATTCCCTGATGCTTTTGGCCTTCCGTCAATGTACATAGCCACTCCTTTATTTTGATCCTTATCTTTTAGCTGTATATAATTTGCTGATAGTGCATACCTACGCATACTTCATGTATATCGAACCAGTTGCATCCAATCTTTGTAATTGTAATAGGGTCCGACATACTCCATCAATTCAGTAACTTTTTCATAACAAACCTTTATTCTGTCTATGCAAAATAAGCCCAAACCATGTAATGATGATGGTGTTATGCTATATATCCTCTCGTTGACACAAAAATTAGTGTTTAGTGGAGGAAGTTCCTTGGTGTAAGGAAAGCTAAGGTACATAAACAACTCTCCTAATGTCAAAACCTCAGGGAAGAATGCAGAGGTGCTTTTAAATTTTCAATTACAGTCCAATTAAGATACACTTGAAAGAAATAATAGAAACAAAGAAATTAACATACACAGATGAACACCAGATTTATGTGGGAAAACCGTTACGGGAGAAAAACCCACCACACCAAGAAAAACCTCTTTGTATTATAGTAATGAGATTACATACAAAGATCAGACTTATCTTTTTGATGTCAGTTTACAACAACAGATTCAATGATCAACCTTGTACATAATATTCAAGTTACAATGCTTTCTAAATTACAATCATACACCGACCCGTTCACAACACTGTTCATCAATTATCCATCGAATTGAACATCATCTACAATTATAGAATATATCCATGTCGTCTCTGGTTTATTGATCTTCCTCACAGGAATGGCCATAATAGACTAACTTCCAATGGTTCCCATTCTACTTCCCTGATTGGTCAAATACACACCATGTAGGATAGTCTTTCACTCAGTCAACAACGTTCAACCTGTGTCGCATGTCGGTGAGACACTAACCATGTCTCCCCGATGCCACAAAACCCAATAGTCGATATCAACCAGACTCATCACCTTCGACAAGAGGTTACATTGAGTTCAAAAGTTGTCGCTTAGACTTTCCCTTGTCGCCAAGACATCATACTGATATCCATCACATGTAGCGCTATCGCCAAGAGATCACACCAAGCCCTTCAAGTCATACCAAAAAGAACACTCATCGGCAAGACTTAGGCTATCGCTGCGAGGTAATACCGAGCCCTCAAGTCATACTAAGCACTGAATAGTTGGTGAGACTACCACTTTCGCCAAGAAGTCACACCGATGTTCATACCCATCGGCGAGAGAACCAACTGTCAGCAAGAGTTCTTACCAATGCTTCCAAGTTACTCCGATGACTCCAAGTGTAACACTGTTGGTGAGACATCTCTTGTCGGTAAGACTTCATACCGAACATTCATATCTCTCCCTGATAACTGCTGTCGCCAGGGGTCTCACTGAAGACATCCGATAATAAACACATGTAGCTCTGTCGGCAAGACTTCCACTATTCTATGAGACATCATGCCGAAGCAAGCCTTTCGGCCAAGGATCTCCCTGACAACCACTATGAACAACATGTTGGCATGACCAACCCACTTGGCAGAGGGTTACACTGAACACTTCAAGTCACAGTGATAGCTCCAGTCGGCAAGACATCAACAAGGTCTCAGCGACCTGAACATTTCACAAAGTTACACAACTGTTAGTCGGACAGACAATAAGGATGTCACACCGACTTTTCTCTTTCAGAGGTTTCAGCCTGTGAGATTGAGACACACATTTCCAACAATCTCCCACTTGACGAAGCTCACACATGCACCTCCAGAGCACAACATAACTACTGAAATTCATGGGCACTAAGGCCCATCGAACTGGCACACCACCTAAACTTGTCTGTGCTCACTGGCTTTGTCAATGCATCTGCAACATTCTCTAGAGTATCCACTTTTTCTAAAAGGACCTTTCCATCCTCCACCATATCTCTTACAAAATGATACTATACATCTATATGTTTCGTCCTAGCATGGAAAATAGGATTCTTTGCCAAAAAAATAGCACTCTGACTATCACAGTAAATTGTTATTTGCCTTGCATCAAAACCAATGTTAGAACACAAACGTTTTAACCAGATTGCTTCTTTACAAGCGTGTGTTGCTGCCATGTATTCTGCCTCTGTAGTGGACAAAGCGACTACAGCCTACCGCTTACTCATCCAACTCACTGCACCACCATTCATCATGAAAATATATCCACTGGTGGATCTTCTGCTGTCAATGTCCCCTGCCCAATCAGAACCCACATAGCCTCGAATGCTGAGAGTCCTCTGTGATTCAATGAAGTTCCCATGGTAACACAAAGCATATTCTGAAGTGCCCTTCAAATATCTGAATACTCTTTTCACAACATCCCAATGTGTTCTTCTAGGATTAGCCATAAACCGACTAAGTACTCCCATTGCTTGGGCAATGTTTGGCCTTGTACAGACCATTGCATACATTAGACTTCCAACCGCACTAGCATAGGGTACACTGGTCATGTCCTCCATCTTAGTAGGAGATTTTGGACAATCCTCAACAGATAGCTTCGTTCCCTGGAAAATTGGAACAACTAGCTGCTTACAATCAGTCATACAAAATCTCTCTAGAATAGTTTTAATATACTTACTCTGACTGAGCCAAAATTTTCTACTATTCTTGTCCCTGGTTATTTCCATTCCCAGAATATACCTTGCTGCACCAAGATCTTTCATTTCAAACTTTGCAGACAACTGAGACTTAAGATTAGAAATCATTAACTTACTATTGCCTATGAACAACATATCATCAACATAGAGAGCAAGAATAAGGACTCGATCACTTTTAGCTTTGTAATACACACAATGATCAGATTTTGATCTTACAAATCCCAATGACAAAACAAAAGTGTCAAACTTCTGGTACCACATTCTAGGAGACTGTTTTAACCCATACAGAGACTTTTTCAACTTGTAAACCAATCTTTCTTTACCTTTCTCCACAAAGTGCTAAGGCTGGGACATATAGATTTCTTCTTCAAGATCACCATGAAGAAATGTTGTCTTCACATCCATCTGTTCGATCTCTAAGTCATACGTTGCTGCAAGTGACAAAAGAAATCTGATAGATGTTAGCTTAGCTACACGAGAAAAAATTTCTCCATAATCAGTTCCCTCTACCTGGGAATAACCCTTCGCAACCAACCTCGCCTTATATTTTTCCACACTGCCATCCAGACCTATTTTTTTTTTAAATACCCATTTGCAGCCCATAGCTTTTTTGCTTTCAGGCAAGGGCACCAAACTCCAAGTATCATTCTTTTCTAATGATGCCATTTCTTCATTCATGGCTTCCAACCAAGAGTTTGAATCAGACATTCTAAATGCCTCTTTCACAGTCCTAGGCTCATTAGTGCTAGAAATCAAAGCATAGGCACAAGTAAATCTATCAAAGAAAACCCATACCTATCAGGTTGCTTTTTTTCACGAGTTGACCTCCTCACTTGCTGAGGCTGAGGTTGTTGTTCTTCTTCAGAACTCTTAGAATTTCTTGAGCTCTCCTCAGTTTCAGGGTCATTTTGAATTTTCAATTCCTCTTTATCTGGTGTAAGAGGAATTTCAACTAAATCCTTTTTGTTTTCTGATTTTGTTTTTGACTGCAGATCCAAGGTAGAAGGCTTCAACTCACGAAAGATAACACTTCTGTTGTATAGAACATTCTCTGTATCAGGATTCCAAAGCTTGTATCCTTTTATGCTAGCACTATAGCCAATAAAAATACATTTAACAACCTTGTTCTCCAATTTAGATCTTTTCTCATTCGACACATATGCATATGCCTCACAGCCAAAAACATGAATATGTCTTAAAGAGGGCTTCTTACTAGACCATGCTTCCAAAGGTGTTTTCTCAACAAGAACAGAATTAGGAGAACGGTTTATCAAGTAACATGCTATAGCAACTACCTCAGCCCATAACTTCTCCTCCAAGCCAGCAATGCTCAACATACTTCGTGCTCTTTCCATCACTGTCATGTTGAACCTTTCTGCAACTCCATTTTGCTGCGGAGTGTAAGGTGTAGTTTTATGTCTTTTAATCCCATGATCTTTACAGTACCTCTCGAAATCATCATAACAAAATTCACCACCATTGTCAGTCCTGAAACATTTTATTTTTCTTCCAGTCTGATTTTCTACAAGGTTCTTAAATTCCTTAAACCGACCGAACACTTCTAATTTACTTTTCAAAAAACAAATGCTCTTCTTGAATAATCATCAATGAACAATACATAATATCTTGATTTAGATAGAGAAGGAACATTCACTGGACCAAAAACATAAGAATGTATATAATCAAGCAAACCAGAAGATTTGTGAGGACTAGAATAAAAAGAAACACGGTGTTGTTTTCCATATATACAATGTTCACAAAATTTGAATTCAAGGTTACAATCATCAAGCCCCTCAACCAGGTTTTTATTCTTCAAGGTTTTTAAACCTTTCTCTCCAATGTGGCCTAGCCTATGATGCCAGAGCATAGTCTTTTCTGCTAGAAGCTTAACTTCCATAGAGTTTACACTATCAAGAACTTTTTCCTTCTTTTCTCCATGAGTAGCTTTCTGTGACTTTACAGAGACACTATTGCATAGCATAGCATGTGCATCAAGCTTATACAAGGTACCAATTCGAGCACCCCTTGCTAGCACCATAGAGCCTCTAGTCATCTTGCAACCATTTCCAGAGAACGTGACTTGCACTCCAATATCATTCAACTTACTAAACATAAAGTAGATTTCAAGCCAAACCTGGTATATGCATTACATCATTGATTCCCTTCACTCTTCCAGCAGGGAATTGAATTATGACTCTTCCACAACCAACAATTTCCAAAGATGAATCACTTGCCAAATACACCTTCCCACCATCATATTTTTCATACTTCGTGAACCAGTCTCTATGAGATGTCATGTGGAAAGATGCTCTAGAATCAATTAGCTAGATATCATCTGATGCCTACGTAGCCAAGGCTGCAATGAAGGTGTCTGCATCACTCTGAGAAGAATCATTGTTAGAATTCTTCTTCTTCTTCTTTTTCTCCTCTTTACAATCCTTTCCAACATGACCAGGTTGCCCACAATTCCAACACTTCAACTTGGACTTCTTTCCAAGAGACTTTGATCTCCCCTTTGATTTGGATTTGGATTTCTTGTCCTTCTTCCTGCCTTTTTCTTTTGATCTGCCTCTAATAGAAAGAGCCTCCTTCGCCATCTTAGAAGATTTCCTTCTTATCTCTTATGATAACAAAGAAGTAACAACATCTTCCATCTTAAAAGTGGATGTCGTACTCCCAATAGCCATCACTAGGTGATCCCAAGAATCTGGCAAAGAACATAATAACAGCATACAATGATCTTCATAAATCTTCACACCAACAGATGTTAACTATGCAATCAACATGTTGAATGCATTCAAGTGATCAGCAACAGATCCTCCCTCCTGCATTCTCAAAGATTACAACTTCTTCCTCAAGAATAATTTATTCACCAAGGACTTGCCCTAATAAATAGCTGCCAGTCTTTTCCACAAGGAAGATGCAGTCCTTTCTTCACGAACATTCAGAAGAACAAAGTCTGCTAAACAGAGCCTTATCAGCCCCTTTGATTTTCTATCTGTAAGGTCCCAATCCTCTTGCTTCATGCCTATAGGCTTTGTTCTAGACACGACAAGCCACAAATCACAATCAACCAATAGATCTTCCATTTTGAGTTTCCACAACTCAAAATTACTGCCATTGAATTTCTCAATTTCAATCTTTCCTGACATGCTTGCCATCTTAATTTGTAATTTGAATTACCAAACTTCTACAAGACTCCCACTAAACAGAATTGACACAAAAAACCCAATGTACCCAAAAGGATAACACAACTGGCCAGACTCTGATACCACTTGTAAGGAGAGATAAGGTGCGGAAACAATTCTCCTAATGTCAAAACCTTAGGGAAGAATGCATAGGTGCTTTTAAATTTTCAATTACAGTCCAATTAAGATACAATTGAAAGCAATAACAGAAATAGAGAAATTAACATACACAGATGAACACCAGATTTACATGGGAAAACACTTATGGGAGAAAAACACACCACACCAAGAAAAGCCTCTTTGTATTACAATAATGAGATTACATACAAAGATCAGACTTATCTTTCTGATGTTAGTTTACAGCAGCAGATTAAATGATCAACCTTGTATAGAATATTCAAGTTACAATGCTTTCTGAATTACAATCATACACACTGATCATACACCGACCTGTTCACAACACTGTTCATCAATTATCCATCAAACCGAATATCATCTGCAATTACAGAATATATCCATGTCATCTTTGGTCTATTGATCTTCCTCACAGGAACAACCACAACAAACTAACTTCCAACGGTTCCCATTCTACTTCCCTGATTGGTCGAATACACACCACGTAGGATAGTCTTTCACTCGGTCAACAACGTTCAACCTGTGTCGCATGTCGGTGAGACACTAACCATGTCTCCCCGATGCCACAAAACCCAACAGTCAATATCGGCTAGACTCATCACCTTCGGCAAGAGGTTACATCAAGTTCAAAAGCTGTCGTTCAGACTTCCCCTTGTTTCCAAGACATCATACCGATAACCATCACATGTAGCGCTATCGCCAAGAGATCACACCGAGCCCTTCAAGTCATACCAAAAAGAACACTCGTCGGCAAGACTTAGGCTATCGCTGAGAGGTAATGCCAAGCCCTCAAGTCATACCGAGCACCGAATAGTCAGTGAGATTATCGATTTCGCCAAGAGGTCACACCAATGTTCATACCCATCAGCGAGAGAACCAATCGTTGGCAAGAGTTCTTACCGAGGCTTCCAAGTTACTCTGATGACTCCAAGTGTAACCCTATCGGCGAGACATCTCTTGTCAGTAAGACTTCATATCGAATGTTCATATCTCTCCCTGATAATTGCTATCACCAGGGGTCTCACCGAAGACATCCGATAACAAACACATGTAGCTCTGTCGGCAAGATTTCCACTATTTGATGAGACATCATGCCGAAGCAAGCCTTTCGGCCGAGGATCTCCCTGACAACCACTATGAACAACCTGTCAGCCAGACCAACCCACTCGGTAGAGGGTTACACCAAACACTTCAAGTCACAACGATAGCTCCAGTTGGCAAGACATCAACAAGGTCTCGGTGACCTGAACATTTCACAAGGTTACACAACTGTTAGTCGGTTAGACAATAAGGATGTCACATCGACTTTGCTCTTTCAGAGGTTTCAGCCTGTGAGATTGAGACACACATTTCCAACACTTGGGTACCCATTTTTTCCATAGATGTTTGTACCTCAAGGGCACCTTGATGTCGCCTATGCTCTCATCATCATAAGAACATGACCCCCCTTCAATAAGAAAAAATTCCATGCATTTACATAATTTTCTTCTAATCTTTTGACTTCTAGTTGATCTCACTCTTTTAGACCTACTACATGTCTCGCTTTCCTCTTCTCTTCCTGAATATACCTCGCTCGAGGAAGATAGATCTAAAAAATACCTATTTGGTGTTACCTACACTCATAAGGACGTTGGATGAAGTTCTTTCATGGTGATGTGATCCCAAGGTGACATTATGATAAATCTATCATTTCATCGCTAGAATTTGATAGGTTATAAGGTATTTAAGTCTTGATAGATTGCAAGTTATTGTTACTACCGTCCAAATGTGTCCATCAAAAATAAAATCTACTTAACGTTTTAACTCCCAAACTTTGTAACAAGTGTTAAATGTGACTATGGTCCACCAGATACACAACCAAGGCCTCAAATGTATTCTGTAACTGTAATCAAAGGAATTTTTCTCTTCATTTATGTAAATAAAATTGAAGGGAAACACCACCAAGTGGTTTATTGGACACCTACATGACTAAAAATAGCAGAAAATTTACATTTAATTTCCATATGTCTAAGTGGTTAACGGGGAGGGAGTGTGTACTAGGCCTAGTTAAGTCATCATAAGTTTATGCTTTGGCAATAAAAATTGTTTAAGTCATCTTAAATCTTCCTATGTCTAATTTCTAGGAGACTTTTGGTATGTTTTAATGTAGGATGAGTGGTTGCATCAATGTTCTATATCTCTATGACAAGGTTTCAACATCTTCAAATAGTGAAGGTTAGTGCTCATAGTCATTTGAAACAACATTTTCATTATGTATGAAGGTAGGATTTGATAACTTAAAAGAATTGGCTACCCAACAAACTTAAAGTTAAAAGAAAATTTTTCAATTTAAGGGGTTAGCACTTTCTTTCATCTTTGCATTTTGGTTTGATGCTTCAAACGATGCATTTCTTATCCCACTTCTATCATATTGTATTCCCATCCCATTGCAATTGCTGATACCAAAATTTCATATCAAATACCACGTTCTTGAAGTAATTTTCTGTGTTTTTACTATTTTTCTGAAGTTCTTTTGTGTTGTATGGATCCATACAAGCTTGAAATGCTCTGAGATTATTGGTGTAGATAAATATATGTGTTCATACAAGCTTGATATGCTCTGAGATCACTGTCTTATGGGAGAAAACAATCAAATACAAGGACTGCCCTATTTTTCTTGTGTAAGGGTTTGAGGGCTAAATAGAAATGACATCCACCAATCCACCCACTATCTTGGAACTGTAACTCGGTGGATTGGTGTGCAACATGGTATGATAGAGGTTCATTGCATTTAGGGGTCTGTTAAAGCAAGAAACTTGGCATTCAATTGATGCCCTAGGGCTGACAGGGGCAATTTTCTTATGAATTTGTGGTTGCTAAGTTAGGGTTTGTCAATTTGATGGATATATTGGTAGAGTCATGGTGACACTATTTGATGGTCCAATCTCTACTTAGAAAAAAAAATATCTCTAACAACTCTAAGAGCCATAATGGGATGGCCACCATCCTAGGAAAGATTCTTCATTCTCACTTTTAGGTGTTAAAATTTAACAATACCTTGATTGATAAAAGAGCCCAAAGAGCCTTTCTCCATGGTATCGAAGTACACATAGCAGCGGTCTTCTCTTATATGGTTGGACATGATTTAAATAACTTAGCTAGGAATTATTCATTTAACCTAAGGTTTTCTCATAATTCCATCATTGGAAAAGTATGATCAAATTATTCTATTATGAAGAATTGGTCTATGTGGCTCTAGTAATCACTATAAATGTTTGTAAGGATAAAATGACTAATTGCATCAGGTAGGAGAGAATCAACTTTGAGTTCTTCAAAGATTATATTATTCTATTCATAATTTGTAAGGGTTGTGTGTGGAGGAGGTTATCACTACCAAGAAGGGAGGAGACCTTTCCCTGCATATGTTTGTGGTGGAGGTATTAAAGAAGAATTGCATGCCTCTATTTCCATTCATTAGATCTAGCTTAGCCTAGCATATACTTGGACTAAGTCTACAATTGCTTCAAAATCATGCAATGAAGGCTATGTGTGATGAAATCCTAGACCTTTGGGGGTACCAATGTACGAGAAGATCTTTGGAAACTAGGCATGAAAATTGCAAGTTAAAGAGAATGGGGGTGCCAAACTTATAGTACTCATTGTCCCTTGGTCGTCGATTTTCCCTGAGTGGCCTCAACCTCATCCTCAACGCTAGTATTGACCTTGTTTTCACTCCTCCAAACTCTTCCTCAGCGCTGGTATTGACCTTGTTTTAACTCCAAACTCTTGCTCGACGCTGGTATTGACCTTGTTTTCACTCCTCCAAACTCTTCCTCGACACTGGTATTGACCTTTCACTTCTCCAATTTGATGAGCTACAACCTAGTTTCATTAGGTTTTAGAGTATGTTAATTAAATTGAAAATTATGGTGCCATTTAGCTAGGTTTTAATATTCCACAATATAGTTAAGTATAAATTAGTTAAATATATATTAGCTATATTAGATTTATATTTTGTAGCTCATTCTTGTAGATTAATAATAGACATTCATGTTCTTTCTTCATGAAAGTGTATATTCTATATTTTCCTTGGTGTTATCCCAATGCAAAATATAATTAATATAATATATATTTAATATAATAGTAATATTAGATTAAATTATATATAATATAATTATATTTATTATTATATAATAGTATATATAGGCTTTTACCTGATATTTTAGAGGATTTTACCATTACACTACAGTTGGTTTACCATTAAATGGTAATTGAAACTTGTTTTCCAATGACACAATAGTGGTTTCTAGGCATGAGATTTGTTTCAAGCTCAAATCTCACAATATATGTAGCATATTAGGTAATAGAAAGAGATATAGAAACTAAAAAGATAGAGAATGAGAGAGATGAACTTAGATAGATAGGGAGAGCACAAGAGAGAGAAATATAAGAGATACAAAGGAAAAGAGAGGAAAGAAACTAAATTTTGATTGGTTGTTTCATGTCAACAATCAAAGGATGGCATGTGTCCTTGGGGAGTTATGCTCAAGGTAGTATGCCATTTGATTAAAGATATGGTAATTCTCCTTTAAGACCTCTTCAATGTACCCATTGCACACTTAAGGAGACAAAGATAAATATAGGAAGAAAATATGGAGAGAGGGAGATAATGAGAAACATACAAATAGAAAGGGAGACAAAAGATAGAGAGGTAGAGATAAAGAGATAAGGATGAATAGATAGAGATATAGGGCGTGATTGATATATCTCTCCTTGTTTCTCTCTATCTCCTAAACCTAAACCCTAAACCCTAAACCCTCTTCTCTATCTCTCCTCTGCCTATCTATATCCCTTTCTCTCCCTCCCCTCTATCTCCCCCTCTCTATCTCTCACCATCTCTAGTCCCTCCCTATCCATCAACTCTCTATCTCCACCTCTCTTCCATATATCTCCATCTCTCTTTCTCTTCCCTATATCTCTATCTCTATCTCTCTATATCTCCCACTATTATGTCACTCCCTCTCCCCCCTATATATATTGAGCTATCTCTCCCTCTCCCCCCTTTCTCTGTTATTCACTCCATCTCTCCCTAGCTCCATCTCTCCTACTCTATATCTCTATCTCTATTTCTCTTTTTATCTCCCTCTCAGTCCTCTCTCTATCTCTTTCTATCCATATATTTCTCTACCTCTATCACGATATCTATCTCTTTCACCATCCCCCTCTATCTCTCTATATCACCCTCTTCTCTATATCTCCCCCTCTTCTCTATCTCTCCTCCTCTAGCTATCTATATCTGTTTGTCTCCCTCCCTCTCTCTATCTCCACCTCTCTATCTCTCACCATCTCTCCCTCCCTATCCCCCTATCCATTGACTCTCTATCTCCACCTCTCTTCCTTTCTTCGATGATTTCACTGTATTAGGAAGGGATGGATATGATATGGTTCTCAAAAAATTTCTGCAATACAACATGAAGAAGGGTCTGTTGGAACTATAAATTTTTTCAAAATTTTATAATGATTTACTCATATAAATTTCTCAATATTAATTAACTACATTTTGAGTCAGAAAAGGATGTAATTGACCCTACAAAATATAATTACCCATGGTCACCTTGTTATACTCCTGAAAATCCTTCTGATCAAAGATATTGTGGTAAAAAAATCACATTGGCATGAGTGGGTATGGTTCTTCCCGACCTATTATGGGTTACAAGCACTTTTTAGCACATCGATGAGACATCAAAACTGTTGTAGCGATCAGGATTACTAAAGAAGACATATCGGGGAGATTGGATTATGGTATCATTGATGAAGATAATCTATTGGAAAGACAAGTCATCTCGGCATGAAAAATATATGCTGGCCTGAATGTTTAAGTCTCACTGATGAAGTTTCATCGGCGAGACCATCATTTCTTTCACCGATAGGAGCACTAGGAATATATTGGCGAGACATGTGCAATTGGTGTAAATCCCGAATGTTCATCTGACCCGCTAAGTTACACCAATAGGAGGATATCGACAGGAGTTCTGGCGACATATTCAAGACCAAAAGAAAAGATATCAGCGAGACTTATAACATTAGAGGAACCACTAAACGTGTTAGCGATACTAAAAGTCGAGCTAATGAAGAAACAAATGAACCAAAATGATTGTCGGGGTGACTCTTGGTGATGTATACGGGACAAATGTTAACATCGGTTAGATGTGTAGAGTGTTACCCTGATCAACAAAGTATTTAGTGAACATTGGTTGGCGCCTAATGTATCGATCGCCCAATGTTTGAAGGTGTCTTGCTGACCAGTTCATTTGATGTGTTATCGACGAGACTTATAACATCGGAGGAACCACTGAATGTGTTAGCGATACTAAAAGTTAGGTCGATGAAGAAACAAATGAACCAAAATGATTGTCAGGGTGACTCTTAGCGATGTATACGGGACAAATGTTAACATTGGTTAGATGTATAGAGTGTTACCCCGATTAGTAGAGTATTCAGTGAATGTTGGTTGGGGCCTAATGTATAAATCACCCAAAGTTTGAAGGTTTCTTGCCGACCAGTTCATTTGATGTGTTATCGGTGAGACTTATAACATCGAAGGAACCACTGAATGTGTTAGTGATACTAAAAGTCAAGCCGATGAAGAAACAAATGAACCAAAATGATTGTCAGGGTGACTCTTGGTGATGTATACAGTACAAATGTTAACATTGGTCAAATGTGTAGAGTGTTACCTCGATCAACAGAGTATTCAATGAACGTTGGTTGGGGCCTAATGTATAGATCGCCCAAAGTTTGAAGGTGTCTTGCTGACCAATTCATTTGATATGTTATCGGTGAGACTTATAACATCAGAGGAACCATTGAATGTGTTAGTGATACTAAAAGTCAGGCCGATGAAGAAACAAATGAACCAAAATGATTGTCGGGGTGACTCTTGGCAATGTACATGGGACAGATGTTAACATCGGTCAAATGTGTAGAGTGTTACCTCGATTAGTAGAGTATTCAGTGAATGTTGGTTGGGGCCTAATTTATAGATCACCCAAAGTTTGAAGGTGTCTTGCCGACCAGTTCATTTGATGTGTTATCGACGAGAATTTTAACATCGGAGGAACCACTGAATGTGTTAGTGATACTAAAAGTCAGACTGATGAAGAAAAAAATGAACCAAAATGATTGTCAGGGTGACTCTTGGCAATGTATATGGGACAAATGTTAACATTGGTCAGATGTATCGAGTGTTACCCCGATCAACAGAGTATTCAGTGAATGTTGGTTGGGGCCTAATGTATAGATCACCCAAAGTTTGAAGGTGTCTTGCTGACCAATTCATTTGATGTGTTATTGGCGAGACTTATAACATCGGAGGAACCACTGAATGTGTTAGCGATATTAAAATTTAGGCCGATGAAGAAAAAAATGAACCAAAATGATTATCAGGGTGACTCTTGGCGATGTGTATGGGACAAATATTAACATCGGTCAGATGTGTAGAGTGTTACCCCAATCAGTAGAGTATTTAGTGAATGTTGGTTGGGGCCTACTGTATAGATCACCCAAAGTTTGAAGGTGTCTTGCCAACCAATTCATTTGATGTGTTATTGGCGAGACTTATAACATCAGAGGAACCACTAAATGTGTTAGCAATACTAAAAGTCAGGCCGATGAAGAAACAAATGAACCAAAATGATTGTCGAGGTGACTCTTGGTGATGTATATGGGACAAATGTTAACATCGGTCAGATTTGTAGAGTGTTACCCCGATCAGTAGAGTATTCAGTGAACGTTGGTTGGGGTCTACTGTATAGATCACCCAAAGTTTGAAGGTGTCTTGCTGACCAGTTCATTTGATGTGTTATCGGCAAGACTTATAACATCGGAGGAACCACTGAATGTGTTAGTGATACTAAAAGTCATGCCGATGAAGAAACAAATGAACCAAAATGATTGTTGGGGTGACTCTTGGCAATGTATACAGGACAAATGTTAACATCAGTCAGATGTGCAAAGTGTTACCTCGATCAGTAGAGTATTCAATGAACATTGGTTGGGGCCTAATGTATAGATCACCCAAAGTTTGAAGGTGTCTTTCTGACCAGTTCATTTGATGTGACAATAAGGAATTTGAAAATCTGTTACATTCGTGCTCGAAGTTAAAACATTAATGGTGCCATAGAGTACAGGTAATTTCATAAATTGAAAGGAAATCGTTGCAAAATGAACATTGTTGTGAATTGGTAGCGAAGGAAATGAAGAGACAAACAAAGGGCCAGAGAATTGTTTCAGTTGAAAGACCTCAATCAAAACCAATAAGTCCTCTGCATTTTAACTTTTTCATTTCTGCAATTTTAAGCGAGTAATAGGGAAGCCACTAGCTTGGGGAAGTCGAAAGGTAGAAAACAAAGTGAGAGTAGTCACCCTAAGAGTAAGAAGTAGAAATTTGAGTCTAGAATTGAGCCGAAGGGTGCTGAACGAAAGCTGTATCAGGATTTAATTGACCAATTTCCTGGCTCTAGGCCAAGAGGTAGGCGCTCTGTGCAACTGAGGGCAAAAGTGGAAAAATTGGATGAAAATGCAAGAACATAGGAGACATTTGGACCCCAATAAGAGGCTATCAATTGTTTAGATTCCACTTTCATTGAAGAGATCATTTTGAGCCAATTTGTAATCCATGGCGTCTAAATTTGGGAAAGATGGTTTTCCCTAATGTGTTTGTCAATACAGAGCTGGTAAAATTGTTGGCCACCCACTATGACTCAAAACTTAAGGCCATATTTGGACCATCTAGGAAACCCTTAATATACATATCAGAGGCTTCAATAAATGAGGTTTTTAAGTTGGAAGAATGGAGTAATGAGAAAATTGTGAATGAAGAGTTGGAAAATGAGTTTTGGAGAATAGACACCACTTGAAAGGGTTGGAGGTTGCCCTTACATATAATTAAACAAGATGGTAAAACCATCCCACTTGACGATGGCGATGGGCCTCCATTCCATGTGAACTTATTTGAGCCCTCTATGAGATATACCTATTTATCGGAAGGACAAGTGTTGGGTATTCCTGAGTATATTTCCATTGTTCCCATGGTAATTGCAGCTGACATTCAATGTCATAATTCTAGGTTTTTTGACTATGCCTCATTTGTCTCCAAGGAACTCGACTTAACATTGATGGAAATCAAGAATAAATCCCTTGTTCTGCACCTTAGGCATTATTCTCTTTTAATGCATCTAGTATTGTACTTCAGACAAGAGTTAGGGATTTGGATAGAAAAGTTGAAGGTTTCACAGTTTGATAAAGAGGGAAAATTGTTACCCATTCAATTGTGGATTTCCATTTGGGACAGTATGTTTGCTAATTCCAGTTACCTGTAATTTGAAGAATATTTTGTAAAGCCAGTATATGAATTTTACAGTCATCCTTGTGCGCACTCATTGTATGATGAAATAAAATGCTTTCTCAGACCTAAGGACTTTAATGGACCAATTGATCACAATTGGGGAGACTGGTATTGCTTGGAAGATGCTACTATTGTAAGGGTGTTTGGTTTTGAGGATTCTCCATTCATTTTTCCTAAAATAGTCCCGGATAGGATTACATATTTGGAAATTGTAAGACAAATGGATTTTTCTAGTTTCATGAATTTTGGTTGATTCAGGAAACATGAATTTATGCCTAGTACTTTGTGCTTTGGTGATTTTACTGTGCTTACAAAGGAAGGATATGATTTGATCCTTGAAAAATTAATGTAGTATAATATGAATAAAGGTCCACTAAGAAAAGGTTTTGATCCAGAGGGATATATCAATTCTGCCAGACAAAGGATAAACTTTGGAGGATATGATCATGTTCCTTATCAGTTTGATGACATGATTAAAAATTTGGAGGCAGAGGAAGCAGAGAGAGTGGTGGAGGAATACAACCAAGGGTTGCTAGATATAGGGTTCCCTTTTTTTGGAGATGAATAATTTGGAGAAGATATGCCACGAGACCTACCCAGTAGGATTTCCAGATTAAAAACTCAAGATTACAACTTCCCTCCTAGAGAACCAAGTGTTGAAGAGAGCCAAGATACAGACACCAGAGAGATGGCATATAGGTCATTTGTAGCAGACAATGAATTTGTGAATTCTTCAGAATTCAGATCTTTCTTGTATAAACAAAAGGGCAAGGAGATAAGGGATATCATTGATAATATTACACCAATCAATGAGGAGTAGCTACTAAATAATTTGAAATTAACTGTGGATAGAGAAATGGCTAATATGACCCCCAATAAAGGAAGGAAAATGTTAGAGAATGTTGGAGTTATGATCTTTCTAGGGCTGGATTTGAATTCTGCATTGGTCTTTGATAGCTTCTTAAAGGATAATAGTGCCACACACGAGCTTAGTCCAGAGGGGGTGACATAAATATATGCTAGATCCAAATATAACCTGGATGAAGGAACACTCATGATATGGGCCTTATATCCACCTCATAGAAATTCAGTGGTGATTGATACTAAGAAAGCATTTTGACATGTCATGACTCTGAAGGTTGGAGAGGTAGATCCTGTGGCAATTGTAGACATTGGGATTAATGTGGCAAAATTGAATAAAGCCAAAATACAAATGTTGATCAAAGAAAAGGAAATGTACAAAATGAGTAATGAAAGGATCATGAGAGAAAATGATCATTTGAAGGACATGCTAGGAGTCATAATGGGGCCTCCTAAATTAATAACACATGGTGAAAGCTCACAGGTAAAAGATCATTGGGATGAGTCAACTGCATATTCACAAGGTAAATATGATACACTCGATGCAATAATAAAAAAAGGCAGGCCAACTTAATGGTTTGGTTGAATAAGCTATGGGGAGTATATTCAAAGAACCATGTTACAGGGCCAGAACACAAGAGAATTGATGGAAGGATTCAAGAAAAGCTCAGAGAATTAAATGAAAGAGATGTTCCTGACAGTGTGGCCATTGGTATGGGTGACCATATTATAAAGAAACACAGGGACCTTTATGAGGAATTGCAAGAAGATGCAAATGGGCTGGTTGATGTTACGAATATGGGACTACCTACACTATTTGAAGATGGAGAAAAGTTGAAAGAGAAATCCAAGTGGATCAAAGAATGTGAATTGATGCTGTAGAGAATTCTGGAAAATGCTACAGGGAAGGATTCGACATTGGATGAGAGTTGCGAGCAGAACGAAAGGATGATAAAGGTGGAAATATCGACCAACAATGCATTAGGAGATGTTGATACTCATCAATGACAAGATTATCTACATCATTTATCAAATGTTCATCTATGGCTAAATAGATCCTAATCTCTTGTTTTAATTAGTTAAGTAAAATAAAACATTTGTGAAGGGACACATCCCTTCCAAATTTTGATGTATTTATATTTGTTCCATAGTAATGCAACAAATATAGGCGTTAGGAGATATTCAGTAGATAGCTTTCTAGAAAAATGCTTTCATATACAGAGACCCAGATGCATGTATTTTGATGGAGTAAATGAAGATATCTAAGTCGTAGATTAAGATTTTGGTATCAGTTATTTGTTAAATTTATGTAGTTATTTGATTGTCTCCATTCTGATGCTTCTCTATTGTTTAAATTGATATAACAAGTTTATACTATGTTTATCATTATACATTTTCTATATATGTGTGATCTGGTTATTTGGTTCTCTCAAGTAGGGATTAAAATATTTTAATCAATCACAATAATCGGTAAGTGTTAGTTGGATTAATCAGAAGAATCACATAACTAGAATTGCCATTCTATCTCAAGAAGAGTTTGTCAATTATTCACTTGCATGTTTACACAAGTTGTAAACAATTTCTGTGCCTGACAGTTTGAATTATATGTGTTGAAGACTTTATAATTTCAATTACATTAATTTATGGATATGTTGTATCTATAACACTACAAAACCATATTCTCTTTGTATTTACACTTGCATTTAGAAATACACATTTATATACATAGATATAGATTTCTTTAATGATATGTTGCATTTATTGTTCTAGGAGAGCATCTAATAATTGTATTTACATTTACATTTTCAAATACATATACATACATACATACATACATATATGTGTGTGTGTGTGTGTGTATGTATATCATTTATATTCGTTCACACAACCCATTAATAGGTCTCCGCATGGATAAAAATTCATAAATCAGATCTCCATAAGTCAAATATAATTCTATCAAGAAATTAATATCAAATAGATAATATAATGATAACTCATACATTTCAATGTCATTGATCTTCTTCTTCATCCAACTCTTTGTCCAGTCATCCAATCCATCTTCAACATTGTAAGGGATTGGTCATATCATCATCATTGTCATTGCTACGGGCTTTGATAATGTCATCATCCACATGGATATCATCTTCATGAACATTAACTCCTACATCATCATGATCTAGTTCCTCCTCTTGACATCTTCGTCAGCACATCATCAACTAACCGTTGATCTTGATCATCATCTACATCATCTTTAGTTCTTCGGTATCTTCTTCTTCCACCACATTATAATTTACCGCCTTCCTCTTGGATCATGTATAACAACAAATGACCAACCCAGTTTACCTGAAACCTCTGAGTAAAATACCTACTCACATTGGCTTGGAAGAACATAGGGCTCATTTCCAAATTTCACTCGATCGACCTTGTATTAACCATGGTAAATCCATTATCATGTTCAATAATAGCTTCAAGATCATTTTCATTCAATCGAACCTGTACCATAGGATGATGAACATAACTAATTTTAAGGACTTAAAAGTCACACTCAAGTATATCATCCAAAATCCCACAATATCAATTTTCTGAGACTTCTAGATGTATGTCGCTTCTAGATGAAACATTAGTCACCGAAAGATCAGCACTTATGCCAGAATCACAAGTTTTCTTCGTGTCATCCAACTTTTTGATTCAAAATTTACAACCATTGCACCACATAGCCTTGTGGTGTTTCACCTGCAATATGTCAAACATGTAAAAATTATTGCAATATCGTTAGTTGATAAACATATTTATTCTTGGCCGAATGTATGCAAATAAAAAATCTCAACATATATATTGGTGCAGGAGCACCTAGATCTTGTAAATGCCTTCAAAAGGATAATATGTAAAATTTACATGTTCAAGTCTAAATTTGTGTGTCAAGGCCATGAAAATGCTAATTTGAATGTAATCAAATCATAAAAAAAGTCACTAGGAGGTGAAAATGCAAAAAAATGCAAATAATGCAATATTATGTAAACAAAAAGGCATAAATCAAGCATATTAGGAGATAAGAGGCAATTTGAACTGATGAGAAGTTATAAAATGTAGTTATTAAGAGGGAAAAAGTTATAAAAAGCATGGCAAGGTGTGGAAGAGCAGAATCTTGAAATTCTTGTAACAAAATCTTGAATAAAAGCCCTGTTTTTCTGAGTTATCAAGCATTCTTTCTATTTCTCCTAAATTGTATTGCTAATTTGGTAACATCCAAGAGTTAGTTCTTGTGTAATCTCATTTGAGAAAGAGTACTTTTCATTTTCAAAGAGTCTGAAAGTTAGTTTTAAGCAACAAAAGAATCAAAGACAATCATGTGTCTCGGGTAGAGTTAGTTTAACTGTGATTTTGAGAGTCCCTAAAGAATTTTAAGGCCCATCCCACCGATGTAAGCCTAGTAGAAATGGTGGGATGGGATAAGTAGGGTGTCCTTTATGTGATTTTTTTTGTGTGAGTGCAGGGTATCAAGAATATGGTGCTGTGTTGCCGATTTAAAGTTAATTTTCTAAGTTTTCCTCTTGAAAATGAAAGTTTCTAGCAGGGTATTGGAGAAATAACGTATGCATGTCCAAGGATATGTTTCAAAAGTAATTTTTAGACATAATGGAGCATTTTTAAATGGTTTTCCAAAGTATTGGAGGCTTGTAAGGGTGATAATCACAAAACCCTCACTGTTTTGGGTGTTTCCAGCCTAAAATTAAGGGTTTGTTAATACACTTTCTAAAAAGGTGTTTCAATATTTGAAAGTGGATAAATCTAGTGTTTTGTGACCATTACTTTGACTTTTTAAGGTTTTCTAACAATTTGGAGTTGGAAAAAAGGTGGATGCTTTGTAAAATAGCCCTATTCTAGTAGCCTTTCTTGGGCGTATAGTCTGAAATCTGCTAGTTTCTCCAGTATAAATCATTTTGAGTTTTTGATATGATGATATGGGCATTAAGAGGTCTCTAAATGTGCCTTTGGATCTTGGTTTTGAACCTAGTGTGAGCGGTTCACCCGATCTAGGGTATGGAGGTCTATTGCTAATTAATGTTTAGATTTCATGGACAGAGGAAATCTGTGTGTACATGGAAGTGAGTAACCTTAAATACTTGAACCTTGTCATTTGGATGGAGATATAGTAGAATTTATACTTGAATAAGGTTGTAAAGGTAGTGCATATTGTTTTGAGAATGATGATTATATTGTGTGTCTTGGTATCTTTACAGAGCAAGAAGATCTGATATTTATATACTGATGTGTTGAATTGATTTCTCTCAAAACATGATGAATCTTGTGTCTTGAAGAACTGATTAACTAGTTGATAGCAAGAAGGATTGGTCTTTGTTAGTTTTCCTTGTAAGGAAAATGAATTGGTGCTATTTGAGAAGTTTAGACTATTTTCAATGATTGAAGTTTGGTTATTGACATTTTGGAATCTGATTTAGAATAAGTGTTTTGTTGCCTTGAGGATATGATGTATACAAGAATTTGAAGGATTGGTAATTGGTTGTGTAGCAAGTGAGCATAGTGTATTTCCTTATGAAAGGTTGAGAGAATGTATAGATGTTGATATGGTGGTTGAGAATGATGTGAATTTGATTGATTGAGTCAAAGTTTTCTAATATGGTTTTTGCTTTGAATGAGTCAATTGGAATACTGATAATGACATATAGTTTATTGAAATTGGAGTGCTAACTTGTTTTCTTGAAGTCTTGTAGAATTGAAGAATCAAAAGAAGTTGTATGAGTTTTGAGGAAAAAGAAAGTGAATTAATAATTTGATCTTATCTTGATTCTGATTGGGTTTGATTTACCCTCATGAAATGATGTTGTTGGTGTTGTTGTTGGATCCTCTACATCATTTATACATCAATATAATTGAAAATAATTAAATAATATGGGTGATTAATATATTTAAATGTACCTGTTTATCTCTTAAACCATATGCTAAATCAATTTCCCTTTGTGTAACATTGGAATCCCCATTACGATGAGCTTCTTTAACCAATGAAGCCACACCTTCCCATGTTAATGCACGACCATATTGTTGACATAATTCAATCCATACCATCATCCAATCAAGATTGTTTGTGACGTACAAATGTAGTGCATCCCACTATCAACCAACTGTATAAAAAAAATGAAATTCACAAACGATGTATAATTAGTTAATTACCACGGTATACAATCTTAATTTATAATTGATGTATATTGAAGATTAATAATTAAATAAGTAAAATATACATAAAAACCATATGTACAATTTATTCTAATTAATCTCCATGACCATCTTATAATTACCTCTCACTTTCCTCAATCTACCTTTCCCCATCAGGTACTCCCCTTCGAATTTGTTAATGGAGTTGGGATCCCAAATGCGATCTACATGGATATTTGTTGCAAACTTATGAAGATATTCACTAATGTACACCATGGTCTGGTATACCATATATCCCTCCACCGTAGAACCTTCAGGATGTGCTCTTTGTCTAACCAAAGCCTTCAAAAATTTCAAGTGCCTCTCAACCATCCACATTGACCTTGTGTGTATAGGTCCACACAATTCAATCTCCTCAACTTGGTGTATGAGGTGGTGTTCTTGTGCATTGAAAAATGTCAAAGGTAGAAACTTTTGCATTTCACACATTAGATGAGGAATTTTTCTCTTCCAATAATTTATATCTTCTTTATGGATTTATTTAGATGACAACCATCTACAAGTGATTCAAGGCACAAATATATTAATGATATTTAACAAAAATATACAATATATTACATAACAAGTAAAACAAATGGTAATTATAAGATCTATACAATGAATTGAACAAATATCACTACTTACCTCATGTATTTGCCAAGATCATATATAACTTGCTTGACATTGTTGTTGAAATTGTCTAGGAGAGATAGAGGTAGAACATACTGCAACAATTATAAAATGATATTTTCATTATTTTTCCAAAAGTAGTAAACATAATATACTAAAAAGTACATGTAATATACAAGTGTATATAGTATACCAGAATAATTACCTTAATGAAGGTATACCAATCATGTGTTTTCATTCTTGACCCAAATTCACCTTTCTTTGTTATGATATTGTTTATGTTCGTAGCAAATCCTATGGGAAATTGAATTTTTTGTATGATTTCTTTTATAGCATTGCTTTGATGCTCTGTTAATAACCAAGGAAGGGCACTTATATTAATTTGGTCTCCATCGCTATTCAATTGAATGACATTTTTCATTGCATGATTGGCTTCCTAAATGTCACTACAAATTTTGACAATTTTTTCTTTGTCATGCCTTCCATCCAATATTTTCCATAACATTTCTATTATATTCTTTCTGATATGCATTGTATCAAACAAATGCACAATTTGTAGCTGCTCATAGTAGGGCAACCTACTAAATTTTATGGGATAAGTTTTTAGTCCCTGTGGAGGCCATTAATGCCTTGACGACCTTCATGAAGCATATAAGTTAAAAAATTAACAGCGACAATCATTGTCAATTACGCATGAGTAAACACAACACAATATAAAAATATAAATTCCAAACATATCATTTATGATAGATAATTTTTGATCCAATGTGTATAACCTTGACAATTAATTCTATTATATTCCAACTTCCATAGGTGAGGTGTCATTCTTTGTGGTTTTGATGTAGTCTCTTCTTTCCCATTGAAAAGATGTTTTTAGTAGTTCGATACTTATGATTTATGTGGAGGAAGTGCCTATACTCATCAAACACTTACTTTCCTAAACTTGTTGAATGATGAGATTTCATCTTTGGACCACAAATTGGACATGCAAATTTTTCCTTTGTTTGAAGACCTGCAAGATCATATATAATTGGATTAAATATGTCAATTTTTATAAGTATATATAATGAATAGATTATTTAAAAAACATGCATGATATCTACTTCATAAAATTAAATATCATTAAAGTGTAGTCAAACGTTATAACATACCACAAAAATGTGTTAGCCCTGGGGCATCATGAATTGTCCATACAAGCATTGGATGGAATTGAAATTGTTTTTGTCCTATTGGTCTAGAGATGCCATACATAGTGATGCCATTCCATAACTTTAGTAACTCGTCGATAAGAGGCTTGATATATACATTCATATCTTTAACTTTGTACTTACCTAGTTGAATGAACATAAATATTACATAATTATTATAACCATTTTACTACAATATATATAAATTAATGTACATGACTATCAAATGAAAAAAATATAAGTCATTATGCAAAAAATAAGAAAAATGAGATGCTACTACGTTAAAGAAAATTGATGTAAACAAATACCTGGAACAATCATTGACAACATTATGTGCTCCCTCTTTATTGACATCCATGGAGGAATGTTATTGTTGATAACAAAAACATGCCACACCGAGTAAATAGATCTCAACTGTCCAAATGGATTGGCATTGTCCGCTACCAATGAAAGCATGAGATTACGAGGTTCTTCTTTAAAGTGTGGCTATTTTTCCTCCATGTCCCTAAATGCAGAACCATCCATAGGCATTCGAAGAATGTTGGCTCCACTTCTATTCTATGCATGGTAATCCATAAATTGCACTAAGCTTTCGTACCTAAAAAATTGTTGCATACGTGGAATAATGAGAATATAACGAAGAACCTTGCGAGTCACCTTTTTCGTTAGTTGATCTATTTGATATCTACTGATATGACATTCTAGGCATTCTATTGCAAATTCATGTTGTTTATGATATATAATATGATCATTGAGACATGCATCTATTGCTTGATACTCCATTCCGATATCTTTCATAATTCCAAATAAATCTTCGGTATGAGCGAGGTAAAATATTTGATGGTGGTAACAAAAATTCACCAATCAATCTACAACAAAAAAATAATTTGTTAATATAAAGAATATTAATGGTACATATTTCATCATTTATTTACTAGTGATGAACTAACAACAATTAAAATAGATGAAAAAAGATGACATATATGACATACCTTAACATCCATGAGATTGCTATGTTGTATAAACCATTCATAACCTTCAAGTTCACCAGCAACAATACAACAAAGAGAAGAGTTATTTGGGAGCCTTCATAAAGGGGCTCTTATGCCTTCTCAAGTATAGGTAAATCATGAACATCATCAAAGTCATCTCGATCATCATGATTAGCTGTGCCACTAAATGTGTCATGGATCAATGTATTTGTACCATCATCTTCAACTGTGTTTTCTGACGCATGATCATCTTCTTCCATAGGATCATTAACTTCTGTTAGAAACCAAGATGAGACATGCAAACCAAAAAACCTTCCACAGAAGAGAAAATCAAAAAAAGCAAAGCTATTGCAAGAACATGTGCAAACTATTATTATTCATGAATTCATAATTACATGAGATGATTTGCTTTATAAAAACAAAGTATGCATAACCCTAATCTTATCTTGAGCAACAAGATAGCTCAATAAGATAAGGATGAGAATAATTAACCTAGGAATTAAAATATTACCTAAGTAAAGTTATGCAAGTGCAATTAAATATTAATTACACTAACACCCCCCATAAGTGCAAATTAGGGAGACTAAAAAAGCATGCACCTAAAACTAAGATGAATGCAAGAAAACATGAATGGGTCCCGACAACAAGGCCATGATTAGGTACCCATGTACAAATGCAATAATGAGGTAGAGAAGGAAAACCTAGTGGAACAAAACCCCCTACAATGAGATGACTGTTGCAAAGAAGCACCAGAAGAACATTGTGGAGTAACACTGGAACCACAATCTGACAAGCAAGGAAAGATACTTCTGTCTACAAGAAACCAAAGCAAAATCATAATAATGCGATAGCAGACCCGATGCCACGAAACACTGGAAAACTCACAAATTGGAACAACCTTGGAATCTGTGAAGCAACAGTAGATGATATGATGACAAAATCTAGAAACTGTGTATCTCGATGCCGATGCCAAATTGAGGCTAAAATTCTTTCATGGGAACAAGTACCATAAAGACTCTGGAACATTAACCATAAAAAAAAGGGCCCTCAAACTGAGATGGATCCAATGCAGATCATTAACCATAGGCTCTCAATCTAAAGTGTGAATTGATGAATCTGATATGTGTCAAGCTAGAGCAAAAATGTGGCTAAAAGAAACTAAGAAACTAGATATAACCCATGCGAGTTGTCCACAAAACAAGATGAAGATCAAAGTTCATGCACACTCTAATCAAATTATTATGCAAGAAAGCCCCTTGATTGAACTTTATCTCAGTTCATTTATTACAATAACCCAACAATTGTAAAAGGATAGAATGCAAACATGCATAACCAAAAAATAAAAAAATACCTCATATCTGTGTAGAGGACTGAACCAGCTTTCCAACGCTGCAAGAATGGCGAAAAAAGGATCACTGAGTCAAAAGATATGCCCTTCGAAGCAAAAAAACTTCATCTGAGTTAAAGGAACTACAAAATAAATCTGGAGAAAATAATGGTAAAAAAACCTTCACTACTGGATCGGCCTCAGAATCTGCTTTCCAACGGTACCTCGTTTGCAAAAAATGGACACTGTACGCAAAAAATACACCCGATTTAGTGAAAGTTGCTCCAAAATGCCCAATAAGGCTTGCAGGCAGCCCAGGGGGCTTAAAAAAATTTGGCCCCTAGTCCTGTGCACGACCAGGAGCTGGGGCGGAGCCTCTGGTCATGCATATGACTAGTGGATTGCTTCAGAAGGCTGCCAAGGGCTGAGCGCGGCCCCCGGTCACCAATGTGACCGCTGGTGGGGGCTAAGCTTGGTCGAGGTTGGGCGCAGAGCGCCCGGTCCTCAATAGGACCGCAACCCATGTGAAGGGGGCCTGCGGGGGCAGAAAAAGGCCAGCGAAGCTTTGGTGGTTGCTGCTCAGTGGCCGCTGCTCCTAGTGGCGTGGCGGTGGCGGGCTGGATGTAAACTAGAGGCGCATACACAGTTACCGAAAAATGCTTGTTTTTGAATTTTTTTTCGTTTTTCGTGTGTTGGGAAGCGTGTTGGGGAGGTCATACGACCCCCTAGACAATTTTTTTTTCCTTTTAGACCAGCTTCACCAAAATCGATGAAACAACAGGTGATCTTAGAGTTTTTGGCTGCTACAAACGCGATGGTGACCTCCGTTTTTTCCCAAAAGGCTCCGAAAATTGGCTACCTCTAGAGCTTCCAAAAAATCACCGAGCTTCAAACCCTCATGGATCTGGCAAACGATGACCAAAATAAATAAAATAAAAGTCAATCATGACTTTTTCCAGCGCTCTGAATCCAATGGTGAAGCCTGATCTAATCCAAGACGCTGCATAGATGAACTCAAGGCATGAAACCCTCGAGGAATCCCAAACGAACTCTATAATGATTTTCTCAAAAATATGAGAAGGGGCTGCAAATCAAGGCTCTAATACCATGTTAGAAACCAAGATCAGACATGCAAACCAAAAAATCCTTCCATAGAAGAGAAAAATAGAAAAAGAAAGAGTTTTGCATGAAGATGTGCAAATATATTATTATTCAGGAATTCATAATTACATGAGATGATTTGCTTTATAAAAGAAAATTATGCATAACCCTAATCTTATCTTGAGCAACAAGATATCTCAACAAGATAAGGATGAGAATAATTAACCTAGGAATTAAAATATTACCTAAGTAAAGTTATGCAAGTGCAATTAAATATTAATTGCACTAACAACTTCATCTTCGATATTCACAACTCCATATTAAAACCACATTCTCCGGGTCGTGATAATCCATATCATGTGCCCTAGGGTTCCCCACCTTTATAATAATGATAGACACAAATAAACCATGATCATGATCAAGTGATTTTTTTTATATATAAAAAATGTTAAAATGATATAAACATTTACAAATTTAATCAATATAAACACATATAATGAACAACTTACCAATGGATGATAATCATGCCCCCCTTCAATGTGACCATGTTGCCTACAATGTTTCTCAACTATTGTGATTAAAAGTCTTCTCATCTTTAAGCCCTTGCAATTATTGCAAGGACAATAACATTTCCCATCACCCTTTCTTTTCAATCTAGCCCACATTCTAGCAACTATCTCTTCATTTTTTTCTGGACTAATATTATCTGACATGATTTTTCTTTACCAAGCTTGAATATTTAGATCTTCAAAAAATATCAAACTCATACTCCAATAATTTTTAATCATAAATAGGTAACAAAATCTAATAATTTTGATACTTTACACCAAAAAATTTTGGCATGCAACCACCCCTGCAAAAGAGAAGATAGCCTGATGTTAATGATCCCAAAAAATACTTTAAAATGGTAATTCCAGAACTTATTAAATTTTGATTTTACTATGATTTCCAACCGTTAGACTCCTAAAATCAGAATATTGAACTTGCACAACAAAATCTGGAAATGAAATTCTCAAAATGCACAAGTCTAAAAATGAAATATGATGAGATGTTGCTTTAAAATATGATTTTCAAACTTGGAAGTACAAATTTGACTTCACAAATGAATTCTAGAAAAAGACAATGACCACTCTCAACCTGTCGATATCTTCTTGAATTTTTTCTGATTTTTCCCAAGAAAATCGTCCTTAGTTTTCCACAAACTATCACAAGTAGAGAAAATTTGTAAGTATAGCAAAACATTGTCGCAATAAATATGCAAACTCACTTTTATTTATGTTGACCACAAATTCATTTTTTTCTGATTTTGAATGTTCGTCAAAATTTCGACGAGACTGTGTGTCGAACTTTCGACAAAACCCAGGTTCATCAAAATTTTGACAAACGTTGGGGATAAAATTTTAAAAAATTAAAAATTACACATCAAATCTCGACAATACATCAAATTATACATCTTTCATCAGAAATTTTCGTCGGATTTTGTAGTCAAATGAGTTAGTGTCAGATGATAGATTTCTTATCAATTTTGAAATTAGAGGTTAGATAGTGGATGACATAAGGGCTCAAGCTTTCTCAAAGTTCATGCAAGATGACCATTTCATCACTACCAAGGATTTTAAGGACTTTTTCCTTAAGAATAGGGGAGAAGATCTACAATAGAGGATGCAAGACAAAAAACATATATAGGACAAAGAAAAGGAAATAATTACAAAGTTCTAGACCAAGGTCAATATAGAAATGGATTTTGTTGGTACTCAAATCAATAGGTTGCAAAACCCTAAAAGTATGCCAATCTTCATAATTGGGTTTCACAAGCGAATTGACCAACAAACGAAATCAATCAAAATGATTGGACTTCCCTACACTTTAGGCTCTGTTATGCCTAGGTGGGTATTACCTCGATCACCAATGAATGCAAACCTTCAAAGATAAATGTGGTGACAATTTAGTAGATTATGACCTCACACAAATTTAAGAGGGTTTGTTTAACTCAATTCTTTATCATTTCATTGATCCACTCATAATCTATTTTGCACTGGCATGAGGGTTTGAAATAGATAATCTAAAACCTACTTCTACTCCTACTCCTACAATAGAAAATCTAAATTGGACTTTTGAATGTGATACACGGAATGGTTCTGGAAATTGAATTAATCAGTGCATTTTCTTGGGAAACAAAGTCAAAAATTGATATGTCTTCCTTCTAGGTATAACTCGAATTACTTGGCACAATACTATTTATGACTAGCATAAATATGCAAAATTATCTTTTATCAGGTTCTTATTTATCTAATTGAATCCTCCAAATTATTGTGACCTATTCAAAGGAATTTAATTCTTTTTGGAAGAAACCCTATTAAAAAAATCACACAAAACATGAATTATGTTTTGACAAACTAGGCATATGCTTGATATGATAATTTGAATAACAAGGAAAAAATAGAATGGAGACATCCAAATAAAATTTTATCAATGAAATTCAACAAGTAATTGACACCCAAAATTCAGACACTAGAGAAAGTGGCTTTCAATTGATATACTTTAGGAAACAGTCCTTTACAATGTATTTTCCAAAATCCAATCACCAAAGAAAGGAAGAGAGCCCTTTCCCACAGTCTTGGTTTCCTTCTTATAGGAATGAAGGAAGCAACAAGCTTCAAACCATTCACATTCTGAACATTTCCCTTTCGTATTCCCATCCTTTAGTATTACATTTTGCAAGATTCATTTATCTACTTGCCACTTGGTACTCCATTTGCTTTCACCTTAGCTCATTTCCAAGTCTCTACTAGCATTGACCATTCCACTTTATTGCTCAAGCTTTCCCTCTTTTGTGACCTTGGTAAACTCTTTTTTTTATCAGCACGGGATTCACCATCATTTATTCATGCTTTGTGTTGTGACCCCTCGCATTCCCGCGTTCTGCATATGAAACCCTACACTGATGTTGCCGCATCGAAGTGACTTCAATTATGTTTTTTCCAACGTTTACTTCTCTCTAATAGAATCCTAATACCGTGCCATTCTTGTGTTTCAAAAATTTGAGGGGATTGGTTTTATACTCCCATCAAGATTTACCTCTTCCTTCAATGTGCATTAGTGTCCCTAGCTGGTGCCTTGTCGGGCTATCAATGGGACATTGAAGAAAGTCCCATCGACATATCTTAGTCTCCTCAACAAACTTCAATTGTATGCTTCTCTTGAGTCAGGACATCGAGGGGACTATGAAAATAGTCTCCTTGACCTTCCATTATCACCCCAATGAATTAACACATTTCACTGTTGGTTGATCAATTTATTAGATGTTATGTCCTTTACATATATCTCTTTGTCGAGGGGACTTAAAACTATCTCCTCCCAATATACCATAGTCTCTTTGATGGAGCTCACACTATTTGTTGGGTTTTTCAAGGGACTATGAAAACAGTCTCTTCGACATCCCATTGTCACATTGATATGTTTCAAGTCTGCAATACCCATACTTTAAAAGTTGGGCTGTGAATTCCACTGCTTTAATGCACATCACCTCTTCAAAATTACATTAAACTAACTCCCACCGATGCAACATAGTCCTCCCGACATTCTTTTTTCACATATGGGTATTGATGATAAATGCGAACTTGAGAATTAATACAGGAGCACAAATAAGATATTCACTATGGAAAATTCATGTGACATATTAAGTAACAAGGTTCCTATAGGAAACCTAGCAAGACATAGGTTAGGGTAAAAACACACATGCATGGTGGAAAATGGCTTAGGAAAACATATAAATTTCGGACTTGGAAAATGAATGGTACAATGGTTAGGACTCTTTTAATGGACTCCTATAACTAGGGTTCGATAAACATTGAATGCAAACTAGGTGAAAATTTTCTAGTCCTAATAGAGTCTATGACTCCTCAAAGGGGTAGAGAGCTAGTAAAAAGTGTTGGATTCCTACTCTTGCCAAGATGGGATATGTCATCTACCATTTCATTTGATACTATCAAGAGGCAAGGGGTAAATGAACTTGTATTACAGTAAGAAGAGCAAGTTGATGCTCTCTATCTTAGGTCTGTATTTAATCCTAGACATGAGACCTTGGCTATATGGTCTATTTTTCTAGAGGCCAACAAGCCCCAAGTAATAATGATTCAAGTGAGCTCATTGGAAATTTGATAGTCAAAATACTAGGGGATACAAGTGTCGTTCAAGTAGCTTCCCTCATAGTCAATAAAACCTTGTCTATTGAAGTAGAGGTAAACAAGTTGTAGGGAGACTTGGATAGGACCGATGTCACAAATTTGAAATTACAAGAACAATTGAATGTTGTTATAGGATTATTTCCTCCTCCACAACTAGCTATTGAAGACAAAGGATCACAAGAAAATGAGAATTTAACCCTTGAGGTTAAAAATTTAACAGAGAAGGTCAAGCAAAGAAAAGAAGAAGCAAGAATAGCTAATGAAGGAGCAATTAAGAAAGTGTCAAACCTAGTTGACAACATTTTGGACCACAAGTTGTCAATTTTTTTTGAGTTAGGTGGATAAATTTTGGGACAACTACAATATTTTGAAGGATGCATTCCACAACCTTTCTCAAGGAGGAGTTAGGTTGAAGTTCTTTCAGGTTAGTTGGGAACCCAGGATTGCATTATTGAGAATTATTACAAAATTTTCTAATTTTGATTACAATTTAGTGTTTGATATTCTTTAGATAATATTATTCACCATCATAAAAATTACAAGGCACTCATAAAGATGGATTTAGATGTTTTTGAAGGTTTTGAAGAAATTCATATACCTCCCATATTAGATAATGAGGGATAAATAATGTCTTCCAAAGAATGAAGAGTTAATTTTTCTAATATTCTCTCTCCTATGTATGTAAAAATAAACAAGGATGGTGAGATGGACACTGAGCAATTAAACCTTAGTATGGATATGCTCTCTAAGCTTGAGTACAACATGGTAGTCTTTTATGGCATGGTTCTATTACACACATGTGTAGTTGGTGTTGTCATTGATGTCAATAGGATTATTTTTGTCTTGACATTAATGTCAATTGGTGATGGTTCAGAAGTTGTGATGATGCTTTGATCATTCCATTATGTTGTCATTAGTAAATGTTACAGGTGTCAACCTCTAGTGTTTCTTTGATAAGCTTTTGTTTGTGGATGTTGTTTGGATGAGTTGTGTTGTAATTGGTTTGGTAATGATGAGGAAGTGGTGAATATGATGATAATGTGTTTCTAGTGCTTGGTTTCCAAGTGCTTTTGAGAAAATTTGAATAAAAGAGGAAACAATGTGTTGTAGAGGTGTTCTGACACACAAAGTGGTGTTATGGTTTTTCTCCACATTTCTTTTGTGTTGAATATTTTCGTGTGTAGTTTGGATATGTTGATTAAAGGTGTTCATAGATGTTATATATCTAGAATTTATTTTCTTGGATCATTGTGCAAGAGAATTTGTGTTCACCAGTGTTTGAATTGTGTTGCAATGTTGTCTAGAAGAAATGGTTTTGCTCTGCATTTCTCTGTAGTTTGGTTTTTGGTCTTGCATTTCTAGAAGTGTTTTGATAGGGTTCATATCTACCTTTAGTCAAAGTTTTTCATGGTTTTGTGCTCCACAAGATTTTTTCTTGAGTTACAGTGTGTGGAAGCTTATCTAGGTAAACAAGATGAGTTTGTTCTTCAAGTGAAAGCTGTTGCGAAGGAATTTGTTGGATTTTAGGGTGTTTGTGGAATATTCTAGATCATGTTTAAGTTTTGTGTGTGGTTTTTGAGTCATCTTTGGAATTGAGGAAGTGTGTACTTAAATGTTAATGGTGTTTACATAGGTTCGACCGACCTTGGGTGTTTACACTAGTTGTGAATTTTTTTTGGTGATTGTGGAAGTGTGGCGTAGCATATATGAGTGGATTTAGGTCCATGTTAAGGTGTGATGTGGTTCACCTTCATTCCTTTCCACTGTGGGAATGCTTTAGTGCTGACTTAATTTGAATTTACATGATTGAGGTACATATCCAACCTTAGATAATGCTTTCAAGGCTGAAGAAGGTGCAAATAAGTGTTGTATTGATGAAGGATTGGCATGTGGAGTGTATGATGGGAATTTAAAAGTTGTGAAGTGCAGTGTAAGCTTTAATGAGTTAGACTATTGGAAGAAGTGAGCAGGTGTCTAAAATATTCAAAAAAGCTAAGAATGTGTTGGTGATGTTGTGGTGGACTTTTCTATTACATTGAAATGGACTTCTCACTGTAACATTCTTCTTTCTTATTCTCTATAATCTAGCAATGAACCATTGACAATGAGCCCTTCTTTCTTTTGGACAATGAGCCTTTTGTATTTTGTGTTGTAATTACTTTATATTATGAGCTAATCCTCACCGTTTTTTTTCCTTCTTGGGTTTTCCATGTAAATTTGGTGTTTTATTGTGCATGGTGTTGATGTGTTTTAGTTTTTGTTATTTTCATTCATGCTTAATCATTCTAATAGTTTAAGGGTTATTGAAGTTGATGTGGATTTGAATGTTAATAAGGATTTTGATGTTTAATGTACAACTAATTCACCCCCCTCTCAGTTGTCTTGTGCATTCAACAATTGGTATCAGATTAAGGTTCCTCAAAAGAAAGCTTAACTACTTGAGGTAGATCTAGGATGGCGCACAAGAGAGATGCTCCTCTATTTGATGGATCAAATATTGCATTCTAGAAGACAATGATGAAAGGTTTTTTGGTATCCCTTGGATATGGAGTTTAGAAGTTTGTACATTGTGCCTACAAATGGTTTGAGCACTGATGATGAGATCAAGGCCTATGAGAACAATTTGAAAGCAAGGTATGCTCTTTTGAGCGGTCTTTCTAATATTGAACTTGTGAAAATTATGAATCTTAAAACTATCAATGAGATCTGGAAAAAGTTGGAAAGCATTTCTGAAGGAGATGATAAGGTCAAGAAAGCTAATGTATGCAGAATCTAAAGATCATGTTTGAAAATATGTAGATGCTAGAGGATGAAAACATTACAAGCTACATGTAGAAAGTGGATGAAGTTTTCAACTGCATCAAAGGGCTTGGTGAAAATCTTGAAGATGATGAGGTGATAAAGAAGGTATTTAGAACTCTACCTAAATCCTATAGTCATAAGGTTTCTACTATTGAGGAATTTCATGATCTAAATAATTACTCTAGAGATCAGTTGCTTGGCACTTTAACTACTTTTGAATTAAGAGAATTTGGTTCATGTAGTGCAAAAGTTGAGATTGCTTTTAAGGCTGGGAAATCAGAAAAGATTGAAGAATCAGATCAGGAGGATCTCAAGATGATGTTGAAGCAAACTTTGTGAGGAGAATGAAAAAGGGTACTGGTAAATACAAAGGTAAGTTACCCTTGAAATGTTTTAGTTGTGGAAAAATAGGTCATTATGCTTCAAGATGTCCAAATAGATCTTTAAATGACAAGAATAAAGAAAATAAAGGTAAAGTAATTAAGAAAAGTTATTATGTTAGAGAACATTCAAGTATATCTAATGATGAATCTAACTACAAGGATGATGGGGATAGTGAATGCTTGTTCATGGCTATAAAAGTTGAATCTAATTTTGCTAACTTTGAGAGATGTGTGAAGGAAAGTGCTTTGGAAGTAAGTCATAATGATATGTTGACTACTTCTTCATGCTAGAGAGGAGAAGAACTATTGGATCATTGATAGTGGATGCTCAAATCATATTGGATCATTGATAGTGGATGCTCAAATCATATGAAAAAAGTAATTTTGTTAGACTTGAGAAATATGAAGGAGGTCTAGTTAAGTTTGGTGATGATACATCTGCTAAGATATGTGGAAGAGGTTCTATTAGTTTTGATGGAAAGAATAATATAGATGAAGTTATTTATGTTAAGGGTTTAAGGCATAACCTCTTAAGTGTTGGAAAATTGTGTAGCAAATGCTATAATATTATGTTTCAGGATGATGGATGTGAGATAAAAAAGGCTCTAGAACTATGGTTGTTGCTGGAAGAAGGATAGATGGAAATGTTAATCAACTTAAAGGTGCTAATGGTCATTTCTTAATGACTCATATTAATGAAATTTGGCTATGACATAGAAGGATGTGTCACATCAATTTTGATAGCCTAGTGGTAATTAGTTCAATTCAAGTTGTGAGAGATTTTCCAAAAACTACAAAGCCTATCAATGTTGTCTACAAGGAATGTCAAATTGTGAAGCAAGCAAGAATAAGTTTCAAGGTAAAAAAAAAGGTATATTGACAAGAAGAAAAGTTGCTATGATAGAAGTAAATTTATATTTACTTTCTAAGGTGGAACAAAAAACATTGACCGATGCATGTAAATATGAGAATTGGATCAATGAAGTGTTGATGGTGTTTTCTACACATCAACAACTCAAACAAGATACAAGTATCCTATCTCTCTTGAAAGGTAAATCTCTATTAGCAAGCCTCCAAAGATAACCCCAAGGTATCTAATGTCAAGTCTTGACAATGCAAAAACCACTCAGTGATAAATGTGAAAAAGCTGGTAATCACAAAGGGACCTTACAAACAAATGCTGGATCTTCAAACTTATCAGATTTGCAATATTTTGATACTTGAAATTCTAAATCTAACCCAAATGATAAAATAAATAGCAAAATATGAGGGTTTAAGAGATATTTCTAAGATTAAAACTACTCCTAAGACCAACAATGAAAATGATAAAACACTTGAAATGGACCAATCCCTCGAACTAATTCTTGCTTAACCTAGATTTTATCTGCAATCTCACATAAATAGTGCAATCTTCTACGGAATTGAATATTTTTAGATCATGAGACATTCATTCATACCAACCCTATTTTGTAATTGAAATGAATAAACATTCACAATTGAACTAAGCACATCAAATATAAGGTACAAGCTAACTATACACAACAACTCATAATTAGCCAGTTGCTAAAAGTATGGACCAGGGATTGCTACAAACACTTCAAGCATCAAACTATAAACACCATTGAATCATGTCCAACTCTAAATCTAACATATACCCAATATTTTCCAAGCAATCTCAAAAGATAGAATAACGAGAACCATGCAAGATAAATCAACACAAGAAAGATCGCCAAAGCACAATGTCTTTACTTATATTGAATCACTTAAAAGTTGCAACAATTCCAGTATTCTGTGTTACAACACTTGCTTCGAAATAAAACCAACTCCTAGATCTTTCTTTATCACTTAACTTGCTTCAAAGTCTAACTGTCTAGCCCTTACAAATGAGGCAAAATGCCCTATTTTTATAAATTTCATGCTATGTCGGCCCAAATAGGGTTACAAAGATGGTCGACCACAAATAGGTCAGCCTATAAAGTTTCTCGAATAAAACAATATTTTTGCATTGAATGCTTGAGACTTTTTCCAGGTCAGCCTGGGTTCTCCAATGTAGCTTGGTCCAATGCATGTAGAAGATGAAAGGAAAGATAATGGGAAGCACAAATTTCAATGCAATCATTCATTAGATGGTCCCCTATCCTTATCTTGACCCAATTTATCCTGCACCTTAAGAAAAATTTTGGCAGTTGGGAGGGTGCATCTTGCATCTTTGCACTTCATTTTCAGTAATACATCATTCAATAATTTCTTGTTGCTTCATAGATTCCAGGGTTGTTCCTGTTTGGAGTTTTCGAGTGTTCCGTGGCATCGGGTCTGCTGTCACATTATTTTGATTCTGGTTTTGGTTTTAGTTGTAGACAGAGATATCTTTCCTTGCTTGTCAAATTGTGGTTCCAGTGTTACTCTACAGAGTTCTTCCAGTGCTTCTTTGTAGCATGTCATCACATTATAGGGGGGTTTTGTCCCACTGGGTTTTTCCTTCTCTACCTCATTCTTGCATTTGTAAATGGGTACCTAATCAGGCCTAGTTGTCGGGACCCATCTTTGCTTTCATGCATCTTATTCTAGTGTTTTAGCTTTTTCCTAAGTTCATCTTAAGGGGGGGTGTTAGAGTAATAAGTTATTATGCTTAATTAATTACATCATATTGATTAATTAATTAAGTCACTTATTCCTCTTTATTACTTAAGCTAAACTTAGGCACATTAATAATTAATTAATTATTAATTATTAAGTGTGCACACTAGGGTTTCATTTAGGGTTTCCCTTTTAGGGTTTCAAGATCACCTGCATGCAAGATGGATACCTGTCACATGCAAAAGATATGAAGAACCAAAGAAGATGTTCTTAAACCTCTCAGTAAAAATGCATTAAGAGAATCAATGATTACAAAAAAGATCAATCCCTATGAAGGAGATCAAGAAACCCTAAAAGGGAAACCCTAAATGAAACCCTAGTGTGCACACTTAATAATTAATAATTAATTAATTATTAATTTGCCTAAGTTTAGCTTAAGTAACTAAAGGAATAAGTGACATAATTAATTAATCAATATGATATAATTAATTAAGCATAATAACTTATTACTCTAACACCCCCCCTTAAGATGAACTTAGGAAGAAGCTAAAACACTAGAATAAGATGCATGAAAGCAAAGATGGGTTTCGGCAACTAGGCCTGATCAGGTACCCATTTAAAAATGCAAGAATGAGGTAGAGAAGGAAAAACCTAGTGGGACAAAACCCCCCTACAATGTGACGACATGCTGCAAAGAAGCAGTGGAAGAACTCTGCAGAGTAACATTGGAACTGCAATTTGACAAGCAAGGAAAGATATCTCTGTCTACAACTGAAACCAAAACCGGAATCAAAATAATGTGACAGCAGACCCGATGCCATGGAACACTCAAAAACTCCAAACAGGAACAACCCTGGAATCTATGAAGTAGCAAGAAATTATTGAATGATGTATTACTGAAAATGAAGTGCAAAGATGCAAGATGCACCCTCCCAACTGCCAAAATATCCAAGTAATCTCCAAACAACCCATCGGGCCAAATCTATACTAAGCGATCAACCTAGGATAGATACAGAAAAAGTGCATGGACAGCCACATAGAGCTCCTTAATACCTTTCCAACGCCGCAAACGAGGCAAAAATTGGACATCGTGGCAAAAAGTTATGAGCTCAGAAGCATAAAAAGTACATCTGATTTAAAACAGCAATAAATGTAGTAAAATAGAAAAATATCATAAAATTAACTACACCAAATGAAAGTGCTCGGAACCAGCTTTCCAGCGATATCTCGTTTGCCCGATTTCGATACCGTATGCCCAAGTTATGACTAAAAGAAAAAAATTGCTTCTTTAGGGCAAATTAGGGCTAGGAGGGGCAAAGAGGGGTCGGCTGTACGAATGAAGTCATCATGACGTCAGAAAAAAGGTGAGCTTAAATTTGATGGCCATCTGGCCGTCGGGGTAAAAAAAGTCCCCTCTGCGGAAAAAAATTTCAGCCGCCGGTATATTCGTAAAAAGCCTAGAATATGCTCTGCCATGTCGGAATATTCTCTGCGAGCCCCAAAATATTCTTTTCCGGAAGACTGACGGGTTTGGGCGCTGAGCTCTTGGTCTGCGATAGGACCGCCGGCCTGGCTGAATGGGCCCACGGGGGCTGACAGAGGCAGCGATGGCGGAGGCTGGTGGCGGGTTGAGCGGCGGCGGAGGCTGGAGGGGGCCGCGGTGGCGGGCTGGTGGCCGCAGGGCGGAGAAAATCTTTTACACTGCAGGCACCGGCCTGAATCCCAAAAAACCCTTTTTTTTGATTTTTTTCATTTTTCAAGCCTCAAACTACGTGCTGGGGAGGCCGTACGACCCCCCAGACAAATTTTTTTTGCCTCCTGGATCAACTGCACCAAAATGGACGATTTGATAGGCATTTCTAGGGTTTTGGGACGCTGCGAATGCGATGGTGACGTTTGTTTGAGCCCATAGTGTCCCAAAAAAATGGCTACCCCCAGATCTTGCAGAAAAGATGCCTGTGGAAACCCTTGCACTTGAAACTCACAGAGAGGCCATATCTTCAGATCACAAACAAGCAGCTGTAGGTCTGGAGCTCTGATACCATGTTAGAAAACCAAGATCACTTGCATGCAAGATGGATACCTGTCACATGCAAAAGATATGAAGAACCAAAGAAGATGTTCTTAAACTTCTCAGTAAAAATGCATTAAGAGAATCAATGATTACAAAAGAGATCAATCCTTATGAAGGAGATCAAGAAACCCTAAAAGGGAAACCCTAAATGAAACCCTAATGTGCACACTTAATAATTAATAATTAATTAATTATTAATGTGCCTAAGTTTAGCTTAAGTAATAAAGAGGAATAAGTGACTTAATTAATTAATCAATATGATATAATTAATTAAGCATAATAACTTATTACTCTAACATCCAAGTCGGCCAATGGTGGAATGATCAACACTTTAAACCTTCTCTCAATTGATTTAATCTCATCCCTTGATTCTTTGACGACTTTACCCCATTCCACCTTGAGATCTTGATATTTCTCCATGACAACAATATAGGTGGATGTATCATCTAAATGGTGGGCTGTGATTGGACCATCATCACTCAGAGCATAAACCTCATGCCACCATTTCCTTAATTGTTCCATGCTTAGATGTTTTGGTGAAAATTTATTTCTCCCAATCATTATCTCAAAGAATGAAATACATTTATTGTAAATATCATTCAATGTATTTCCCACCTGTTGTCCCTACTTATGGATTCTCATCAAAACTTTTGGCTTGATCTATAGGGATTCATACCATTCCCAAGGTTTTGAAACCTTCGAGGAAGGAAAGATTCCATCATTCACCAATCTCTCTTCAGTATAATCCATGATGGTATTTGTTTTATGCAGGAGAAGGTCTACATCAGTTTTCTCTTGCCCTAGCAAATTATGCAGCCACTCGAATGACCTATGTGCATCTCCACAAGTTGACAGAATGTCCTTGATCATGCCATCCCCTCTATGCCCTACTCCTTGCAACCATTCATGTGTAGCCTTAGTGGAAGTCTTCATCTTCTCAAGCTCATTGGCTGAATCCTTAGGTAATAACCCTTCAGGAGCTATCCCTTCACTTCCCATAGCTTGCAAAGGATTCATTAGATGCTGAACATATCTGTACACATCATTCAATTGATTTTGTAGCCTCTCCTTTTCCTCTATTTCTTTATCTATTCTCCTTAGAATGGCCTGAGAGGATTCTTTCAATTCTTCTTTTTCTTTATCCTTGCTTGTAGGCCCCAAGTTTATTGTTTGAATGCTATATTCTTGAGGAGTTATCTCACCCTTATTTTTGTCTACTGTAGGGGCGGCAATATGGATTACTCTATTATCTAAATTATCTTTGGTGATTTTGGAAATCACCCTAGCTTTTTTCTTTGCTTTTCCCTTTCCAATATTGGCTAGTAATTCATCCCAATTTGGAGGAGTATCATCCACAACTTTTTTTTTGCTTTTTAATCTCTCACTGAGCCAATTAGGAGTAAAAGTTCCTAGAATTTGTTCAACTTGCTTGTCCTTTTCTAGCTGATCAGTGGAGAGGTCAACATTTAAATCTTGCATTGTAGGAACCTCTTCACTTTTATCTTCCTTTGGATTCTCATTCTCTTCTTGATCAAGTGTCTCTGTCACCACTTGGATTGGAGAGGGAGCTCTTTCATGCACTTCTTCTTTCTCCATGGATTTCTCTCCTCTATCATCGACTGGTGAGTCTTCATATGACACCAAGGAAGATTGTAGGATATTATCAATTTCTGCCTCTACACTGTGAAGATCCCCAACATTGAATTCTTTTGTTTCCTTACCTTGATGAGTGTCCTCACCAACAACTTTTGTTGACTCTTTTTCTTCATCATGTAATTCTTGGGTTGAGGGAAGGGCAGAGGCATCTTCCTATGACCATGTGGTAGAGGGGATCATAGGAGCATCCTCCTTTACCAAACTCTCCTTAGGAGATGGGGTTCTTGCTTTCCTAGTGTATACCTTTGTCTTTTCTCTAGAACTCTCAACATCTACCAATTGTGGTCCTATACCCTCTTCTCCCTTAGGAGGCTCATTCTATTTCCTCAATGATCTTGTCACTCTTCTCCTTTTGGGCACAAGGACACTATCTTTGTTCCCTTCTTCTTCATGCTCCTCCTATTGAACAAATTTGTCCTCTTTAGAAGCAGTCTTTCTTTTCTTAGCAATGGGCTTCCTTTTCTTTTCTTCCTCTGCCTCTACTTGAACACCCGTGATCTTAATTTCGAAGGGAGAACCCACCTTTTCCTTGCCTTTTGGGTCCTGCTCCTCAAAAGTAAACTGGGACTCCAAGTTTCCCATAAAATCATAGGTATATTGTTTCCCTTCACCATCTAACTCCCAAATCTTGTGCTTAATCCACAACTTGGTATACTTGATCACAGGAGCATTGATTTGCTCCAACTCTGTCTTTTCTTCTTCAAACTAATCAATCTCACCTATTGGCTTGTCTTTAATTGGCTAATAGTCATGGTTTTGTATCACTTCCCCATCATCATCAATTTGATCAGGGATGGCCTTGATGCTATACAACCTAATCAAATTGGCAGGCAACCTAGAGAACTTCTTCCTTCAGACCTCAAATTCATCCTTACAATTGGCCCAATAGTCTTCAATATCATCTTTGTGTTTGAAATCTTTGTTGGCTCTCTTTTGGGCCCCGCCTGTTCTATCAAATCTAGGCCTCTTAGAATGGAATGACAAGCCAAAAGTACCCATCTCTTCTAGGCCTCATTGCCTCCTATCCTCAATGGGAAATCATTGCCAAAACCAGTTTTGTGCATATCCTTCTTCAAAACTACATCAAAGGCAGAAATCTGCCTTATGACCTCCAAAAGAATGATGTGATCAGTTGGGTACCTAGGCAATCTATATGGAGCCCATTTACAACCATCAATATTGATGTATGAGAATGTGGGAAAATGTATGAACCATGCTCCAAAATTTTGTATCAACTCTTTGGAAGCATCAAAAATACTAACATGCTCCACACCCTAGGGTAACCTTGTGATTTACATGGTGAATGCATCATTCACCCTTCTGTAGCTAGAACTACCCAAATGCAGATGGGGGTAGACTTCATAGATCGCATCCTATCCAAAGACTCCTTGAGTGCTCAATCCCTTGTATGGATGGAATCTTGCCAAGGCATAGACCAAGTATGATGTCATGGTGAAGCTCTTCGTCTGCAATACATTGCACAATTGTTCATGAATCATGCCACTGATTATACCTACCCAATGATAATATGTGCCTTGCTCCATTCTCACTATCATGTAAAACATATAGTTTTCAAATACTCCTACACTCTTTAAGCCCATCACTCTGCTGTGAAGAGTGATTGCATCATAGTAATCTAGCTTGAATTTAGACCTGAACAATTGCTTTGGAAATTTAGAAATGTAAGCCTTGGGCTTTTCTAACCAAGTGTTGATAACCTCTAGATCCTTATTTGTACCTTGTGCATAGTATTTCTTAGCCACATCAATGTCAAACTGCACCACATGGGACCTGTCTGGCATATCAAATGTTTGGGCCACTAAGATAGGGGAGAAGTTTGCAAGCACTTAGCCCTATGGATTGATCACTCTCTGTGTGCCTGGATCATAGTGTCTGGCACATTCCAAAACTAGTTCATAGCATTGCATTGTGGAAGGAAATCCAACCACATGAGCCAACCCAGAGTCTACCAATCTCCTTGGAAACACAGAAGGGTCCTTCACTACCATCCTTGTCTTGAATTCCTCATAATCCCATCTTCCCACATTAGTGTCAGTCACTTCTAACCAAATGGAAGCAACCTTGCTCTTAGAAATCCTGCTCTTTTTATCTAGTTTGATCCTTTAAGCCTCTGAGATAGAAGATCCCTCAACATCTAGATCCATTTGTTTTCTCCTGGCCCTGCTAGCAATAGCCTTGTTTGATTCAGCTTGCACTTAGCAAAAGGTCACAATAAAAATATATTATGGCATGAAAATTAGGGTTATCCCATCACAAATAACATATTCATCCTTCAAATAAGTCCAAAAAATGATCAAAATCCCTTAAAACATCATAAACATCATTCCTTAAAAAGTTCAGGATTTTCACACCTTCACAGAAATCAGGCCAGGAAGGAAATTCAGGGATTTTAGGGCTAGACATAAATTAGTGATGAAGGCATAACTTATTGCCCAAAAGTTATTTAATCAACATCACAACTTAAGAAATAGCATTATTCATCCTTTAATCATTCAAATCAATCATGAGATGTGAAAATCATGCAACATTAATTCATTCACTTCTATAATTCTTCATGTTTAGCAAGTTTTCGGGGATTTCCATTAGGGACAAAAATCAACAAAGTTAGCGTGACTTTCGCGTTTACGTGCATTTTTGGGAAAACGAAGGGGTGATGGAAATTTTGGGATTTCCTAAGGTGGAGGAATTTCGTGAAGCACTCGAAATCTCGAAAGTCTTAATTTTTCACGACTTCACCCAAATTGATCGAATGATCATGAATTTGGGGATTTCGGCCCAGATTTTGCTTGTCTCAAATCATTCATTCATGGACTTAGATTCATAACTTATTCAAGGGAAATTCAACTGGTATTGGTAATGAGTTCAAAATCGAAACCCTAGGGTTCTGCCATGGGCAAACAGTCCCAACCTTGATTCACTTACTTATTCAACTAAATCAAAATAAACTCTTCCAAGGCCCTCAAAAACAAGTAATTACTGAATGTAAATGAAAAATAATAGCTCAAATTCACCCAAGTCATCAATTTTTTCGAACACAAGGAACCCTAGATCGAATTAAAGCAAATCAACATCGTACACAAGATCAAATTCGAGGGTCAAGTTTGGTAATGGCTGGCACTATCAAATCACCAATTTAACAAAAGGATTGTAACATCAATACTTAGGGAAGGCATCTAAAAGAACCATGGACAACCCTAGCTTTAATCACAAACCTCCAAGAATGCTAAACCCAGACTCAAGACATGCCCATGACACCATAAAACCATTGATACTTATTAATCAAAGCAAGGACATTGTGTACATACCATTGATGAAGTAGAATTCAAGAGGACAACAACTAGCAACAAGCTTCAAATCCAAAGTAGACGATAATGACACCAGGGAAATGCCACCAAAGCCAACAATCCACAGCTTCAACACCAAATCACAGGCAACACTCAAGACCAAGCTCTTTCAAATTCGACGCAAAGAAAAGGACACTAATTTGATAGCATAAAATCCCTCAAAACTCCATTAAATGCAGACATTAGGATTCGTACAATAAATGCGGTGAAATGACAACCCAAGACAAATTTTAGGGATCCGAGGAGGTGAAGGAAATTGGAAATCTGAGGGCCTCAAGGAAGTTCGGGGATTTCTGTTAGATACAGAATTCCGTGAAACGCCAAAATATCTGGAATGCAATACAAAACAATTACCACTGGGTATTCGAGACACTGATAGAAATCATGGATTTCCGCCCAGGGAGGAAATACCCAAAACCTGTGAAAAACCCAAAAATCACCTCAAAACTTGGGATTTTCAATGAATAACTCCAAGGGATCATTTGCATGAGGAGGATAAACATTCAAGAACATTTTAAAGTGGCCAAATTTTCACAATCAAAGGATCAAAAGCAACCAAAACCAAAGCAAGAGAGGTTCCCTTCTTTCAGTAGGGCGTGTGTGCAAAAACTGCACAACATGAAGGAAGAGTGAGAAAAGGTAGAGAAGAATTTGACTTAGGAATTGGTCCCAAGACCAAAAAACAAGAATGTGATTGGTACTAAGTGGTTATTCCAGAACAAGCTAAATGGAGATGGAAATTTTGTCAAGAACAAGGCTAGACTTGTATGTAATAATTACTCACAGGTTGAAGGTATATAATTTGAGGAAACTTTTGTTCCGATTGCAAGAATGGAAGCTATCAAAATGTTTTTAGCTTTTGTAGCACATAAAGATTTCAAAGTATATCAAATGGATGTGAATTCTATATTCTTGGATGGTGAATTAAAAGAAGAGGTATACATTGAACAACCATAAGGTTTTTAGTTGATAGAAGATACAAATATGGTTTGTAGATTGAAGAAAGCATTGTATGGACTAAAGCAAGCTCCCAGAGCTTGGTATGAAAGGTTAGATAAGTACTTGTTGCAGCAAGGAATCATAAAAGGTACTATAGATAACAATCTATATTTCAAAGTTGAAGGAGATAAAATATTAATTATGGTAGTATATCTTGATGACATAATCTTTAGAGGAAATGAAGGTATGTGCAAAAGGTCTTCATAGGAAATGTAGAAATAATTTGAAATTTCAATGTGCAGGTAGATGAATTTCTTCCTTGGTTTGTAGACCAGTCAATCAAAGAAAGGTATATTCATATCACAATCTAAGTATATTAAAGAAATATTGAAGAATTTCAAATATATGACTCTAAACCGGTATGTACTCCTATGGTTACTAGTTGTAAGTTGATCAAGAATGGTGAATCTCCTAAGAAAAATTAGAGAAAGTATAGATCAATGATTGGTGTATTATTATACCTTACTACTACTAGATCAGATATCATGCATTCAATATTTCTTTTGGCGAGATTTCAAGAAAATCCTAGAGAATCTCATGTTGTAGCAATGAAGAGGATATTTAGATATTTGAAGGGCACTCCTGATTATGGTTTGGGGTATCCTAAGGATATTGAATTATCCTTGAGTGCATATACAAATATAGATTGGGTTGGATGTGCAAATGAAAAGAAAAGTACAAGTGGTGGTGGTTTCTTTCTTGAAAGCAGGTTGGTTTCATCTCTAAGTAAGAAGCAAGATTCAATGTCATTATCTTCTGCACAAGCAAAATGTATTGCAAAAGAATCATGCTATACATAGGTGTTGTGGATGAAGAAAACATTGAAGGTCATGTTTCATATGATGAACCTATTTCTATCATGTGTGACAATACAAGTGCAGTCAATATTTTAAATAATCTGGTAATGCAATCATGAACAAAACATATCTCAATCTATTACCACTTCTTGTGAGAGAAAGTTGCAAAGAATGAGGTGAAGTTGGAGTATGTGACTAATAAGGATCAGGTTGCTGATATTTTCACAAAGGCTCTTCTAAAATATACTTCTAAGTATCTCTGAGAGAAGTTAGGGGTTGTTTCCCATCCTTCTTTCAACTAGATGCATAAGTGTGTGCATCTATTCGGGAAGAATTTCAAGATATATTCTTAGTCCCAGACTAATGCTAAAGGATACCTCTCAAAGGGATTAGGTAGTAATGGTTGTTTATTGTGCAGTTAGATGGAGCATATTGTGTGCCCCTAAGGGGGAGTGTTCAAAAACAAAAGTATAGTAAAGAAAAAGTGGAGTTGTTGGCTAGTGTTGCAAGTAGTGTCAAAGTGGTGTATGTTGGTGTTGTCCTTTGAATGTTGTACTTTGGGAGAGAAAAATATTTCAATGTAGGAAAAAGAGTTGGATGAGTCTATGGACCTTTACCATTGATGTCAAAGGGGGAGAGAGAATCTGAAAAACATGGAGAGAGTTAAAGTAAGGAGAGAGAATCTAAAAAACATGGAGAGAGTTAAAGCAAGGTGTGAAAGAAAAACATGGAGATAATTTGCAAAAGTGAATATGGTTTGAAGACCATAGGGGGAGAAAATATGTAAAAGTATTGTTTGAGGAGTAAAGGAGGAGAGTTATCTAGAATGTAGGTGCTCCAAAAGAAGTTTGTGAAGAGAGAGGTTGGAGAGTAAAGAGTTTTCCCAGTTAGGGGGAGTAAGTTGCTTATTGCAGTATTGTTCTTGGTTACTCTTGTTGTTGATGGTTTTTAGAAAGTAGGTGTTGCCATCAATGAAAAAGGGGGAGATTTTTGGAAGTGTGGAGATGTTGGAAGCTTGAGGTGTTAGTGAGTTGCTTATTGCAATATTGTTCTTAGTTGCTCTTGTTGTTGATGGTTTTTAGAAAGTAGGTGTTACCATCAATGAAAAAGGGGGAGATTTTTGGAAGTGTGGAGATGTTGGAAGCTTGAGGTGTTATAATTTATGTCAACCCATTGTCTAAAGAGAGTTTTGGAATGCTATTGATATTGATGATGTGTCTAGAATTGTTGGTATTGATGTCAACACATGTTGGTGTTGTCATTGATTTCCTACTTCAGTATAGTTGTAGAGATTGTTGGCATGACTTGTGTTTGGGGAGATTTTTGTAGTTGGAAAGTGTTGCATGTTGTAGATGTTGTAGATGTGATGCAGAGATGTTAGTAATGTTGCTAATGAAGCTGGCTCACTTGTTTTTGAAGTTTTTTTGAGAAAATTTGAATAAAAGAGAGTTCAATGTGACATAGTGGTGTTTAGTTTTTTGCTCTGCATATCTTCATGATTGAAGATATTGTAATGTGGTTTGTATGTGATGATAAAAGGTGTTTAGAGGTGTCATATATAGAGTTTTAGATTTTGTATCATACTACAATAGAAGATGTGTTTGATAGTATGTCTATCTGGTGAAATAGGGTGTCTGTGAGAAATGAGAGTGCTTCGTATTTATCCATAGTGAAGGTTCTGGTGTTGTGGATATAGGAACATGATTATATAATTTGTATCTACCTTCCTTTGAAGTTTCAGGTGCTAAGTTGTTTCACAAAGTTGTCTAGTGTGTTGGATGTCTATGCCAATATGTTTGGTTGCACAAAATGAAGGTGTTCTTGTGTTTTAGGTGGTTGTAGTAGTTGTGGTGAATATTCTAATGGTGTGGAATATTCTGAGATGTTTTGGAATGTTGTTGTGTGGTACATGAGATTTTTTTAGACTTGGAGAGGTGTGTTTGGAGTCACTTGTTAGTGTTAGTACATGTTTGGTCGACCTTGTGTGCTAGCGTGGTTGTGTAGATTTGGGCCCCAATTAAGTAGTGGCATGGTTTGGCTTCACTTCTTTATATTATGGAAGTTTTTGGTGCTGACCTATTTGATGTTCCATGGTTGAGGTGTATACGTTTCCTTAAGGCCAACATAATTGAGATTATTTTAGGTCATGGAGGGTATAAATGCAAGGAGAATTATTGTGGATTAAGAAAAGAGTGTGTGATTTGAAAGATGTGAATGTGATCAAGTGTGATAATTTGAGTGTAAGCCTTAATACCTATGACCTCCTTATGCAATGAGCAAAAGGTGTCTATATTTCAATCTATTTGATGAGTTGTTTATGCTTCAGTGGAATTGTACCTTCGACATATGAGAGATACATTGTTAGAAGTTCAAATTCGCAGTGGGCCAACCCTTCCTCTATTCTTCTTTCTTCTAGATAGTGAGTCCTTTGGTAGTGAACCTTATTGTATTCAGTGTTGCAATTCATATATTAGTGAGCTAATCCTTATAGTGGTTTTTCCCTTCTTGGGTTTTCCAAGTAAATATGGTATTTATATGTGTTTGGATGTGTTTTTTGTTGGCAAGAGACACTGCACAAGTCATTTGGTGTTGTCATTGATGGAAAACCTAGTTAGTAATCCTATCCACACTTCAGTAATTGCCTATAGTAGAAGTCAGATTGAAGATATGTGTTAATTGTCAAAGCAAAAATAGGGCATCCAACAGAGTTGTGTCATATGTAATTTCCTGTTATCATTTTGTGTTGTGGATCTCATGGAAGGTATTTTGATGTATAAACTATCTTGTCTTTGAATCATAGGACCTCGTATTGATTGGTGTGCAAGTTAGAAGATCTGGTTTATCATTTTCTAGTCTAACAGTGCAAAAAGGCCGACTAAGTGAGTATAGCATGTTGTGGATCTTTGAGGCATAATTGTTTAAGGTGTTTCATGTTTGAGGATGTTATTTTGGGTCCTTACTATGTTTTGGACGACATTGGTTGGTTCACATTGCAAATTGTTTATGGATTGAGCCGACAATTTGTACATATTTTATATTTTGTTAAAGCCAACATGCAGTTGATGTAATCTCTAGTTACAGATATATATAATGAATTATTCATATCATTTTGGTGTGTGATGTGATAAGATGCGAAAGTAAGAAGGAATATAGATCGATTATGCATAGTTTCATTTGAGCAGAACAAAAATTGGTGATTCGAATTAAAGTAGATTGAGTTTCAAGAGAAGAATCAGATAGAGTGTGAAGAATGATGTTAGTGTGCTTAACTGAAACTATACTCAGGCATTAGCAGATGCTATCTCATAGTTCATTCACTCTAGTTGTCTATTTATGACTGTAATATAGTGAGTCTTCTTTTGGGTAGTAAGCCTTTTGTATTTGACAAGTGAGCTCTAGGTATTGTGCCTGAATGCATGTGCATTCCATTTGTAAACACTTATTTTGAGTATACTCATATTGTGGATTGACCTCCACCATGGTTTTTCCCCTAACAGGGTTTCCACTTAAAAAAATCCTTGTGTTATGGTGTTGTGGTTGATTGCTTTGTGTCCTTTCACCTTTATTTTGGTTCAATGCTATAAGTGGTTTGATGATCAAGTTAATAAAGTTAAATATTGTAGAGCACTAATTCACACCCCCTCTCAGTGTTCCTTGATTCCAACAATTGGTATTAGAGCCTATTCCTCAGAAGAATTTTAAAAGCTTGGGGAAAATCCAGAAGGTGATTCAATGGATTCCAACAATCTTCATCAACAACTTTTGGTGGCACTAGATGATCTTGATCAGTCCAAATCTAAAGTCCAGGAATTACAAGCAAGCCTCATGAATACTGAGAAATTCATTCAATCATTGAAAGATAAAATCAATAAGTCTAGGGAAAAGAGAAAGGATCTATGTGATCAGCTGAAGCATAAAGAGAGTAAAAGCGTGAAAGATGAACACCTAGTCAAGCCTTGAAGGAAAAGAAGAAGAATGAAAAAAGTTCACTAGAGATAATGTTGTCCTAAAGCATGAGATGGAATCTATTGTGATGAGGGATGACCAAGGAGATTGAAAGAGAATGAGGAGAATCTTATTGAGTCCTTGAAAGAAAAATCAGAAGAATGCAACAAAATTAATGATGGATTCAATCAGCTAGAGCTTGAATTGCAACAATCTAGAAATAATGAAGAAGAGCTTGAAAGATAGATTGTTACTCTCATGGATGAACTTACTACTGCAAATGAATACAAGGAGAAGTTCAAGATTAGCTCAACTAAGCTTGATGAAATGATTCAAAGTAAGAAGATTGGGAATGACAAGAAAGGTCTTGGATATGAGAAAGGAGAAAGCTCTGGATCTGGTCAAAGGAAATTTAAGCAAGGAAATCAGATGAACAAAGATAGAAGGTATTCAATAAGACAACCCAATGCTCAAAAGTTCAATGGATACTATTTTTTTTGCAATAAATTTAGTCATATGGCTGCTCAATGTAGATGAGAATGAATCCAAGTGGTCCATCATTCTCTGGTCAGTGTTTCAATTGCAATAATTATGGTCATAAGTCAATTGAATGCAAAAATATGACAAAATACTTTTCTAATAGAAATGTCAGATGTTATGCCTACAATAGATTTGGCCATATTGCTAACCAGTGCAAATCAAGAGAAAATCAATGGAATAATTGATTTGGACACAAAAATGTTGTGTGCTATAATTGTAACAAATCCGGTCACATTGCAAGATTCTGTAGAAGCAGGAAGGGTCCAGTAAACAAAGGGAAAAATATGCAAAAGGATGATAAGGGAAAAAGGAAAGTTATTGCGATGAGATTAGGAATCAAATGAAGAAGACATGGGTGAAGAAGAGTGTTTCTGATGCAGGAAATGGATCCACACCAGAATCTGGTGCTGGAAATTCCTCCAGGAATTATTTTAAGGCCTCTATCCTAGGGGGAGCTCTCAAGAAAATATTTTACCCCCTACTGGTAGTTGGTACCAGAATGTGACAAATTGTAATGATTGCATTAGTGATCTACAAATGTTTTGGGAACGCTTGTGGAGGAAATTTATGCAAAATTGAAGGTGCACAGAAGAATTTTCTTTCACAGACTATGAAAACAGGGTATTCAGAAGACCTAGGGAAAAAGCATTTATTGTGATAAAAGGTTAGGTGTGCGAATGATAAAAGGTTACTTCTATTCCTCATTTGTCACATTGCATTTTGAGAAGAAGAAGTTTGGAGAGCTCTACAAGCAAATTTCGGTGAGATACAAGTCTACAGGTGGTTCGACTAACAAACCCTAATTCGGCGAAAGGTATTTATCTGCAAAACTTGTCAACTTGAAATTTCTGAAAATGGTTGTTCCATTGGTAGTTGATATTAAGGATAGACCCCACCCAAAATTCAAATGGCACCTATTCAAGTCCATTGAGACATAACCATTAGGTGCATTTTCTTCAGTTTCATATGGTTTTTTTCACATTGAAGATATTAGGGCATATATTCATGCAAATGTTGAAGAATTAGGAAGCTCCTAGTTGTTAAATCTATATACAAATCACATTGTGGGAGAAGATCTCTATGTAAGTCTTGAATTTAAGACTTTAGAGTAGAAGAGGTTCACACAGATTGTGAAGTTTCCAATGTTCGACAAAAATGAATGGGTTTGATACATACTAAGTCGAGTGCATGCCGAGTTCATGTGGTTAAGTCATCCCTTCAAGATCACAAGAGAAGCTATAAGCATTGTTACTGGTCTGAATTCATTTGATGGGTTGCCCACATTGAAATCTGTAAAGAACCAAACAATCACTGAGGCAATCAGTTCGACTTTAGATAAGAGAGCCATGAGAATTAATGACATCATTGAATCAGATGTAATATTTTCTTCTATGGTTATTGGATATAAAATCTATCACTCTAGCTGGGATAACTTTGTATCTGGTACTACATTTTATGCAGCTTATCAAATGGTCAAGGAAAATGCAAAATATGACTTATGTGAGTTACTCCAGAGCCAACTAATTGAAAATATTGGTAAAATCAAGAAGGACAAGAAGAACTATTTCAAGTATGGCAATTTTTTGTTATGTCTATTCTTCTACTTCATGAATGAAGTTCCGGGAGTTGGTAAAGTGCAATGGGAAGGTGACAAACCTGTAGCTGTTCAAATTAGAGACATCTTATATAGAATTGGTGATAACAAAGCAAGGAAAACTGTTATCTGGGGTTACTTCAAAATCTTTCAAAGTGAAATGCAAGCTAGGGAAAGGATTCCAAAATCTATTGTGGAAAAATATAAGGACACTATTTGCTTCATGGTTGACATTGATCAATGTTTGATGGAATCAACAAAACCTAGAATAGTTTGGACAATGCCTATGGGATATGAGGTTGAAGAACACATTTAGGAGTTGTATGCCCAACACTTGTTGAGAAAACCTCTGGATCTGACAGAAGAAAGGTTTGGTACCTTTGAAGAGAAGGATATGCAAGTGCATACATAACTAAGGAAGCCTATGATAGTCCAGAAGGTGAGAAAGGAAGTTGAAGCTTTTGTAGAGAGCATCGACATATTAGTTGAACTAGTGAGGGAAGCTAGGAAGAAAAGAGGGAAAGCTAAAGAAGGGGAGCCTGCTAGAACTGAGTTAGCTAGTTTGGAAACATCCTCTAATAGAAATAGATCTAGAAGAAGCTCTGCACCCTCATCCGGTCCTGCAAAGAAATCAAGCCTAGTAAAAGCTTCAAGCCATACATAAGAGAAGGAAAGAGGAAGAAAGATAAAATCACAAGAGTCTATGTTGTTGTTGAAGATGATGAAGAAACTGAATTAGATGAAGAAGTAAGAGAAATCAAGCATAAGGGAACAAAGGCATCAAATGTCTCCAAGTACAAGCCCTCTGGTGAAGAGAAAGCAAAGAAAAAGGTGAAAACCAATAGATCAAGTATGACTGTAGAGAAAGTTGAAAAAGGCTTAATTGAGGATGGTAATCTCAAACCAATTTCTGAATGGTATGACACCTTTGATAGTGTTGGTTAGAGAATTCTTGAAGAATCCACAAAATATTTGAATAATTTCAATATGACTCATTGAAATAATGTCAGAGTTACCTAAAGGAGTATATGAAGTCTTAGAAATGAGGAGAGTAAATGCAAGAACTGAAGATGAACAAATGAGAGAGCACATACTTGTTGATCTATGCCCGATGTATAACTGAAAATATGTTATACTTCTGTGAATCCTTGCATGCAAGGATACTCAATAATGAGTCCTTGCAAATCAATTCACAGCTCTCTATCCGAGAAGAGCAGGGATTGATATTGTGGCCCTCAGATTAACCCTGTTACCCCTGCAAATACAATCTCGGAATGAGAGATTCAAAGAGGAGAAGCAAGAATGCTAATCTCCATGAATCCTGTTCTTGCAATGCAACAATGAAAACTAATCTAAATGGATGTAAATGCAATAAACCAAACTAATTTATCGAAATGAAAATTAATCTACATGCAATGCCATAAATGAATTATTTTGCAAATTAATTTACTATGAAGATTAAGTTAAAATGCAATATTAAACTATATGCTCTAAAAATAAGATGCTTATATAATCAAACTAATGTAATCTCAAATGATAAAATTCAAATTTGCAGCATAAGTCTGATGTAAAAATTCGTGATTCTTTTTTTTTTTTTGAAATGAGAATGAGAGGGCTCATTTTATAGGCAAAAGTAGAATTGAAGGCAAATTCAGAAACAATGTGGGATAAATAGAAAAATAGAAACAAATCTTGATTGGAATTCTTTTTTTAGTTTATTTCCCTTTTAACTGATTTGTTTCCCTTTTTTTTCATCACAGGATATTCTTGAGAGGATATTTCATTTATTTTATTTAATTTAAGATGATAATATCTCTTTTAATAAAATAAAATAAGATTATATAATTTAGAAATGAATATTAATAAAATAAAATAAAATTATTTAATTAAAAATAGATTTAATTAAATAGCATCATTTTATTTAAGTAATATTAACTTCAATTAAATAACATTATTTTATTTATTAAAAAAGAAAGGATTTATTTCTTTGATTAAATAAAATTAGTAAACTTATTCAAACAACAAGGGAAGATTAAGAGCATTTGAAATAGTTATGAATTGATTAAGAATTTGTGATTTGAAAATCAAACAAACTCCATTGATTCAGAGAAAGTTGATGTTGACAGGAAATTAAATAAATGGGGCCCAAAGTCTAGGTGACCATTTTAAGGTGCATACATTTGCCCTCTTTGACTAAAGTAGAGTCACGACCTCTGTTTGTCTGATCAAAAGAATGAGAGATTACAATGTGAGATAGATTTGGGATCACAAACAACTCAAATGTGAGGTTGACTTCGGGGATCACATCTGGACAAACATAAACAAAAGGCCTTTGAACATGAGGTCGATTCGGGATCATATCCAAAGTGAGAGATAAGAATCTCAAGCAAGGTTGCCCCGAGAGAAGCAATTGATAAATTGATAAAGCTGAATCAAGGATTGAAGTTTGATAGGTACTGCCCCCTCGTGATCGAAATCGAAATGAGATAGAGGAGAAATAATAAATTGAAAATTTTGATCAAATCAAAAAAAAGATAAGGTTCTTGATGTAAGATGAAAACTATAAGAATCACAGAACCCAAGTAGATCAGCAAGAAAATTATGCCCTAAGGTTGAATTAGAAGAAAAGTGAATTGAGAAATCGAGATAGAGGTAGAAGTTTGGAAGAAATGGGGAAAGAAATGGAAGTCTTCAATAAAGAGGATGTCCAAAGAATAAATCCAATTGTTTAAAGGCCAGGGAGTTTTGATTGAGATCACGAAAGAGATAAGAAGAGGAAATGAAGAGCGTGATACGAGTTGATGAAAAATCCACAGAAAGATGAAGGAAACCCTCTCAAACCCATATCTGACCTAAAAGGTGCAAATTAACATGAAGTCTAAATAATGCAAGCTATATGAAAATGCAAAGGTGTACTTGCAATAGGGTAACATAGGTTTTTGTGTGTTCATCATTCATTAGAGAATGTAAGAGAACTTATTTTCATCATTGGGCCATTATTACCGGACATCGGACAATCACACAATCATCACTAGTCACAAACGCAACTATGAAGATATGAATGTGATTTATATTAGCTTGGAATGTGGAAAGATTCTAACATGAGCATCAAAGACATGAAGGTCAAGATGGCTACAATGTTAGCTTACCCAATTTAATGTAGCAAAACCATGCTCGCATCAAGACATAAACGCCAGGATTACCATGAGAATGGTTGTGCAAAAACATTCAAGGATGATGCCATAAATCTCTTAAGTGTGTCGAGGAGACAACAAGAGACACTGAAGAGGTTCAAGACAACACCCACAAGCAGAAAGCAAATAAAAACATGCCCCATGCCCCAAGTCCTCTAGCTATGCATCACGGAGAGACTTATTAGACAAGGACACTCAACGAAAATCAATATCAGTCAGCACACAAAGAAAAGATCATGGCATATCTCAAGCATTAAGTGTTTACTTGATTAAAAAAAAAAAATTAAGTGTAGCCAAAGCCCGTCTGAGTTCAGGATAAGGATCGAATGCTTGCAAGTGAGTAGATCACATGGTGAACTAGATAAGACCAAAGCGATAAGTGTTTGAAAAACACGATGTAGGGGTTGTGTTGAAAAAACAGTTAGGTTAGTGTTAGAAAAACAAGTTTTGCGAGGTGTCTAAAGACAAGCATGTCGAGAGATTGAGGCTAACCGGTGATTCCCCTAGACAAAGACAAAGACCAATTCCAAACCAAGGCAATAAGGACAAGGCATGATGGAGAAAGGCTAAGTGTCGAGGATGCATGCTAAGAAATAGGGATGCAAAGGCCTCAAGTAGCGCCTGTTTCCAGGTTTTCACCACTTGAAAGATTTTTTTATTTTTTTATTTTTTTATTTTTTTTATATTTTTGCTACCAAGGTGCCTGTTTCCAGGTTTTCACCAAGGCACTTTTTTCTTTCTTTTTTTTGAATTTTTTTGAATTTTTTTGTATTTTTCATCATATTTGAATTTTTTTGGATTTTTTGACAATATGTCAATTCTTTTTTGTAATTTTTTCAGTATCATATATCAATTTTTTTGGAACTTTTTTCAGGGTCATAGTTATATACAAAGGATGCCCCCAAATAGAACAGGCATCAAGGATAGATCTTCTTCAGGTGCAAAACATTGATAGGCTCAGGGAGCTGCTCCCCCTCTTTAGTAGATAGTAGATAGGCACCTGTGCCAAAAGCTGCTGTGATGATGTAGGGCCCAAGCCAATTAGGTTCGAATTTTCCCTTCTGTTCTCGGTTCTGTTGGTTCTTAGGATTCTCTCGCAGGACAAGATCTCCTACTTGGAATTCTCTAGGGCGAACCTTTTTGTTGAAGGCTTTGGACATCCTCTTTTGATAGACCCTCATATAGTCAAATGATGCTTTACGCTTCTCATCAAGAAGTTCTAATTCTTGCAATCTCATGGCGCGATAGTCTTCATCTGTAACTAGACCTTTGAGATAGACCCGAAGTGATGGAATCTCAACCTCTAAAGGTAACACTGCTTCAGCGCCATATGTGAGGGCAAAAGGAGTAGCCCCAGTTGGAGTACGAATACTCGTTCTATAGGCCCACAGGGCCGGATTTATCTGTAGGTGCCAGTCTCTACCATTCTTATGAACTGTTCTGTGCAAAATCTTGAGAATGGTTTTGTTTGAAGCCTCTGCTTGACCATTTCCTTGTGGGAAGTAAATGGAGGACCAATGTTGCTTTATCTTGAATCTTTGGCAGAGTTCTTTAAGGTCCTTGTTTTTGAACTGACCTCCATTGTCAGTGATGATCTCAGATGGCACTCCATATCGACAGATGATATGGTTTAAAATAAATAAAGACACTGTCTTGCCTGAGGCAATAGAAAGTGGAACAACCTCTACCCATTTTGTGAAGTAGTCAGTAGCAGTGATAATGAACTTATGCCCACCTGATGAGTTGGGATGAATCTGCCCAACAAGATCAAAGGCCCATTGCTGAAATGGCCAGTGAGATATAGAAGGAATTAGCTCCCTACCTGGAGCATGTATCAGGTGTCCATGTTTCTGACATTTTTCACAAGACTTAGCAAATGCTACTGCATCTATCTGCATCGTAGGCCAATAGTACCCTGCCCTAAGCAACCTTCTAGCCATGGAAAGACCATTAGAATGTCCTCCACATATGCCCTCATGGATGTCAACTAGCGCTTGATCGGATTCCTCCTTTTCTAAGCACCTAAGAAGTGTTCCATCTAGACCCCTCCTATACAAATCACCAGAGATGAGGGAATGGTGAGAGGCGTTGCGGATAAGGTTTCTTCTTTCAGATCGGTTAAATGTATCGGGGATGATGCCATCAAGAAGATATGAGTAAATAGCACCATAGCGGGAGGATTCATGATTGACAAGGGTACAAATGATATGGCTTTCAGGTGAGTCAAATATGGGATATCGTAGCTCTTCCACCAGGAATTCATATCTGGACTCATGTTCCTCTAACTGAAGAAGTGAAGCAAGGGTGGCCATAGCATCAGCTGCTTTGTTCTCAGCCCTAGGGATTTGCTGAAAGGTGACAAAAGTAAAATACCGTCTCAATGAATCAACCATTTTTTTGTAAGGTACCAACTTGTCATCTTTTGTTTGGTATTGTTCATTGACTTGGTTGATGATCAGCTGAGAATCCCCATAGATATGTAGTTCTGTGATATTCCACTCTATAGCCATTTTTAGTCCATTTGTCAAAGCCTCATACTTAGCTATGTTGTTTGTGCATGGAAAGAGTAACTTGTAAGATTTAGGAATAGTATACCCATGAGGAGAAACAAACAACACACCAGCTCCAGAACCATTTTGCATGCATGAACCATCAAAGAATAGTTTCCAGGATCTTTCAGTCATGTACATAAGATGCTCATCTGGAAAGTTGACTTGAATGGGCATATTATCTTGAATAGGAAAATTAGCCAGTTGATCTGCAATAGCTTGGCCTTTGATTGCTTTGCGCTCAATATACTCTATGTTAAATTCAGAAAGAATCATCATCCATTTAGCAAGTCTGCCCGTGAGAGCAGCTTTACCGAGCAAGTATTTGAGAGGATCAATTTTTGATATGAGGTGTATGGTGTGCGTGAGCATATAGTGTCGCAATTTTTGAGAAGCAAACACTACTGCAGGCAAGCTTTTTCAATACTAGTATAATTAACCTCATAAGAAACAAGAGTGTGACTAATATAATATATGGCCCTTTCTTTCCCTTGTTCATCTAATTGAGCCAACAATGCCCCCAGTGAAGATTCAGTAGCTGAGACATATAAAATGAGAGGTTTTCCTGGAATGGGAGGCATTAAAATGGGAGGATTTTCCAAGTATTCTTTAATTTGATCCATGCTCTTTTGGCAATCCTCATTCCAGACACATTGAACACCTTTATGCAATTTTTTGTTGAAAGGTTGTGCTCTATCTGCCAATTGTGAAATAAACCTCCTTATGGATTGAAGGCGCCCTTGAAGACTCCTCATTTGGCTAACATTTTTGGGAGGTGGCATGTTTATAATGGCTTGAACCTTTTCAGGGTCCACTTCTATTCCTTTAGCTGAAATGATGAATCCCAATAATTTTCCAGAAGTAACACCAAATGCACACTTTTTTGGGTTTAATCTTAGTTGAAATTGTTCCATGCGATCTAGAATCACTTCTAAATCAGCCAAATGTGTTCCTCTTCTCTTAGACTTAGCCAGGGTGTCATCCACATAATCTTCCATATTCTTATGCATCATGTCATGGAAGATGGTTGTCATAGCTCTTTGGTAAGTAGCTCCTGCATTTTTCAATCCAAAGGGCATGACATTCCAACAATAAGTACCCCAGGCACATGTGAATGCAGTCTTTTCTTGATCCTCAGGAGCTATCTTGATCTGATTATACCCAGAAAAACCATCCATCAAAGAATAGATCTCATATCCCGCTGTCATGTCCACTATCATGTCTATGTTAGGAAGTGGAAAATCATCCTTTGGGCATGCTCTGTTAAGATCTCTAAAGTCTGTGCAGATTCGAATGGTTTTATCATGTTTAGAAACATGTACAATGTTGGAAATCCAGTCAGCATAGTCTATGGCTCTAATGAATCCTGCACCAAGGAGCTTTTCTAATTCAGCTTTCACTAAAAGAGCTATATGAGGGTGCATTTTTCTCAACTTCTGTTTGACTGGTTTCACACCTAGAGCTATGGATAAATGATGCATAATGAGATTAGTGTCCAACCTTGGCATGTCTGAGTATGTCCATGCAAAGTTAATTTCCTTCTTTTGGAGGAACTCGGTATAGGCTTTCTTTTCTTTAGGTGATAAAGATTTAGCCAAGTGTACAATTTTTTGAACTTCCTCTGTGCCCAAATTAACAGCTTCTGTAGGTTCAACCAATACTGATGATCTGTCCTGGAAATAGCTTGGGAGACTATCAAGTACCTCATCCGTGGAGTTGCCCTCTGGGAGTTTTCTGCCTTTGGATAAAGTCTTTTATTTTACTTTTTTGATTCGACACATGCATAGTGGTTTTCTGTCAGAACTCTTATTCTTTTTTCTTTTCTTTTTATCTTGTGACTAGGTGCTTGATGTGGTCTATCATCAGTTCTTGGTGGTTCAATGTCGTGAATAATCGTGTATCAGTCAGTTGAGACCAATCAATAAGGTTGGGGTGAATAAAGGGTAGGTTGATGACTGGTTCAAGATTAAGGATATAGGTGGTGTCATCTCTGGTGACTGTAGAATTGGAATCTATCAAGTTTCCCTCTAAAGTGTCTAAATCAAAATTTATCCTAGCAAGCGAAGAATCGTCTACTAATGCGACATGTGGGTTCCAATCTTCTAATCTAACACATGACTCGTCAGTTACATCAGGTTGAGAACTATAAGCATGGACAACGTCCATATCCAAGTCAACTGTTGCATCTGAGAGTGAATCCCATTCAAACTCATGAGAGTCTATTTCTGAATTATTGTTGGAGCCTCGTGATGTAGAAGCCTCAAGATTTGGAAGAAGCTCCTCTCCTCTAGCAATTTGCTCAATCACAAAATTATCTGAATTATCACCATCCATTGCAGCTGGGATAGAGACATTATCCATAGTCAATCTTGCATTCATACAGTCACTATCTATTGCAAATGAGATAGGAGGACTATCAATTATTAAATCTCTTAAATCTTCCCAAAGAATATTTGTTGAAGGTATCCAATCATCTGTTATGTCTTGTTGATTGGTCAAATCTGGTACATATTCTGTGTCATCTTTACTATCCCGCCTATCAGAAATGGGGACAGTGCATTTATTGTTGTTCATAAAGCCTAGGCCAACCAGTTTCTTAGACTTACATGCAAAAAGATCATGATTGAGTGGTTCGGCTCTAGCATCTAACCTGTGACTAAGAGGGCCATATCCTGGATAACCCATCTTCTTGACAAAAGTATATCCTCCCCCATAGGACTTAGGAGAGGGGGAGAAATTTTCATTGTGCTGGTATTTCTCCTCTTTGTATATCCAATCTCGAATAGCTACTTCCTCTTTTTCATCTTGTATTGGTACTAAGGATTCAACAAACTTGTCAAATAGTGTCATTGCTGAGGATGATGGTTTCATCTCTTGTGAAGGCTTTCCATATGTCCTAGGGGAAATAGGAATCTTTGTAAAAGAGTCAAGTTGATACCCCCCATGCCAAGGTCTACTGACTTAAATTTGTTTTGACAGTCTGATAAAGTTGTTTCATAATCCTCACGCTTCGGTTAAAGAGGGACAAGGAACATTAAATGGTGATTGAAAGCACTGATAAGGTGTTATCCCCCGGTGCAAATTGCCCATTGTAGGGGAACTTAATAATAATCGGTGGTAGGTAGGACGGCAATCGCCGCATATCATGAATCCATGGTCTACCCAGTGAAATGTTGTATGCAAGGGGTCCAGTATCAACAATTTGAAACAAGATATCTTTTTCAACTGGGCCAATCCTGACAGGAAGGACAGCCAATCCCTTAGAACTTCGTTCTGCCTCATCATAGGCCTTTATGGTGATCTTCTTTCTAGTGTCGATCACTTGCTCTGAACAGCCCAAAGTTTTTAACAAATTCAAAGTACAGATATTTAACCCAGCACCCCCATCAATCAACACGCGCCTGACACGGGTTTTATGAATCATGACTTCAATGTGAAGGGCGAGATTGTGTGGATGACTTAGGGATTTGTCATCATCTTCAGAGAAAGAAAGGTAATGTGGGCTAGTAATGTGATTCACCATGCCTTGGAATTGGTCTATAGCAATGTTGTTGGGGACATTTGATGTGCGCAAAGCGTCCTCAAGGATCTGCTTATGCCTAGGGGACAACTCTAGAAGCTCTAAGATTGAGATATGTGCTGGAGTTTTCTGTAACTGATCTACAAGATTGTAGTTTGGTTTGAGAGTAGTGGCGGACTTTATAGTGACATTCTTGGATGCCACTTTCTTGGATTTATTGGATGGACCTGAACTAGGCCCTCTGAGAATAATAGGGGCTTGACTCCTGGTAACAGCATTAAGGGCTTGGGAAGATAACCTAGAATGAGGACCTCTCAGCACCACAACAGGTTGGTTGTCAAAAATAGGGGGAGAGTCATAACCATGCTGGTCTTTACTCCTTATCATATTAACACTTGGCTCCACAACTTCAAGCATGTTTATCACATTTTTTGCCGTTGTATAGGTGTAGTTGATTGCAGCTTTGCCATTCTATGATTTAGAGGTTTCCCCCTTGTCGTAATTAGGCAAAGGTTCCTTAAAAGCCTTATGATCAGCATTGGTATTTAGGCCATCAACTTGAAGCTTTCCACTTTCTATAAAATCTTGGACGATATGTTTTAATTTCCAAATACAAATGCGATGGGCTGTATTAGGCTATGAAATTTCATTGCATCGCCTTGGTCATCCCACCAATGTGGCTTAGGATCTGGAATGTGAAATTTTGCAGGATCCTGAGGATGTGCCAAGTTGTTAGCAATGAGAGTTTTGAGAATATCCTCATATGTGTCACCCAATTTGGTAAATTGCCGCTTCTGGTTTTTGGGCCTTTCCCGATATCTTGGTTTACTTTCTTGTTGTGGAGGTGCATTAAGCTTCATTGCTTGCACAGCCTTAGTCAAATTAAGAACACTTTGATCTCTTGATTGGGAATAATCCACAACTCCATCATTGACAATTTGTTTGTTTTTGTTCCAATTGTTGTTCTTCCCTTTATCCCTATTGTTGTGTTGACCATTGTTGGTATTATTGTTATGTCTGGTCAAAATGCCTTGTTCTTTTAGAACATCCTCAATGCGGCATGCAGTTTCAATCATGGTATCAACGGAAGTGAAGACTATCTTTTTGATCTCATGTCTCATTTCAGGCACCAAATTACTAACAAGTATGTCAATCTTTTCATCCTCATGGATCGTCCTAGGATACCGAGAGCATTGTCTCCTCCACCTTTGCAAGAAGGTAACAAAGGATTCCCCCTGATTTTGTTTCAAGTTGCATAGGTCCAACATAGTAACAGGTCTTGACAGATTATATGCGAAGTGTTGAACGAATCTATGAACAAGTTCTCTAAAAGTCTTGACAGGAGGAGTGATATTGGTAAACCATTCCATTGCTTGTCCTTTAAGACTCCTAGGGAACAACCTCATCAAATAGGAGTCATCCTGATGGAATTCAAAGCTCATGGTATAGAACTGACGCACATGGTCATGTGGATTCACCGCCGCCATATTTATCGTATTGTGGGAATTTTGTTCCTCTTTGAAAATCTTTCATATACCTTGCCCTTGTCGAATGGATTAGGACAAATTGAGTCTAGTGAGAATGAGCTCTTAGGGTTGCAATTAATACTTTCCATCATTTGCTTCCATTTAAGGATTTCTTCCTCTTGAGAGGGATTTTTCTTTTGTATTTTGTTGTCCACATCAAAATTATAAGGGACTCTGGCACCCTTGTTGATTAGACTTTCCAAGAACTTATCTTTGTTTTGTTCCAAATATCTCTCCACATACTGTTGGAAGATAGGCTCTTGTTGTATTCGCATGAAGTCTTGAGTATCAAAATCATAATGTGAGCTACCACCTCCATGTTGGGAACCATGATGTACATGTTGGGAGTGTGGTCTTGAATAATTCTCTGGGAGGGAGTCAGCCTCCCTATAGTGAGTATACCGAGAGGCCCTTCTTCCTCTAGACTAGGAGATCTAGAAGGTGCTTGGACCTACTTTCTACTTCTTTTTGGTGTTCCTCGAAGGGGTGGAGGGAGGAGAATTATGTCCACTGTTAGCACCCCTTGTATTGTATTGTTTGTTTAATTGGTGGGCTAACTGCCTATCTTGCTCCTCTTGAGCGAGTTTCCTTTGTACCTCCAATAAAGCTTGGCTCTCTTCCTCAAGTTGTCTAAACTTTTCTTGCTTTGCAGCTTGTTCATCTAGAAAGGCTTTCTTTTCGCGTTCAATTCTTTTGAGCCTATCACTTGTGAACCTTGAGGTATGTTGAAGTGGTGAGTTTGGTCTAGACTGTTTGAACAAGTCATTGGTATATGTTGTATTGACATGAGCATCACGAGGTTCATTGTCTTGGTCTTCGTGTTGTGACCATTGTTCTTGGTGAGCTCGTCTCTTATACCTTTCATCCCGTTGATGGGCATCCAAATATGTTGCATTAATGAGGGGTGAACCAGGTTGATCCTCATGAGAAGAATTTCCAAATATCATGTTGTTTCCGTGTTGTTCATAGATAATAATAAGATTTTGATCCATGGCTTCCTCTCCTCAGCCGAAAGTGACAAAGATAACTCATATCCATACCCGAGTGGGAAGGTGCTGAGGGGGTACTCAAGTCACTAAAATGGCTCTTTGGGTCAAAATAGGTTTCAGATTGACTCCTAGGTGACTGGTCAAATATTGGTTCCTTTTCCTTCTTCTTTGACAAGTCTCAACGGGGTATTGGTTAAAGACTATCTCAGGTCGCCTCCTTGGCTCACTTGATATCTTGTTGTGACCGAAGGAAAGCGGGAGAGTCTGGCAAATGACACCCTAAGAAACGGCCACACTGCACTAGGATAGTAAAAGTTTTCTCTTGTCCGAGAGAGATGGTGAAATAGAACTGTTGCAAATAGGTGCAAACCAACACTGCGACAGAGGTGCTCAATTCTTGGGTGAACACCCTAGCACATATGGATCAGGAGGATGACTTACACAAAGTGTAATGAGTTTGAATTGTATGAAAATGGGTGGACAAGGAGACTACTAGCACTCTCCAAGTGTGTTATCAAAGAGTCTAAAAAAATTATCTATTTGACAGGAACAATGCCTAATTTGCCAATCTTAAGCAAAATCGCTTATGAGATCAAGGATCACTAATTCAAAAGGTCGACACATAAACCCTAAATACAGAACAGGTCTCTAAAACTGGGACAAGTCACTTAATCGAAGAACTCAGTATTTCAGTTTGTTGTTTGTTTGCAAAGATTAAGCAAGTATATCCACATATTTTGATCAAGCACATAGGTTTCAATCAGACAAGTTGTGATACAAAAAGTAGTCAATAACAGATCTATCAAGGACAAAGCAACTTGATAGTATCGGGGGAGTCTTGTTTGAAGATGTTTGGACAATGTTTTAAGACTCAAAAACAAACACATAGCTATCCCTACCAAAGAAAATGGTGAGAAGCCAAAACCTTTGCCCCATTGCTTATAAGCAAACATATCGCGGGTAATCTCATTAATACCGCAGTCACCCCTCTAGAGGGCTCTGTTTTGGTGTTTCCAAGGACTCAACAAAGTTGTGCTCAAAGGTTACCCTTGTAGCGGGCCGTTGGTCGCAACCCGCTTCCAAACGCCCGTGTATGCCTATGATGGGGAATCGTGTATGATCAACATACCTGGTGAGATTCTTCCTCCCATGAAAGATTAAGTGACTCTTCGAGGTGAACCGGTAGGCAACTAACTAAGAGGTTTTTACTTGGCTTCCTCGCTCTCACAATCTGCCTTCCGACATGTAGCTTGGGCCCTGCACCCAACACCGGTACCACACACCCCTCAAGTGGTCACGAGCTGCACCGGCCAAAGGTAATAAATGAGCTTTTCCATGATGATCGGGCCCAAGTCATGGAAAAGAGTTACTATGGTCTTGAGTCTTTAGACTCAACAAGACGCTCTTTTATTATAGTGAGGTGGAAACCCACAGAGAAAGGTAATTTCACTTGGCCACCCCTGAGGTTCAACTTCCTGTGCCCCTCTGGGGCAGTGACACACCGGACATGGCTCAGACTGGTTTCTGATTTTCCTGATTCTCCCAAAAGGAGAAGAGCATACTTCAGTCTGCCTCTCTTTACCCAAACATGTAAACAACCTTAATCACCGAAGCTTGCTCACTTCACCAAATCCACACGCTTTGGTTTCATTCTCTTTAATGAGAAGAGCATAATCCCCTAACGAGTGAAAGTGCTAAAGATTCACTACCTTGCTCCGCTCCCTAAGAGTTCGTCATATTAGTAAGATCATAAGGAGCCTGGATTTGTCCATGGTCATCACCTCCATGTAACAAAGAGCCAAATTCCCTACTCACTATCAAAACTCCTAAGAATTTTAATGAAGCCCTAATTAGACTATGTGAATTGAAAAGCAGGAAAACAAACACAATGTTTTTTTTAAATAAGATCTTTGACAAGCGTAAGTGTTTGTTTTCAAGTCTTTGTCATGCGTCCTGCAATCAAACCGTTAGTGTGTTTCAAGTTCTTTGACTGGCGTCCTGCAGAAACTGTTATGCTGTGAAAAAAAATGATTCAGAAGAACCAGAATTAAAAAATCGAATTTAATCTAGTCAAAATTAAATCTAAGAAGAATTAGTTAACAAAACTAAAATTAAACTAAATTAATCTAATGCTAAACTAAAAATTTAAAACAAAACTAATCTAAATTAATAAAATTAAAAAATCTAATCTAAATTTAAAAAAAAATCTAATCTAAATTAATAATTCTAATTTAAATTAATAAAGTTAAAAAATCTAAAGTAAAAAAATCTAATTTAAATTAACAAAGTTAAAGAATCTACTTTAAATTAACAAAGTTTAAAAAAATCTAATTTGAATTTTAGAAACTTAAAAAAATCTAAATTAAAAATCTAAATTAAAGACTAAACCAAACTAACTAAAAACTAAACTAAATTAAGATTAAAAACTAAATTAGAATTAAAAACTAAACTAAATTAAAAACTAAAAAATTAAAAACTAAATTAAAAAAATCTTCAAATTTGATTTCTGAAAAATCTGTTTATAATGAGTAGATAAAAACAGAAACCCAGAAATTTTTTGAAGCAAAAAATAAAACCCAGAAATCGTTTTTTAATCCAGCAAGTAGAAGATGAAAAAATATTTTTTTTTAAATCTTTAGCCAGTTGAAAAAAATGACGCGCGACAGTTTTTGTGCAGCTATTTTCTTCAGATCTGTGAAAGAAATCAAAAAACTGAAAGATACCCAGATCGGATTTTGACCCTGGCTACAAAACCCAAAAATCGTTTTTCCTGCAACTGAGTGGAAGCTAGATTAATGAATCAAAACTAAAAACGAAATTAAAAACTACACTAAAAAAACTAAAAATTAAAAACTAAATTAAAAACTAAAAACTAAATTAAAAACTAAATTAAAAACTGAATTAAAACTGAATTAAAAACTAAATTAAAAACTAAACTAAATTAAAAACGAAAATTAAAAACTAAATTAAATTAAAAACTAAAAATTAAAAACGGTGGGCGCCAAAATGTATAACTGAAAATATGTTATACTTCTGTGAATCCTTGCATGCAAGGATACTCAATAATGAGTCCTTGCAAATCAATTCACAGCTCTCTATCCGAGAAGAGCAGAGATTGATGTTGTGGCCCTCAGATCAACCCTGTTACCCCTGCAAATACAATCTCGGAACGAGAGATTCAAAGAGGAGAAGCAAGAATGCTAATCTCCATGAATCCTGTTCTTGCAATGCAACAATGAAAACTAATCTAAATGGATGTAAATGCAATAAACCAAACTAATTTATCGAAATGAAAATTAATCTACATGCAATGCCATAAATGAATTAATTTGCAAATTAATTTACTATGAAGATTAAGTTAAAATGCAATATTAAACTATAGGCTCTAAAAATAAGATGCTTATATAATCAAACTAATGTAATCTCAAATGATAAAATTCAAATTTCCAAGATAAGTCTGATGTGTAAAAATTGCGATTCTTTCCTCCTTTTTTTTAATGAGAATGAGAGGGTCTACTAGAGGCAAAAGTGGAATTGAAGGCAAATCTGTAAGCAATGTGGGATAAATAGAAAATAGAAAACAAATTCATTGAATTCTTTTTTAGTTTATTTCCCTTTAATGATATTCTTGAGAGGATATTTTCTCATTTATTTAATTTAATTTAAGATGATAATATCTCTTTTAAAATAAAATAAGATTATGTAATTTAGAAATGACATTAATAAAATAAAATAAAATTATTTAATTAAAAATAGATTTAATTAAATAGCATCATTTCATTTTAAGTAATATTAACTTCACTAAATAACATTATTTCATTTATTAAAAGGATTTATTTCTTTGATTAAATAAAATTAATGAAGCATTCAAACCTTAGGGAAAATTGATACATTTGAAATATGAATTGATTAAGAAATTTGATTTGAAAATGCCACAATCATTGATTCGTATTGATGTTGACAAATTAAATAAATGGGGCCCAAAAGTCTAGGTGACCATTTTAGGAAGCTGTATACATTATGTTTGGCAAGGCCTTCGCTTTGGGTTCTCCATTTCCCTGTGTTCGTTGGTGCGAAGATTTAAAGGAAAGTCTTACAATTCAACCATGAAACAATGGAATGGAATTAAACCTACTGAGCTTTCAGATTTAGAAATTAAATTACCGGGTATGTCATTGACAGAAACGAAAGAGTAATTGGGGTATCTTAAATAGAAACCCACTACGAGCACTTGGCCTTCGAGAAACGGAAGGCAGTCTTCTATCCCTTCTTGGGCTTTTTGTAGACATTTTTGGCAACCTAGGGTTGAAAATAGGCTTAAATTTGACTCGGCCGACCTTGCTCAATAACAACAAATTTTTAATGATCTAAGTATTCATTCAAAGGTGCTCCTTAAAATATTATGATATACCTTAGTGTAAGTAAAATTATATAGAAATCAAATATATGTATCATTATAATTCTATATAAATTTTCACTGTCTATCAAGAATCTCTCCTTTCATCTCATACAATCTTCCTAAAATTTTGATTGTATTTTATGGCAAAATCTCTAAATACCATGGCTATCAAATTAAGCTGGTTGAAAAAGACATCCAACATTCAGTTAGTGTATATGTTGGATGAAGACGATTCCACCGTCCACTAACTGCAAGCCATTTCAGCGTCATCCACCAACCAACAAATGAAAAGCAATGAAAATTGAACGGTCCAAACGACTTGAATCGTCTTGCATACCATTTAGAAGAGTCTGTGCCGTAGATGTGTGAAGTTAGCCGGTTAACTTCGTGAAACGGAGATAATCTGCAATTACATATTTTTTATTTTGTTTTTGACGAGGGTCTCCCAGTTTGCAGAAACGGTGATCTTTGTTTTTGACGAGGGACTCCCGAAAGCTGCAGTTTACATGCAGAAACTCTGATATTTTTTTTTGACAAGGGACTCCCGAAAGCTGCAGTTTACATATGTTTGTTTTGTTTTTTACGATGTCTAGTTTGCATATTCCGACTTGCGTAACAGTGGAGCAACTGCAGTGGACTTTACATTTCGCTTTGTTTTTGACGAAGGCCTCAAATGGTGATCTACGGCTGCAATTTAACAGATTGTCAACAGGCCCTCTCGGTGCTTTTCAACCGCTGACTGAGAAATTGAGCTCTGAAATCTCAAATAGGGACATGCTCTCAGATAATTATCTATTATTTCGCTAAGAAGTAATTTAAAATAACTAAGGAAATAATCTAAGCACATATTTCTTGATATCCCACTAAACATTTTAAAATATTTAAATCATCTTTTAAGTTTTACTAAAAGATCAATAGCAATAAGTTTCAAAGAATATTTGAACCTTCATTACATTCCTCTATGGATAAACTATTAGGAACATTATAATAATCAAATACATTCTACAATAATATTTATTTATTTATTACTAAAATATTAATAAATTAATAAAAACACTAATGTAATACAAACTCTACTATATTTTATTATTTTGATTAATAAAATTATCAAAAATTAATAAACATTAGTATTTTATTAACTTGACTTACCATATAAATATTTTACTAAGGAAATCACTAGAAAGTGGGTGACTTTCTTACATTAATTTATTATGGAAATATAACCCACTTTTTGTAAATTTAGGCTTAAAAGGATGGAATGTTGACCAGCATAGGAAATGTTGAAGGAAATAAAACTTAAAGGAATAGCTCTTTTCCCTCCCACGCAAGCTTTCTTATTTTTTTAAAAAGGAAGTAAATAAATGATCCTCTTAGAGTAATTGTGTGCCCTCTCACTACATTGTGAATATTATTAAATTCACTATGCCCTAACACTTGCTGAGTGCCCATTTATTTTCTACGTATTATCCCAATGCCCTAAAACAATGCTTAAAATCCTTGCAACCCTATTTTGCTTTAATTGTTTATTTGCAGGTTGAGGAGAGCTGTGGGGAGGTGGACGATATGAGGATTTTTATTTTTATTTTTTTTAATTTTGTTTGGCAGTCAAACTCCTTCATTATATTGCAGGAATGTAGTATATTCATTTGGTTCCAGATGCATGGAGTTTTCTCCTCTTTTGCATTTCATTTTGTTTGCAGGTTTGAGAGGAGGTGAAGGGACTGTGATGGAATTTGAGATTCTTTTGAACTGGTAAATTTGTTTAAGCAGATTTTGAAGGAGAGAGGGTTTGTTATCTATTTGTTTAAATATTTCCTTCATTTAACAGATAATAGCATAACGATTTTAGAATAAAATAAAACACAACTGAAAGTTACCCAGCCATGTACAGATTCCAAATTAATAATAAAACTCAATAAAACCAAGGCGAGTGACTTACCCAGTGTTCTGCACAAAATTGTGTCAAGCTGTCAACAATGGTGATGATAAAAACAAAATAGAGTTTGTAGGAAAAATATTACAAAATCCTACCAAAGCAGAATTTAAGAAAACAAATGAGACAAATCCAATTAGTCTCCCTACAGCTGCTGCTTCAATCTATTCACAAAGGGCTGCCTAAACCACACAAGAAATCACAGTACCATCGAGCTTCAAAACATGTAATATATAGCACAGCCAAAGATAAAACCACAAAACCAATTCCATCATTTATCGGATAATAGTGGAGCTGTAAAAGAATGGAATAAAATGCAACCAAGTGATCTAGCAGCTTACAGATCCCCATAGAATTTTTTTTTTTTTCTGAAGTTATGGCTAGTGACTTACCTGAAAATTCTGCACATATTGCACAAAATGGAACTTTATTTTATTTTATTTTGTTCAACCACCCTCTGTACAGTCTCACTTTTATTCTCCACATCGCAGATGCTCTGCCAGCGTCCCATCTCCTTCCAAACAACAATCCCATTTAACCCCCCTTCACCCTCTGAAATTTTCTCCGTCAAAAGAATGCCCCCCCGGCAGGAAAGGGATCCACCCCCCAAAAAAGTGTCTCGTGGAATGCAAGAGCTGCCCAGTTATGCCCGGTTATACGCCTCCTGGACAATGCCTCCCCCGCCCCAAAGACATGCATGCAGAAAGTGGATGTAAGGGCAAGGCACGTGGGAGGATTGGCAAAGGCTTCTAAGAAATGTGGCAGTCAAACATTCAATCCCTTTGATAAATATTTATCAGCCCACTTGCTTTACCTTTTCATATATATATATATATTTTTCTATTCTGTTATTCAAAGTTAGGCTAATTTATATGTTTAGTTAGATGTTTTATTTTGTAATGCTCACTAAAGAACAGGTTAATTTAATATTACTATTTAACTGGTTTTAAGAAATAAATATTACCAACAATAAATTACTAGTTCTTTTATTTATATGTTTAGTAAGATTCTTTTATAAGATATGTATACATCTCATTGTTTTTGTATTAACTAAATTTTCAAGCAGAAATAAAGCAATAATGATGTAGATGAACGCACATCCACGGTACAACAAAATAACGGTATAGTTAATATGCTATAGTAAAATTTTAATAGTTAGAGCTTTGTTGCTTAAATATATAAATATTTAAATATCAACATAAAGTTTATTTTTGTTCTTCACCAAATAAGAACATTTAGTATTACTTGTTTACTCCTGGAATATAGTTATAAATATATATTTAAATAATTTATATGTAAATGTGTTCAAAGTTTATATATATATTATTGTTTTATTTTATGTATATTTGATATTGAAAAATTGACATTTGCTTACATATACTTATACACATATATGTATATTACGATAAATCGATGTTCATACTTCATGGTTACTATGTGGGTTTTGAATTAAGTGTTAACACAATTCACAATATTTATGTTCATTCTCAATAATAGATAATATGAGGCTTTTCATACAAACCATTCAAATAATTCAAACCATTTGAAAGATATAAATGATTGTATATATTGATACCAATAATATATAAGATATACCTAATATTAGGAATTGACACATAGTTTTATAAGGTCTATAATGCTATAAATTTATATGATAATAATATCAACATCACTTTCCCCACCTATTAAACTCTATGCCATAATTCAGTTATATGAATGTATAAAAATATAATTATATATATAAAATCCTTGCATTATAATAACCAATCATTTAAATTCTTTAATACAATCACCGTAATAATATGCAAGGAACACCTTGATCAACCAATTTAATTGTACGGAAAAAAGAAGAAGGAAACAAGACCTCAAAAATTGCAAATAAATAACTCACTCACACGCTAACCCACCATTGTAAGGATAATCTTGTCATAAGGATAATCTTGCTTCCTTTCTATTCCTTCATTGTCCTAATCATTTCCAATTTTCCACTACCTTTGCTCATCTCCACTGTGCTACACGCCTCCTCTCCTCAAGTAACAAGACACGCTTCCTCCTCACTCAACCTCCCCGCAACAAGAAAGATTTAGCCACCGTAGCGCTAGGGCCCCAACCCTTATAAATGAATATTTTAACATCTTATTGTTGATTCATTTTTCTTCAAATCTAAGAAAAACATGGAATTTATGTTCATGCTTGTTAAGGGAAATGCATTGCTGAAGATTATAATGTCTTTATCGCGCAGGAATTGAAAGGCAATATTAGAGTTTTCTGTAGAGTGTGACCTATTCTTCCTGATGATGGCGAGTATGGTTTAGATATACCTGTTGTTGAATGTCCTTATTCAATGGAACTTCAAGGCCGCAGTGTTGAACTTATTTAACCATAATGTTTTTTGAAACTTAACATTTTATTGTTCTCAAATATAGCACCAGTAATGATGATTGAAGACTAAATATTTTGCTCTTGTTATTTTCTGAAAGAAAAGTATGGCTCCTCGTTCAATAGATTATTGGGTCTTGAGATTACCCAAGAAGATGTATTTGTTGATATATCTCAACTTGTTCAAAGCACATTGGATGGATACAAGGTGAATTGCTATATTTTGACTCGTAAACAAAGTTTAATTTGGTTGAATATCATCGAATTCAAAACAAAATTGCTGGGAAACAATTGCTCACCATTATAGGAAAATAAAATTATCTTTGTTCCATTCTAGTTTGACTTTTTTCAAGGGTGTGTGGGGGTTTCTAAGTTTCTATTCAAGAAAATTGTATCAGAGCATGCAAACCTCTTAGAAGGTTAGGTGAAAATTATTTTTTTTGGGAATGTTTTCTGCACTCTTCAAATTGTTTGTATAACATGAATCTGCCAAGTCTAATGGGAACACAGTGTAATGGCATGAGATGTTTGTCTTTACTCTTCTTTTTCATATCAATTTTTCATCTTCAATTTTTTCGAAGATTCATACAGGATATGGTCTTTGCATGTACTTCATCATATTAAGGCACAGCCCCACAATCTTTGAATTTACAGCCATAAAAAATCAGCATTGATTCTGAAATGTAGACTGCTTAGCTTCCAATGCTTTCTTTTGAGATGACTGAAACTTTATGATTTCCACTGATTTTAACTCTATTTTTTAGTCTTTTGAGGGCAAACCTTTAACTGTTTTGATTGATAGAAATTCTTAATAGACCATAAGAAAGAATTCATCATTCAATTCATCAAGTATTTAGCCATACAGCATGTATGGTTGTTATAAGCTCCGAGGATATAAAATCAACTCAAGTAGGATGTTATGTTTTACATTATTTACTGTCAGTCCTATTGGCGCCCAAGGAATGCTAACAATGTTGTTTCTGCTTTGGCTGCTTCATCATGTGTGAATATAGTAGTAATAATTTGTGTCCTACTTCTTTCCCTATTTTTATTTGTATTTTCAGGAGTGCAAGAAAATATTATTGTACATTGTAATTGTTCACTAGCCTCCAATAACTCAAAATTCAAGTAGTTTCAGACACTCTGTGTTTATAGAATTTAAATCTCACCTGTTGTTTATGGGGGCATGCAGTAAGCTTGGTAACCAATTTTGTTCGCTGTTATTTATAGTTTGTGAATTGGGAACTTTGCAAATTCTATGGTGGTAATTCTGTGTCTCTATTTTCATATCTTGATAATTTCTTTTTAACTTTTCTCTAAAATGTTACTAACGAGTTCTCCTTTCTAATCTGTATATCGCTTTTATGTCTCTTTTTTATACCTTAACTTTTCCTTACTACTTGTTACTCTCATTGTACACAATACTTGAAATGAAACTAATTCCCAAATATAAAAATGCAATGATTTAAATTGATTTCCACAAATTAATTCCAAAAAAAATTCTATGCACAAATTTTAACCTAATATTTAATTCCCAATTCAATAGTTTTAAACTAATTGAATAAATTAATAAACAATTGCATTCAAATATATTCAATCATGCCATAAATAAATTATTAATTCAATAAACTCAAATATTTAAATTAACTTTATTGCTCAAATACTACTTGTACCCCAGGTTGGACACCCACTGTAGGAGTGCCCCTTCTCCGTCCTACTCACAGCATGCTAACCTTGAAACCCTATTCCCGCAATGTGCTCAACTTTATTTTCCTCTCTTTTTTTCCTCCCTCAATAATTTAGTTTTCACGGGTTTTATACAACACAAAGGGTAGTTCCAACTGACACACCCTTTTACAAATAATAATTACATCGGTGAAAACTCTAATTATTACTTTATTGCATTTTCTTTCTAGAAATATTACATTAGTTCTTATTTTATTTACTTATTTACTTTTATTCTATTTTCTTTTTCTTTTTCTTCCATGGGGAAAAAGTCTCATAACAATACTCACGATATTGTAAACTAACCGATCAATTCTAAGTCAAAGCCATCATGTATCAAAGCAGTGGAAGGATATGGGAATGAACCATAAGTGGTTGTGTGTAATAGATTAGTTCACATATGGTGTCTGCATGGTCTTTGCCTTGAAGCTGAAGGGGTCTCTCTTGTGTTCCACATGTTCAAGTAAGCCTAACCATTTTAAAAATTCAACAATCATTAGTAGGAATCAAATTTAATTAGATTCATTAGCTTGAGATATATCTTAAATTTATATACTATATCTGCAAATGTGGTTTTAAAATCTTGTTTTGATTTGTCAACAGTCTTTGACTACTGAAAGGATGCATCTTATTTCTATGTGCTAAGGGTTGACTATATGCTGTGTATTTTGGTCATATAAAAACCTTATTTATTAAACCTTTTGTAAACATCTTGTGTTTTCTAGCTATGCTGGTATTTGCTCTTTGCCAAAGAATAGGTGATGATTTTTGTATATGCTTTTCTATTGGCTTAGATGTCAAATCTCCTATCGCAGTCTCCCATTGTGATTAGTACTTTTCTTATCAACATTATCATATTAAATCCTATAAATATAATTAAAGTGCAGTAAAGACAGGAAAAAATAAGATGATCTAGGGCTCTAGCTTAATGAAAAATACCAGGAAATCTGCAACTGAATCCTGTTTTAAAGTAAAGGAGGTCATATTTATTCATTACCAAAACTGAGAGTCATGTAACAAAACAGATTTACCTTCTGATGTAATGAAATGTAAAACTACAGATTATACTAAAACCCACTGTATAATTCAACTCTGGTTAGAGATAAATCCATCTTACACAGAAACTCAATATCTGACATACATGCCTACCAGGGCAGGTGCAACATCATCTGACAAAAACCCCTTTTCCTTTATCTTTTGATGTGTCAGATACTCTGTTTGAAAATCCTTGTTCTAACACCGCAGAGAGGAAGGAAAAAACTAGAAAAAAAATCATTAAATGCTACAATAGGAAAAGCGGTTTATTTCTTTTCTCGTGCAATTATCTGATGCAGGCAACAATGCCGACGAGGAAAAATGAGCAGAGTATGCACGTAAAACATTACATAACCGTAACAAACCAGTATTGAATGGATACCAGCTAAAATCACTGCCAGAGCTATGTTATGTTAGTAGAGGTTAGACCATTTCATTTAGCACATAGCAAAATTGTTTTAGAATGAAACAAAACACGACCACAAATGATCTCGTTGTGTACAGATTTGTACAGATGCGTTAAAAGGAACTTGCTGAAACCATGACAAGCGACTTGCCTCAATATTCTGCACAAATTGTCTCATGGAGTTAAAAACGGCAATGAGATTAATGGGCAGATTTTGCAGGGCAGTCTCTCCACAGCGGCTACTTCAATCTATTCAGAATAAACGAAGAGTAGACCTAAAAATATTGGGCGCAGCCCCATTTCAAAAACAAAAAAATCTCTGTTTAATATAAAAATCAGAAACTCCTGGCAAAAATAAGAGGGGCGAATCAGAAAAAAGAGAAATTAACAAAATGGATTTTTAAATCAAATTTTTGCAGACAATAGTAAAAACGATTTATTTTCCTGTTGACTCGATTTTCAAGGAACGGATAAAAGTGAGGCAAAAACAGAAGCCTCCGCCTATATAGGCAGGGACTAACAATTTAATGCAAAATCTTTTGCTTTGTTGCATATTCTTGCCATGAGTGATAGGTAGGTTTAGAATCGAAATAATATTTGGTAAATATTTGTAATGTTGCATATGTAGAACATTCAAGTAATTTTGAACTAGAAAAGCTTAATTTAACGCAGTTTTTCTTCTTCTAAAAGAACTGTTATTGCCTACATTACTTTTAGTTATACAAATTCAAAATTTTAGTATTTAATATTTATAATTTTGTCTATAAAAGTATTATTTATGAATATTTATTTATTAATTTATGATGATTTAAACTATTCTTTTGATAAAAGAGATTTTTAATTAAAAATTATTTTCTTAAAAATATTTATTAACATAATTTTTTATTTTTTATTAATAAATTAACAATGGTAGGATGAAACCAGAGAATCTACAGGAAATAGTTGGTTGTCTCATTCAAAGTAATGTTGTGGTCTACATCTTATTATTCTTTCCCAATTTTCAACTACTTTTCACATCTCTTTTGTGGAGCTTCAATCATCTAAGTTGTCTTACGTTAATTAAATCTCATTTGAGATTTTTAAGTATAAGTTATTTTTTATTTATAAGTTTTTTTTATCTTGATCTAATTTATATTTTATGGGTCAATTTATAAATTAGATCATACAATTTAATCTAATTTACATCATTTAAATTTGAAAATTATCATTTTTTAGACAATCCTTCAAATAATTGTCATCTTCTTTCAAAAAATTTAGATCCAATTGAATATGCATATATAGACACCCTTGCTCATTTTAAAAAGTATTTTAAAGCTTCATTATTACATCTAAAAATTGCATTATTACATCTATAGTAAACATTCACATATTCACATTTGAAATGATTCAAAAAATTCTCATCATCATCTAAAAAATTAATAGTGACTCAAAAAAATCTAGACTTCTCTTCTCATTAAAAAAAAACCTAAAATTTATTTTATAAACAATCCCTTTCTCAAATATATTAGAAAACTAAGAAGTACAACCTCTAAAAATTATATTAATAACAAATCAATTCACACAAAATAGACTCAGTTGAATGAAATAGCCAACATGATGCAACTCTATCCATAATACTAATCTATAATACTCTTATCGTATATATTATATAAAACCAATTTTATATTTTTAATTACTAATCCCATATCAAATTTACATCTAATTAAAATAAAGAAATACCTTTAATTTCATATAGGGAAGAGGACCCAATAGTTGAGCATGTTCCAATAGTTGTGATAGTAGTTGTTAATGCAATGCCCAATAGTTGTGATAGTAGTTGTTTATATAATGCCAATAGTTGTGACTTGACTACCTATAATTAAAAAAAATGTATTCTTTTGATCTAAAAAGTAACCAATCATGTGATGCCACATCAGCATTCAACTATCCATGATGTGAATGCACAAGTATTGGTAGCACTTTTTTTTGGGCCTTTTTAGACACCTTGACAAAAAGCATGCTGATGTGACCTTGAAACAAAAGTTATAAGCAGGGGACTTACCAAGTAAGCTGGTGTAAAAAATTGGGAGTGATTTGAAATTTCCACGTAGGATAATTAAAAGAGTGAAGTTAGGGTGCACAACTACTAGGTCCTCTCCCCTAAATATCCTATACGTGGACCTAATTCAAAATCATTAATGTGTCCTCTCTCATCCTTTTCATAGAAAATGATGCTAGATTTTTTAACATTTCATCCCACTCCGTGTTAACCAACCTATAGCCTACCATTTTCTAATCCTTGGGTTGTGGAAAAAGTTTGTTTCATGGTCAATACACCAACATGGAGTTTAATAAGAGGAAGTTGACTTTCCCTTTCAAGAACACACACACTTATACTAATAAATATATATCAATATTTAAATTTCGGGTAAATAGATTATAATAATGACCATCCAGTGATCATATCAAGCTGCTCTTTTCTTTTTCATTTTGTTTCCCCTAAAAGTAACAAAAATCGTTCTTAGTAATTTATAAATAGATAAAACAATTTTTTTATATTAAAAAAATATAAGTTTAATAGTATGAAATTTGAGATTTTTCTAGTATTAGATTTGGTTGCGTAATATAATAATAGATAGTAAATTAGATTTTTTCTTAGATTTAAATTGAAGTTATAATGATGAATTATTCTGAAGTCTATTGTGTAATCATAATAAATTTATGTGAATAAAATTAATATGTTGTATGAAATTCATATGACTTTTTTTGTGATCTAGGAAAAGTTGTTAATATCTAAATCAACAATATAGAGATGTGAAAGAGTTATTAAATAAAGATCATATTTTCCTCATTAAAATCTAGGTAGATCAATTCAATAGCTTGTTAAAAACAATAAAAGATAAAAAAAATTATAATAATTTTACTTATCAATATTTATGGAAATGATGCACCATGCATTCATTGAGTGATAACACTTAAATAAAAAAATAATACCTCTTAATATATCTAAGTTGGCATAAAATTTGAAATGTTTCAAATTCTAAGTTGGCATATAATGACGAGTTTGAGAAGGACATCATGGGCCTTTTTAGACTTTTGAAACCAAAAAGTTTTAGGCTCTACAAAATAATGATAATATAAGTAAATAGGTAAATTGAAGATCAAAATTGGTTTAGAAAGGTGTGCTTTGGTAGAATCTATAGGAAACAGGGGAGAGGACAGGGGAGAGGACAGAGCAGACAAAAATGACAAACACATATTATATTAGATAATCCAAACACATTACAAATTGAGCTTCAACTCTTACATGGACAAAGACACCATTGCAGACATCTTATCATTGCCATTACATCTTCTTACAGCTCTGCGGAGTTGGACTCCTAGGAGAGTGAGTAGCCAAATTACAACTAAATCTATTAATAGAGATCTTTGGAATTGTTTAGAATACAACACAGTAACAACACATGCAAATTCATATGGTCGGTGAGAAGTCTCCAAATGGATGGTGGCAGAGTCAACCAGAATATTAGTGAGAAGCTTCTACTTTAAATGTTGGGGTAGTTGGGATTATTATCTCCAACAAAATCAAACATCTTGAGACTAAAAAAAGGCTTTTATGGTTAAAAACCAATATTCATAATTTTTTCCTGTGAAAATGGGGGTTTGCAAACAAGACAAAGAAGCACCAGATGTGGAAGATATGGAAGCCATTAATGGTTGTCAACGTAAAATGAGTAGACCTAGGAAGATTTGAGCAACAAATTCATAGAATTGAATAAACTAAGATAAAAGACAAATGAGGATGCATATGATTTGTTCACAAGACAAAAAAATGCTCGCTATGGTGGAGAAAGAGTAATAAAATAATAATTACGGTGGAGAAAGAGTAATAAAATAATAATATTTTTACAACCCACAAAATGTGTGACTTAAACAGGAGTTAATGCCAATTATTCCAAATCTCCCAAAATCTTTCTCATTAAAATGCATATAATGAGGGTGAGCTGGAGACAGGTACGAAGAACAAGTTGAGATTATATTTCTAACATAGATAGACATAAATTTTATTGACACATAATTTTCACTATTATATTTCACTTAACTAAAAAAATAAAAAATAAAATAAAATTAGTAAAACAATTAACCTAATAGAAAATATTTTATATTTTCACATTTGACATACCAATAAAAACGATAGGAAGACAACATTCTTTCGCAATTATTATCATGTTCGCTAATGTTCTATTAGTAAGTTGTAACTTTACCCCCATTAACTGAATCGTTCATTTTTATCTTCAGATTCACCTCTTCGGTTCCAGGTATTGAATGCACATAATTTACCATGGGTTTCTCCCTCCCCAACGAATTCAACTGAACTAAGTTTATTCTTCTTCATTTCAACTATGTGTACGTTGAGAATTGATTGGAAAATAGTTCGTTGCCTCGCCCATTACTACTGTTGTTGTTTGCGTCTTTTTAATTTTTCATTACTTCTCTCATCTAAAGTGCGCAGCTGTAATCATCTTAGCTGTAGTATTTCACTAAGATCCATTCCAACTGTCTTCTCCCTCCACTCTTCAACAAACTCGACTGAAACTAATTCTATTCTTTTCGTCTTTAAGTTCGTTACATCGTTCAATGCGCCCACTATTAATGTCGTGGTCTGAATCTTTCCCAATTTTCGACTACCTCACTCATCTCCACGCGCGCAGCTGCAATCGTCTGATTTCACTCACGATCCAACTGTCCAACAATCTTCTCACAAAATAATATTATCTTTTATAACTGTATAAGGAAGAATAATCAGAAGCAAGAGAGCGATATCCTAATTTCTGAAACATTAGGGTTTTACCGCAAGGGGCGTGCAGAAATTCTCTACAACAGGCTTTTTGTAAAATCTACTAAACTCTCTAGAAACTGTATACATTGCTAATTATATAAGTTGACAGCATTTCGGAGCTTTTCCTCACAAAAATGGCAGTAGAGAGACAGTATGTGTATTTCTTTGTGGTAATGATTGGAATGGCGATGCTCATTGCAGCTGGAACTAGCGTCGCCGTTGCGGAAGACACAGACAGTATGCCGCCATGTTTTTCTTCCTTTATTTGATTTTTTGCAAGCCTCGAACAGTTGATATCTGAGCTAAATAGAAACTAACCTAATCCATTTGTCGCAGGAGAATTTTGTATTATGCCTCCCATATGTTTTATATTGCTCGACTTTTCTTTCCTTCATTTTCTTTCATGCTTCACTTAAAACTGCTACAATTTATGATGCTATCAATATATATAAAACGCATGTATAAGATGTGTGCGGCGTTTAGGTCTTCTCTGTTCTTGTCTTTAATTTCTATCCCTATTCTATACTTTTTTCTTCTCTCTGATTTTCTCATGTAAGAGTTCAATTACCACGCATTCCATCAGAGCTAGTGACTGGAAAATGTATGATTAAGAAATGCAATAATAATCATTCACTATACGCCTCAATTTGTTTTGTATAGAAATTTATTTTACTTCTGTCGTCGCAAGATCGAAACCCCAGCGCCCTCCGACACAGGCTACTACTGAGGCGCCTTTATCTGTCAACTTGGCAGGGACAACGGAAATGGAATCTCGGCCGTCTGATAGTGTTGCAGGCGGTTCTACTCACATGATATATGAGCAGGCGGATGTGATTGAAGCAATCATCCGCATCATAATTTCGCTCCTGCTCACTGTTCTTGTTATTCTCTGCATCATTCGTGTTCTCTTCCATTTTAAATTAGATTAGTGTTTGGTTTAGCAGCACTTTGAGAATCAGATCTCAAGATGTTTTGCCATTTGATTATTATCCTCGATAAGACCTTTTACCCCTATTTTGGAGCACCCGATATCTCTGACTCCAATAGATTTTGGAACAATCCATTTCTAATAGCAAAGTCTGCTACAAATTCTGGTTCTCTTATTTTCTTTTAACAGAATTTTATCATGATTGAAGTTAATAAGGGTTAACCTAGAAAGTGCTATTTAACATTTAGAACTGTTTCCTATCAAATGACGACTGTAATTGTTTTCCCTGCAATTAGCACGAAATTATAACTATTTTGAAAATCTTTCAAAGGATAATGGTATTTCAACGTTTTTTAAGCGACATTTATTCTATGAATGATTGTAGACTTTTGAAAAATATTGTTAGCAGCACTTTGATAGCTGAAAATTCTCGTGGAAAGAGAAGAACTTTGATAAACGAGAATAATTTTACCTGGATATTTATCAATCATCTGTAGGAAAAGTTGAAAAAGCCTCTGCACGGTAGCATTTCTTTAGTCTATACACAGCTCATATTACACAAATATTGGCTACACTATCAGAGGAGACGCCTCCGCAGTAGAGATTTTGCTTGAATTCGTGCATTATTCCTTATCATCATGTTGTTTATCTTCTCCGTTTGTTCTTTTCCTATTTCTTGCAATTGCCTGGCTCTCATCTAGGCAGGTTTTGAGTCAGCGCGTCTCTTGAAGGTTCAGCGTTCAGCTTAAGATTTCTTTCCATTTGATTCGCCACTATTTTGAAGCACACCGCATATCTGGATCCAGTATGTTTTGAAATGCAGTGGATTTTTTTATCTTTATGCAAAATCTTTTTCTTTGCAGGATATTCTTGTGATTAAGTGATAGATTTAAATTCGAAATATTATTTATTAAGTACTTTCAAGTTTTTTTAATGCAAGAAAGTTTCTCCATGGTGAATTATCTTTGAGGTGAATATAAATTCACCTGCAATGAATTGTTGGCCGATGTGATAAAATTGTGACCATTAACAATCAAATAGATAAAATTTATGCGAATATAAGGTTCTTCAGCTGCTGATGTTTGCAAACCGTGTTCACCATTTCAAATCACGATGCTCAGGTTTCTATTGAGTAAATGGTTATATGGACTTCGTTTCCTCGTACACCTCTCAAGATTTTATAATAGAAAATGTAAACCACTATTTTTTCACACGAAAGATATTAAAGTTTAAATTGTTTAGAAAAAATTACTTAAATATGTTTTTATTTTCAAATATTGTAATATATTATTTTTATTTTTATTGGTATTTATAGATTAATTACTAAATACACCAATAAAAAAGTGTTAAGAGATAAAAATTTGAAGTTATTTTATTTACATTTTAAGAATTATTTTATTTAAGTCAAAATAATTTTATTTATTATATACATAGACACATAATTTTTGTTGTGTCCACAATTTTTTTATAAATTTTATAGTGTTTAGAATATTTAAAATTTTATAGTGTTTAGAATGTTCAAAATTTTATTTGTGTTCTATATTTTTAGTTTTGACTAATTATTTAAAGTCTATTTCTTCATTCAATTTGTTCCCATCAAATTTTTAACTAAATTCAACAAATAAAAAATATATCAAATCAACAAATCAATTTTTTTTTTACTCATAGTTTAAAAAAAAAATTGATTATTAACCTTTAAATTTATATTTTCCTTTCATTTAGTATATATCTTTGTTTCACATGTTATTTATTTTGGAAATATTATGTCTATGATTAAATTTTAATATTTTGATATACAAATTGCTACCACATTTATGATAAAAAAAATAAGAATCTTTGTTAACACATTGGCTTCATTACTTTTCACTTCTTATTACTATTGCAAAACACATCTAACATTACTTATATTTTCATTCACAATAAAACTAAAACAAAACAAAAAATATAACAAATATAATTTTCACCATTATATTTCACCTTCACTTTATCTTATATATATATACCAAAAAATAAAAATAAAAAACCCAATTAAATATTTTATATTTTCACATTCCATAAAAATATAAAAAAGACACGTTCTATCATGTTTACTAATGTTTTAACTTGAACTGCTCATTTTATTCTTTATACCCACCCCTTGAGTTCTACACTATTCAATACACACAATTTACTATAACGACGACCTCTGCATGCGAATTGTTTTTTTTTTTAATTTTTTTTACCATATTTTACTCTGTGTACGTGGAGAATTTATTGGGAACTACTGAGTTGCCTCGTTCAAAGCGCCCAATATTACTCTTGTGGTTTTCATTCCCAATTTTCCACTACTGATCTCATCTCATGCGCGCATCTGCAATCATCTTAGCTGTATTTTTTCACTCAGATCCCTTCAAACTGCCTTCTCCCTCCACTCTTCAACTAATTCAACTGAAACTAATTTTATTCTTTTCTTCTTAAGTTCATTGCCTCGTTCAATGCGTCCACTTCCCAATTTTCGACTCACTCATCTCCAAGCGCGCAGCTGCTATCGTCTTATTTCACTCACAATCCAGCTGTCCAACACTCTTCTCCGAAAATAAGAATTATTAGAAGCAAAGAGAGGGATATCCAAAGTTCTAAAACTTTAGGGTTTTCTCGCAAGGGGTGTGCAGAAATTCTCTATATGAGGCTTTCTGTAAAATCTACTAAACTCTCCCAGAGCTTTTTGATGGGAATGGCGATGCCCATGGCAACTGGAACTAGCGTCGCCGCTGCGGAAGACACAGACAATATGCTGCCGTGTTTTTTCTATTTTCACTTGATAATTTGCACGCCTCGAACACTTGATCTCTGATCAAATAGAAACTAACCTAATCCATTTGCCGCAGGAGAATTTTGTGCTGCGCCTCGCATATGTTTTATATTGCTCGACTTTTCTTTCCCTACATTTTCGTTCATGCTTCACTTAAAACTGCTGCAATTTATGATGCTGTCAATGTATTTAAAAAGTATATATAAAATGTTTGCGGCATTTAGGTCTTCCCTGTTCTTGTATTTAATTTCCAGCCCTTGTCTATACTTTTTTCTTCTCTCCGATTTTCTCATGTAAGAGTTCAATTGCCAGGCATTCCATCAGAGCTATTGACTGGAAAATGTATGATTAAGAAAGATAAAAAGAATCATTGAATGTACACCTCAACTTTTTCTTGTATAGAAATTTTTTTAACTTCTCTGGTCGCAGGATCGAAACCCCAGCGCCCTCCTACACAGGCTACTACTGAGGCGCCTTTTTCTGTCAACTTGGCAAGGACAACGGAAATGGAATCTTGGCCGTCTGATAGTGTTGCAGGTGGTTCTACTCACATGATATATGAACAGGCGGATGTGAGGAAAGAAATCATCTGCATCATAATTTTACTCATGCTCAATTTTATTGTTGTTCTCTGCATCATTCGTTTGCTCCTGCTCACCGTTTTTGTTATTCTCTGCATCATTCGTGCTCTCTTCGATTTTACATTGGCTTAGCGTTTGGTTTGGCAGCACTTAGAGAATCAGATCTCAAAATTTTTTTGCCATTTGATAAATATCCTCGATAACCCATTTTTCCGCTATTTTGGAGCAGCCGATGTCTCCGACTTCAGTAGATTTTGGAACAAACCATTTCTTTCACAACTTTATGCAAAATAGTTAAGGGTGGGGTCCCATGAGGGTCTATTTTTAAGGAACAGGAGGTCTCATGGATTTTGATAAAAAAAATTGCTACATGATTATTTAGAATCTTTTCCTGAAGAATAACAGCTCCTACCTTTTAGGACTGCAGATTTGAGGGGTGAAAATGGGGTGGGGCTGGAGATTGCTCTTACAGTTTAGCAATTTTATTTGCCATTTGTAAATTATCTTAACTTTTAAGCTTCCTTAAATTCCGAAACTTAAATTTTAAGCTGAACTCCACAGTAAATAAGTTGATGAGACCACCAGCTTCCTTAAAATCTGGGGCTTAATATTTTAAGTTGAATTGCTATACTAAATTCATGGGTCACCACCTTTAAAAACTTCCTAAAATTTCTCAACAGCACCCATTGAAAGTTTTCAGGAAACCCCCTCCATGAGACCCCACCCTAAGTCTGCTACAAATTCTGGTTCCTTTTTTTATCTGAACATAATTTTATCATGTTTAAAGTTAAAAAGGGTTAACCTAGAAAGTGCCATTTAACAAGGGGTTTCCTATCAAATGACAATTATAATTGTTTGCGCTGCAAATAGCATAAAATTATAACTATTTTCGAAAGCTTTCAAAGGATTCAGGAATTTCTACTTTTTTAAGAGACATTTATACTATGAATGATCGTGGATTTTTTTAAAATATTGTTAGTAGCACTTTGATTGCTGAAAAGTCTGCTGGAAAGAGGATAACTCTGTTAAACGAGATCAATTTCAACTGGATATTTATCAATCATCTGTACGACAAGTTTAAAAAGCCCCTGTACGGTGGCATTTTTTTAGTCTATACACAGCTCATATTAAATTACGAGATTATGCCAGGAGTAAGGTAAAGAACGGATAAAAGTAGTATGTACTTATCTTCATCATCAAATTTACTATCAACTAAAAATAATTAATTTATCATAGTATTGAAGTCATTCATCTGTTTATCATCAAATTTACTATCAACTAAAAATAATTAATTTATCATTGTATTGAAGTCATTCATCTGTTTAGCCACAAAGTCACCCTAATTCATTCTTATTGAATAAAATGTATTTAAAAAAAATACTAGAGATTTTGTTTAATAAAAAAATTATAATTTATTCTATAATTCTTTTCTTATGATTTTTTTTCATACATTAAAAGAATGAATCTACCAAACATTGATATACTTAAAATATTTTCCTCTCTATCAAGAATCTTTTCATATTTATGTTTTATATCAAGCATTGTTGATGATACAACAATCCATCAATATTTTTCAACAATTAGATCATCTGACATTAACATACATAACTCAAAATTATTTATATTTATATTTTTATATTTCCCAACATAACCTTCACATGCACATATCCAACTTGATATTTTTTTTATTATATGTAAAATAAATCTTAACCTTTCAAACAAAGTTCAAACCAAAATTTGATATCATAATTTTTATTTATAAATTATACAATACAAATAATACATATTTAATCTAGAAATTATATAAAAAATTTAATGATATAAACAATATACAAAATTAAATTAAAATTTCACACCATTTTATAACTCATGAAAGTTTTAATTTTCTCTCTTTACTTTAAGACCTAAAATATTTAACATCCTCTAAATATGTTTAAAGAAAATAAACAGTTATATGAGATTTTGAATTCATCTTATCTTTAATCCTAATTGATATATTTTCTTCAATTTGATTTTCTCATGTAAGATTTCAATCAGCAAGTATTCAGTTAGAAATGATGATTGGAAGGGATATGACTAGGAACTATAATAATAATTGTTCAAAGATAGAACATCCAAAAAAAATTGTTTTCTCTCTTTCCAATAGGTTTTGGATCAATAAATTGTATGAATATTATGTAAAATAAGTAGGCGAGGCTTGTTATAATCATTTTTTCGCTACTTTTCTATTTTTGTGAGATTGTAGTAATAATTAGTTAGCTACAAATGTCTTGTTATTTTTTGAGTAACATTTTTCATGAATGATTATGTTTGTTTCTATTGAGAAGCAAAATATGATTACTTAAAAATATAATGATTACTTAAAAATATATATATAAAAATTTATCTCAATAATATTTGTTTTATTTTTAATTATAAATAAATAAAAATTGTGTTAAAAAATATAAATAAATTATTGTTAGAAATTCATCTTTTCAAACTTTTTCAAAAAAATATAAATATAAAATTAATTTTGTAAAAATATTATAATATATTATAGTTATTAGAAAAAATTAGAGTGGTCACTATTGTTAAGATTTAGTTTTTAATAATTTTTTTTTGTTTTGTAAAGTTTTTCAATATATTTGATTTTTTTTTAATTCCAATCCAATCCTTATACAAAGAGCGTTATAAATCGTCAAATATTTCCATCATGTGTGATTTACACGTGTACTTTTCTATTGAATATTTTTTATTTTGCCAAAGAACTCTGAGATGGAAAAGAAAAAAATGATTTTCTATGTGAATTGATATCTACTAATAGATCTTTTTTTAGAGTTTAAAATAAATTTTAGATATCTAATTGTGTAATATAATAATAGACTAAAAAAAATTCATGTAGATCTAAAATAAAATCATGGTGATAAGTTACTTTATAATTCATTATGTATTATACAATAGATTTATTTGTATAGAATACTATTTTTTCTATGAATTTAATTTTTTTATCTTACTTTTTGTGAATATACAATAATGAGGAGATAATAATTCTCTCTCAAAAAAAATTGGCATCTTGTGATGCAGGAGTATCCAGTGGTGTGAGGGCAATCTTGCATCACCCAAAAAGATGATTTCCATTTTATGTTTTTGTATTTCTGGATACCCTTTTCGTCGAATAAGAGTTTCTAACTTTCAGAACTGCTTTTCTGCTTTTTCTGCTCAACTGCTATTTTTAGCAGGTTTGAATTTGAAGTCGTGGGAAGACAGAAATTTTTGGGAAGGTTCAGGATGGAAAAATACACAGTCTGGTGAAAGAATCAGGTCAAGATCATTCACGACTTGAAAGTTATTCAAGTTCCAATTTCTGCTTTTTGCCCTGAAAAACCTTAGAGCTTTTGAGGCGCAAACGATCCGGATGGGCCTGAAAATTCGAACGCCAAAGTAGTCCATTGAAGGCCTACTTTGCAAAAATCGTCTTTTCGAGAGCTTTCCGAAAGGTATTATCATTGAAGATCCGGGTCGGATTAAAAGTTATGGCTGCCGGAAGTTGGTGCATATTTTAGAAATGTGCTAATTTTCAACTGTGAATTTAAACTTGAATTTCAAATTGTAATTTTGGTGCCAAACCGTCAAAAATCTTATGTCGAAGGTTGTTTTTGGTTCCAAACCGAAATGGGTCTATTTAGGGGCTTGTTTCTGATTTTTGGGGAACTTTTAGGGGAAAGAAGTTCACATGCTGTGAAAGGGGATCAGGGGATCTGGGTAATTTTCTGTAAGTTGGTAATTTGCATGTAATACAGAGCTTGGGGATTTGAGATCCTCTGCATGTAAGAAGTTCAATATTTATGAATTAAATATTATTCTCTGTTTTGTGAGTGTATTTCTATGTCTCAGGTTTGCTCCCTCGTCATCTTGTTAAGTAGGGGTCATGTTTTCCTCATTCAAATCTTAGATAATTTGTGAAAAATACTTGTAAACTAGGAAATAGGATCTCTCAATGATTAATTAGTTTAAATGAATTAAATTTTGTCCTTTTATAAAATACCCTACACTATAATATGAAATATTTCATATTTTAAGTTTGCATACAATGGCTAGTTTGAGGGGAACACCATGGGTCCAATTTGACTTTTAAATTTGAAAAAGGTTAGGCACTACAAAATAATGACAATATAAGTAAATGATAAATTTAAGATCAAAATTGCTTTGTAGATATATGTAAACATAGAATGAGGCTAGATTTCTAAAAATTAATAACTTTTAGTGTAGAAATATACCACTTATAGACTAATTACTAAATACATCTGTATAAAAATGTTGAGAAATAAAAATTTGAAGTTATTTTATTTACTTTTTAAGAGTTATTTTATTTCAATTCAAAATAATTTTATTTACTATATGTATACACATAAATTTTGATGTGTCTAAATTTTTTATAAATTTTATAGTGCTTACAGTTTTATTTGTGTTCTATATTTTTAATTTTGATTTGTTCTTATCAAATTTTCAATTATATTCAACAAATTAAAAAAAATCTCAAATCAATCAATCAATTTTTTCTTTTTACTCATACTAAAAAGAATTGATTAACCTTTAAATTTGAACTTTCCTTACAACAAATATAATTTTCACCATTATATTTCACCTTCACTTTATCCTATATATAAACCAAAAAGTTAAAATAAAAAACTCAAAACTAAATATTTTATTTTTTCACATTCCATAAAAATAAAAAAGGCAACATTCTCCTTACAATTATTATCATATTTGCTAAGTGCAATTTTTACCCCTTTTAACTCGAAGTGTTCATTTTTACTATTCAATGCACGCAATTTACAATAACGACGGCCTTTCCATTCTAATTGTTCTTCTCCCTCCCCAACCAATTCAACCGAAACTAATTTTATTCTTTGTTATCTTCCGTACGTGCCCGATGAGAATTGATTGGGAAATAGTAACTTGCCTCGTGCAAAGCGCCCAATATTACTGTTGTGGTTCTACATTCCCAATTTTCCACTGCTTTTCCAATCTCATGCGTGCAGCTGCAATTTTCTTAGCTGTATTATTCCACTCAAATCCGTTCCAACTGTCTTCTCTCTCCACTCTTCGACTAATTCAACTGAAACTAATTTTATTCTCTTCTTCTTAAGTTCGTTGCATCGTTCGAAGCGCCCACTACTAATGTCGTGGTCTGAATCTTTCCCAATTTTCGACTACCTCACCTCACTCATCTCCACGCGCGCAGCTGCTATCGTCTTATTTCATTCACGATCCAGCTGACCAACACTCTTTTCCCAAAATAATATCATCTTTTATAACTGTACAAGGAACAATTACTAGAAGCAAGAGAGGGATATCCAAAGTTCTAAAACATTAGGGTTTTATTGCAAGGGGCGTGCAGAAATTCTCTACAAAAGGCTTTCTGTAAAATCTACTAAACTCTCAAGAAACTGTATCCATTGGTCAGTTGACAACATTTCGGAGCTTTTTGATGGGAATGGCGATGCCCATGGCAACTGGAACCAGCGTCGCCGCTGCGGAAGACAAAGACAGTATGCCGTCGTGTTTTTTCTTTCTTTACTTGATAATTTGCAAGCCTCGAACACCTGATCTCTGAGCAAATAGAAACTAACCTAATCCATTTGCCGCAGGATAATTTTGTGCTGCGCCTCCCATATGTTTTATTTTGCTCGACTTTTCTTTCCCTACATTTTCTTTCGTGCTTCACTTAAAACTGCTACAATTTATGATGCTATCAGTATATTTAAAACGTATATATAAGATGTGTGCGGCATTTAGGTCTTCCCTGTTCTTGTCTTTAATTTCTAGCCCTAGTCTATGCTTTTTTCTTCTCTCTAATTTTCTCTTGTCAGAGTTCAATTACCAGGCATTCTATCAGAGCTATTGACTGGAAAATGTATGATTAAGAAATGCAATAATAATCATTCAATATACACCTCAACTTATTTTTGTATTGAAATTTATTTTACTTCCGTGGTCACAGGATCGAAACCCCAGCGCCCTCCGACACAGGCTACTACTGAGGCGCATTTATCTGTCAACTTGGCCGGGACAACGGAAATGGAATCTCGACCGTCTGATAGGGTTGCAGGTGGTTCTACTCACATGATATATGACCAGGCGGATGTGAGGGAAGCAATCATCGGCATCATATTTTTTCTCCTGCTCACTGTTCTTGTTATTCTCTGCATCATTGGTGCTCTCTTCGCTTTTACATCAATCCGCATCACAATTTTGCTCCTGCTCACTGTTCATGTTATTGTCTGCATCATTCAGGCTCTCATCAATTTTATATGAGATTAGCGTTTGGTTTAGCAGCACTTTGAGAATCAGATCTCAAGATTTTCTTGCCATTTGATAAATATCCTCGATAAGACCTTTTGCCGGTATTTTGGAGCAGCCGATGTCTCCGACTCCAATAGATTTTGGAACAATCCATTTCTTTCACAGCTTTATGCAAAATAGTTACGTCTGCCTCAAATTCTGGTTCTCTTATTTTCTCTGAACATTATTTTATCATGATTAAAGTTAATAGGAGGTAACCTAGAAAGTGCCATTTAACAAGGGGTTTCCAATCAAATGGCCATTATAATTGTTTGCGCTGCAAATAGCACAAAATTATTAACTATTTTCGAAAGCTTTCAAAGGATTATGGTATTTCTACCTTTTTAAGCGACATTTATTCTATGAATGATTGTGAATTTTTAAAAAAACATTGTTAGTAGCACTTTGATTGCTGAAAATTCTGCTGGAAAGAGGATAACTCTGTTAAACGAGATCAATTTTACCTAGATATTTATCAATCATCTGTACGACAAGTTGGAAAAGTCCCTGCAAGATAGCATTTCTTTAGTCTACACACAGCTCATATTTGAAGGTATAATTTATTTAGTTTATGTTTGTTTCTATTGAGAAACAAAATATGATTACTTAAAAATATAAATTAAAATATATATATATATATATATATATATTTAAAAATTTATATCAATAATATTTTTTTTATTTTTAATTATAAATAAATAAAAATTGTGTTAAAAAATATAAATAAATTATTGTTAGAAATTCATCTTTTCAAACTTTTTCAAAAAAATATAAATATAAAATTAATTTTGTAAAAATATTATAATATATTATAATTATTAGAAAAAATTAGAGTGGTCACTATTGTTAAGATTTAGTTTTCAATATTTTTTTTTTTGTTTTGTAAAGTTTTTCAATATATTTGATTTTTTTTAATCCCAATCCAATCCTTATACAAAGAGCATTATAAATAGTCAAATATTTCCATCATGTGTGATTTACACATGTGCTTTTCTATTGAATATTTTTTATTTTGTCAAAGAAATCTGAGATGGAAAAGAAAAAAATGATTTTCTATGTGAATTGATGTCTACCAATAGATCTTTTTTTAGAGTTTAAAATAACTTTTAGATATCTACTTGTGTAATAGAATAATAGACTAAAAAAAATTCATGTAGATCTAAAATAAAATCATGGTGATAAGTTACTTTATAATTCATTATGTATTATACAATAGATTTATTTGTATAGAATACTATTTTTTCTATGAATTTAATTTTTTTATCTTACTTTTTGTGAATATACAATAATGAGATGATAATAATTCTCTCAAAAAACATTGACATCTTGTTAAGTAGGGTTCATGTTTTCCTCATTCAAATCTTAGATAATTTGTGAAAAATATTAACTTGTAAACTAGGAAATAGGATCTCTCAATGATTAATGAGTTTAAATGAATTAAATTTTGTCCTTTTATAAAATACCCTACACTATAATATGAAATATTTCATATTTTAAGTTTGCATACAATGGCTAGTTTGAGTGTAACACCATGGGTCCAATTTGACTTTTAAATTTGAAAAAGGTTAGGCACTACAAAATAATGACAGTATAAGCAAATGATAAATTTAAGATCAAAATTGCTTTGTAGATATATATAGACATAGAATGAGGCTAGATTCCTAAAAATTAATAACTTTTAGTGTAGAAATATACCACTTATAGACTAATTACTAAATACATATGTATAAAAATGTTGAGAAATAAAAATTTGAAGTTATTTTATTTACTTTTTAAGAGTTATTTTATTTCAATTCAAAATAATTTTATTTACTATATATATACACATAAATTTTGATGTGTCTAAATTTTTTATAAATTTTATAGTGCTTACAGTTTTATTTGTGTTCTATATTTTTAATTTTGATTTGTTCTTATCAAATTTTCAATTATATTCAACAAATTAAAAAAAATCTCAATTCAATCAATCAATTTTTTCTTTTTACTCATACTAAAAAAAATTGATTAACCTTTAAATTTAAACTTTCCTTACAACAAATATAATTTTCACCATTATATTTCACCTTCACTTTATCCTATATATAAACCAAACAATTAAAATAAAAAACTCAAAACTAAATATTTTTTTTTTTCACATTCCATAAAAATAAAAAAGGCAACATTCTCCTTACAATTATTATCATATTTGCTAAGTGCAATTTTTACCCCTTTTAACTCGAAGTGTTCATTTTTACTATTCAATGCACACAATTTACAATAACGACGGCCTTTCCATTCTAGGGGAGGGCCGGTGTCGTGCACCCTAACCGGCTTCTAATTATCCTACGTCAAAATTTCAAATCACTCCCCAAATTTTACAGCAGCTTACTTGGCAAGTTCTCGCTTATAACTAAGGTTTCAGGGCCACATCATCAAATGATGCCACATCAGCATCGTTTTTGTCAAGGTGTCCAAAAAGGCCCCAAAAAATAGTGAGACCAATTCTCGTGCATTACATCATGAGTAGTTGAGCGCTGATGTGGTATCACATGATTGGTTGCTTTTTAGATCAAAAGCATACATTTTGTTTAATTATGGGTAGTCAGATCACAACTATTGGACATTATATAAACAACTATTGGGTATTATATTTACGATTGGGTGCCCGACTATTAGACCCTGCACGACTATTGGGCCCTCTCCCCTAATTGTTCTTCTCCCTCCCCAGCCAATTCAACCGAAACTAATTTTATTCTTTGTTATCTTCCGTACGTGCCTGTTGAGAATTGATTGGGAAATAGTTAGTTGCCTCGTGCAAAGCGCCCAATATTACTGTTGTGGTTCTACATTCCCAATTTTCCACTACTTTTCTTATCTCATGCGCGCAAAAGCAATTTTCTTAGCTGTATTATTCCACTCAAATCCGTTCCAACTGTCTTCTCTCTCCACTCTTCGACTAATTCAACTGAAACTAATTTTATTCTTTTCTTCTTAAGTTCGTTGCATCGTTCGAAGCGCCCCACTACTAATGTCGTGGTCTGAATCTTTCCCAATTTTCGACTACCTTACCTCACTCATCTCCACGCGCGCAGCTGCTATCATCTTTTTCATTCACGATCCAGCTGTCCAACACTCTTTTCCCAAAACAATATCATCTTTTATAACTGTACAAGGAACAATTACTAGAAGCAAGAGAGGGATATCCAAAGTTCTAAAACATTAGGGTTTTATTGCAAGGGGCGTGCAGAAATTCTCTACAAAAGGCTTTCTGTAAAATCTACTAAACTCTCAAGAAACTGTATCCATTGGTCAGTTGACAGCATTTCAGAGCTTTTTGATGGGAATGGCGATGCCCATGGCAACTGGAACCAGCGTCGCCGCTGCGGAAGACACAGACAGTATGCCGTCGTGTTTTTTCTTTCTTTACTTGATAATTAGCAAGCCTCGAACACGTGATCTCTGAGCAAATAGAAACTAACCTAATCCATTTGCCGCAGGATAATTTTGTGCTGCGCCTCCCATATGTTTTATTTTGCTCTACTTTTCTTTCCCTACATTTTCTTTCGTGCTTCACTTAAAACTGCTACAATTTATGATGCTATCAGTATATTTAAAACGTATATATAAGATGTGTGCGGCATTTAGGTTTTCCCTGTTCTTGTCTTTAATTTCTAGCCCTAGTCTATGCTTTTTTCTTCTCTCTGATTTTCTCTTGTCAGAGTTCAATTACCAGGCATTCTATCAGAACTAGTGACTGGAAAATGTATGATTAAGAAATGCAATAGTAATCATTCAATATACACCTCAACTTATGTTTTGTATTGAAATTTATTTTACTTCTGTGGTCACAGGATCGAAACCCCAGCGCCCTCCGACACAGGCTACTACTGAGGCGCCTTTATCTGTCAACTTGGCCGGGACAACGGAAATGGAATCTCGACCGTCTGATAGGGTTGCAGGTGGTTCTACTCACATGATATATGACCAGGCGGATGTGAGGGAAGCAATCATCCGCATCATATTTTTTATCCTGCTCACTGTTCTTGTTATTCTCTGCATCATTGGTGCTCTCTTAGCTTTTACATCAATCCGCATCACAATTTTGCTCCTGCTCACTGTTCATGTTATTGTCTGCATCATTCAGGCTCTCATCAATTTTATATGAGATTAGCGTTTGGTTTAGCAGCACTTTGAGAATCAGATCTCAAGATTTTCTTGCCATTTGATAAATATCCTCGATAAGACCTTTTGCCGGTATTTTGGAGCAGCCGATGTCTCCGACTCCAATAGGTTTTGGAACAATCCATTTCTTTCACAGCTTTATGCAAAATAGTTACGTCTGCCTCAAATTCTGGTTCTCTTATTTTCTCTGAACATTATTTTATCATGATTAAAGTTAATAGGAGGTAACCTAGAAAGTGCCATTTAACAAGGGGTTTCCAATCAAATGACCATTATAATTGTTTGCGCTGCAAATAGCACAAAATTATTAACTATTTTCGAAAGCTTTCAAAGGATTATGGTATTTCTACCTTTTTAAGCGACATTTATTCTATGAACGATTGTGAATTTTTTAAAAAACATTGTTAGTAGCACTTTGTTTGAAAATTCTGCTGGAAAGAGGATAACTCTGTTAAACGGGATCAATTTTACGTAGATATTTATCAATCATCTGTACGACAAGTTGAAAAAGCCCCTGCAAGATAGCATTTCTTTAGTCTATACACAGCTCATATTACACAAATATTGTGATACACTATCAGAGGAGACGCCTCCGTAGTATAGATTGGCCTTGAATTCGTGAATTATTCCTTATTATTTGTGCATTGTTTATCTTCTCTGTTTGTTCTTCACCCGTTTCTTGCAATTGCCTGGCTCTCATCTAGCCAGGTTTTGATTCAGTCGGTTTTGGAAAAGGTTCAGCGTACAGCTTCAGAATTCTTTCCACTTGATTCGCTACTATTTTGAAATGCAATGAATTGTTAGAACTTTATGCAAAATCTTTTGCTTTGCTGTATATTCTTGTGATTAAGTGATGCATCTAAAATCGAAATAATATTTATTAAGTGCTTTTAATATTTTTATGGTATAGAATGTAGAATATTGAAATAATTTTGATCTAACAAAGCCTAATTTAATAATGTTTTTCTTTTTCTAAAATAATTATTATTTTCTTACATACTTTTAGTTATAGAAATTTAAAACATTATTATTTTATATTTATAATTTTAAAATTTAAAATATAATTTTTTTTTAGGTGTTCTAAGTTAAAAAAATATTAGTTGTACTCAGTACATTTTTTTATGGAAGTGACATAGTTTTTGAGTTTTAAATTTTTCATGAAAAGAGGTAGAAGGTAGTTAAAATTCTTGAGATTATTTACAGGTGCAAGAGTTGGTATAGCATGTTAATGAAAGAATGTAAGATTTGTCTCAACATGTACCCACCCAAGATATATGATCTTTAATAAAAGAATAAGACAAATCAATATGAAAGAATAATACTATTCCATCAAATAATGTAAATATATAATGATGATTGATTAGAACCAATTAAGATTACAAAGAGAACACTTGAATATATAAACTAATATAAGACATAATTACATAATATTGTGACGTATGTCTTTATCTTGTGACTTGAGACATAAAGTGATAAGTATCATATGTGAACCTTAAGTCAATTTAGGTAACTAGTGTGAATAAGACCTAAGTGATAAGCTAGTTAAGTAAATCACCTCATTCACACCAATAATCCCCATCAAGTGCAACTTAAGAAAAATGTAGAAGGTGCAAAGGTGCAAGGATAGTTCCTAGTTATGAGAACATGTTTGGTACCCATGTACAAAAAAAACTCTCATAAATGTAGAAAATGAGAAAATCCAGTGGGATAAAACTCCTCCCCAAAAGATTAAAAATAAAAGATGCTTTCAAAGATGAATGAGAAGAACAAAGCTCCATTATACTTTTTTTCCATAAGAGAGATTAAAAGTAAAGTCTCTTTAATTCATGGTAGATTCCCAACAATGAAGGCTAAAGATGATCCAATATCATCCAACAATATTCCTCCCCTTGGGAAGAAACAAAACCAATAATGTATGTAGGATTTCTTCCCATTCTTGAAAGGAGTATGAGGGAAAAAAGATCAAGATAGGTGATTTTTTTTAACTTTTCTCAAGTATAGCCATGTGAATGTTGAAAGCTACCACCAAAATCAAGGTAGGAATTCTTAGCCACACTAATGAAGATGAAAATCCAAAACTTTGTAGAAACAAATGTAGAACATAATCCAAAGACAAATATGCCTCCTTCAAATTTTCTCAAAGGTCTCCACACCAATGCCAAACTAATACAAATAAGGATGCAAGGAAATAAAGGGGGTGTGAAGGTTCCCTCACAACATCTAAATATGATACAACTTCATAAGAGCTAACATTATAGAGGAGATTACTATTGTTAATAATGTCCTTTACCTATATAAAGTAGGACTCACAAAATTAGCTTAAATTGTTTATTAAGTACAATTCATTCTATGTAGTTGTATCCAAAAAATAATAATTACCCTATTGTATTGGAGCATTACAAACCATCGATATAATAGAATCATTATAAGAAATAGTAGATGGAGGAGATAGAATGTCATCACATGTCTCTAGAACCTCAATTGATTAAATAACACCAATATTAGAATAACAATATTGTACCTCCTCAAAAGTTCCGAAAGTAGATAGATGAGTGTCTATATTATTAAGGAAATAATAGGAGGAAAATGTGAGAAGGTGCACACTCAATATTTATTATTAACCTCCCCAACTACAATAATATATCTACTATCTAAATCCTCAATGATTATAGAATATAGTGTGGATTTAACACTCTATAGTACTCCACCATATGTGATTTGATATATAAAAGGCATATTGGTTGATAATGATGGAGCACAAATAACAACATTAAATGATATTTCTTCTATGTTAGTAGGTCTTTTCCCACAAACACACATATACATGTGTTGTTTTATGAACTTGAGAATTTTTATATGGCCACCTAGCATAATATACATTGCTTTCTAGTGTAGGCATGTGTTTCATAAGTGATCTAGCATGATACAACTTGATAATCCTTATGAGAGCACCATTTCCACTCATCTTCCCTACCTACCTTAATATTGATAAGGACTAGGCCACAAATTTAAACACATGCTTTCAAATTTTTTTGACATGTCAATCCTTTGGTCACACTCCATCCAATATCATGTCATAATTTAACATAGAACTATCCAACTCCATATAGTGTATAAAAAGTATTATTCATATGTGACATAGCTCTTGGAGATAACTTCCTAAAATAATTTTCATGTATCCTATCTCACACCTAATATTTTTTCATGCCTATTATAATACTTCATTTTCCCTTGTCATTGGTTACAATATTCCAATCCACCTATACAACATTTGTTCATATCCTATCCAATCCTAAAGTATTTTATCCAAATGCAACAATCCTAAGGAATACAAACTTGCTACGCAATTTTACACATCATCCAAAAACATCCCTTGGTTTTGCTCCTAGAGCATTGCTACAAGCCAAACCTTGATCCACTTTAGTCATGTTATCATAATTATGACATGCCTTTCCTAATCCTCATGTTATTTTTGGGGCATGTCCTTTCCCCATTAATAATGTTGTCATCATCTTCATCTTCTCTCATTTTATTTGAAATAGTGTCTCTTTGAGCATTGCTTCAAGTAGAGACAAAATATAGATACAAATTATTCCACCTAACCATAATCATTTACATACATTTTCCATAGTATTAACTAATCATCATATTCATCATTTATTAATCACAATTAGTCATAACATTTATCATTTAATCATAATCCATTAATTATCATTTATGAGACTATTAATTATTTATTTATTTCATCTATTTATCTATTTAATTATTTAATTATTTAATGAAATAAGATCTAATTTCCATTTTTCAATTAAAAATTCTAGTTTGTCTCTTTAGTCATCTTCATTATCACTAATCAGTTAACTTAGTCTTCAATTAAAATCTCAATCTTCACTCCTAAGTTAGCTCCATTTACTCAATCTTCACTCCTTAGTTAACTATCTTCACTCCTTAGTTAACTCCATTTAATGGGTCTAATTAGACTTTTGAAACTGAAAAATCTAAGGCATTGCAAAATAATGACATTATAAGTAAATAGGTAAATTTAAGATCAAAATTGGGCCGCAAAGATGTGTGGTGGTAGAATCAAACTAGATTCACGGAACGTATCAACTCATAATGTAAAAATATATTGCTTATGCATTAATTCTTATGTCAAAATTAATCCAATCAAAGAGAGTCCAAAACAATGAAGAAATACACTACATACAATTTTCTCTAACATTTTATCCCACTTTAACTTATAAATTATAATAAAAATATTTATTAAATATATTTTATTTTAATCCATCATATTAAAAACAAAAATATAATTCCACTTTCTTTCATAAAAAACATAACTCATAAAAACCGATGGCATTCTCTCGCTCCACCTAAGACTTGAATTGCACTATTTTGGACACCTCCCACTTTGCCCAAAAATTAAATGGTTCTTTGCAGGATATCTCCCACCTGTGGTGCAGTCGCCCATTTGCAACCTGGTCGTGTATTTTTGTTCTCCCTCTTAACGTTGACGGTTGTGGCGAGAGATTTTGTGGGACCTCTATCTATTGTGCCTCTAGTTGGTGAGGCTGAGTTTAATGTTGGCTTTGGGGTGGCTGTGGAAAATTTGGCTACAACTTACCCTAATACAGATGCAACTATGGGGGTGGCTAGATCTATACTAATGAGGTGGGTGTCTGTGTTCAACCTTCTTTTGTTGATGCTATGAAGTCAAGAGGCTTAGGGAGGGCTCTGTGAATCCTTTGCAGTGTGCAGACAGTGCTCCTATTGTCTCTCTTGGTAAGGAAGTTGTTGAAAATATTGCTTTTTACTCTAAAAAACTCTTATTTGTAGATTTTACTGGTTGTGGCCTTTCCTCCTTGATTTGCATCTTTGGATTACCAACCATCGATCTTCTCTAATTGATGGTTTGATGGAGATTTACCCTTCTGCAAGGGGTTTTTTTGTTGTGGGTTTCAGCTCTCCTGAAGATAGACAGGCTATTCTAGATTATGGCTTGTGGATTTGGGATTCTCACCCCCTCTCCATTAGACCTTTGGGTTTATTATTTTAATCCTTTGAATGAACCCTTAAATTTTATGCCTATGTGGGTAAGATTGCCTTATCTTCCCTTACAGTTTTGGTGCTCCTCTACCTATGAAGGAATTGGTAATGCCATAGGCCAATTCTTGAAAGTGGATAAGGCTTCCAGGAATTTTACCCATACATCCTTTGCTAGGATCCTAGTGGAGGTTTATCTTTCGAAGGCTCTTCCTGGTGAGGTGTTTTTGTAGGTTAGTGATTGGTCAA